>CM036539.1:28605775-29205775 GCA_020745685.1 Tautogolabrus adspersus | reverse complement strand
CTGTTTGTTTTTTTGTAGAATCTGAAAATAGAGATTAGTAAGGCGTAAACTTTCAAAAAGACGTTTGAATTTGTGATTAGCTGGTGCAATCCAGTGCTGTTTACCGACTTGTCAATTAAATGACTTACGGTAAATAGAGCATAGCGCTTTTCACCGCAGGTCACACCTACACATTTACACACTGACAGCAGAGGCTGCTATATAAAGTGACCAATAGAAGTAAATAATCTCATTCATACTCAGCCAAGGAGGCAGTTGGGCAAGCAGTGTCTTGCCCAAGGACGCTTAGCTGCAGGAGCTGGGATTGAGCCCCCGACCTCCCGGTGAGGAGACGTCCGACTCTACCAACTGAGCCACAGCCGCCCACTTATCCATTGTGCTCTTGCCACATAGGATTAAAATCAATTATCACAAATGAGAAGGTGCAATAAGGGATTATTTGGACATTTAAATTTGAAGAGATACTTTAATAGTATTCAACAATTGATTATTTATTTATTCAGTTTAATACTGTGTCAACACATTGAAGCTATTCTCTTACGGGACCTCAGCTTAAACTTTCTGCGTAAGAGTTTTGAAACTAGATCATCATTATGTAAAATGTTTTTCAAAGTTCAGAAATGTGCAGTTTGGAAACTTAAGTTTCTGCTCTTATCGCAGAAAAACAACCACCCTAAAAGATGCCGGGGATAAGAAAGCTGAGACTTACTTTCATGTTTCCAATTTTGAGTGGGCAAAACAGGAAGGAAAAAGCAGCCTTTGATTTATATTCAAATGAGAAGTATACAGGGGAAATTGGATTTCTCTTTCATTTCAGAGAATGAATTTCCTGGTGGCAGATCGTATTGTATCATCTAGTGGCGTTAATATCGAGCTCTGAGCGTCAGGAGCTTTTCTTCATTACAAAGACTCGCAGGAACTTTCACACCTCCTCGCTACAGAATGCAATAACAATTTCCATTTCTGTTTCAATGTTCAAACAATACCCCCATGGCCATTTAAGACGTTTTTCGCCCGTTTTAATTTACACATGAAAGGCGATAACATATCAAAGGAGTTCTGCTTTGAATAGAAAAGAAAACTTGTTTCTGTCTTGTGTCCCTTATGTCAACGAAGCGCTCTAATTTTGTACCTCAAAGCAAGCCAGCCGCAGGAGCATCCTTTTGTAGGTGTAATTGAGTTCAGCGTGTTTATACACCGATGAAAAATTCAACAATGTACACACTAATCAGACTGCAAAGGCTCATGGGAAAAAACACCATGCACTGCTGAAGCCAGACAGGAGCCGCTAACAATCAACAGTATAAGTCCTTTCTGCAAAGAAATGCTTTAAATCCCAATTCTGCTCTGGTTGGAGTTTGATACAGAGGTAGATGTTGTAATCCCTGAAGGATGCAGCACGCTTCTGTGACGTTATTAGCGTTAAAAAGACAAGTGGCATGGACTGCAAAGAGGGAATTCTCAGAAAAACTGAGTGTAATCATGCAGATAAGTCCTTTTTGTTTTTGCATGGGTTTGTTCAACAAGGTTTAGAGACATGTCGGGCAACATTTACGTAAAAATGTTATATTACAACGTTTAAACATGTCAGAAGAGAAGACAAAGAGCCTCGTCAGGTAGCGATTTGTGCCTCGGCTCATGTTGAGCTCACTGTTTCAGGGTTTCATACTGATGCAGTGTTTCCAGCTTGAGAGTTTTCCTGTTGAATATTTATTATAAAAAAATCTGCCAAAGATGAATCTTTCAGTCCTTAAAATGTGAAACAAAGTCTGAAAAAAAAACTCATCACAACTACTGAAGGCCCAAAGTGAAATCATTAAAGCACTTGATTGGGTTCATCAAGTGTGTCAGACTAAAGGATATGTAGAAAAACATTACTCGTCACAAAGACGAGAAGAAATCCTTTTTTGTCACTGAAAATTAAAGCTATCAGAGTAAATCTGATACCATAGACCGTAAATATTAACGGACGAATCCTGAGTGACGTCAGCCATCTGTTCCAGCAGGGGGCTCTGGAGGATCATCGGCAGCAGCCGCCATGCTGGAAATTCTGTCTCAGCCTAACTTTCAGTCAACCTAACGACAGGCTGAGAGCTGGAGCTGAGGCGGGTTTTAAGCCTCTTGACGAACCGTTACACGGCGCCCACCTGTCAATCATGTCAGCTACGCGCCCTGCTATGCATAACTCAATCGTTCACAAAATCAAAGCAGATGCTTTATAAAAAAATGTACGCCATGTACAGTGTGTACCCATGATGACAATAATTAATCAGACCTATTTCGTTTTTTTGCACCAGGCTGTAAACATGTTAATTTATGCTGTAAAAACATTGTTTTTGGCTGTGGTGTGTATGTGACTTCCTGTGCTTCTGGAGCCAGCCTCAAGCTGGATTTTGCACTTCCGCATTGGCTTCATTTTTCAAGACCGGAGGTTTCCGCTTGGCTGATACATCTCATCTCCTCAACTCTGTCTTAAAAACTAGTGAATCAGAGCTCTTTATAAAAACGTCTGTATCAGGCTGTAACTGTAAAACGTATGACTTTCAACTTAAAAGGGGGGCTAGTTTTGGGACAACAATATCATCTCTAATGGTTCAACACGTGTGGTGAGGCTGTGTGAGCGGGTTATCTTTGGGGAGTGTAGCGGCCAGGGGAAAAATGTTTGAAACCTACGGTGATCTCTTTAGTGCCAGCAGAGGAAGACATAAATACAATTACATGCTCAGATGAGATTAAGCTTTCTGATGCTCTGGTAGAAGCAAGGGAAATGAAAGCAGGTTGTCCTCTTTAATATTTTCAAAGGCAATGAATGAATCCTCTGAGATCCAGAGTGTGAGCAGCAACAGCTCTCCTGCTCAAGTGTCCTTGGGTTTAACAACCAAGTTCTTCAAAACTCTCTGAAACAGCTCGTTTTCAAGGACCTTAACCTGTGAATGTGTGTTAGGAAGCCACAGGATGTGTTTCATGATCTCTGGCACCACCTGCTGGACTCACACGAGCTCAAACGGAAACACTGCTGAACTTAAATCATTTGTCTTTTTATTGTCACACTGTAAACGGAGCAGAAGCTGAGTATTTATTAAGAGCTTGTTCACCCAAATAAGAAAAAGAAATCATTCATCAGAGCACTGCTTAAGTTTGTGGTATTTCACACTATTGCAAATATTTTTGAACGTATTAGCTTGGGTTTTGAGGCTCCTGTCTTTTTGATTTCTGCTTCCACTCAATTCAATAAAAGCTGAATTACATTTTAAGTGCTCACACAATGAAGGTATTTCTCCAAATAGACAACTGCATCTTAACCGTACTGTGTCCTGGTAACTTTTCTACCTAACATAGTGTTGATATTACTAAAACTTTTGATTGTGTTTTGGGGATTGTCTGAAGAAACAGGAACATTTTTCCTCAAAGATACTGTTGATACATTTAAGTTATTGGGTCATTTGTTTGCTGAAAGCAATTTACATCAATCATGACACATTCACGCTGCCTGTTTTCTTTTATAAAGGTGATTTTTATGAACTAACTCTGGAGCTAAGAACAGTCTTTTAAGATATATTTCTACTGTCTGCATCCAGTCACCTGATGCTGGACTTGCAGCAGTTGCAGATGAAAACAAAAATGAATTTGAGACCTTAGTCTGCTCTGTCGGTTGTGTTAGAAATGACCGATCTCCAAAGAATTAAACCAGTAAAACAAAACTAAATGTATAAGAGGTAAGAGAGATGAATGTTTTTTTGATATTTGGGTGGAATGACCCTTTAATCCCAATAACATAACTTGTGACACAGAAACAAGAGACACAACATGACCAACTGTTTCTAAGGTGAGAGTTATTAACCAACAATTTGTGAATCTTTGGTATATGAGATGTTTGGCTAACGCTTTAACAAGCATAACCAAGTTGATGCTGAAGTTGCAGTTCTGTGATCTGAAGGTGTGGCAACTTGCAATAATGTCCACCTGTGCATCGCTCCTCTGTAACATATTGATGGCAAAGTGAAGCGTTGACTATTCTGCATGCAAATAGGTTTGACACAGATGTTAGAGCAGAAGTATCCAAATAAATTAAATCCTCTCATGACAAAAATAAAGTTCAAGTTCAAGAGTTTATCGAGACCACCCCGTGTCCCAAAAGACGTTTAACGTTTTGCTTCCGTTTAACAGATAATCCTTTCATCTTTTGTAATCCAATGGCAACAAACCGTCCATAGTTCTCTCCTTGAGTCTAGTCATAGCCTTTTCCAAAAACAACGCACGGAAAATTGTTCAGAAAGATAAAAATCCAAGGCAGATGGTGTGGTGGTGGTGGTGGTGGGAGCTAGATGAATATCAAGATCACAAATGTTTAAAAAAATGTGAAGTGAAGGATCCCAAAATTAATCCACTGCGAGTTCTCAGGCGCAAATCCTCCCAAATCAGCAGGAGGAAGTGTGAGATGCTTTTATGTCACTAAAACCCTTTGGGTCCTGGAAAGTTGCATCACACCTGCATGACAAAGTTTTGAGCATAGAGTTCTTTCCGACTCGATCAGAAGTGTTCCTGCCACGCATTTACATCAGTAAAGATGGCCTATATTTGAAAGATTACCTGTTTGAATCCTTGAAAGTAAGGGATGAGTAATAATCTCCAAGCCATCTGCAGCAGGGCTATTTTTGATTTCAACAACTGTGAGTAGAAGTGAAATAGGAAACAGGTTGTTGCTGATTAAGAGCATGTGTGTTTTGCAAAACTTCTGTGAGGGATTTTTAAATTGGTATGAAACAGGCCTAATTAAATACCAAAGCCTCTATATCCACTGCAAAAAGATACTGAATTTTTCTACACAGTTCATTTCAATGCCTGTCATCTCTGCAGCTGAATCAGATTCCATCAAAGTGATTGACAGACAGAAAGAGACTTTGTTTACATTTTCTTCTGCAAAAAAAAAGGTGAAAAGGACGCTGGAGTAGATTAAACTAAGATAATAAACTAAACATGCATGTTTAGGACATGGACAGTATGAGATAAGACGTTAGGTTTTGTCCACAGGGTCGCCAAGATCGAGGCTAAATGAAAAGTTCCCCACAGTTGTTTAAGAGAAAGAATTAAAGATTAGATGACCTGGAGAAATATTGTGGCACTTTCACATCTTAGCTCTACCCCTTCTATGAAAACGAAAGACTTAAGTGGCTTAAAAGTATCCCTACAGCTAGACAGACCTGCACTCTCTCCTGGACAGAGGACTGGACGGAGACTGATGTGAGAAGCAGCGGTGGTGTCTTTACGGGGGCTACTTGGTGGCAGATTCCCCATCAGGCCTCATGCTGAAGGGCTCCAGGCGCTCGCTCTCAGGCAACATGTTGTTGAGTCGCTCCATCAGCGGCACCGTCTGGTCGATGCCCATCTGGATCCGTCTCAGGATCATTGACATCTCGTTAACTTTCTGGATCTGCTCGGCGTACTTGGCGTAGCGTTTCTGGCGCTCCTGCATGATGCTGAACAACGTTTCCACAGACAGGTCCATCTGGAGAGAAACATTCAGGATAATAAGAGAAAGCAAATGACTTAAATGATTAATCGTAGAGTAAAGTTGAGGGGAAAAGCTTTAACGTTTTTTTTAATTCTGACTCATCATTAAAAAAATAAAGTCATATAAACAGAGAGACAAATACAATATATCCAAAATGTAGAGTTCATATGTTGTACTGTATTTTCAAAAGAGACACTATAGATAATACATCGTTTTGTTTTTTTAGTATTAATGCAATACCTGTTATTCTTAAAGCTATAGTTGTGGTATAGTCACCTCTTTGATCCTCTTGACCAGGGCGTTTTGGTCGAAGGCCACGGCCTCGGCACATTGGTGAAGGTGGTCCTGGTATCGCACACACAGCTGCATCACCTGAGCAGCATCCAGCCTTTCCAGACACACACTGCTGGGTGACGTCTGGCCACTCAGCACTCCTGCAGAGGGGACGAAGAGCAAATGAGTTGGAATAGAGTAACACCTGACGACAGGGTAACACTTGATAATTACTGTTATAAGCTATTCACAGGATCTGACAGAATTATCCCTCTTAACTACTTTCAGGAAACTCGTTATCCTCCTTCTAATGCAGTGCTAATAGGATGCAGCTATAATTAACTTCACAACAGGGAATTTGAAATTGGACTGTTCAAAAATGTACGAAGTTCTCAATTTCTTCTCTCAAAGGTTTACGAGATGTCAACACTTAACTGCATTACTGAAACACTGTACCGAGAGTTTCTTTGACTTCTGCTTTCAGTTTCTGATATTTAATCTGGCCGCTGTAAAATACATTCAAATGTGTGCATTGTTCTTTTTGACTGAAACAGTTACACACCAATTCCAAATAGTGCCTAGATCAGTTTTGGTGGTTTAATACTTCATTAAAAGTTTCACATTAAAGTAAGAGTATAAAAGAAACTGTCTGTCTCATTCTGTAGGATAACACTGGAACTCATGTCAGCATCTGGGAGACTTTAAGCTTACCTTTTAAAAGCGGTTGAAATGTGGGTATTTCTTGAAGCTTTATGACATCAGGATCGTTGTGGATATTTCTCATAGACTGGGTCCCCTGTGCCACAACGACGATATCATCCATCTTCGCCTTTTGCTTTGCTGGAGATGGCACTACTGTAAAGACAACAGCTCTATTAAAACAGCTAGGTATTTAGTTTACACTATGTGAACATCAAATCATGAGTGACCTCGAAGACTAGAAACAAAACCTTTTTAAAGATTACTTTGAGTTCATACTTATAACTAGATCCAGCTGTATCTTCTCCAATCAAAAACAAACATTAGATTTTGCAGTTTGTTACAAGTTACTTTACACAAGTGCATCACTTTAACAGGGAAAATTAAACATTGAAGTTCAGTTTTTGTGGTTACGTTTCCATTAAATCAAGGTCTTTCATTCAAAAATGTACATTGCAGATATTGTGGCTGTACACAGATTTATCCAACACTTAAACTTAAAAAAACACTCAACTTCAGCCCAGCTACAACTGGAAAATACGGCTGAAGAAGTAAATGCATCTATGCTGAAAAGAAAAATGCACTACAGAGCTTTAGTAGAGACATGTGAAAGTTGGAGAAGTGTACAGATTCTGTGGTACATGTTCATAACTCTATACTCTATATCTCAAACTGTCCTCAGAGGAACATTTGGTCACTGTAACACTGTTTGAAGATAAAATGCTACACAAGAAGTTATGGTGGGGGGGCCGCAACAGTGAAACCGTAACTCTCCTGGTAGCTTTTTAGCTCCAAACAGTGTTCCAGGGACCCATTTTTTCCTTTGAATAAAGTTTGTGTATTTAGTTCAGAAAATAAAGCATTGTTTCACTTCTCCAACTTTCAAATGTCACTTCCAAATCTACATAGTGCACCTTTAACTTCAACTTTAGGACAGCTACAACTGGAAAATACAGCTGAAGATGTAAATGCATCCATGCTGATAAGAAGCATACCCTTAATCATAAATAAGTTTTGAAATAAGTAGCTTAATACCCAAGAAATGTAAACTTTCATTTGCATTATTTACATTGGGGTTACATTCTTGCTGTCACTTTAAGTGCTTAGTGTTTTAACATTTCCTACTGCAATGCTTAGGTAACAAGTTGCATTTCAAAGCAAGTGACTCTTTAAAAGATAAAATGTGACATGCTGTCTGACTCACCAGCTGAGCTGTAATCGGAGTGTTTGTGCTCCGCATCTCCACTCTGCTCGGCTCCCATGATGCTATGCTAATGCTTGTGTGGCTAGTTAGCACGTTAGCTAGCGGTTAGCTTTCGTCAACGATTACAGAAACTGCAGCCATATAATGCGACGTTAAATAAAGATAATGACTCGACAACACAGGTGTCATATGACTTCCAAACACGCTGACACCGACAGCCACAGAAACTTGTCCGAGAGGAGGTGAATTGAAAATCCGTGTAGGTCCTGCAATTTCTATAAGACTAGCTAAGTTGGCATGGTAACGATCAGCTTTCAGGAAAACGCTAGTTAATTTAAAACTAAGCGGAAGTAAAGTGATATAATTAAGGTGATAGCTGAGGTAAGTTTATAGCGTTAGCCTGTCAGTATAAACAAAATCCCCCACCAGAAATTATTGAGTACTGCGACCTAAATCAAGAGAGGAAACACTTCCGTAAATAAAGATCACGGGGTTGTTTTTGTGGCTAGTAAGCTCTTTATCGCCCCCTACCGCTGCTGGAGTCAAATAACAAGTACAAATACCTCTCACTATTTGCTTGTTGCTGTAGTTTTTGGGGAAAAGAAAAATAATCAAAATATACAGAGCTTTAAAAATCCTTATACATACAACATGGGGACTCAAACAATGTGGGAGTTATAGCCTGTAAAGGGAAATATAGTATGTGTACGCCCTCTTGTGGCCAACTGAGACCTCCAGAAATAAGTCACAGCATTCAAAAAAAGGCACACAGCATCTTCAACTTAGTAAAAGATCTTATCAACAGAGTATAAAACAAGTCACAAGTCTACAAAACAAGTCAGGTGAAAAATATTAAAACAAGTTAGACACGCTTTTAAATTGTACTTATTGTCCTGGAGGATAAACAAGAATAACATTGAAAACATGAACATTTTCCTCACGCAGAAGTATTCAACTTCTGAGTGGCAACTGTGTTTTAGACTTCCTTTAAAGGTCTTGTTATTGACAAACCCTGCAAAGATTCCTTTATGTCTTTGTTGCTATAAAAGGAACAAGCTACTGAACTCTCTCACTAATCTTGTTAAACCGTTTCACAATTTTTAGATTAAATAAAACATCATAAAAAATGAACGTATAAACCATCATTTGTTTTGTTTTTTAGAATAACTACGTTACCTGAACACCTGGTAAAATATTTAACATCAATATGGTCAATGAACAAAATGCAGAACACAAATGCAAGGACTTAATGCAGATAATTTCACACTACACAGGCCTGGACTTCTCCTTTTCTGCCTGCTTCCCATCGTCCTCTTCAACGAGAGGGTAAGGTCGCAGGTCAAGGGTCAGAATGCGGCTGAGCATGCATTCATCAAACTGTAAAAAAAACAAAAAAAACAAAAGAGAAACCTTAGTTTCAGAACTTTCATGACATAAAATGTAAATGTCTAGTCAGACTTGCGCAAAGTCGGTTACATCTGAGTAGACTCCCAGTAAAGCGTCGGCCTTTGAGAAGAACTCTTCCTTCAGGGAGATGACGATGATTTGCATGTTGTTCCTCGACTCCTCTCTGATGAAACTGGTCACCTGGACACAAACAAAACCACACACACACACCAGGTAAATACCGATGTAACCCACAAAGATAAGCTACAAACCAAGTCATTAAAACCTTCATGATTATGTTGCTGCTGTTAAACTAGTTATTCTTTGATAGTCTGTGTGCTACGTCCTACACAAACACAATTTTCCCGCATTACAATATCTGTATTGAGCAGGCTTGGAAATAAGCACCCATCACCAGTCAAATACGGGTGTTTTGTGCAGTGACAAATTAAATATCTGGCCTCTCAGTCGAGGTACATTTGCAACTGAATCGGCTAAAATAGTAAAATAGTTAGCCTTGGAGGACATGGCTCCAGTGGAAACTCTAACCAGCCTCAAAATCATAAATTAAAGTCACTAAAATCAACTTTTTTTTCAGTTCATGAGTGAGACAATGAGCATGTCTGAAATCTTTTTAGTAGTTGAAAACTTTCCCTTCATAAAATAGCTCTATGACTTGAATACTGTAAGCCTTGATTTGATATTATACATCTTCACATTATGCTGCCGGTTAAAAAACAGAGAGTGACTGGTAGGCGAAAAAGTTCATTTCCAACCCTGGCATGGAGCAGCAAATCCCAACATTAGAGAAAACTGAAACAGGGCGTTGTGATTTTCTTTTTGACCTTCTGTGATAACATTTAGTCTATTACAGGAATAACATTAATAGAAATGCAATATATACCATTTAATCAGTGCCTGGGTACACCTTTTTAAGGGTGTATTAAAGTTGTATTCAATTACATTACCTTGAATTTAAAACCTGTAGCTGGCGTTGGCTGTTTGTTTTGTTTCAGTCGTGTTTTTTATTTTCCCGTGTGTGTTTTCTGGCACTCCTTATCTAGTTGTATTCTGTACAATAAAAATAAAACCCCTCCATTGTAGTTTGTTATCGTGAACCCTGTATGCGTCTTGAGTTTTACCTTGCCGATGTTTGTGTTGTCCAGGGCTGCATCCACCTCGTCCAAGACGAAGAAGGGCGCAGGGCGGAAACTGAGAGAAATCCCACAAAGATCAGTGAGCCAAAAACACACAAACACAAAGAACAACAAGGAACAATCGTTTTTACAGAAAAAATAGGAAGCAGGAATGATGGAAAGGAGTCAAGTGTGTTAAGAAAAGAACCAAAGAGTTTCCAAATGAATACACTTGACTTTATTAGTCTTTTTATTAGCTATTAACTTTCAGCAGCCAACAAGGGAAATGGTTTTTTAGATATATTTGACTTCATGGTGTACAGACAGCTGCGGTAAGACTGCAGATTCCTTTTATTTATTCAGGGTTTTGTTTAAAAGATGAACGATGCGGAGATTAAAAATCAAGCTGTCGGGTTAAATCATTCCTACACATACAGACACTGATTTTGTTAAATAGGATACTGGCATATTAAATTACTTTTGATACTTTGACTGGTTATTTGTTGCTGTAATATGCATTTACACTTTACAGTGTTACCTGTGGATGGCAAACAGCAGAGCCAAGGCAGCAATGGCCTTTTCTCCCCCCGACAGATTGTCCATGGACATGAAGCGTTTTCCTGGCGCCACACAGTTGTAGTTGATGCCGCCAAGGTACGGCTCGTCTGGATTCTCTGCACTCAGAATGGCCTGGAAACACATAAAGCAGTCCGTAATTATTTCATTTACTGGATCTCCTCTTTTGAGGTTATCCGTTTGTATTTGTAACAAAACCCTTGACGTTAGATTTACTATAACCTCATTTATATCTTTAAATATGAGCCAACTAAGCTGGAATAAGAGCTTACTAACATGCTATTACTTTTACGTTTTTTTGTTTTGATTCATTTGTTTTATTTGGTGACACTGCCAACCCTATCATGAAGCCCCAAAGTATTTTTTACCTACAAATATGTCGACTTTGTGAATAATAGGCCTTTCAACAGCAGTTGTATACTGAACCGAATGTTTTATATCCAAGGCTGTCAAGATTACTTTAACTGTAGATTTTACAAAGGTGACTTTGTGGAAGAAAAAATCAATTCAAATGCAAATAAACTGAGAAGAGTGTGTGTGTGTGCAAAGAGGCGTTGTTGCTTCACCTGGGCGCTGCTGTTCCTGCATATTCTTTTGTAGATCTGATCGATGACGACAGAGACGTGTTCAAAGCACTGGCTGAAGAGATGGAAGCGCTGTGCTTTCACTTGCTCGAACTCCTGGCTGCATTTTCTGGCTGTTTTGGTGCTGGCATCAAACTCTGAGTGAGGGGCAGGAGAACAAAGTGGACGCAGCATTGAAGGTACTTCAGTTATCATAGAATATATTTGAACTACAGGTTCAAAAATCAATTTCAATATGAACACCAGACCAGTGAAAATGATGTCAACCACTTCATTCACACATTATTTCATAAAATAAACTGCTGCAAAAATTGTATATATAATGCATTGATATGTAAACAAAGTGGTTCAGAATAATAACACTTCTGCAGGAGTACAAACTAAATACATTAATATACTAAATACCTTCTGTCACTCCCAGTAACTTGTCCTTCACCTCCCTCATCTTCTCCAGAGCTTTGAGGTTGGGTGCAGAAGTGCGATGCAGCACTCCTTCTACAGTGGACACTGACTCCTTCATCTTCTCCAGGTAGGCCTCCACCTCCTCCTCAGCCTGCAGATCCTTCACGCACACACACAAACAAAGATAAACATGAATGAACAGCAACAAAAGAAATTCAGGCAATGATGAGGCTTGATGTCTCACCCTGAGATCTGCCTCCAGGACAGAGTAGTCGATGACTAGAAGGGCCTCTCTCTCATAGATGTTCATGGTGGCTGAAGTGCTCTCAGATTCAGTGTCCAGCTGCAGAAAGGCAGAGTGAGTTGTCAGATAAAACATCTATCTTTACTCACAGTTTGTCGGGTTTCTCTGTCTTGATTTATCTATTGTATAGATGTCAACGGCTTCTTTATTACATTCCCTTTTTATTCCCCACAAAAGATGAAAACATGAGCCTTCACTTTTCAAAGTGGCAAAGGACTGTTTACATTGTTTTTAAAAGATACCAAGAATTTTCCATCTTCAATACAGACACTTAGCATGCCTGCTTCTTACCTGCACCTCACTGATTTCATCCAGGTTCCCAGACAGCAGAATGATGGGCAGACCCTGGATCTTGCAGGCCAGCAGTAAGTTGTGTCTGGCCAGGCGTTTCTGCTCCAAGGCCGACTCTGCAGACATCACCTCCCGCTGGAGCTTCACCAACTCTCTTTAAAGACAGATAGAAATATTTCTGAGGGTTCTTCTTGAATTATATCATTTGGGACATAAATGATCAAGACATTCTTTGAAAGCAGAGTGTTCTGATGGTAAGTGAATGAAGAACCCAGTTAAGATCAAATTAAGATTACAACAAAGCTGTTTGTACCGGGACACTGTCTATAACAGCAGCAATACTAGCAGTAAAGCTGTTCAGACCAAAAGCAAAGGGCGGTGCTCCATCTTTCTCTGCTGACAGGCAGTTATTCTGCACCAGCAAATCATAAATTGGGTAAATCTGGTTGCCTACAGATGTATGAAAATGGGCATATGATGCTGAAATATATAAACAACATTGCAGATTTGTGAGAAGTGAATTGAAGTCTTTTAGGTCTATTGGGAAGACAAGACTAATTTGTAAATTTTTTCTGCTTTTTAATGGATTTGAGAACGACCATATGTAACGCAAACGAAGGACAAAAGAGAAAACTAAACCTCCAAAGGGCTTTCATGAAAGTCTCAATCAAGCTGAATACTTTGCCAATTTGCGTCTTTACATTTTCTTTGAATGTTTTTGCGGTGTACACATTCCCTTTACTTTTGGTGTAAGGACACCTTTATAGAAGCAGCATTACGTAGCTGTTCTGGCTGCATTCAAAGTCCAACAGCCCAGGGACAGAGGGAGTTAAAATACAGTCTTAGCAGTATTGTGAGTACTTGTTGATTTGTTGGAGGCTCTGGGTTTTCTGGTCCAGCTCAGCTTTGACATCGGACACCTGACTCTTCTTGGAGAGCAGCTGGTTCTTCAGCTCCAGCAGCTTGTTCTGACCCTCCTCCACGGCCACCAGCAGCCTCTCCTCATCCTGAGGAAGAACGGACAATCACCGAGAGGATTCGAGAGAAATAGCTCTGAACAGACTTCAGACTTTTTCTGGAATCTTATTTGGAAACAGTAATATTGCAGCAGGTGATACAGGAGATGTATTTGCCATAATTGTTAGATAAATGCTGGTTATTTACCTGTCGTTCTGCACACCTTAAAACCATATTTCATAGGAAAGCTTTATGGCAATGAAATATATCACAACACAAATTGAAAGTCTGAGATAATTACCTTTCTTTGTTCAGCCAAGATTCTCTGCTCCTTTGCGATTGTTTCCTCAAATTTGGCGAGCTTCTTCTTCTGCTGGTTTAATTGATCTTGTTCGTACTCCAGCTGTGCTTTCAGGCGAGTGCATTGACTCTCAAACTCCAGTCTGAAAAGAGAGAATGAATAAGGACTTATCCGATCAGAATCAACACAAGTCCCTGATGCCAATTAGCTTAACATCGGCACAAGGGAACTAAAGGTTGTGTACATTTTATTGTGAAACTGTAACTAAAGTTTAGTTTACCACAGAAAAAAAAGATAAAGAGGGGTGCAGATGGCCTAGCGGTTATGGCGGGCCCCATGTACAAAGGATTTAGACCTCAAAGGGCGGGCAGCCCATGTTCGAGTCCGGCTTGTGGCTCCTTTTCTGCTCGTCATCCCCACTCTCTCGCCCCAATTTCCTACTCTATCCACTGTCCTATCAAAAAAAGGCTGACAGCTCAAAAATACATCTTTAACAGAAAAATGATGGGGACTATTTAAAAAAATTACACACAAAAGGAAACTGGCAAACAATTTCATAAAACGAAAAAGGGAGGGATGCTGGTAGCCTAGTGGTTGGTGCGCACACCCCATGTACGGAGGCTGTAGTCCTCCAAGTGGGTGGCCTGGGTTTTAATCCAACCCATAGCTCCTATCCCACGTCAATCCCCATTCTCTCTCTGATTTCTGACTCTATCCACCGTCCTATCTCTACAGTAAAGGCATAAAAAAGCCCAATAAAAATGACAAAGGGATAGAGATGAGCATTGTTGAAATATGGTTGAACACAACTAACTAATTTCAGCTGGTAGTGTATATTTTTTAAGATTCTGGCGTGTGTGGTCGTCTTACCGCTTCTTGTCAAGCTCTGTCTGATGTTTCAGGTGCTCCTGCTCGTACTCTCTGATGCTGTCCACACCGATCTCAGCACAGAAGTCAGAAAACACCAAGTCCTCCATCTAAACACAGAAAGCATCCACAATGGTTTTAGTGCTTGTGACCAGACATTAGAAGATGGTCAACAGAGGATCTAGCTCGTAACCTTTCTGCTACCCAACCAAAACAAATATTTGTATCATCTCTTATTCTGCCAGTTATTTATTTACAAATGATTCTTTGTTTGGTGCTTAAAATGTCTGGTTCAGTTTCCTGGGGCCAGCAGTAATGTTTTTTTAGTGAGTTTATTTTCTTGTACTTGTGGATCCATTTATTGACTTCCTGTTCTAGCTCTAGGAAAGTTTATTTCTTAAGCACTTGAAACAGGTTGAAGACATTGTGCAAACAGCTGTACCTGGTCGATCTGGTCTCTGATCTTCTTCATCTGCGCATCCTTTGCCTCCACACTCTCCTGCTGCATCTGGATCTGAGAGTCCAGGTTTGCCAATTCGCTCTCCATACGAGAAATCTCCTGGAAAGGAAAGAAAGCATAAGTACCAAAAAACTTTTTAACCGTCAATTCACGTTTGCAGCTGTTTATCTATGACAAACTGTATCCTTGTATTTCTTATATGCATTAAAATTCAAAGGACAAATCTACAGGAGCTCTGACCAACATCTGCATGTCAAAGAGTCTTAATTATGACATTCTATTTGAAAAGTCACAGTGTTGTCAATTTACCGCCTGGCATTTCAGGATGTTTTTCTTCCGAAGGTTTTCCAGCTCAGCTTTGGAGTACTTGAGGCGGGTGTGAACACCCTGAGCCTGAGCAGTGATCTGTTTCAGGTCTGACTCCTTTCGCTTCAGCCTCATCAAATCCTGCCAGAGGAGCAAATCACAGAGGGAAGGTTAATTGTAAATCATAATGCATCTCATATATACGTGTTTCTTGTTCATGAAAAAAAAAATCAACAATAAATGTTCATTAAGTAAAAGACAAACCATGTTATAAGTTAAAACAGAAAAAATAGTCATGTGTCGACACTGCAGGGATTTCAATAAATGAATTTAAGACTTGGTGAAAACTTTGAATCCCTGATTTTTAACTGTGCTGTTTTCCTGTTTTGTGTTGACTAACCCGTAACTCTGCTGTCAGCTGATGTCTTCGTTCAATCAGCTGCTTCATCTCTTTCTCCTCCCAGCATCGAGCTTTGGACCGCAGGTGACTAGAGCCTCCAGAGATGATACCAGACTTTGAAAACAGCGTCCCATCCAAAGATACCGTCTACAGAAAAACACATATTTCCATTTGAAGATATTCCCTCCAGGCATTGCTGAGATAAAAAGCCCATGAGAACTGGACAGAGATGGAAATCCTTAAAAAGATAATACCTCCGGCCAAGCTGGTCACAAGTACTGAGGCATACACTGTTTTGTGCAGCCCATGTTTAAGTCTAAGTAAATCAAATTTGAATGCTTCAGAAGTTAGGACGCTTACAGAGCTACATTAATGTGCAGCTAAATACATTTTCTTGCCCCTTGGTTGCTCTCGGTGGCTGGTGGCAAAGTTTACCTTCAAGCGTTCCCGCCCGTCAAAGGCTGTGCTCTTCGCTTCTTTGATGTTCTCACACACCAGGGTGTTGCCACAGACAAACTGGACCACTTTCTTCAACTGGGCTGCACCAGCAGAGGTGTTGACCTGGATAACATCGAACAGCATCTTGGCCCCGGGCACCTCCCTCAGTCGCTCACTCAGCGGACTCACCTGTGCACACAGTCGGTCAGTTGCGTGTGTATGCTACTCTTTTCAACAAACAAACTGAATTAAAATGTCTTTTACCTTTTGCATTTTAAGTCATACAAAAAAGTCATGGCTTGCTAGATTAAACTTACCTCCAAGTAGTCAATGGGCAGGAAGGTCTCAGGTTCGTGTCGCTCCACCTTGAGGAACTGGATGCACTCACGGGCCACCTTCTCTGTGGCCACAACAATGGCGTTCATGTGGCGTCCAAACACCTTGGTGACAGCCAGCTGATACTTCTTATGGATGGGGCTGCACAGGTCAGACAGGCGGCCATACTGCCACAGGGAAAATAAATAAGAGTGACTAGGAATACATAAAAACTTAACATAATCTTTAAAACTTCAAGCTGACATTGAGTACCCTGCTCACGGCAAGCTTAAATGTATTCCAGCTCCATAACTCTGTTAGCCTTCAGTCTGTCTCTTACCACTGTATCAGGGTAGAGTCTGTGGAGCCGCTCTAGCAGCTCATTGCGCTGCACCTGGCGTCTGCTCTCCTGACTGTCCAGACGAGCGTTCCCTAGCTCCTCCAGCACCTGACCCAGCTCCTGGTTCACCTCTGCTTGGCGCTGGTGGCCCCTCTGCAGCTCCGCACTCAGACTTTCCTCCTGCTGACGGTACTCTTGGAGGGAAGACCTGAAACATAAAGTCCTTCTATAAAGTATGCTGTTTTCCTCAGTGAATTTACTTTGAAGCACATTATTTGTCACTAATAAATAACCGTAGGATCCAATCAGCTTTCAGAAGGGTCGTACAGGCTGACATTACATTGTACATGACAGTACATTGACCCATGTGGTATAAGGTGTCTTATGACGTACTTGCTGGTCTTGGTGTACTCCTCTAGCACTTCTGCTCTGCGTGTAAAGTCTTCCAGCTGAGTCAGGTTGCTCTTAATAGCAGCCTAAAACGAAAGATTTTCAAGTTTGGGGGGGGGGGGGGGGGTTATTTAAGCAGCTATAAATAATTGTAAATCTATGTATTTGATTCTGTCCTCAGTGTATGAAAAAATAAACCTGCTTTGCCTTGCTTCAACACAAGTTAATGTTTGTCCAGTTAGAGCAAAAAAACGGTACCTGCACTTCCTTCTTCCTGCGCTGGTCGAAAGCCATTTTTTCATAATCTGCTCTGACCTCCCAGTGCAGCTTCTCTGCCTGCTGGCTGAAAACAGCCCCCTGCTTTCGAGCCAGCTCCTTCAGCTCTTTGTATCGTTCCAGCTGCAGCAGAAAAAAACAGGCAAACACACATCTAGTTGTAGTGAAGACGACTCACTTTTGTCCCTGGTGATTTCAGGGTATCAGTACGGCAACTAAATAACTATTAAAGAATACGAATAATATCAACACTGTCTCAGTGGCATAAAAAGTACAGTTAAGCTTAATCACCTGATACAAATCTTAGTTACAGAAAAATACAAGTGGCTAAAGGGCAATGAGATGATGTGACCCCTGCTGTGGACCCTCACACAAACTCCACTGGGTATATTATAATGTTTGTTTTTCTTTATAGCTTTGGCTTCCGACCTTCAAGCTGCTACTTTGTACATCATGTTAACAGGCTACGACTGAATGTGAAAGTAGGTGGCGTTGTCTGACACATATTCACCTGATCCTCATCCAGGTCGATGTCTCTCCCCCGGGAATCTCCCATCTCCTGTGCTTGCTTCTCATAGCTCCTCCAGGTCATCTCCAGTTCAGCGATCTCCTGCCGTCCCCCTGCCATCTCCTGCTCTTTAATTGCCATCAGCTTCTGACTTTTCCTCAGGGCATCGTGGACCTCCTGAGCCTTCTTCATGTGATGGGAGGTGTTCACCTTTGCTTTGATGTACTGGGATCGACACTGGGACTGGACATGCTCCTGGGTGCTAGGCGACAAGGCGAGAGGGAGAAAATTCTAGATAATGGACCTTGTGGGCAATTGATGTAACTATAATATAAGCAAAATAGGCAAGTTTAATACCTTTTAACTGCCCCTTTAGCTATACTTTTGTGTGTGTGCTATTCTAGGAAATATGCAAATATGCTGTCTCACACTTAATATAAAACAACCACTAAAAACTTCATACAAACACACACCGGAGATCCTTCTCCATGTGCTGCTGCTCTCTGGTGAGGCGTCCATGTTCTTTCTTGCAAGTTTTGACCGTGTTTTCCGCCTTCACCAGTTTATTGTTTTTGACAGCTGCCGCCTGCTGTTTCTCCCTCAGGGCGTTGCTAAGGGCGCTGATGCCCTTCTCATTATGGTAGAGCTCAGCCAAGCTCAGCTGCAGGCGGTTTTGGTAGAGTTCATCCACGAGTGCCTGGTACTTTTGGGCCTGGAAAAGTGAGGATGGAGGGAGTGTATCAGTAATTCAGGGCATGTAAACTTACTTTTACTGCTTTTCCTACTCCTACATTGGGTTTTCACGAGGGAATAGCAAGCCTGGAGCCCCTTGGCCTCAAATTTATCTCCAACTGGGCCTAAGCGATTTTTTGCTTTTAAGGTGTTTTTTTAAACTAAAGGTACGAAGGGGCAGCTGAGTTAATCAAATATAATAATGGTAGACTAGTTAACCTAGTGGGATAGAAATATTGTATTCCTTTTTGTGTGTGTTTCTACCTCCATTTTTTCCTGGGAAACCTGTTTCCTCTCGATGGTGGCAGATTTCTTTTTATTGAAGTGAAACTGTGTGTCCTCTTTGGCTTTCAGCAGGGCTTCTTTCTTCTTATCATACTCTGCAGCATATTCTCTCGACTGACTAATTGTCTCGAACATCTTGGTCCTCTCCTTTGGGTCCTTCAGTGCTATTGACTCCACTGTCCCCTAGAAACGAGCAACATGTGTCACAGATGTGTTTTTGAAAAAGGAACAATGCCATTTATATTCACTGGACTGTGTTACTTGTCCCTTTCTCTGTATTGTGTATTTCTGGGTATCAATACCAACACAAAAAGTGTTCGTTTTTTTAAACACAATTATACATTAGTTAAAAGTATGTAACTATGCATCTGCACCAATGACACCAGGACAGTGCCATGCATATCATTTCTGTTACTTGTTGGTGATCGTGTTTACCTGGAACACCAGACAGTTTTGAGCTTTGGTCACAATGCCAATCTTGTCCAACGCCTCAATGTATTTGGAAAGGGTGACATGTCTACCATTGATCCGATACTCAGAGGAGTCACCTAAAAACACAATGAACGGCAGACATGACAGCAGCTGAGAAACTTTGAGAACAAACTACAGTACTTGTTTAGTACTTCAGGCCGCTAAGACAATCTAGAAAATATGTTCTGTCTTACCTTTTTAACTGAATAAATTATTTTTAAATTTGGGTGGATGAAACTGCTCCGGATTAATCCTGCACAGGACTTGCAATCATCTTCATGAACCAGAAAAATTCCTTAAAATGCATTGTCTACTGTAAACAGGGCTAGGGGCTGCGCAATATCATCGTAATGGACATATGAGCATTCACATTCAATACAACTCAAAAGTCTGTATTTACTGCAATAAATAGGAAAAATGTACTCATGTAAACAAGCCATGCTTTCTCACTCAGCATGTGCAGATATCATTTCCAAGCTTTCACATAATCTGGATGTAGTCAGATACAAATATCTACGACCCTCTGGTTAATCATGCAAGTTTAGAGGTGTAAGAAATGTCTTTTGGATTTATTTTGGATTCAGGAGGGACATGTTGCTAAACCTTAAGAACAGCAAACAGATAGAGAAACTGTGATATAAAGCATATCTTCCCTCTTTCCCTCCCTCTTGCGATGTAGGATAATGTTACCCTACATCACATATGTTTCTCATATCATGTAGGCCTTGTTAACACACCTGTTATTTGATCACTACTGTATGACCTTTTATTACAGCAGAAGAAAAAACAATAGACCCATTATAGAAGAAAATGTAAAGAGTAACGCAGGACACACTCTGAGTTATAACCGGACTTTCTTTGGACTAGCTTGCTTAAAAATACATCTATAGAAGTGTATTAACAGTCTAAACAGATGAAGATTAAAATCTAACCTTGAATGGTCCTGCAGAAGACGGTCTCCTGGTCTTCATCGTCGCAGTACCGCATCGCGACGCGAGCGGTGTCGGCCACCGGCTGCCCGATGTGGGCTCCGTGGACCAGGTCTCTGAGGTGCTTCACCCGGAGAGAGCCAGCCCGCTCCCCCATGACAAAACTCAAGGCATCCATCACATTGGACTTGCCTATATTGATTAAACACCCATGTTAGATATTATCAGGAATAACCGATTAAAGTTAAACCATTTAGTCGGTACTTTTTTAAGAGTAACGCCAGCTAGCATCAAACTGTTTTAAGCTAGCTCATAGTTTTCTGTTATCTGAAATAAATCTTAAAATACCTCGGTGTGAATATTAATACACTTTGTATTTGTTGGTTATGTAACTGCTTCTACAAATACAGGTATACAAAAAATGTTTGAGGCTAACTTTGTATTAATTTATTACATAATGTATGCTAATGATGGCTTCACATTGATTTCACTAAGCTAGCAGCATTAGCCCGCTGACAGCTAGCTAGCAAAGTTGTCCGTTAAAAGTTTACTTACCGGAGCCGTTTGTGCCAATTATACAATTAAATCGCATAAAAGGACCAATAACTTGTTTTCCACGCCATGACTTGAAGTTTTCCACGTCAATTTCTTTCAGATATCCCATTTTAATTTCACCCTTGCGCAGATAATTTATGCTGTATGAGTACAAGTGATCTATCAGAAGTAGGAGGAAGGATGTAAAATGGGCGGGAAACTAATTTTAAACAATCATGCTAACATGATGCTAACATGATACAAGCTGGGAAATGTTAAAAAAGCTTTTTGTAAGTCTTTTTGGATTTGATGTTTCAGTCAAATTTACCAATGTATTGACCTATGGTTGGTATGTGCAGCGATTCAATTATTTAATTCAAAAATATATATACACCCAGACTTAAAATTTAAAGCATACACACATTTTTAGAGAACATATACTAAAAATATCAGACATTATTGCATGTGGAGCCCCTAGAACAGGCTTCTCCAACCTTGGGGACCCAACCCAATCTGGGGTCACATGTAATTGAAACTGGTCGCCTGAAATTTGTATTTATTGATTATTAAAAAATGTATCGTACATGAAAATGTAGTGAACACAAGCAACTGTGTTGCCACCCGTCCCGTACACTTAAATGTTGCGTCCCGTTTTGAATCAATACGGGACGCGGTTTGTCCCATATTTCCAAGTTGACCAAAGAAAGACTATGGATTTTTGCACATTCTTGCGTGGAAATGTTTTTACCAACAAGCCAGCGCAGTATTTTAGGTCAAAACATTTGTAAATGTTTAGATGTGCTATTTGATCTGATCTGCTATTAAAGGTTGAAGAACTAAAGTTGGTTGATTTCTATGATAAAACGAATAACCTGGAGAGAGGAAAGCTTTTTTTAATTGTTATTTGAATGGAAGGTGAAAGTTTCCACAAAAGCAAAGAGAATCACTAAACACTAAACTGATTTAAGTTTACTAAAATGGCTTTGGATTTCAAGTCAAATGAAATTGAAAGACCATTTTGCCATGTAGGAGCCATAATGTGTGTTTTACCTCAGTTGATTATTTGTTATATTTTGATCCTTATATGGGTTTGATATTGTTTCCGGTAATTAGCAGTGGGCGTGTTTTACTCTATTTTTACCTGTGCATTTGGGGTGGCGGGAGGCTAGACAAAGAGGGTGAGTGAGTTTGAAATATTTTCTGTTGACCGTCATCGTCATTGTTATCATCATCATCATCATCATCTTTTGGACCTTTTGTTTAGAAATACCTTTTTTCCGTTTAATAAATCTACTAACATATCTGGACTTTTGGAATTTTTACACGAACGATTCACAGGTACAAGCCCACTTAGCCTCTGTGTGGCACTTTACAATCTTAAGCCGCCACAGCCTCAACTAGATAATCTAACTGAATAGTGATAAAAGGTTTTGTTAACTTAAAGATTTAAGTACATCCCAGTGATGTCAAGTTTATTTCACTAGAAAATTGTATTTCTTTTGGAATAATCTCAATTTATCTTTTTAAGTTCAGTTAACTTAAAATTTTAAGGCAGCCCAGACACTAACTTTAAGTTATAACTAGTTTTTTTTTACAGTGTAACCTTTCCCAGACAGGTTGAACTTTTGTATGAAACAATTGAACACAGACAAAAAATCAGTGACAAACATGACTTTATTGGTTAATATTTATAAGTCAGATGTCCCACATCAGCATGGAATAATGAGGAAGTTGTTCTGCTAATTAAAAGCGGACTCAATTGATTTTATTGCGAAGTTTTCTCCATGGTTGTAGCTTCTAATAAGGGTGGTCACGGACGTACTCCATGAGGTGTTTGAGGGCCAGCCAGGTCTCGGTGGCCGTAGGGATGATCTGATTGGCTGGCAGGATGAAACCATAGCGACCAGTGTCCCTCAGCTCAAAGGCATAAGAGTACTTGATGCCCATGTTGTAAGACCAGTCGATGCTGCCGCCGCTGGCTTGATCTGAGAGGAGAGGAAGAGGGCATGATGAGGGAGTATTTCTACTGCTTTTTGTGACCAATAACTCCATGTTTTATTCTTTCAGCTAATCTGTCTCAATCCAGTGAAAAAACTGTATGATAATAACTCCTTGAACCCTTTCAAGGAAATGTGATAAAAAGTTTATACTCAGTTGGATATTTGGGTAAAAAGCAGAAAAGACTCATCAGTTCCCCCTGGTGGACAAACTATGTTTTGGATTTCTAAATTGGCTCCTCGTGTCTTTGGTACATCTGTGATGTGTTGTTATTTATTATCCCACATATAGGCATACACATACATATCTACAAACCAGATACCCCTTAATGACTGTTTAATTGATTTATGCAGCTGATTACCCAAATTAAAGCTGAATGACTAGAAGTGATGTTATTTTAGAGGAGTTGAAATAAATACATCCTTTGAAACATGTTTATTTCATCCCTGGCTACTTTAAAAATGTGTATGAGTAAACTGCTTATCCAAAGCCTGTCCCACACTGTTATCAAATTAAGCTTCCAGAAGAATAAAAACAACAACAGATAAATCATTCACATTTATAAGAAGTTTTGTGAAGCATTTTTTCAAAATCAAAGGTGAATTACAGGTTTTTTAAATGTATAGAAGCATCACTTCATAATTTAACCCCAACAATTGAAACACATTTTTTTGGCATCTTCTACAATACATTCGGAAACAAGCTGTCACTCTTTATTTATTATTATTACTAATTATTTTTCATGCCTAGAACGTCACATTTAAGCTGTTTGTTGTGAGTTTATATAACTTGTATTTGTGTTGTTGTGAAGAAAGCAAAGAAAGCCGGTTACTCACAGATGATGTTGCAGATGCTTCCAACCTTGTATCTGGTGCCATAGAGGGAGGTGAGTTTCTGCACTGCTGCTCTGCCAACAGCGTCCTATAGGGAACAGAGACACAAAGGTTCAAAAATACCATGGTGAGGTACAGTGAACAGATGAAACTGCTGCAGAGAGTGACATGAATGAGTAAAAGGGCTGCAGAGAATACTTTCTCAGATTTCTCCTTGAGATATATTTTGAGTAAAGAGGCAAAGGGACTTCTTTTAAGCTTCATATGTTAGCGTCAATGCCACAAAGATAATTTGATCAATCTGTGTATCCAATACCTCTTTGGTAATAGAATAGATTAGAATAGAATAAATCTTTATAGATCTCATCAGTCATGTTGCAAGATTAAGGATGTTTACTGCACTTGGGATAAATGACTTCTTAAAGACATTTTTGGTTGCCAGAGGGACTCTGTAGCGCCTCCAAGAGCTCAGTGGCTCAAACTGGTAGAAGAGAGGGTGGGAGTTATCTGATAGGATGCTCCTCGCTTTCTTCCTCGACCTGTTCCTAATAGAAGAAAGGACAGAATATCTACGAGGTCAAGTTAAATTCTTATCATTTTTGTTCTGTAATAACACAGTTTGAGTATCGATTTGTGCAAAATAAACCTTCAACTTGGCTTGAAGGGGGAGTAAAGTAAAACAGTATTGATTAAAACATGATTTGTCTGAAAGGGCTTCGTTATGTACAATAATGACAGGAGTTTTGTGCATCAGGAGGTTTTTTACAAAGTTATTATATACTAGATTTAATAACAGTTTTTAGAAGTACTGCCAGGGAATTGGAAATTTATCAAACGTTAATTTGAATAGACACACTACTTTAAATAGACTAGAAATATTGTAAAGTTTAGGTTAATAAAGTACTCAAAGACAGGTTGTGGCTTTGACAGGCGTTCTCAAATCAGGTCAACACCTCTGACTTGACTGTCCGGTTTGAGAACTACTTTGCAATTACGGGGTCAACAGCAAGGTGTCTGATTTAATTTGCTCTTTGCCCTTTTCACAACTGACCATTTCCCTTTCCCCCTCCTTACCAGCTCAGACTTATGAGGCACACTCCCGCAGCTGTATCCGTAGGGGTACATGAGCAGCTGGGAGTAGGCGTGGACGGAGATGAAGGACTTGAAGTTTCCGTGGCTCTTGATCAGATTCACCACGTTCTTCACCTCGATCTCAGAGTGAGCCGAGAGGCCGTGGTAAGAATCAGAGCAGGGGTTCCTGCTGGCTCCGGGGCCTGGAGGACCATGATTAAAAGATAAACATGCATGAGACACAATGGACACCGTAACAACGTACATACCGGTACTTAAGTACAGAAAAATATAATGAAGTTATGAAATCTGTGATATAGAACCATCACTAAGCTTCCCATTATAGGTCAAATTCACACAATGTTTTAAAATGTATTTTAAATACTTTGGGATATTGTAGAGTTGTTACATTCTACTCTACTTCACAAGGCCTTTCTTATATTTCTATCTCTTTTATTTCATTCTCACCACGAAGTGGACAAAAATGTGGACATTGGATTTCAGCAGTACAAACTCCCATCTCTAATTTACATATAATATCACTTTACACACAGCACATTAAATAAACCACAACAGATCATGAAACGTGGGTTTTGCATTGTTTTTTAAGACTGTCTGAGCTCCGTGTAAACTAGCAGTATTTACAAGCTGGGGCAAAAACTAACATTTAGTTTGACCTGTCAAGACATAAAACAAGAATAGAAAACTGCAGAAAATATTATAACTCCTCTTTTTTTAAATTGAATATGTTCAAGTATCCATGCATTTATAGCAACAGCTTTCAAAACATACATACACTTTGCATGTTTGAAAAGTGACTTGTGTAAAAACTGAGTTGTTCCAAAGTCCCTCTCAAAGAATGACAGCACAGATGGATGATGCAGGTCATTCCTTTTCTGCAAAGTATGTTTGCAAACGTGTGCTTCCTGATTGATCTTGTTTAAGATCAAGGTAGCTTGCAGTGTAGGTACAAGCAGTAAACGTACAGGCTAAGCCCTGCAGTGGGTGTGCGCTTCTGGTGGCGATGATGAGTGGCTAAATTGAATGTTGTGTTTACAAGCTGCAACAAACATTGCGACTAACTCTACCTTTAAAATACAACAAAAAGAGTATGAGATGCATTTGGTCTCTTTTCTTTACTGACCACCAAAGCCTGCGTCCCAGTTCCGGTTAGGATCGACTCCACGGCACGAGGTGCCTGAGTTCACGGAGCGGGTCTTACGCCACATACGGTCCTGAACACACACAGTCAGTCATGGATCAGGGAAAATGTGAATACTGTTACTAACATTTCAACAGACTTATGTTGACCATGTTTTACTGTCATCATTTAAAAAGTTTTTTTTTGTTGATAACTGGTTTCAGACGTGAACATATGGACATAGAAAATATGTGCTAATATCCAGCATGTTGCATTCAATGGTAGTGACGTACCCTGGAGTGGGTGTAGGCGTAGCCGTCGGGGTTGGCCAGCAGCAGCATGTAGATGTCCATGGTGTTCAGGAGGGAGGTCAGGGAGGCATCAGTGCCATAGTCAGTGGCAATCTGAGCACGAAAACAAAACATTACATTCATATCTTTATGACTCGTCAAAATGTTTTATATCTTACATAGAAAGAAGAGAGAATCTTAAACCAGTGATAGATGACGGAGAATACAGATGTTCGAACACAGTAATCCAGTTTAACCCAGTTGACATGTGTTACCTTGTTAGCGGTCCACACTCCGGTAGCCTGAGACACCCACTCTCTGGAGTGGATCCCCGTGTCGATCCAGATGGCGGGACGCTTGTTTCCACCAGTGCTGAACTAAACACAACGAGGAACAGTAACTGTACAGTTTACAATACGCACATGCAGTAAAGGCAGCTACAAACACATGAACTGAAGGTCTATGGTTTTGTAGTATGAGGTGTGTGTCCTACCTTGAGCACATACATGGGCCTGTTCTCATAAGATTTACCGATGTCCTGCTTAGAGACCAGGTTAGGGTACTGAGCCACCAGAGTGTCCATCCAGCTGTAGATCTGTGTTAGTGACAAACAATACAGATGTTAAGTACCTGATTTGACTTTAATTTGATAGGTGATCTAAGATGAGTTGAAATAAGGTGTTTGTAGGGTGTTGACCATGAACGTCTCCGTATTTAAGTGAGTCATGAGTGAATCGTGTGTTTGTGTAAAAAGCCTACAGTCTCCAGGCGATGATAGGCTCCAAAGTTGAAGTTCTTGGTGCTGCGCTCGTTCATCTGGTTCTCCTGCATCTCAGCTCTCTCCTCATCCAGAAGATCCTGAAGGTGACGCACACAAAAAAAGCTAAAATTCAGTATTGTGGTGTAAATGTATGAGTTAAGAATTTACTTCATGTGGAAGATTACATACCTGGAGGTTGTTGATAAGGACAGAATAATGGATGTCGTGGGAATCAAGGAACTGTGTCACAGCGCCTTGACTGGAAAAGGGCACGCGGATGTCGACGGGGAGCTCAGTGGAGACCGGGTGGAGCCAGAAGTCCATCTGGGATCAGACAGGTGATTAAAAAAATCAGGAAAGCACGACAATTTATAACACAAAGAATGGAGCCAAGCTTTTTCATAGTATATCTACATATTGAATACATTTGTTACCCAGATAAAAAAACAAAACAATCATTCTAATTTAAATCACACCATGAACATTTTGTTGACTGTTTCTTCGTCTTTTTTGGTGGTTACTTGTACGCAGAGGCGTGTCCATAGGGGTGGTTTGGGCCCCCCTTGAAATCTGACTGGCCCCCCCAGGTGCCACCTCAAAAAATCCTAAACTGTGATTGGCTATTTGCCCTTTCAGAGGCGAAAACGACTTTTTGGGCCTTTTTGCAAAAGTCTGCTTTTAGTTTCTTTTTTTTGTATTTTAAACTGTAAATGAATACTTTGCACATCTAGTTCATGAGACAGGAGCATATATGAAAGTAATGCACACTGTGTTGCATGCAATGAAGTAACTGGCCCTTTTTCAGGACCAAAACATCCCCTGTTAATGTCACTTAGACAGTGTGCAGAATCTGCATGCATTCTTTAAGCACTTTAAATTGTGAATCTGAACATAGGCCAACCTCTTCTTTTTGTGTCATTAATGAATTAAGCTAACAGGATATATATGTTTCCATTCTCTTGTGTTATAAAGTAGATTTGATTGTTGAAGTTACAAAGAGTAAATAATTGATATTAATGTGTGCGCACATCACACTTTAGGCCACCCCTGCAGAAGTCAGTGCCCCAGTTGGGCCACCCCAGTCAGGTGAGCTAAATCAATCTATTTGTTTTATTCAACGCACCTGTTTCCTGACACTGACCAATGGAAATAAAGTTACTTGAGTTTTCCGTAGAATGAAGCCTACACTTGTCACACGTGTCCTAATAATCCACGTAAAAAACAGGATATTTGTAAATCAATTCAGTAAGTAAATGCTGTAGATACCTGTATTCCTCCTTATTTCTGCTTAATGAATGAACTTAGAGAACGACTTTTCTTGTACACATGAACTTTAATAAACTGGATCTGTTCCTCTGCTCATGCTCCTACATTGACTGTCCTTTGCGGTCTTTCTTATTGTCATCTAAATAAAAAACCCACGTTAAAATATCACAGAGGTTCAAAAATACCAAAATGCCCAAAGTCAAAGCCTGGACCAAGAGTTTAAATGACTAGAAAATGTCCCAGTATAAATCTAAAAAGATTATTCCAATCAGAGTCAACTAACTTAAACATTTTCTAAATGAGTTTCAGGTGCTGACACGAGTCTAAAATCTGCACTGATTCTCTTCAAAAGAAGCAGAAGTAGATGTAACCATTGAAGTCAAATAAGAGGAAAGGTTCATCATTGCTTTATTATTTTGTGTATAAGATGCCTCGGAGAGTTTCTGACTTCCCGATAAGTGCTGATGACTCTGTTAACCTTCAGCCCACACACTCTCTCGGGCGGTTAGTCCAGGCCCGAACTCATTTACCTTTTGCACTTCTTGAAAGTTTGTGAGAAACTTTTTAGCACAAGCAGCTGAGAAAACTTAATGTAACGTAGGTGTTTGAACGAGTGTGTGTTTGTGTGTGTTTGTGTGTACCTCCCACTCCTCCTGGGTCTCCAGAGCCTGCAGGAGCTGGATCTGCTCCTCGGACTCAGCATTGACCCTGATGACCTGATCCCTGGAAGAAATTCAGTTCAGTTTATGAACATTATTATTAACATTTTTAGAGTTATTACTTGCTGTACTTATTTGCGGGAGTATTGCTTACCGATATGGCAAGCAATTAATCATACAGAACTGCGAGTACCGAGACCTCTGACTCCCACTCTACTCTCTTTAATACGGCTCTAATGAAGATTTAATCTGTTTTAAAACATAAAGTCTCTTTGTGTTCTGCTCATTGAATATCAATCTGCTTTCTCAGCTCGGTTAGTTATTTGACATGCTGAACAAATGAGGCACCTTAGGGAAGAAAATCCACCCTATTAGTCTTTTAAAACTTTAATATAGTAACTTAGAGTGTGCTTTCTCTTTCTAAACTAAAAGGCAGAGAGAGAGCTGGAGGGTTTTCAAAGTTTTGATGACATTTATTCTGGTTTGATTCTTAATTCTTTCCTCCAGGTATGAAGCTACTAAACCCAGGCAGCAGTGATTCAAACCTTACGTTGTTTTACAACCCCTGATTTATTTGATCTGTGACAACATGTTTCTTTCATTTGGCCTTATTCTTAAGTTTTCCCCTGAGTTTTTTGATGTTTTACCACTGATATTTAATAATATCAGTTTATTTATATAGTGCCTTTAAAAATTCTCAAAGACACTTTACAGTCACATGACTTTAAAGAGGACATATTATACCCCTTTTCCACCTTTTCAAACAGTCCCCTGTGGTCTAAATGAAACATCTGTGCTGTGCTTTGGTCAAATATAACATGAATCAAGCACCAGAGGAGGTTTGTGACCCTGTATATAAACCAGCTCTCTCAGAACGCTCTGTTTTGGTGTGTGTGTCTCTTTAAATGCAATGAGCCCCCCCTGAGTTTCTGTCTTTCCCTAAAGCCAATGTTTGAATAGTTTTACATGGATCAGCTACAAAGAGTAAACCAGACATATCAGAATGTTTGTCTCTTTGTTTGCTTACTGTTTGAAACGGTCAGTGGATGTACTGGAACCAACAGATATTGATGGGAGAACACTTTGACATATTCATAATATATTGGTGCTCTTAAAATTAACGGCCAATAATTGTATTATATTCTGATGAGTGAGGTTTTAAAACCCCTGGCTGGCTTTGAAATCAGTGTCTTTATAAACTTATATCTCTCCTATTCAGAAACAAAGTTAGTATTAATATCCTCCTCATACAGGGCGCAATGACTAACTCACCCGATGAAGACCCTCTCATCAGCGTTGGCCGCAGCCACGAGCACCAACAGCAGCCAGAAGCCTCTCATCTCGTCTGTATGTCCCGACTGTTTCTGGACCATAAAGTGAGTCACGCGTCAGTTTATCTAGTCTCCTCATATCACCAGACGACAGGTGGACTGTTCCCACGCAGAGAGTTACCTCACTCTGCTAAGAAACACACAGTTCTCCTGTACGGGAAAAAAGTTATTTTGAGAGACAAAGTTGCTGATTAAGCTGATTTGTGTTTATCTGTTTAGAGCTCAGCTGCAGATAGCGACACTTTCCCTGGATCTGCACCTTACTTCAGTGTCCAGCAGCGACCTCAGCAGCCTCAGTCTTTTCCTTCTCTTTATAAAGACTGGACAAAAAGCATTTAAATTGAAAAGAGAAAGCCACATTTTTCCTTTTTTAAAATCATTTTCAATCCATGTTGCCTCTCCTAAGATTCGTGGGAGTGAGAGCCAGACCTTTTAGCCCGTCCCTGTTAGACGTTCATCAGGGTCTTTATTCTGAACTAAATCCCAGTGGCCAAAACCTTAAGAAGAACATGACACCAAGGGAGTGGATGCTGTTATAGCAGCAGATCAATGACTAAGATGTGTACAGTCACATATGGGTGTAACATTCAAGTGTCCAAGTATTTGTGTAACACTTGCATGTGAACACAGCAGCCAGTAGATGGCAGTTTGGCACTTTGAATCATCTACTAAAGCAGACCATACAGTCATAGTAAGCACTAATTATGGCTCTGGTGAGTGACATCAGATTAAGCAGGCTGGAATTACCCTGAATCCTTAATTATTTATCACACAGTGAGGGTTTTTTTGTCGTGATGAGTGTCACTTTTATAATTGGTGAGTATGAGTGAGTGGGGAGCTACTTACAAAAGCTGTGTTTCTACAGAACGTACCCAAGACTTGGAGGGCTCTGGAGCTTTTTTAAGGGGCTAAAAAGTAGGCTATAGCTCATTGCTGTCTGCTTTTTTAACCAGGGTCTTAAGACCTGTAGAGATCCGATTATTAAGTCTACTGAGGGGTGAAAAACCAAACCCTATTTTGCATACTGAGCTCCTCACACTTCTGTAAATATTTAAGTATTGTATGGGAACAAGTCTAGACGTCAAAATACTCTAAGTTATCTTGGCCTCTAAATGCTGCGAGAACTGGACCAATAAGAAAAACGTTATCATACCCCCAAAGCCCCTGTACTTCCAGGATATGCATCCCCTACAGCTGGGAACTTTTAGGTTTTTATCTAGACTCTGCTTCCTGGTGGGAAACCCAATGAATATCTCCAAAACTCCTAAGGCCCTGGGGCGAGTTCCTGTGGTGGAAACAGAAGTAAAACTACACATTATATCACCAGCCGTGAATTGATTAGAGCATCAACAGAAAATGTATTATTTATGGGCAACTATTTAGTAGGGTATATACTGCAATAGGGTTTTATTAATCCCAAGAGGACTCTATCTGCTTTAGGCCTCTCTTGTTCGGAGTCAGAAGCTGAAGAGGAGAGGCGTACAGCCATAGCAGAAGCATGTGAAGATTTTGAGGTTGGGAATTTGATTTTGAGGTGTCGTTTTAAAGCGGGAGAGTAGACACAACCGAGCAAATAATGTAAGTGACCAATGAATCTTATTTCCCTATAATAATAAGAAAATTGTAGGAACAAAAAGTGATAACAATTGTATTATGAACCCAGAATCATGACTTGTATGATATTATGAGTAACATCCGTATTATTCAGATAGTAGATCAACTATTTTAAGTCACTTTATAAGAAAGATAACCAACGATTGCTGAGTCAGCCTCACAAATGTGAGCTGCTGATCTTTGGGTTTTAAACCAAACAAGGTGTTTGGCGTTGGCCTCTTGAGAATGAGCATCTTTTTTTCACTATAAAGCGATCAGAACTGTACAAAATAATTGGAGTTGTTAGATGCAGCCACATACATGATATCACTACATTAAAAATACAGCTAAAGGGGTTTGTTTTTCTTACTACATTTTCAAACACAGGCAGTAAACTACAGCTTAACACCCGCTTATGTATATACATTCATGTATAGTCTGTCATGTATTTCTTGTAATATATTTCTAATCCAAGTCTTCTATTGCTTGATAATGTAATACAGTATAAAGTAATAAAGCCTGATCTGAAACCCTCTCTTGGCTTTTCCCCTGATGTTGCAACACAGTCATATTTCATTACTGTTAGCCGAGGATTTGGGGTTTTGTGTTACGTTATTCATCCAGAAATCCACCGATTGACACATGCTCTCTGCTCCCATCAGCTGCTGTGACACCCCGCCAAACGCTCCCTCCTCTCAGAATTAATAAAAAGCGGTTTTAACATGTCACTTCCCTTCCTTTTCACTCCCAAACAACCCCACGAGACAACGCGGGAGGGCAGAGGGAGGGAGTGTTGAGGCTTGAATCGAAGTGGGAGGCTACAGGCCACATGGGAGTCGAGCTGGGGCTTTCTGTCTTTCTCAATGTGGAAATTATTTATTGCTATTCCTGCTGTGTGTCTGAAAGTTTAATGTCCCCATAAAAAGTGGCTTTACATGCAAATGTGGGTGTAGTGTGTGTGTGTTTTTGCCCTCTTTTCTCCCCTGTCGTTTGCCTCTAAAAGCTATATGAACAAGGCAACCCGGACCAGCTTGTTCCACATGACTTCCTCTGCTACACTATAAATAGATCCATTTACATTGCATTTCATGGCTGAGCTCTCTCTCTCAATATTTCAGAGGGCCACCAGTAAATTGACCATTAATCATTTATTGCTCACTTGTTCATCTCATTTTGCACAAAGGATATACTTAGATATTACAGAGCATTTTACAAAAAACAATCCCTCTTCTGATGTGTATTTTTGGATATTTTGTCAGACAGAAGAAATGACTTTGCATTCATTTAACATGTGTAATAGCTGTTTTGGTCACTTGAGCACCTTGTGATTTGTCCTTGTGTCCAGGTTGGCGGTCAGGTGACAGAGACAAGGGAAAATCGTTCTCCTGTGAATATCTTTTGTGTGTCGAAATCTTTCCTCTGATTGGATTACGTTCTTCAATATCCGCCTTTTATAACTGAGTGCGGTTATTTAATTGTACGGTGTGTCAACTGTCTCTCATCCTGCTTGGTTTATAACAGCATAACTTTCAACAGCGCCTGTGAACAAGACATAATGAGAGCAGGGTGACAGTGAGAAAGTGACAATTTCTCTGCTGGCTTGTGAAAAAGTAGAGACAGACCTCTGAATTAAAATGCATCGTGACACGCTGCTGAACTTTCTCATCTATTTTGCCCACTATCCCTGCCTCCTGTAATGAATACTAAATAACTGTTGATGACTATGAGGATAGAAAGATGCTCTGTTATTCTCTGAGACTGACTCAGAATGTTGATTATTTAGATCACTGGATAAAGTCATTGTTTCACTGCTATCAAAATAATAACCCTTATTAGCCTGTCACATAAGTAAAATACACCATTAAAAGTCGCATTGGCCCCTAATGTAATTGTACATGCGACGGTGTTTCAAATAACTTTGTTGTATAGGGAACAGACTGAATCCTACGGCACGAATATACCATAAGCTTCAGCAAGTGATAGGCCTACAGCTAATATCTAAAAAACAGACATCAGCAAGAGCAAAGTTGGCATTGCTTTTGTGACATATGTCAGAATCAGAATCAGCTTTATTGGCCAGGTATGTTTAAACACACAAGGAATTAGACTTCGGTGAACCATATATCTATTTCTTTAGTTGCAAGTCATGCTACTTCCTGGGAGATCACAGAAATAATGGGAGTTTCATATGCGGTCTTGTTTCAGCTAGTTGTGTAAATACAGAGATTCAAGACAAATTGTTATTAAATATCTTTTACGTAAGGCCAATTTTCAAGTTAAAACAACACGTTACCTCTGAAAGCTGTTATCATTCCACCACTCACTAGCATAGCCTACACTATTTGATAAGTGTGTGCAACATGATACAAAAGCAAACCATGTGGACGAGCAGTTATATTGGTGAGGTAAGTGCTAGGTGCTTCTAATGTTATCTAAAAGCAAAGTCAGCGAGCAATGTAAGCTAACAAAAAGTAACGTAAGCTAGATGGTGGTAAGGTTATCTAAAAGTGACGATAGCAAGCAGAAGGGGGATTTTAGCTAGCAAACAGAACTGTTTAGCTAGTGGTAATGCTGAGCAGCAAACACTATTTGATAATTTTGCACAACATGATAGAAAAGCAAAACATAACGTGAGCGAGCAGTTATGATAGCGAGGTAATTAGCTAGGTGGCGCTAATGTTATCTAAAAGTGAAGTCAGCGAGCAATGTTAGCTTACAAACAGTAGCGTAAGCTGGATGGTGGTAATGTTATCTAAAAGTGATGATAGATAGCAAGCAAGAAGTAAAACAGTATTCCAAGTTTCATACAGGAATGCTGTTAAGAGCAGACACTCATCTGTAAAGTCTGTGGCTGGGAGAGTCACATTTCGAGCCCAGAGAGGTAAAAAGATTATAGAGATGAAAGATCAAGTATTAATTCTCATGTCTTTAAATTTCGAGCACGGAGAGGTAAAAGATGGTGGAGTTGAGAGATCAAGTGCTCATTTTCATGTATTTAAATTTACCGTTGTAAGTCACCATTAATAGTATTTGAGGCAGAGAAACCAGAAAACTGAAAAGAGCATACCTCAGACATAAGGTCTTAGTATGTTTTGATTTAATATTAGAAAATGTATTGTCAACAGCAGACGGAGTGCAACATTACTTGAATTTCCCTCGGGATCAGTAAAGTATCTATCTATCTATCTATCTATCTATCTATCTATCTATCTATCTATCTATCTATCTATCTATCTATCTATCTATCTATCTATCTATCTATCTATCTATCTATCTATCTATCTATCTATCTATTATCTTCTAGTTGAAATGATTAATTACAAAAATATAAGTCGGATATTCACTCTGGTTTTAGCTCTGTTTTGGTCTCCTCCAACTCTAAACAAAAACAATGTTCTTCTACCATTTTAGTTTGGTTTCTAGATTTCAATTTTTAGTATTAACTTGTGCTCTATCAAAAAGGTAAACAAGGTAATACATTTAAAATTGATTAGTGGTATAAAGATTGCATATTTGTTGCCACAACTAGGGACAAATACAACTTGGACTGGCGTCAAGTTCAGCTGGGTTTGGAGATTTCCAATCAACGTATTGATGCAGATACTAGAAAAGGCGTAGTTCACCTAACATGTAAGGCAAGTAGGTTAGTGTTACAAAGTGGTTGTTGACTTGTGTTTGTATTGTTAAACATGTGTCTTACCAGCTAGTTAAACCAGGCTATGTATGTTTTGTTCTTGGAGGATACAAAAGAAAGCCGCTTTTCAACAGCAAACATAGCCTCACTTTGTCTTCATAGAAGAAGCAACTAAGACTAGCCTTGGTACTTCCTCCAGTGGCTTTCCAAGGTACTAGAGGAAGATCCATGCGGTCCTCATCCTTCCAAATTACACAGATAATTGGACTTTGTTGGGGGGGAAAAACTCAATTGAATGTTATTTAAATTAAGCAGTCAGAAGATAAATGGCTAAATATTTAACATCAACAAACCTCTCTTGGATGTAAACATCAGAGGACTGCATTTCTCATTATGCAGTTTTGTTGACAGTGTGACCTATCCACATTGACATTGTTAAACATATGCATCCAGGCGTTTACACTTATCTGTGTAAGGGTTATGTAAGCTCTGAAACAGAGTCACATCTCTTCACAATTCTCTACAGCCCTGTCACATTTACATTCTCCATTTTGGCTGATTGAGGCTTCATGTAGCGGTGCGTCTGTGCGACATCTTGGATGCAGAGACTGGAGAGGCTCTGCTGACTTGCTTCTCCCAATATGAAAACGAGCAGTGAATCTTATCTTTCCCAAGGCGCATAGTTCAATGCTGAATATCTGCATTTTTTCCTCTTGACTCTTGTGTTTTCTTGCATACTCAAGTTGACATGAGTCCCCAAAGAATAACTCATTACCTTTCCTTACCTGTCAACAATGTGAGCTAGCAACGAGCTGACACATTGTCCTTTTACCCGTTTTATGCTGTCAAGATCGCATCACATATAAGTCATTTTCTTTTGCAAAAACAGCCACACTACTTCCCCAATATCTCTCTCTAAAATATAATATATCTTTCTTATAAGAGCAGATTTCTTCCTCTATATCGGATGATGGAATACTTCCCTCTGGGTCTGACTCTGTGTTACTGTATTGCATCATGCCTTGAGATCTGTTTGTTACGTAATAGTCTAAAAAAAGACCAAAACAGCCCAGGAAGGCCTCAGCTTGTGTAAAAATAGAAAGGCAGGCACAAAATGATCCAGTTATATTTAGCAACACTACCCCATCCACTTCTAAGAATAGCTGCAGAGATGTTTCATATTCAGCCTAAGACTATGCCTCGTTCGTGCCAGAACGTTATTTCCCTGTACTTTCTGAGTGGAGTGGACAGTCGCTGCCTCCTCTAGAGTCTGTCTGTGTTTGTGTTCTGGCTGAGGGCTTTTTGAGGTGCACGTCATCAAAATTTTACACACTATTCCTGATTCCATTACTCATAAGCAACTATTTCAGCATGCAGGCATCTCTAAGTTGATGAGCTTATTAAGGGGAAGCAAGGGAAATAAAAACTGGCATTAGCAGCAGCTCGGAGACTTGAGTAGCTCCCCGTATCGGCTCAAGAGATATTAGATTCATGCTGAGCTTGTTCAAGTCTGCTTTATTGCTTTGCAGTCTCAGGGCTCAATGCAGGGGGTCCCCCAAGTGAGAGGAGCTCACGTGTGACTCCCTGAGAGGAGAATATTAACTTGTTTTTTTTTCTGTCAGATAACATGAAACAGAGTCTGATGGAGCTGTGTAAAAAATAACTGGATCTGATTTATTAAAAAGCTACAACTCTGAAACACATTTTCTGCCTTTGTTTAGGAGTAATGTTGGTTGTTATTCCTTTTGAGTGTAATAACATAAGATCGATATGACCTCTACCTCCCTGTGAAGAGAATTTAAGATGTATTTTATCCCTAAAATGTACATTTATTCGATTCAATAGTATTATTCTTACATTTGGAAGCTGAAAGTTTGAATGTGTACTTATACTTTCAAGTTTTAGGGTATATTTGCAGTACATTCATTTTCCAGTTCATTTATTTCACTCCTATCATCCATCCATTATTAAGTTGACTTGCTCGAATGTACCCGTGTTTGATGGCATGGATTTTTGCTTTCACATCACACTGCTTGTGCCACTACTGTTTGATACTATCATGCAATTCTTATTCGAGGAATAGTTTGACATGTGGGAAATCGTCCTCTTCCCTTTCATGTTGCAAGCCAATTTGAAGACCAAGCCTCATATCAGTGTAATGATGATATTGCTGAGACAATTATCTTAATGAAAGAGGAAGCAGCTGGAATGATTTATGTCCATGATTATAAATCAATATACAAAGACCTAGTTTTATAATTAATTGTAAACCAACAGAACCAGTTTATTACTTTTGGTGAGTTTACTTCATAAACTGCTGCAATCAAACATGGAGTACCACAGGGAATATTCCTCAGACCTTTTCTAATTACCCACCACATGCTGCTCATACATACAGTATGATCAGCTAAAAAAAACATCCATTACAATCAACAAAGCTGAAAAACAATCCAGAAAATTCCTTTTTAAAGCCTCACCCGCTTAGAAACTACCACTTCACTGTTGAGCTGTTTAGATAAAAGATTAGATTTTCCAAGACTTTTCAGAATTTAAATCTGGCAAGAGAGATCCTGATCATGTAGCTTGGACAGATTAGTCCAGTCATACTTTATCAAATAAGGGATATGGAAAAATAAAGACAGATATTCTCACCTAGTATCCCTGAGAGAACGATGAGATCTGATGACCCTGCCTCGATTACTGAGAGGGCGTGCTCACCTTAAATACGTTATACATGTTATTGTTTTTATGCATTCCTTTCATCTCAATTCTATACTTTGTTGTTCCAAGCTTAATACTGTTCATGCTTTTTGGAGCCTTTCCTGTTTGACTGTAAATTTGATTGCTTGGTTGGTTTTATCGCATAGTCATTGCTCTTTTAATTTGTCTGTTTTGTTTTATCCCCCATGTTTCACTTTAATGTAAAACACTTTGAATTACCCCCCAGGTGTATGAGGTGCTACAGAAATAAAGTTGATCAGCATCATTACTTTTATAATTGTTATGTCTGAAGTCATCAAGTTTATTAAAAGCTTAAAATGTTCAAATCCAGCAGCAGGAAAACAGACCCCGAAAAAAGCATCAACACACTTGGCCTCCCGGATGCCCTGCCGCTGAGCCTGGCATTGACAGTGCATCTGGGAGATGTGAATAAGTCTGGAACCTCTGGGTTCATTTTTCACTTTTAAAAAATGTTTTCATGTGCGCAGACCAAAATAATTCCACACTACAACTTTATCAGAAGAAGGTCAACTACAATCCAGTTAATTTATTACCGACATAATATCGACTAAGAGGGTTAACATCAGCATAAGCCATTTCTGTTCTTTCAGGAAAATGCCCCAACTACAAATAATCCTCTACAATCCCCCCCTTCCTTGTCCCATCAGCAGAAGCCAGGCTCTCGAGTAGACGGAGCTTCCCCAACCTTCAGCGAGGTGATTGGCACTACTACCACCAGACGTCCCTGTCGCCCATCCACCACCATCGGACTGTGTTGTCCCAACCATCGCCCGACGCCCAGTCTCCACCATCAGACTGTGTCGTCCCATCATGCATTGCTTGTCTAACAGTCAGATAAATTTCTGGCATTACTGTAATTTTGGTTGTCGACTGCACCCACTCGCACAGTGAGAGCAGAGGCACAAGCTGATTCCCCGACTTCTGGGCTTTTTTCTGATTGTGCCTGTACAAAATTCAGAATTCAGACAGAGTCTGAATTCACCATGGCAACAGCAAGCCTGCCTTTTGGATTTCTTTCCCCTCCTATCATGAAAGATATGAATAAAAGAAACATTGGCAGGAAGCACAGAAGCAGTAGATCTCCAGCTGACAGTTAATATGGGTTTTGGTTTAGCTTGCTAGTTAGCTTGTGTTTGTTGGTGATGCTAAGTGTGTGGTTGTGTGCCCGTGTGTGTGAGATAGAGCGTTTCTGATGATGTTTGTATTTAAGCCATGCAAGATACAACTGATCTAGATCTGACTTCAATTCCCTCTTGATTTGACTCGTACAGAGTGAGCTCTCTGTTCATGCCCGACGATCGGATCGTACAGTGTGAGTACATAAACTGTGAGATTTGGTCGTGAGTCGTGTACTTTTGAGTCGTGCAGTGTGAGCGGCACCACGACTTTCCGATAATCGAACAGTGAATGCCGAGCTTTACAATCTCCACTTTAAATCTCATCATAAAGAAATACATAACCATGCTTTTCTTAACATTTTTCGCTTTCATTGTATTCAGGATTTACTGTATGTCTTTTACATTTACATTTATAGCTGTTCAGTGTATATTATTGAAGAGCTCTCATCTTTTCTATTAATGCTTAAAAATCTTGATTGTATTTCTTTAAAGGTTCCTATAATAACATCGCTTAGTCACCATGACATTTCAGCACCCTTTAGTAAAAATTCCCTCTCTGCAGTTCATATCTTATCTTTGGTTGTGTGATATAACTTGTACATGCTAAAGCCTTTGATGTGTGGGATGTCAGGTTTCTGGTTTACAGTGCCAATTACAGTTTCTGATTATAGCTTTAAGTGGGAGGAGACCATAAAAAAAATATTATAACACAAAATGAAGTTAAAAGTCAAAAAGATGAAGCAACAGAGTAGACAGCAAAGAGTGCTCATTAAAATGTTGGACAGGGCTAGAGCGAAGACGAGGGGAAAAAAAGTCTACCGGCTGTAATTAGCACACTGTCACTTGTTACGACGCAGCCCACGTTCGTACACATGTCAGATCACTTCCCAACATCATCATCAATCGATTGTTTTTCTGCTATTTTGAAAGCGAGGAACATCTGTGCCTGATAATGAAGCAGAAACGCCTCAAATGTAATCATGGAAAACATTGCTTATCATAAAGAGGAAGGCATAACACTCATACACAGAGCTTCTCTTTCTGTCAGAAAACGACTGAATAAAATATGGAACACAAAAACTTTCACGTGATGCTTTTGTGCACAAATCATGTTTTTTTAGACGGTAAAAAAAAATTGGGAGGTCTGATTTGCTGCACCATCGAAGCAGATTGTACCACAATGTTCTATTATTTCCGTCCCAGAAAAGTCATGTACTGTCTTTTTTTTGACGCTCCACGCGGCACTAAATAATGAAGCAGAGATTCATAAAATGTGATCGTTCAAAGACTGTCAGTGTCATCAAATGTAAAAGGTAAAAAGCCTTTGAGGAATCCTTCAAGCGTTAACTCCACGCAGCTCAATGTGAGCGACAAACCGCTTAGTGTATGACAGCACTGCTTACAGAGTCTGACTGCTGTTTTCATGTGAAAACTTCATCAACTCAAAGCCCATTCAAACTCTTTGGATAAGCAAGAAAACACAACAGAGTCGAAACACAGACCCTGTTTTTATTACTTCCTACATCTCTGAGATTTTGGAGATATTGAGTTATCACCAAAAGTCAGCAAACACTAGTAACTGAATTTTATTTCTCTGAGAGTTTGATAAACGATGTTTCACGAAGCCTGCATGTTATTTAAATCTGCCTGAATATACAAGCGAGTTGCACTACTGGGCTTTGTGAAAAACAAAGAAGGGAGGAGGACCCAGGTGCAGATATCCAAAATATTTAATTAAACAAAAAGGGAAAAAGGTAGAAACAAAGCTTAGTTTCTTTAGAGAGACGTGAGAATTTTAACGAACGCATGATAAACAACAGCTTTAAGATAAGCTAAGATAATGGTTGTAACCCACTTTTGGTCCGATATGCTGTGTTTCTCAGGAGAAAAGAACATATGTAGGAAGATAAAAGTGAATCTCCCCCCCCCGGGTTTAATGACTTCTGATCTGAGGGGGTTTCTTCATCAGTTCATCATTATGTATCTATCGCTGGATGATAACAGTGATGTTAATGTTGCTGATTGCAGCCTTAAAGGACACAGACAAAGATATGTATTATTCATTTTTGTCTATAAACCCAAAGAATAGACCAAAAGCAAAAAAACATGAATCATCTGTTAATCCAAAGCCTGATATAATGCACTCCTTAGTGCCCTAAAGCTCCATTGTTGTTAAGCCACAGTGTTGCACAAAGTGACATGTTCTTTAATTACTGTAAACACAGTCAGACCCTGTACACCGTCCTGCAGCCAGAAGTACTCACCAGAGCACCGCCTGTTTCTATATCACTTACACTCTCTGAAAACGACACTGCACAGGGTAATTACAAGGCCTTTAAAAAATCAAACAATATAAATACCAGCTGGATTCAAAGATTTCTGTCAAAGGTAAGAAAAGTAAGAACCTATTATGGATTTATTTTGGCGTTTTTATGGCTTTAAGTGACTGTGATAAATCAAAAAAGACACGCACATCCCTATGTGGGTGCTGGATCCAAAAAAAACACGAAAAGGTAAAAAGAAGCAAATAAGATTTGCACCGAAGAGATCCCGTTTAAAGGATTTATTGACAAGTGATATCGAGCCAACATGCTAGTCTGAGAAAGAACATGTTGGCTCGAAACGTCACTTGGCAATAAATCCTTTAAAAAGGAGCTCCTTGATTTGCGGATCTTGTTACCTTTTATTGAAAGTTAGAAAATGATCAAAAAAAGTTATTGATTTTTAAAAATGCTGAAAGTGACAATGATTTTCTACTTTCACAAAAGGTGTAATGATGTGAAGTAGGTCTACTCCAGTGTGCTGACTGGTTGAATAGATTTTATCGGCCCGGTCAACCGTGACAGGTGTCGATCTACATGAAGAGGGTCATGACAAAATGTGTTTGTGCTTAAAGATAGAGTCAGTAGCTTTTTCCTAGAAAATAAAATATAGACTTATACAAATATAAGGCTACTCAATCATCACTTCTGGGCCTCCATACACGTGTGGTGGTGTCAGTGCCTGCAGAGACCCGGTCCTCTGCCTGCATCTGCAGTTTGGTGTTTTGTTTTGGTTGACACTGACTATTTCTCTGCGGGGAGCTGGTGTATTTCTCCCAGCCAAAGACAGCCCGCAGGTGAGGTTAGGAGTGGATACAATTCAGCGATCAGACATGATTCAAACCGGCTGATATGATGGACGTGGACGAAGAGAAAATATAATCGTGCAGCTTGTTCCAAAGCGAGAGTGAACCTTGTGTTGGCTTTTGACCATGGATGTGGCGTTGGCCTGTATTCTGTTGGACATGCAGGTGCCAAACACCGCTACACGTACGGTAGCTGCCAGTGCAGGCACAGTCAGTAAACATACACACCACGTCCTACTGTGAGTGTGTGCTTCTGGGGGCAATGAGCCCAGGAGGAAGGGCCCAGTTTGAATGTTGGGTTTACAAGCTGCAACAAACATTTCTACTGACTCTACCTCTAACAAACTGTCCACTGTGCTAAGGATAAAGGAAAACCATGTTCATCCTTTCATGACTAAATGAATTGGTATTTTCCATTTGTGAGATCCCAAAAATATCCTTATAGAAAGAGGTACAGTAGCCAAAAGTGAGACAAACTTTTTAAACATAAAATGTGTAATGAATTAAACATATGATGTTAATTGAATCAATTTCACCTCAAAGCGTTTCCTGTTTCTTTTAGTATCATTTACTTTGGTGTGAAACGGCTCAGTGACCCAGATCTCTTGCACTATTTGCACAACTACTGTGACGTGTACGTTCCACAACACGTGTCGGTCAACTTTAAGAAACCTCTTAAGTTAAGATAATATGACGTTTTTTCTACTCTTTATTTTCTATTTTACATTTTTTAATAATTTCTTGTTTTCATCATAATCTCAGAGTTCTTTGTATTTCTGGAGTTTAAATCTCGTTAAAGTAAAACGAGCGGTACAAAGAGAGGTGAAAATCACTGAAGTCTGGTTATACTGGGAGATAAACATATATTTAAGGTGTGTCATTTTTCTAATACCATATTTAAGCAGTCCTATAGCTCCACATTTAACGACCATCACAACTCTCTTGAAATAAAAAGCATCAAATGTGTTTTAAGTGACAAACCACAAAAAGAAAGTTTGATATGAATATTTATTTAAAGACTTCAATTCTTACAGAAATAGTCATTTTAAATCAATCTTTAGTGGCTTCCATATTTCCTATGAGAACAGTAAAACCTGTGCTGTATCACAATATCACTGATTTGAATACATCATGTTTGAATGGACATGATACTGAGGAGTCCTGTAGTGTAGTCACAAGCATCATGCAGAAGCCACAAATCACTCTTTAAAGATCCCAAATGAGGACTGAAGAAATCAAGATTTGATATACATGAATTTGAGCAGGTTATCTGTCTCCGTTTAAGATAAAGTACGGATTGTAGGAGCTTTAAACACGGCTGTACGAGGCTGAATTCATGTTAAATGATTCTGTTTCTGTGCTTGGATTTAAATCAGCCTAATGTTTTTCTCTTTCCAGATCATTCTCCCATCGCATCGCGCTTCAACCACTGGGTCCGAGAGGAAACTGCTGAATTGAGTCGGATGAGTGGCTGTGCATGATTGTACCAAAAAAGAAAAAACAAATCAAGAAAAGAAAAACATAAAAGAACAAAACATCTGAAGGCATTGCACAATTCCAAGATTGATCAGTGAGATTTTTAAGGCAAAAACGTCGTCTAAAATACTCTGAAACAACACGTAAAGATATCATGTTACAATTAGTTTTTAAAACCCACGGGTGCATCTCCGTTAGAAAACTACACATGCAAACTGAATGCATGCTATAAAAAACATCAGGAGAAAACAGGATATTCATCACGAGCATTCGTTTAAACCACTTTGTTAATAATATAAGGTACAGTAAACAACTTTGATGTTGTATGTGTGAGAGTAATGTGGGCGTTCATATGGCCGGGCATGCTGACACGGTATCGCCTTGGCAGAGTGACATGGATGCATGGATGAGCGGTGGGAGGCAGCGAGGTGTGAGCCTTCTTCATTAAAGCTCATATGGCGGACAGCAAAGCAGAGTTTTGTTGTTTATTTGTCTTCGCCTTGTAGTCTCCTACACAATAAATGCTTTTGATTGTCACTCCTACACTGACAGCCTCAGAGGAACAGTGATTTCACACGTGACAAACACATCAGCCCAACTGCACTCGGTTTCTATGCAAACAAGCTCTCATTTCCTGCTCCTGAGGGCAAATCTATGCAGGCAACAGAAGAGCTCCATATACAGTCATATCTGTTCTCTGTATCTATACTCTGTGTACAGCAGAGAACAATAAGGAAGTCATGTAGTTGTATTATGCAGCCTTTATGATATATGCTTTGTCAAACAGCGATTTTACACATCTTAGCCTGTTAAGCTCTGGAGTCCTCCACATTTGTAAGCTGTGAAGTGTGCAATACTTAGCATTTAAAGCAACAATATGTAGGAATTTAGTAGTGTGCTTTGGCGCCCACCGAAGGTCTCTGCGTGCAACTGCACTATTGTAAAACTGTAAAACTGCACACGTGTAAAACACTGCCTCTGGCTCGCTCACTCTCTTCTTCTATTCTTAACTTCATCAGTCGTCTTCCCTCTTAGCCTCAGACACTGTATCAAACAGTACAGAGACGAGCTTTCTAGCTGCTTTTTAAAACTGAAGGCTTGAGTGTGACCTGGCGCTGTAAAACCGTACGCACTTCTCGCAAGATATCCTCGGCCTGGTGCCAGAGTTACATAGTGCAGTAAACAGACAATCGGGCCGCTCTGTGGACATGGTCGAGACTCCATTCTCCCTGTTGAAAATGATTTTACTAATAAATAGACATTTAAAATGACTATTTTAAGGTGATAAAATGACATATTGTTGCTTTAAACAGCCTGGGGTTGTGCCGTCTTATTTCCTAACCATTCCCAAACTGAAAACAGGAGCAATTTATTTTGATTTCTACATAATGAAGCATGAACAGCTAACTCTTCACCTAGGACATGTTTGCTTGAGCTTGGGATTTTGAAAGGTTTGTCTTTTTTTGACTTGTTGGACTTTGTGTGAGAACTGAAAGCTTGGCAGGCTGAGCAAAAATAATGAAGGGGGCGGGGCTTAACAAACTATTTTCATAACCAATGTTTATAATTATCTCATCAAAGAATATCTGAATTTCAAAAAATGTTAGCCATAGCCCAACGATGGTGTGCCATAGGTTGGGTGGACGCTGACCTAAACGTTAAGTAATCTAACATTGAAGTGCTGAAAGCCTCGCGGTTATGTTGTACGCGCCATGTACAGAGGCCATAGTCCTCGTCACAGCGGCTGTGGGTTCGAATCTGACCTCTGCCCTTTGCTGCATGTCGTCACCCACTCTCTCCTCCCAACACTTCCTGTCTCCCTTCAGCTGTCCTAACTAATAAAGGCAAAAAGGCCCTGAATAAATCATTCATTAGGAATGGTCTCTTTACATTTTTGAGTAGTTTCACTATTTCCTGATGGACCACTTCACTTAGTTAAACATATCTGCCTCATGTGTGTAATGATAATCAAGATGAAGACCAGTACTATTATGTAGATGTCCTACACATTTTGTCCAGTTAAAAATGTAACCGTGCAGATTTTTGTGGTTTTCAGTTTTTAAATCATCCAGGGGGCGTGGCCTCCGAAGAAGTCTACTAAAATGTGACATCGTGGATCTCACAGAGAATTCACAGGACAGGAAATGTTTAGAAACCGAGCCGTTAAAAGGTGCTTCATACTGCGATAAACACCTCGTCTCTGAAAAAACACTGTTTCTCTAAGAAAACAAGCGAAGGAACTCTTCATCTCCACTCAGCCGTCACCTTGTTATGTAAGTGTCATGCATGTTTCATATACAAATACATGTACTGGATGTACAGTATATAAGAGAGTGTGGGTGTAAGATGAAGTTGACATCGTGTCGTGATAAATAAATGAAAGGCCCTGCCTTGTGTTTCAGGAGGAGAGTGTCAGAGTCCTGGCAGTTTGCTGCAAAGTCAACTCTCTGGAAAACATACACACTTTATATACACAGTATGTACACATGAACATATAAAAAAAAAAAGACTATTCCTGCCTGATCTGGTCTTATCTGGTTCAGGCTAGTGTTGCTCCAGTCCAATTCCATACTAAAGACCAGTGCTACATTGTGCAATTCAACATCCCCGCCGTCGTACTGCACGGGGTCCCGCAATGACACGACAACACAGAAGAGTACAAAAATCTATCAGACCACCTGTCCCCACACTGAGGGACCCTATTCAGTCAGACTGAATGATAACCAGCGTCTCAGCAGTGAGTCTCAGTCGACAATGACATGCTACACTTTCATTTAAATCCAATTTGGCAGAAATGTTGCTACGGAGTGAACTTGCTCACCAGGTCTACTTTTAAACATCTTGCACACATGAAACAACATTATTATTTAAACCATTCGCGTATACAAAAATACAGGCCTGTCGTTCATGATTTAAATATGAATAACTGATGTATAAACATGAATAAGGCCTGTTAGTCATGATTTAAATATGATTACAGGCCTCAGTATAAAATGTTACAGTTATATCAGCAGTTAAGAAGCAGCATTACATACACAGTATATTGACCATTACACAAAAAAGGCAAACATTTTGTACAGTGTATAAATATCTCAGAAAATATCTCACAAGCAGTTTATAAGTAGACGTTTGAACGAAGCATCATTAGCCGAGAAGTATGTGATAACTTTGAGGCGCAAGTTTAGAAAAAAATGTTGTAAACCTTCTTTTGTTTGGATTGTTTTTCGTGACTGAATAGGGCCCAAAGAGTACTGATGGGATCTTCAGTTTACACAGACACAGAGTCAAATGTTTAAACGCTGTTCTTCACACATTTACATGAGTCATAAAGGGGCCTCTGGATGCGGTGGCTGAGTTTGTGCTTTGCCTGAAGTCATAAAGCTTACACATAACTGGGCAAAACGGCAGGGTTGCATTAGAGTTTCAACCCCCGAAAACTTGGCTAAAAGTGACAGTGCAGTTACCTGTTTAAAGTTCTTCCCCAAAGAACACTGCCCAGAATAACTAAGTCTTTTAAGATCAAATACCGACCATCACAAGGCTCTGGAGTGTTTGTAGTTTGCTTCTTTTTTTTTATAGACAACAGCAGCTTGAGTTATTCTGGCATCACAACAGATACAATGGATTCAGATGGTGACCCAATTTCAAGACCAAATAATTCAGCTAAGTCTATAAGAAGCACAAATAACATTTGTTTATGGATGGACAGTTTTAATTAGCTTCCACTAGCAATGAGCGCTGTGTTTTGCCATACTGGGTGCATGTGGTTCTTTGATGACAGGGTGAAGTGGGTTGTGCTGCAGGATCGATATTAAAATGTTCACATTAACATTTAGGAGTTTCACACTTGCAGAAAACTCGTGAAAAACTCCTGATATTTCCAGGAGGAGCTGTATGTGTGAATGAAAAAAAGACACATTTTTCGCTCGGACTTCACCTGGAGTTTCTCCTGCCAGACACCTAGTATTTTTCCACAGCAAGTCCGAGTGAGCTGACGCTGCAGGATATAACAGGAGAATCCAGCTCGAGCCAATGGGAGGGGGCGGTGGCGTTTATATGCTCAGTCAACTTTCAACAGCAGCTTAGTGACTTCATACAGGAATGTCACTTATTTTCATTGTGTAATGTATTAAAGGCAGGGATGGTCATTTTCTCCAGATACACTTTTTAAGATTTTGTTGTTAAGGAATCTGTAGCAGTTGTAAGCCTGTAAACACTTTGACCAATGTCTGCACTCGGTTCAATTTTTATGAACCAATCATTCCTCCTTGTCTCCCTGCTCGTTCTCTACACCATGCATGCACAAGCCCACACTCAAAGCATGAGCTGAGGTCCGCTTCTGGACCAATGGCGCTCGTGCATGTAAGTGAGGGGCTTGGCTTTTGAGGGAGCACAGAGGGGAGGGGGAGGGTGCAGACGGAGCACTGAGGGAATGCTACTTACAAAATCTTGCTAGTTTTCGAAAAAGTACCAACCCTGCCTTCAAGGATCTGCCTGGAATTATGCTTGGTTTTTTTTTCAAATAGGGGGAACAATAAATGATCAAAACAAGCTTTTTTAAATCTCTTTTAAAATGTGAAATTGCCACGAGAATCCATTGCAACTTTTGTATCCTCCAAAAGACTAACTTACAAATGCAGACAATGTAAATTTTGGACTACGTATCGGTATCAGAAGCATTCTGGTTTTCTTTTGTTAGGTAGTATTGGATTACCTTAAAGGGCATTTGGTTGTGTACAGGAAAAAACAGCCAATGTTGCTCATTGGCCAAAAATGATATCTATGTACCAGTTAGTTTCCAGATGGATTTTAGCCTTTTTATTAGCGTCTAAGAAATTTCTGCATTTAAATGCAACTATCCAAATGTAGGAATCAGCCAACGATGTCCATTCTGACGTCTAATGTTGTTGGTCCTACTGTTCACATGCACCGGGATATGAAAGAGCCAAGTCTCGGCCAACGTATTTGTTATCCATACTGTATATCTGCTTGCTAAGACTAAATCTCTAAAATATGGGTCATTATCCCCAAAGGGCTAAATTGCCAACAGAAGATAGCGAAATAATTCTGAGGTTGTAACTGTGGAGAAAAGCTGCTGTCGTCCCAAAAGTAGCAACCTCCATTCTTTTCAAGCCTTTAGGAGGTTATTATTTGATAGGAAAACTGAGTTTTTCTGGTGACATGTTCCTTCAAGTAGATGATTAAATACATGCTACTAAACCTTAGGGGCTACTGATTATTACTGGCGTTGATTTGAAGTTACAATGCTGTTGGACGAAACTAAAAGGCGTGTTCACAGTCACTTCTCTGATCCATATGGGTAGCTGTTAAAAAAACGAAGCATCTTTTCAATTTGGTCTGTTGGTGAGCTGTTTTCTGTGCACATATTCACAGTGTGTTGCTAACACAGAGAAGTGTGAGTCACCTGATCTGAAAGCTACCAAAGTGCTATGATTCTCAGCCTACAGTTTGGCAGATATTTCATGAAAACTTAGTGAGAAAGGTAAAAACTGTGAACTCAACAGACTTACCAAAAATCACAGAAACGCCAACACTTTGTTATTGAAACAACGTTTTGGCAATATCAAACCAAGTGAGAGGTAGAGAGACGTTGAACAAAACAAAGAAAAGCTTCTGAAGTACGATGTTAAGTCGCAAAAAAATAAACAAGACGCTAACACACAGTCAGGTTCGGTAGTGAGATGTGTGTTTTTGACGCCTGGGCTTGGAGATCCACGTTTCCAGAACCCACCGTGCCTGTGAACGTTATCCGACAAAAAAAAGAGTAAGGCTGGTTCAAGTCCCTGCTGCATTTCATTTGACCAGACTCCCAGGGAGCACAGCTACCTGAGGAGTCAAGGCAGGTTGACGGAGCAGAAATAGGGAAGATTTCAGGTTGTAGGTGATTGGTTGGCTTGTAATGGGACATGGCAGTGGTGTTGGTGTTGGTGGGGTTTGTGTGGGAGGGACAAAGCCCTGAGTGCAAGACAACAGTGCATGCTTCTCTTAAACTAGCACATGCTCCATTTATTTAAAAAAAAAAAACACTCTGTAATGAAGAACGTGGCACCAAGGCCTAAATGTTTTTTTGTACAAAGTCACAACTTCCAGTTTCTGCAGCCGAAAAATAGGAATCTGAAAGGTTTTCACATTGATTGGTATAAATGTCCTCCTGAAAAAACTCCCACTCTAGTCCTCGATTTGTAAACATTTATATATTGAGAGATGATATTGTGAAAGATAGAGGAAGTGGAAAGAGAAATCGAAAATAGATGAACAGTGTTTGAAAACAGGGGCTCCAAAGCTTGGACCCTTACGGTCTGAAAGCTGCGAGTGGTCAATCTCAGTCTCAGTTCTGTTCTGTCTTTCTGGCACACCAGGATCCTCCTCCTTCAAAACCTACGAGAAATGTCCCTTGGAAGTGTCCCACTCTGGGTTTTCCGCATCACGATCACAGCTCATGGCAAAACGTACCCCACAGTGCAGCATGAGAGAGCTGGCGAGGTCCGCCGTGTGCTCAAAAGCTTCCAGTGAAGAGCAGGAAGAAGAAGCAGAAAGAGTAGAGGACAGACCAGAGGAGTCAGCTGGCCGGCGCTGAAGAGACACCCGGGCCTTTAGAGTCGGCTTACCCGTCTGGCAAGGAGTGGGTGGAGAGCGGGTGGAGGACAGGTGGTGTAAGGGGGAGGCAGGGAGCCGGGTTTGATCCCTCTGGTTCTCATGTAGGAAAGGAACTGGTCTGGGATTTCAGCGAGCACTTCCTTAGCCAGGCGAGCCATGCTGAGTATGTGGTTTCCTCGCCGGTCGATGTAGTCTCTGAAAGGAACAAACTGTGGAGAGGAGAGGAGAGGAGAGGAGAGGAAGAGGAGAGGAGAGGAGAGGAGAGGAGAGGAGAGGAGAGGAGAGGAGAGGAGAGGAGAGGAGAGGAGAGGAGAGGTCATCTATTAAAGCATTGCCAGGAGAAACCCATTCACTGTCACATCATCACTTGAGTATGACAGAGTATAACGAAAAAGAAATCTGAGATTTAACAATAAAGAAAAAAAAAGTATGAGAACCAAGATGCAAAAGAATTAATAAAAAAAAGCTTTCAGTTGCACTTGGGGGCTCAAAAAAATCCCAACAAACTTTTTCCAGAATTCAACAAATCCTTTCAAAGATTTAAAGAAGGGAGGAGAGGGGTCTGAAGAGTGATAGAAGATGAAATGAGGAGAGGGAACAAGAGAAGTACAGTAGAAGAGAGCAGAATAGAGGAGGGAAGATGAAACAATGAGAAGAGAGGAGAGGAAACAAGGAGGGAATGTAGACCTCAAAGGGGAGGACAAGAGTGGGAACAAGGAGAGATGAAACAGGTTTGAAGAGGGAACGGGGAGAGAAAAAAATATGAAGCAAGAAGGATAGAAAAGAGGGAGAGGAAGGAGAAGAGGAGAATATTAGAGGGAGATACGAAGAGAAAACAAAGAAATGAGAAGACAGAAGAGGAAGGAAGAGGAAAAGAGATGAAAGAAGGGAAATGAGGGACAAGAAAAGGTCAAAAGAGGAAAAAAGGAGATGGGAAAAGAGAAGGGGAAACAACGATAGAGGCCAAAACAAGGAAATGATGGCAGAGGATTAGGAAACATGGGTAGAAGAGAGGAAATAGTGAATTGAGAAAAGAGACAGGTAGTGTTGATTATTGAATCATCAGGTTAGAGACAGATAAACAGCAAGAAGAGAATGCAAAGGACACACAAGCACGAGGTGGACATAGTTTAGAGGCGTGAGACAGCTAAAAGGAGAAAAAAGGAGAGAAAAATGGCAGAGTGAGGAACAAGAGCAGAGGGTCAAGCACCGTGACCTTTTCCCATTAATCATAAATCCCACATTTCTCTGGAGACGTTCTGCTGAGCAGCCAGTCACATCGCCAGTCAACCATGTCTCTACCTGAACTATGTCCCTCTCCGCATATCGTCCTTGGGAAGAGATCCTCTCCTCATCCCCGTCCAGCTCGATCATTTCTGTGGGAGGGAACACACATCAGTCACATCCTGTCAGGAGACTCAAACCGCCATGTCAAAGCCGAGCCGAACAAACATGACACGCAGTTTGTCTGTTTTTAATCTGCTGAAGCCATTAGCGTGCCACTGGGTTACATTTCCTCTGAGTGTTGGTAATGCCAAACGTGGCATGAGTACACAGAATTTGCGTCGCTGAGCGTGAAGCCATCGGGCTCTAAGTTGCACACAAGCGTGCACGTGGGCGGAAAAACATGCGAGAATATGTGTAACAGCCAGCGCTGTGCACCACTGGGACGTCATGCAACCGTGCACCCTGGCTTCATAAGCGTGATAATCCCTGAATCCTGTTGACTTTGCAGGCTAATTGCTCATCTTCAGTGAGCTTGTTTTTTTGCAGAGGACTGCCCCGAGAATTGTAAACATGACAACAAAGGAGAGAGGTGGAAAGTGGGGCCATCGTTCATTATAAGACAAACGCTGAAAACAAAAAAAGACACCACATCTGGCCTTACAAATGAGGAATTTCACATCCACTTAACCTCAGAGTCAGAGGGAGGAGGAGGAGGAGGAGGAAGAGGAGGAGGAGGAAGAATTAAAAAGGAGAAGAATGGAGGATGAGAAGAAAAGAAGGGCTGAACCATGTGGGAGGCAAGATAGGAAGGAGAATGAAGGCGAAGGATTACTGCATGCAAATAAACACAAAAGCATGCACACACACATACTTAGGATCTTCACCCTGCTTACCGTCAAATTCCGCTGGTCCAACCCCAACTATTATAATTGACATGGGCAGAGACGCCGCCTGTGAAGGGTGGAGGGGAAACAGATGCATCAAAGGTGGAGAAGAAGCCACGCTCGCTCTTTCCCCCATCTTGCTATCTTAAATGCAGCAGGCTGACAGAAAAATCCCCCCTGCAAATGACTGCACTGTACTCTAACAGTGCATAGAAGGAAAGCTCAATAACAAAATTCAACACCATTGTTAAGACAGACAGGGTTTATTCATTCACTTCCATCTGCCTTCCCCAGCCGCTTTAATAAAGCCTCTCGTCCGTCCAGCTCGGGAGTTTTGTAATTTCATGCATCTACAACTTTGTCTAAATCTCTCAGAGCTTGGCAGCTTAAAAATGACTCCCATTTACATCTTTTTCTGTCCGCCCTGAGCTGCAGCTGAACTGCTGCCCAGCTCCGCAATATTTTTTATTAAATCTCAGCCGCCCAAGTACAGTCAGAGTGATGAATGAAGGTCTTTTTTTTCATTGTTTCATAACTTCCAGTGGTTATTAGACGCATGGCCAAATTGCTTGAGAAACGAGGGGGCATGGGTCCTCTGCGGGTAAGTAAATAATTACTCTGGAATCCAACTCTACAATAGCGTTACATCACACGGGCGGCGAGAGAGATGGAGAGGCGGTGTGATGTGGAGCAGCGGGAGCAGGCAATCGAGCCTCCAAATATATGAAATCGTTACACGCTTTACCCCTCAATAGAAAGCAGAGTTATTAGACCTGAATGTGGCAGGATCAGGGGGTTCAGAGGGGATATAGGGGAGAGAGAGGGAGTGAAGAGGATGACACCCCAACCCTCTCAGCTCATTAGTGAAGATGGGTTAAAGGAGAGAGAAGGAGGCACTTAAAGAGACGGACAGCAGCTCGACAGCTTTTCATATTCTCTCCTTCATATTGTTTGTTTGTTAGTTTATTACAATTTCAATTAGTGGATAATCATTGCTGGACCACCCGGGGTCCTCACATGATTCACTACAAATTACCAGAATGAATATTGGATGCTGCTGACGATTAAACTGTCAAAATCCCCCATTCCTGGTTACTGGTAAATGTGTTTTCAGTACTAGGACATGCAGAGGTACTGTACATTAACGATGGACTCCTTGGTCTGTGCCATGTCTGTGATGACGCCGTCGGAGATGATGAGCAGGATGAAGTACTGTGAGCCGTCTGTCACCGCTGACGCATACCTGATGTGGAAGATAAAAGGATTTGAGTTCAAATCAGCAAATCAGGAAAAACTTCTTTAAACCAATCATTCATATGAATTATGATTGATTAATCAGACTCTGAATGTGTTAGTGCCACTCTACAAGACAGCAACTAATGTTTACAACCAAATACAATCTTAAACAGTACTGAAGAGTCAAACTTTTATATGCAATAGCTTTGTTTTTGACTAAATATTTGATCATCTATCTTCTCTTCCCTGTTTTTTATCACCATATGAAGTCAAATAAGCAAACTAGGAACCAACATTTTAGCTGAATTCTGACATTTTTGTTTCAATTCGTGAGGCTGTTCAAATGAACCTGACTGGTTTTAATCATTGTTTCTGATTGTTTTGACAGCTTCTGATTGCAGGTTAACAAACAGATATTTGAGTTGCATTATGGGAAGTGTAGGATTCGTCTTATTAGGACGATAGGCTGCACACAAGAAGAGGATTTCGCCTCAGGGATAGTGAAGTATGGTCAATAGAAGTGCAACAAACATGCATGCTTACTATTAGCCAGCAGGGGTTGACTGACTTTTTGCTTAAAAACGTATTCACCCCAGTAAACTTTTTTATTCATCCAAGCCAATTTAAGAACCCATCAGATATTGTCTAATGACAAAATATGTTTCGGGGAACGAAGGTGAACTTCTGGTGAGATTACCTTCCGAGGGAGTCGTGATGTCATTGCTATTATTTGTGTCCTGCCTGATTGTGCTCTCCACACGGACTGTTTTTCCTGCCAAACCTCCCGTGTTAAAAACCCTACATTTGTATTTAGAATCCGTAAAGCAGAACAGTGGTCATCAGAATTGGGGTGTAGCTATGTGTGGCCACCCTGGGAAACGTCAAGCTGGCTACATCCACTTCTTGTGAGCAGACTCGGAGCTTGACCCGGTCGTTATTTTCATCTAAGAATCTTCTGAATACAACAACGTTTAGAATTCAACTCCATTTCATTAAAAAAATCATACGCTTGATCAAATGTTTTTGAAAAACAACCTCCAGGGTTTAACATCCTACACAAACAAATACTGTAAGTACAATGAACGAGTCGACTTAAAAAAGGCGTTTCTAATGTGTTGTGTGTGTTTGCACAGGAGAGACAGACTCTCAGCAGCAGAGTTGTTGGCATTTGGTTTAAAAGAGATAAAACAGTAAAATAAATGGTTGTTGGTTGTATATTTGAATATGTTTTGTATTTTAATGTCTTATTTTCACTAAATAATGATCTAGAAGTTGTTGTTGTTTTTTAAACTCGCCCTGCCTTCATCTGTCTTCCCAACAACTTTATTGAAGTACAAAATTAAATTGCTAGAAGAGAGCCCCCCCCCTTAAACCTCATCTGTCTCAAACCACATGCACCGCTGCAATTACCTGAATAGATAATATCCATCATCAGGTTATTAGTCCTAAGTGATCACTTTCAAATAGACTTTAGAATTGAGAACAGTTGGACCTGTTACAGTGCAATCATTGTGCTGCGCCGGGCCATGTTAACTGGAAAATAAGCTTTATTACTGTTTATTAATTTGGATTTTACAGCATTTATTTGATTCATCTTGGATCCAGGTTTCTTCAGTGTTGCTTTGTCGTAGTTGTAAAAAGAAGAAATGTTTGAAATGATGTCAGCAGATAGTATTTTGAGGATATATTTTAAACAGCACCCTTACTAGATCAGGATCGGCTAATTAGAAATGTGACGTGAATAGGTGTCACTTTTTTTTATTTAGCCGTGTCTTCCTGGGTTTTAGTCAGACGCTGCACAGAAGTGAGCGCTGAACAATGCAGCTATTCTCAGTCTGAGGGGGCGGACGGCACTTTGTGAGAGAGAGAGAGGGAGAGAGAGAGGCAGAGAGAGAGAGAGAGAGAGAGAGAGAGAGAGAGAGAGAGGGGAGAGAGAGAGGAGAGGCAGAGAGAGAGAGGCAGAGAGAGAGAGAGGCAGAGAGGGAGAGAGAGAGAGAAAAAGAGAGAGAGAGGCTGAGAGGGAGAAAAAGAGAGAGAGAGAGAGGCTGAGAGGGAGAAAAAGAGAGAGAGAGAGAGAGAGAGAGAGAGAGGGAGAGGCTGAAAGGGAAAAAAAGAGAGAGAGAGAGAGAGAGAGATGGGCTCTTAAAGCTGACGATGAAAGGTGGGAAAAGTGCTTGTTACAGTGAGTCTTCAGGATCATGAGACACGATCTGGCGATAGGGGATGTCAGGTGGAAGTCGGAAACTGCTGTAGTACAGAACAGAACATTACACTTTTATCAGTGGTTATTGGTGTAATATTTGCAGAGTGCGGCTGACAGTTTGTGGTAATCTCCACTGGAAGTGTTTATATTAAGTTTTAAATATTGAAAAGATAGGAAGACCGCGTTTCTGCATGTATAATTTCTTGTAGCAATAAAGCTTGAACTCCACTCGAGGGTCCATTTGTCTCTCGTAGGTCAGGTTTTTAATAGTGCAGCGCTGGTACTTGTTTTCTACTATGGAGATTAATGAAGCCTGTGTTTGTGAAGTGGGAGGTGTGACATTCATATTATCCTCAGCACTGTTTCTTCTAATGAGCACGGGGTTTTACGTTTATTTTTACTGTCATCTGAAGGTAACCCATCATTCAGCCGACTGTTCAGACACTTAAGGACTGTTGTGGTAGTCACATGGTCCAAGTTAATCAATAAAGCCTCGTGTCCACCTTGCGTTTTTACGGGCAGAAAAGCATTTGCTGCTTGCATGAAGCGTTTGTGCGCTGAGAAGAATACTGTGCACGTCCGTCCTGTCTCTATGACAACAGTCTGTTGACAACGCCTGCTGTATGACCGAATCTGCTCTGCTACTTTTTACTGTTTGTTTTTTATTAAAGATTGTTTTCCTGATCAGACACGGAGCAGAGAGGATGTGGATACAAGACACGATCTGTAGGCTGCAGAAATATAGGGAATCTCTTATTAGATTGCCAAAAGAGCGCCGGTGACGTCAACAGGGCCTTCCTGAAAAGTGGGAAGCGCTCGGAGCGGCCTCATAAAAAAGGCGGAGCGCGAGGGAAAAAGACGCTGCGCTTTTTTTCTCCAGGCGGCTGCTTTCTGCTACAAACTTTACTCAATGAAAACAATTGGAAAAAGAGGCTGCCGCTCAGAAAAAAAACGCTAGGTGGACACTGGGCCTAAGTTAATTAATTATTGTTATATAGCTCGACTACATTTCAGGCAGCTCTAGACTGTACTCTTTGTAACATTAACAAGGAACTGACTTAATCCACCAATAAAAGGCAACAGCAGCAAGGAACAAACTCCTTTTTAGAGGCAGACGCCTTGAGCTGAACCGGAGTGACAGCCATCTTCCGCGACAAGGCATTGATGTTATTTAATTTATATTTTATATCTTATATAAATGTATAGTAAGTTCCTTGACAGTAGGGGTAATACTGTTTTATCAGCCGTTTACTTCTTTATTCTACTTTTATTTGTATTCTTTTTGCACTAAAACACCAGGTCAAATTCTTTGTACGTGTTATCCTACTTGGCAGTAGGATGGAAAGAAAGACAGACCGACAAACAGAAAGACATCCAGGCATTTAGGGATGTTCCTAAGCAACTCATTTAAGAAAGGTAAAAAAAACACTCACACAAATCAATCTAAATTTAGCACAATACCGACAAACCGTGCTGCTCCTACGAGATGCCATCTGTTCACTGGTTTACATCTGGGCAGTAGAACGTGGCGAGCAGGCCCATTAACCAGAGCTGCAGCCACTTCTAGTGGCGGATGGCTTAGACGTGACATGTAACGGACATTGAGGGTCAAGAATAACAGAAATATTCATAATAATTTTAACCGACTGGTAAGTCTGGTGCCGGCTACCGAGGGTGATGATGTTTCACCTTTTAGTCCACCAATTGTGCACATCCCCATCCTACACACATCAACTTAAAAACCACCTCAGAAAGTATTGGTTCCTCTGAAGAGCATTTAGCACATCCCTTTAAATCACCTCTCTTTGTTTTTGAACATCTCTGTAAACATCATTGAACATTGTGCATTGTACCGCATGACGTTTGTGTCAGCCTACACATGTCCCCCCACCCCCCGGCTGTGATTATATAGGACCTACCTGGCCACATGGTTAATAACAGGGGAGAAGTGGGTTGGCCCGTAGAGACGCACAGATTTGAGACTCTGGTAATAGGCCTCCATCACCCCCTCGATTCCGTTGCAGTACGGGTTCTGTGGATTACCGTTCTGCACAAAAAAATAGAGAAAAACCTTAAAAGCGAAGTAAATAAATACAGAAATGTACCTGTAAAAAAAAAAAACGGTGTAACACTTGATCTAAGGTAATTTTCACAATGTCAATACATCCGATTAGAAGACTGTGGAGGCTCGGTCTCTTGGGATACGGTGGTGAAAATGTGGTTTTAAATGGATTTGTGTTTAGAGTAAGAGAAAGCTGCAGAGAGCCATGAACGTCAATCTTTATGACCTTGTTCTCTTTGCAGCTTGGGTATAACAAGGCTAGCGGGAGTAAGCTGCTCTTCATGGCTGGAGTCAGCTTCCTGTCATAAAATGTATTTATTCACCACTTCAGAGTTAGAGGCATTATTTTTAATATCGATTTTTCACTTTTTCTTTATAATGTTATTCTAAAGGCCTGATTGGAAATGTAAGGAATGATTCCTTCATGTTCAGGATCGTAGTAATAGTGGAGGGACACATGGATATATGCAGTGGTTCCCAAAGTGGGGGGTCGTGAGACAGTGAGAGGGGGGAGGTCTCGAGATTCCTTCCAAAAACATCTTCTAGCATTTCTTACAATTAATTACTAAAATAATATTACGTGTTTGGGCTGTTCTAATGCTACTGGATAGATTTAATGTTTTAACCACTTCCAGGGACAATGGGGGTCACCATGCTGGCAGCGTTATTTTGGGGGTCACAGGCTGAAAAGTTTGGGAGCCCCTGGATATGTAGATTTGAATATGTGAAGTGGGTGTAGGGGTAGAGACATCATCTTGACAGTTATTTCTTTTTGCCTTTTATTGCCTTGTATTTATTCGAATAATGTTTGTCTGGTTTAAAAGATGAAGACGAACAATGCACAGGAGATGTCATGATGTCTGATTGACTGACATCATGTATGAATAAAAGAGGATAAAAAAAAACATTTATCTAAAGAGTGATCTCTACAGAAGAGCAGGAGGGCCAGGGGAGAATTTCTGTGTTTGTTTTCTGTATTTTTGAGTCAAACTCAGAGTCCCTTTTTTTAAGAATAAAGTCCTCCTCTGATGTTAAAAATCCTCTTTGTGCTTCACAATTTAAAATCCAAATTATAATGCAAAAAGCCTCATCTTCCTTTACTGATGTATATTCTATTAAAGATGCTGCATCAGTTGGACATCCGTAGCAGCCGATATCATTCCTGTTATCAGTCATTGGCTTATCTGCAATCGGGCATGTGCCAATGTCAGTCGCCAATGTGTATCTGTTGAGTCACATCAATTTCATGCTGGCAAGATAGTTTATCTGCACATTCAGAGAAAAGGTTTGTGATGGGGCAGACGAAAGCACCTGTTAGATAATCTCAGATTTTTTTTTCATGGTGAAACATAAAAGGAAATGTCAGCAGTTTGGAAGCCTTACGCCATCTCTGAGAAACATCAGAGACATGCAGAGGAGGGACTGCTAACAACATTTTTAATACATCAAATCCAACAGCTCATTTATAAACAGACATGAAACGATCAAGAAGAAGTCATGAAAAAGATATCGGTATTGGACTCTGCAGTTTGCTAAGTTGTTAGTTCAAACATTGAGATTAGATTTTCACAATCAGTGCAACTCTATTTTCTTTTCTACCTGAAACTTAAACTGTGAGTCTTTCTGGACTTTGTCACTTCACTTAAAATGCAGATTCTTCCTCTTGTTTTTTATAACGCCTGGCTCTAATGCTCTTCTGTAAATCTTCCAGGAAAAAATACCTGTGTGATCTACAGTACTTTTGATTGCAAGGAGAGAAGCACAATTACCATATGGATATATAGCACCAAAGTGTGCTAACATTAGCATGCTAACACAACATTGCAGGCCACAGACAATGGCCGTTCAAGACAAGAACAATTGTCTGCCGCTTGTGCTTAATGGCGTTTAATTATGGTGCTTTATAATGTATATAACTCCTTTGTGCGAACGCGTGTGGAGGGGGGTAGGAGGTGTGTTGCTGGAGGAGAGCGGAGGCTTCAGAACGGCGGAGGTGTCGCCAAACAGCAGTTTGTTTTGGTTTAATGCTGGTGCTCAAGGGCGACATCTACTGGATCCAAAAGTTGCACATTCGAAAACATTTGAAAAAGCTTATTTTGTAGGCTTGTTTTTTTTTAAATTCTGCCCATGTAAGAGTAAAAAGGATAACATCTTCTTTTCTATCTTAAGAGCGGCTGCAATACATCTCAAGTGATTACACAAAGTGCCATGAAAAAGCCTCTGGTATTTTCTGATCTCACTTTGTACCATTAATCCAAAGCCGAGACACAGACACATTTTTCCTTTTTTGTTGTAACAAAGTTAGATAAAAGACAGACAATGCTCTCACTCTGTTGTCTTTGAGATTGAGAACACTTTTATGTCATTGCTTGAACTCTAAAAAAAATGAGACCGTATGTACCAGGATTCATCTTAACTTCTGTGTGTCTTCAGACACTTTCCTGCTTTTGGTGCATCAGCATCTTCCACTTTCATATACAGTGTGCTACCATTATTGATTTCATGTCAGACAGCTAATACTTTGAAAAATGTGCTAATTATATTCAAGGGCATGTAGAATAATGTGCTTACATTATGTGTTTTTTTGTTCACAGGGGACTTAGGCTAATTTTACATCATGCAATGCAGCTGAAATTAATTTCAGAATAGTTTGTTTTGATAAATTTAGAGACAGAGCAGCTAAAAGCGATAATGAAAAACAGTCCACCCTGAAGGAGAATATAAATAAAAAAGATTTGTAGATTTTATCTCCCTTTATGGGAAGAAAGTTAAACTGGAATGGCCTTTTATTTTAAAAACAGGCATGATTTGGTTGCAAAGTGAAGGATAACAGAATTACAAGCATACTCAGAGAGATCAAAAATGGCCACCCCAGGGCCAGAGCATCAATAATGCTCCAATACTATCAAAAAATATTACCCAGTGTAAGAGGCATTAGAGGGTTACAGGCCCTCAAGGATGTAAAATCCAATCTTACATTGAAGATATTACGGATATTTTAGAGAGATGACGACAGTTAAACTCTTCTGTTGCAGCCTTTCAGTGAAGAATATCCTGAGGGGAGCCGTTTTACATTTTTAACTCAGCATGAGGGATGGATACCAGGGGAAGCATTTTCGAAAAATCAATTGGGGTGTGTTTCTTTTAGTCTTGCAATAGAGGTACTAAGAAGAAAAAACCTCTTTGTGTTAGGGTAGCTGTCGTCTTTTAAGTTTGTCTTTTTTAGAACCACAGTGTTTTTTTTCTATCTCTACACCCTTTGAAAATATAAAAATGAATGTCTGGATGACTGGCTTTGAGATAGCCAAAAGAAACTCTGGGACAAAGAAGTACATTATTTAAGCTACCCATATGTTTTTTGGGTTTTTCTAATTAACTCAGCATGAAACCATCTTGACTAACTGTGCTTGGTTGCCCATGAGTATGGGCAGTGCTCCTGAGACTCCTTTGCTTTGTAAATGGAGTTTGCATAATAACGGCGGAGTCAGTGGTGGCTTTCCCCCACTGCGGCTTCACAGCTGCAGTCCTCGTCTTTAAGAGCCGACTAAGCTAAGCCCTTAATGGTAAGAGCAATGTGTGTGCGCCTTGTCTCAAGGTCTGGCGCCTCTGGGGAGGCTGTTACTCAACGCTGAGCAGATGTAATGGCTGTAAATGCCTCTGGAGCAACATCTGGAAGTGACAGTAGACAAAGAAGAGCTTTATGGGAGGCTGGGGAGTGGTCAGGAGACAAGCGCTGGGTATTATGTGACATAAAAGGAGTAAAATGGATAGAAAGATGAATGGCTGGATGGATGTAGGGATAAATTATCATCCCTGATGGATGGATGTAGGGATGAATGATAAGATGGATGCACTGACAGATGAATTGATGGAAGGATGGATAGATTGATTTTGGGTTGGAAGATGGATGGAAAATGGATGGATGGATTAAATGATGGGTGGTTGAATAAATTGATGGTTCGATTTATCATGAGCTGGTTGGACTGGATTGATGGATAAAGGAATGAATAAACGGATGGATGGATGGAAAATTGATGGAGGTATGGATGGATGGATGGATGGAAAAGGGATGGATGGATGGATGGATGGAAAATTGATGGAGGTATGGATGGATGGATGGAAAAGGGATGGATGGATGGATGGATGGATGGATGGATGGATGGAAAATGGATGGATGGATGGATGGATGGATGGAAAATGGATGGATGGATGGATGGATGGATGGAAAAGGGATGGATGGATGGATGGATGGATGGATGGATGGAAAATTGATGGAGGTATGGATGGATGGATGGATGGATGGATGGATGGAAAAGGGATGGATGGATGGATGGATGGATGGATGGATGGATGGAAAAGGGATGGATGGATGGATGGATGGATGGATGGATGGAAAATGGATGGATGGATGGAAAATTGATGGATGGATGGATGGAAAATGGATGGATGGATGGATGGAAAATGGATGGATGGAAAATGGATGGATGGAAAATTGATGGATGGATGGATGGATGGATGGATGGAAAATGGATGGATGGAAAATGGATGGATGGATGGATGGAAAATTGATGGATGGATGGATGGAAAATTAATGGATGGATGGATTGATAGCTGGACCAATTCATTGAAGCCTGGATGATGGATTGATGGATGATGGATAGATGGATGGATGGATGACAAATGGAAAGTTAAAAAGCTTCAAGGTTGAAAGATGATAGTATTGAATGAAGAACACCTTTCCTCCAGGGCTCAGTCGTTAAAAAAAGTTGGATCTAGCTGATCTGGAATCAGAAATATCAACTTTTGCTCTTCACAATCAGCTACTTTTTTGTACTCTTGATTACAACAAAAACATATTGAATATTTGATCAAATCCAGTAGCCAAAATAACTGCACCTTGATAAACGTATCCTTAATGGATACCCTGTGTGTGACTTCCACGTGTTATCAAATGTTATCAAATGCTTTCATGCCCTGGTACAATTTGAAACTGGGATTTAAACAGTATATACAGAGTGTTGATGCTGTTGATGCTGTTGAAGCAGCTTTTTTTCTCCCCCTTCATCACCACAATGTGCGCAGGCTAGCTGTCTGAGTTGTTCTCTCTTTTGGACTTCAGCGCCTGCCAACGCTCTCATGTCACAATCAGAATCCTTATTTTCAAAAACATTGTCTCAGTAAATATCTTAACAACTATAAGAAAAGGAATGAAATGTAAAACATTTTATAGAGCCTTCCTGTAGTGCTGGGAGAATAAGCTGGTTTGGTATTATTCTATTATCCACAAACAATTTTGGCACTAATCTGATAAAGATATATTCATAGTTCTTAAACGATTGTCCTTCTGACTTTGGAGCCCCTCAGAATCACAATTAGATGTTTGCCAAATACTAATCTGTAAAAGCAATGACATGCTGGATGACCTCCTGTGAACTTTGTGTTCAGTACTAATGAGCAGTAGGATACAATCACAACACTTCAGTCCTGATTCTTCATTATGAACGCAGAATTGCTTAAACACACACAGTGAATTATTGCAACGAGGAAAGTAAAGCATTGTCAACCACTTTTTAATTAATAGGACCACAGGGGGGCCCCAGGCCAGTAAGGGCCCCCCAAGGCTGACGATCTTAAAACCACAGCAGTCGCTCAAAATGTGCAAATTTTGCACTGACAGTAGAAACCCTCCCTAATAGGGCCCCATTTGACAGCACTCACTCGTGTTGCCTTGCTTATCATCTCGTGTATTATTCCTTCATTACAATAAACCACTAAAGGAAAATAAAAAGAGGAATGATCTGTCTGGGACTAGTGAAACTAGTATTTTTTTTCACTGCCATCTTTCTACAATTTGAGAAAAACTTTGAGCAATGTAAGAACCTAGCAATCTTCATGCTATTGTGCCTTTATATATATATATTTTTATGATGTGAATATACTACTATCTCATGCCAAAGCTGACCTGTTTAAAGCCTTATAGAAGTGACAGTCTCCTTTGTGTAGCCTCAAGACATTATACAAGTTACTATATGTATGTAAACTTAGAGGAACAGACCCACAGTAAGTGTTTGTGAATGATTGGATGACTTGAGGGTTTCTGTATGTCTATAAGAAGATTAATGGCTGGACTTTGGATGGATGAAATGATTGGAAAAAGTTGTCCCCTCACCAGAGCAAACTCGTGTGAGACTCTCCCGTCTGGGGGAAGTTTGGCTCCAAATCCAAGTGCAGGAAACAACTTGTCGCTGTCGTAGTCCTGGATAATCTCTCCCACCGCCCGCAGTGCCATGGCGTAGTCATTCAGCTGGTACGGGCTCATGTAATGGAGCGAGGTGGGCTGGGACGGGTTGCCTGAGACCCGGATGGTTCAACACAATATAACACACATCAGCATCAAACTGTAATTATGCCTGCTCCCCCTGGGCTGTGAGTCATATTAGATAAAAAAAAAAAAAGGAGTGGGTGGAAGGGGGGTTAAAATGCAGACTGGAGTTTTAGTTACACAAACATTTCTCCAAGGCACAGCTGCATCAGAGGCAGAAATATTCTCACTGGATGCCTCAAACCTCAGAGGGTAGCATGAGGAAACACATTTTTTTATAGGATAGCTTAGTAATACGAAGCCACTTTTGCAATTTGGCCGCTACCCTGATAAGATGATGAGCTACAGAGACCTGCTGAGCCTACAAGATCGTCTCTGTAACAGTCATACATGAAGAAAATCAGAAAACGTGATTGTTGTCTAATTTAAACTTCTGAATTCGCTCTTGAAACCCCGTTTTCTATCTATAAAGAAGCAAGATGCAGGATTTTAGCTGAATTTGTCAGGTTGGTATTTTGGTACCACAAGGAAAAGACCAGAACCATGTTTGGTCTCTGAGGTCTGAGTATCGGGCTGTTGAGGGGGATTCCTTGGTTTTTGCAGCCAACCTCAAGTGGACACTCGAGGAACTGTAGTTTCTTTGCATTTCAACATTGGCTTCATTTTTCATTACCAGAAGTTGCAACTTAGTCTTGACTTTTCCCTCAATCCCTGAAAGCCTTGGTCTCGATACATGCTTGTCATGACTTGGTCTTGATTTTGGGTACCCTACACAACTCTAGCTCCTGAACAACTTGAGGTTTTTTTTATCTGATTTTGAGATGGCCTTTTCAGACATCATTTTGAGGCCTAGTCCACACGTAAGCGGGTATTTTCGTACACACGCAAACACACACCTTTTGGAAAACCCCTTCCAGGGTGAAGATTTTCAGAAACTCTGTTTAAGGTGTTTAAAATGAGATTAGTGCGATAGCAGACGTAACCAAACTAGTGCTCCCACTATGTTGACGAGCAGAGGCGCCCAAATGGACAACTTTGTAATTGCAGACTGGAATGGTGAGAACATTTTAGCATGTCAAGCACATCGTTTTTGACTTGGCATGCTCATAACAGCCGTAACAGTGCGTTTTGGACGTAGATGTTTTTGAGAAGTTAGCGTGTGTGGACGGGATTATTTTATGAAACGGCGGAGGAAAACCTGTGTCCAGAAAAATACCCATCAACGTGTGGACTAGGCATTAAAATACGTGTATTCTCAACATCAATGCAAGACCAATCCCAACTATGTTTCAGTTTACATGAAAGTACTTTTCAACAATTATATTTTGTTCGTAGCATTCAGACCTGAGACAGTTTCTTCCTGTTGACCGGAAAGTCTAATAATGGGTCATGAGTATGTACTTCTTTTGTCTAAAAAGGCCTCCGACAATTCTTTCACAGGCCGCGAGCGTATCCGATGTTCTGAAGGAGGAAGAAATATTTCATTTTCTGTATTTGTTTTCCCCTGAAGATTATCACATACTCGGTGCCCATGTGAGAAATTCAAAGCACACAGTGGTGTGTGAGGCAATGAAGAAAATCAAACTAAAGCTCCCATCTTCACTCTAATGAAAGGATATGTAACCCAGTGCAACAATGTGCTTAATTGATGTTTTCTTAACAGTTTTTATGTACAACTACGGAGCTCTTTGGAACGGAGGAATACAAAACATGAGGCGATACATGCATTTGGAGATTGTTGGTTTCATCCGGACTTATCTTTTTAAGATGCAAAACATGTTAGCAGGTTGTTTTATAGAGATTTTATATTCTGTCTCAACTTCTGTTCAGAGTCGGGCTCAAAGACAAACTTCAGACATGATGTAATTACATGCATAATATCACTATTAGTTCAGCCACTCTCGGAGACGGGAATGTGGGAAACTGATTTGATGGCAGTAATGAAAGCCATCCATTTCTTCCTGTGTCTCCACAATTGTGTTACAAACATGAACTTAGTGAATCATCTCTAACTGAAATGAGAACATCGCTCATTTGTGACAAAGTCTACAGCGCAGAATTGCTCGTTTTGTTTGTTTGGTGGCTGTCAATTATGTTCTCTGACAAATGTACAGCTGTTTACCTGTGGGGCTTCATAAACACCGACTACATTTGGAAATTTAATTTGAAGAAACGTGTGTGTGGGCACTTTGCTGTCTACACTGAGGCAACAACTGAACATTGTGTGGTTAATGAAAAATATCAATCTGAGATCAGATGTTTTAAGAAACAGATGGTGTTCGAATAAGCGTCAAACTTTCTACTCTCTTTTTTGGTCTCTAGCTGAGTAAAAAGGGGTCATTAGATTGAGGGAATTAAAACTGACTGATAAGAAATCTCTTTAGTCCTGACGTCAAATCAAGATCTGAGTGTTAACCACCAAAGTTTTATCTGTTCGACACACTTCAGGGATTTAATTGATAGGAGCAAAGGCTTAAAACACTCACCATTTGACGCTGTGAAATCAATTGCCACCGTGAAATTAATCTGAGTCCTACAGGAGAAAATAAATCACGTCAGGACTAACATGGAATCATCAATCACGCCACATTATACTACAGCATGTTTCAAAGCATGCAGCAGCGAGCAATTAAGCAGCGGGTTATCAGCATCTGTCTGTCTAAATATTGAAGCTAATGGTGCAGTTCTGCTCTGTGCAGAGTACTAACCAAGAGTGACTCTGGAGCTCAACGCTGCTGCCGCTCACTGTTAACTTACCCGCCTCTGATGTAGTCCAGGAAGGAGAGCTCGGTGTCCACCAGGCAGGACAGGAGGGTGACCTGCCAGACAGCAAAGTGTTATTAAGGTGGAGTGATACAGTTTTGAGTTGTGATGGTTAGAATAGTGGTGATGATGGCGTTGTTAGATCAGTTCTGTGTCTTCTCTTTAACGCTCTTTTCTTACTCTCTTGACTCACCAATGAAAACCTAAAACTTATCTGCAGCTTCCAAAACTCAACATCCAGCTAGTTTGCACATTTCTCTCAGGTCACCAAACATCTTTCAGATTATTTTAAAGCATGTTTGATTTTGAATAATTACTCTTTTAATCTTATGCATATATAGAAATGTTTAATCATGTAAAAATTCGAAACTACAGCCCGTGTGTGTTTAACATTACTTGTCCAGTTTTCAATGCAGTAACCCAATCTAATGTCCAACCTCTGTAAATGGAAACTGCACACAGTATAGATAGATTCCTGCATCTTCCTCTTTCCCAAACTTTTAAGCCTGGCGCACTTTCTGCTGACGGCTGTTCATCATGAGTCTGGTTCTGCTCAAGGTTTCTGCCTCTTGAAGGAAGTTTTTCTTGCTTCTTTAACTTTTCTAAATGTTTCTACAGTAAGTACTAATGATGGATTAACGTTGGGTCTTTGTAATATAGAAATGAGTAAAGCAGGGTTGGAAATTAGCACCTGTCACCGGCCATATACGGGTGTTTTTTGCAGTGACGGGTGAATTTGCCCAATTTACCAGTCACAGTGGCTTGTAATTAAAAGTAACGTAAAAGAGTGATTTTAAAACTCACACTTTTTAAACAGTAAATTAAATATCTGGCCTCTCAGTCGAGGTTCATTTGCAGCTGAATCGACTAAATATTTAGCTTTTGAGGACATGGCTGCAGTGGAAACTCTAACCAGCCTCAAAATGATTAACTAAAGTAACTAGATAAAAAACTAAAACTGAGAGAGACTGGTAGATTTCTGAACCCTCCAGTCACAGTGACAGGTAGGTTTCCAACCCTGGAGTATTTACCTGCTCTTTTGTAAAGTGTCAGGAGATAACATTTGTTAGGAATTGGTGCTATACAAATAAAGATTGATTAATTGATTATTATTATATATACTAGTATTGCTGTTCCTGCTTCACTTTTTTATTTGTCTTATACTCAAGTTTATTTCCACTATTTCCCTTCAGTGCTTGACCACATAAACTGAATTACATGACACTACGGACTTTTTTAACAATTGCATGTCTAAGCTCTTGTCACATAAGTTCAATGATTCCTTCTGAGTGCTGGCAGAAAAAGATCTGCTGGGAGCATTGCTTGAAAATAAAACTGTACAAGCCTGATAGACTTGATGCAGGGGTTTTCTACACAACAGTTATTATCTCCTGCAGGTTTTCTCTGAACTTTCAAAATCCCCATCTTCCATCTGCGCTCCAGAAATGTGGAATCATTTACAACACACTCTCAAGATTTACACTCTGGTGTCTCTTGGATAAATTAAGACAGTGATCTAAAACCACTTTACCACAGCGTGCGATTGTTTTCTACTGAGAATCATCCTGTCTTTGTTGGTTTATTTGTAACTCAACATCATTGTAGATGAGGGAAACCTCAGTGATTTTCAAAGCTTAAATAAAGGTTTGAAATGAAATGAAATATACACAAACATCGTGTATTGTTCTATACACAGACGTAAAATCTCTTTGTGTTGCCGTGAAGCCGTGAAACAGTCACAGGAAGACCTCTATAGGAAGATGTTCTGTTTTAAGCATGAATGACAACAAGCGATGAAAGAGTAAAAACAAAGCATTAAAGCCAACATTACAGGTATCTGTTGGGATGTCTGTATTCAGCATAAACATAAAGGGACATGAAGTAAAACCAATATGTTTGAAACAAACGGGTTCAGACGTTTTGATGTGGTGTTTCTGACACAATCCTCTACCTTTCTGAGATCTCTGTCACTTTTTATTAGAACTACAAACAACACTGTTGTGTACGGTACACTGAAAAGCTATTAGGGAGAAAGCAAAAGGGGCCCTTCAAAATAAGAGCAGCTTCCCTGTCTAAATAATAAAACATCAGGGAAAGCTGTCGGGACTCACCGTTCCTGAGTTTTGGTATTTTTTCTTCTTCTTTCCTTTTTTCTTTGGATTGAGCACCTGTGGAGAAAAAAGACACGAGCATGAATCCTGTTTGTTGTGTCTCAGCAAGGAGCAGGTGACAAAGTGGCAGCAAGAGTTTCTGACTCATGTCTGCTTATGGGTTCAGTAGACCGCCACTCGTTCCAAAAGTCACAGACAGAGAGAGCGAGAGAGAGAGAATAGTTTAAAGGAAGAATGTGCAACATTTTACACATAAATACAGCAGAAATCCAGTATATCCTCTGTAAATGTCTCTCTGAGTCATGACTGTCTACAATGATGCGCGAGTCCCACTAGCTGTGAGGATGTCTGAGCCGTGTTTACATCGTGTTTAAATAGACGGGACGGCCGGCTGGCTCCTCCCCTTGCGTATAAAAGCTGGGACTACAGAAAGGAAGAATAACATACTGTACTCACTGCTTATTTGAATGTCACGTCAGCGTTTTTAGATCATGGTCATTCTGCGTAAATGTACATGCAATGTGAAGCAAACTAAAGAGCGCTACCATTAGCCTGCTAACACAACAATGCAGCTCGAGTTGAGGACAATTTTGTCCGCCTCTTGCACTTAGCGCTTAATTACGGTGCATTCCAATTTGATAACTCCTTTGTGCAAACGTGAGTGGAGACGGGTTGGAGGTGTGCCGCTGTAGGAGAGCGGAGGATTCAGTGTGGGAGGTGTCACCAAACAGCAGTTTGTTTTGGTTTCATGCTGGTGCTCAAGGGCGACATCTACTGGATCAAAGAGTCGCACATTCTCCCTTTAAATGTAGGGTATAAGGACGTAACGTATTTTTTTTTTCAGCCTGAAGGCTCCTTCTGTTTTTATCTCTTTGTTGTTCTTTTAAATATAACCCTTTACAACAACTATATTAATGATAATAATATTCATGACATTTTCTGACACAGTTATGCCGCCGTGAAAATCACAAAAAGTTGCAACCCAGTTTGTACGCTTTACACTTTTTAAAGTTATCAGAGCCAGATTTGATTCAATGTCAGACACTCCTTTAATGCTTGCCTTAAATCTGAGCCTCAGGCGTTTAATGTCAAACATCTGGATTGAATCCAGCACAAAAAAATTGCAGGGACAGCATGCAGGCTGATGGGATGATATTACACGTTTGGAGAGAGAGCGAGCACCCTCTTTTCCTCCCTGCACACTTTGTGATTCAATTTGTGCTCCATAAGCACCTTTGCTGACTCTTGACCTTTAGTGGTTTATGGTTTGCTCACATGCAGCCGGTGTTGAAGTTAATAGCCCGCTCACCGAACTGATGTGAGCGTTAGAAGAAGAGTCAGAAGTCAGTCTTTGAGGAAATAGCCCTCGCTCGATCAAATACAGTGTGCCATTATGTATTCCAACCGGGGTGTAACCTCCTGTTAGGAAGTCAGCGTATGACTGCTGACGTGTTCCTCCACATGTGCAGTGCAAGCGTAGTGACTGTAATCCAAATATAGACCAGAGAGAAAGAGGTTTTTACATTTAATATTTTTATGTAGTGCCTTAAAATCGATGAAAAAAACAGCTGAATAAATATGAGGAGCATTCCCGAGAGACGCAGAACTCAAATTGGATAAAACCGGTTCACCTTGAGGAAAGATCTTGGAAATGTTTGCTGTGCTCAGGGACTAAATACATTTCAAATCAAGTATGTGTCTCCAATTTAAATGAGCAGATCTATGTGATTCAAGCAATACATTAGTCCACTGCCTAGCTCTGGTGTTCTCGTTTGTCTAGTATGCCGCTTGTTATCCGTTTCGATGAAAGATGAAGAAACACAAAACAAGACACAGGAGACATGAGGTGTACCATCGGAGGAGAAGAGAGAGGAGTTGTGTTCACATAATTGGGAAAAACTGCTTTCTCCTGACACCTCCTCTGTCATGTTTTGTGTTCTTGGCTGTTTTTTTTGTTTTTTTTTAAGATCCTGAGCTCATGGATACCCCCGCACTGTGTGGGCAGCACTATGCCAAAAGTTTGACTACAAGCTGTGAGCCCAGCCTTTGATTGTGCTGCAATTACAGATGGAGAAGATAGTAATAATGTGTGTTTTTCCGGAGATATGAGGAGGGCTTATATGAAGACAAAACTTTATAAAAGTTGAGCTTTAAATATCCAAGTTCAGAGGTCACACCAGGCCAGCTGCAGAAACACTGTTTGTGTGACTGGTTGTTTTAATAAGGAGGCTTTGGGCAAAGTCTTAAAAAAAAAAAAAGATGGGATGAGATATTTTGTAAACTGTAAAATGCAGAATATAACGTGCACTGGTTTATAAGACGCAGCCTGTTTTTGAAGATCTCCCAGAGAGAAAAAAGGTTTAAAATGGAGCTCAGCGTAAGTTCAAGCAGGATGACTGGTTATATTCTCTCACACATCTATTTAATTTCTTCATTCATCTTAGCCACTCCCTCTTTACCACCTCCTCCGTCTCCCTGCTCTGGTGATCAGCTGATTTTGGGCGTTTACTCTTTACAGTAAGAAATAATCAAACCCCACTCTGCCACAACCTCTCTAAACCAATCATCCTGTTCTCCCTCTTCCACAGTCAGTTTGTCAATCCAGTGCGATCTCTGCGACCCTCCTCCTCCCCGGTCACCTCCAGTCAGTCCAGCTCAGCAGAGTTCAGATTCAGCCTCAGAAACCAACTCCTCATCACATTCTGCATTATTCTATCACCACCACCACCAGGGTCCAGACTCCATCGGGGGGTATCCTATCCTGCTGTCGGCCTCATTACCCCTCCGAGTACATGAAGTCGTCATGATGGAGTCTAATCCCCAAAGACTTTGCACATTTATTTCCTAAATTGTTAAATAAATAATTGTTCATTCTTAATTAAGTCTCTCCTGTTTGAACTGTGCCGCTCTTGTAGTACCACCTGTTTTCACCCTGTGGAGTTTGCACTCCTACTAGCTGCAGTACGACAGTTGAGCTCTCAGCCTACGGTGAAAGTTATGAAGTAGCCTGCAGACCCACAGCCAGCAAGTCATACTGCCCACCTCCGCTGGTAACTCATAAAATTTATTATAGGAGTCTTTCAATCAAAAGAGCGCTCTACAAGCTTGGTCTGTGCTGCTATGTATCCCAGCACAGCTTACAATCAGCTTGCAATATACGATGAATGGGGATGATTGTTGCAATCGCATTTGGTGGCATGGAGTGTGTGTTGGTGGCGGCTGCACTCGTGGTAATGACGGCACGTATGTCTGCATTTAATACTGGTATTTTTTTGGGGGGGGCTTTTGTGACTTTCTTGGAAAGATAGGACAGTGGATAGAGATGGAAATCAGGGAAAGACAGAGTGGGGAATGACATGCGGAGGAGCCACAGGTTGGATTCAAACCTGGGCCGCCCGCTTTGAGGACTTTGCTCCTTCTCAGCATTCCCCCCCCCAACCTCTCTCTCCTCCCGATTTCTGACTCTACTCTCTATCCTTTCTCTAAAATAAGGGCATAAAAAGCCTAAAAGTATTTTTTTTTTGGTGAAAGCAAACCTTTAGAAAATAAAAAGTAAAGAAGTACATCAGTTTTCTGTGATGTGTTGTCTGAGTATATAATATTACCTCGTAGATGTGGAACTGTGATTGGCTTCTGGACATTTCTCTGTAGCTGGTGCTGAACTCTCCGATAAAGTCGTGGCTGTAAAACAAAGACACACGTCACATTTCTTCCCAGCTAAGAATAACCCCTTGTGTAATGATGCTGTCATAAAAAAGCATAGAACCTATAATATGGTTAAAGTAAAGTGCTACCTTAGGGACTATAGATTTTCTAATGTCTTTGTAGTGCGTTTAAATTGCCAGTAAAGAATTCTTCAAAGTGCAGGGAGAATCAGGGGGAGCACTAACAAGCTCCTTGGCAACCGGAGGCGTGGGTGTAGCAACCAACTTCATAATTTCATGGATATAATCAGCGCGGTTGGACTCGGGGTCAGAAATAAATCGGGGCTCAGGGCCAAATGTCCTTGAAACGTGAAAAAAAGTATTGTGAAAATAGCGAGGAAGGGGGGGCAAACGATGGCCCTGAATGCTGGGAATTAACTCGCTTTGAAGATAAACAGTCTTTATTCCCCAGCTGACAATATTAAGTTCTCTGTCAAGAGACTCTCCGAGCAGTTTAAGAGTTAATATGTTTTTAAAGCAGCAGGGAGTGATGGGAAATGTAACACTCTACGGTTATATTTTACTAAACGAGTACAGTGACAAACAGGCTGTGCAAGGACGGACATTTATGAGACGGACTTGTGACAATAATCCCCGAAGTGCTTCCCTAGTTTGCACATATGCTCTTAAAGGTAAAATATGTAGAATTTGATTAGAATGTTTAATCCATTAAAAATAAACCTATGTTATATTTTATTGTTGAGTACTTACATCACCTCAAATATTTCCAACAGTTATCAAAGCCAGAGAAATCTGAATTTTAGAGTTGTAACGGATCGTGTCTTGCCGAGGCGGCCGCCATGGCAGACACGACATGTTTATCGTTACCATGGAAACCTGGACGTTACGTCAGGGGCCGCTGCATAAGGAAGTGTGAGCAGCTACTGAAAGCTGCCGTACTGTTGCTGTATGTGCTGCTGTGATAAAAAACGTCATGTAAATTATACTCGGATACATCGTCGGTAAACGTATTCTCCTCCTCAGGTCGGTTTCGCCCGTTCGTCTTGATTACATTCAACACGAAATTAATCATGGAGGCACGACTCCTGTGATTTCTCGTCAGCCTCGACGTCATCCTGTTGTTAGCGAGCCCCCATACGGTGAGTTTAAATATCAGTGGGATCTGGTAAACAGCGCATGTTTTAATCTAAAATGGCCTGTAGGAATATTACATTAGGACAAAATAGAAGTACTACAATATATAGCTCTTGCTCTTCCCAATGGTCTTGATACAAATGTATTTGCAATGTCAATAAAATACTAATAATACAACTTAGATGGACGGAGCATCATTAAAGAAAATGTAGTGCAGAAAAAGTCCAAGCATCGTTGCCTCACCCTCCATCTCTGTCCCAGTCGTACACTTCCACCTTAATGCTCCTGCAGGAAAGGACGAAAGGGGCGAGGGAAGGAGAGAAAATCCCATTAAAAAACAATTAGCATCCATTAGATTTACAGTCTTTCTGCTTAAAATGCTGGAAACTTGTCCATGGAAGGCTGGGGTCTTAAGTGGTGAAGCCTACATAATGTAGAGAGGAGAGTCAGTGAGTATTCCTGTGAAGGTCGTTATCAGAACAACCTGGTGTCACCCAAGGAGAAGGGAAGATACAAATAAAATCAACGTTGGAGTGAAAAAGCACTCAGACATCAGATCCACAATCTTCTTAAACTGCATCACAAGGACTGTTGAATGGAGGGGAAATATTCACTGCACATGTCGTCTCAGAACTCAAGATGGTTTTATGATCCAGAGTTGGTTGTGTGACGGTTTAAGATTATGTGCATGGTCATTATACTGCAGCACTATATATATATATTACATTTACATTATAAAGAGCTACGTTGGATCAAACAAAGCTTTCAGAGGAATTGGTTTTCTGGTCGTGCTTTGAACGATGTGTTTGCATGAACAGGTAACACATCCAAACCTGGTTGTTCATATCTTTCTCACACTGCAGGACCATAGGGCTCAACAGTGTGGTTCAGGAATTTCGTTTTCTCCATAGTGGATTTGATTATTAGCCACAATGTCATAACCATCCACGGTAGACTGACCACGAGCTACCTGAGTGTGAATCGATGGTTTATGCTCCTGTAGGAGACACAAGTTCGTATGGTATCAACCTCGTTTTAAGAAAAACAAGGTTGATTCGCAATCCCCGAGTGTCACAGCGCCGTCTTTGATTGTTGGAGCTCGCTGTTACCATGGCAATGTTCCTGCTCCTGGGCGCCGTATGTAAACCAATAGTTTTGCTCGCTAGGCTGGCTAGCTAGTTAGTTAGCTAACAAAAACATTTCCTTATGATCTTGTTATGTTGCAGTGAATGTAATATTTAAATTCACACAACACAAAGATATGATATTGTATTAACAGTATAAACACTATAACGACCACACATGTTACATTCAAGAAGAGGCGATATCATCCTACTACTGCACAAGAAGACCTCTGAGATCAGCTGCCTCAGGCCTGCTCACCTTACCCGAGTCAAGGTTGAGGTCAAAGGTCGATGAAGCTTCCTCTGTGATGGCAACTCAGCTCTGGAACAGTCGTCCGCTTTCTGTCCGTTCAGCTGACTTTGTTTCTGCCTTTTTAGCTGACGGATCATTTTATCAGAGCTCTAGTGTGCATATTTGAACTCTCTTGTTTTAGTTGTTTACCTTCATTTGTCCTTGGCTCTTTTAAGGTGTTTCTGTTTTCACTGTACGTCTGAATGTGTGCTGTTTCTGTGTGAGCATTTGTGGTTGTCTGTTTTAAAGTGCTTCAGTTAAGCACTTTGTGCGCCCGTCTTGAAAAGTGCTCTACAAATAAAGTATTATTATGATTTGTAATGGATCGTTGGACTGGTAGTTCCTTGACTCTAGAAGAAAAACATGTACACAGTCTTTTCCTTTTTGTCCGTTTTTGAGCTGAATGAAATGTTTGATAGTCATGAGTATTGAAGTTGTGGTTGGAAATGTCAGTGGAGAATTTGAATGGGGAAATTTACGACCAGACGCGGAGCTGCCAAAAAAGTGGGCTGTCACTGTTGAGCTCTATGGCATTAAAATATCCAAAAAGTATTCACTAGTAAATACACCATCATGCAAAATACGAAGAAGGAACTCCACATTTTTTCTTTCGGGTGGTTCCCACCAGGGTCCAGAGAATATGATATCACAATACTTGAGTCAGAACATCATATTATTGCTATTTGCATGCTTTTTTAACAGTTTATTTTTTTTTACAACTACAGATTATGAACGACAAAGGAATAAAACCTCATCTTCTGTTTAGATATCAAAATACCACGTTTTCTTAAAGGACAATCTGTTTGTTTCTTCTCTGAGACTTAAAGAATTAAAACTGCTTTTTCTCTTTTACTGAGTCCCTGTGTTACCTGTTCTTCCCTGAAATATGTCAACTATATTGATATGATAAAATCAGGGAAATGTTTATGTTTGTGGGATTCCTGCAGTCTTCAACTGTACCTGTCGTAGTCTCCGTTACACAGCGCTCTGACGGGAATTTTAAAAGCCTGCCACACCGGATCCAGAGTATTCTTCACCACTTCTGTCTTGTGGCAGATGGTAAACCTGCGAGAAATGCAGAGCTGTTAACAGGTGATACATCTAGTTTAATCACCAGTCATCCACATTTAAAATACAAAAAGTTTGAACATGTTTTGTTGCTTTAAAAAAAGGAAGAATAAAAGATCCAGCTTGCTGAGACTTTTTCGCCTCACCAGGCTGCATGCTTTGTCAGTATCTGTCTTGATTGACAGCTGGTAGCAGGCTGCAGAAGAAGAAGATCCAGCCAGTTAAAAACTGTAGCCGGCCAGCTGACCGATACTTTGCTAGCTAGCTTTGCTGGGTTACGGCTAAGTAGCCCCGAACCGTTTCGAGAGCTTCCTCTCATTCCTTACACTCTCTGATGACAGTCCTGTGGTATTTGGTCATCGCAAGTTATTGAAAAAAGAAAACAAAGCTCCCAAAATGTTAGCTATGTCTTACAATCGTACATACAATTCAAGTCATTTATTGCTTTGACTTTGCTTTTGATATATATGTTCACGAGGCCCCACATTGTTGTACTAGTGCTGATCAAATAATCGATGGCGCCACGCAGAAACTTCTCATTCTCAACGGTCAAGGCATTATGGCGATGTAGCAGAGGCGGCTGTTTTGTTGGCAGCACAGAGAGCAGTGTGGATCCAGCTAAAAGTTACACCAAGTTCATTTTCAGTTTGATACAAATCTACCAGTTATTTTGGCCAGAGTCTTTTGTGATGAGATTTTGCAGATAAAGCTTCGTGTGGATGCAATACAGGATGATTATTCGTGAATGATCAGCTACTTGGTCAACTTCTGTTGTTTCTAAATCAGCAGTATGAATACATTTGGATTGGATTAAGAAGAAGAAGACCATTTTTCTTAAAGACTATGTTATAAAAGTGATTTATGGAGCTCATATGTACCAAGTAGAAAGAAAAAAAAGTGACATATTTAGACTTTAAGGGTAAAAATAAAAACCCTGAGAGCACCTCGTCTCCTTGTTATTAATGGAAGTTTTATGTTAAAGAGCTTTTCATAAAGCATGATCTTTGGCTACAATAACTTCCTGCTCTTTTTATGTGTGGCACCTAGTCTGGCTCTTTGTAAGCGTGGCGTGCGGCTGTTAAACCCTGCGGCTGAACATTTAGGCTGCTTCAGTAAATACCCAGCTGCACAAAGAGAGAAAGTGTGTCTCCTCTAAGACGCTGAAGTCGACCTGAATAAAAGCATCTGCGGGGCAAAAGAAACTGCGACCCAGGCATACAGTTTTCACTTAACTCAATCTTATCCATCCTTTCTCCCTTTATTTTCCTCTTGTCAGCTCAGATCTATTATCTCTGCTCATCCCTCCTCCTGCCTCTTTCTCCTGTTAGCGGCTGGACGCCATAAGTCACATATACAGCAGCGAGAATTATGTAACATCACATAGGCAGTTTAGACCTTATATTCTCTGTATGGGAGCTTTTTGGAGCATGAAAAAAACAACAACACTCCCACTCCGTATGAATCTCAGGCATCTTTACATGTGTACGTGTGTTTTGGTGTGTCAGCTTGAGATGGCTGTTTCTGATAATTCAGCAAATTGATGTCCAAATAAACTACGGGCAAGCAGCTTGTCAACTTACGATCCGTCTTCGTTACTGCGGTAAAAGACGAGGAAGGGATCCGATTTTCCAAAGAAATCCTTCTTGTCCAGCTTGTTGCCACAAAACTGCAGCATCACCGACTCCTGAAAAACAAACGACAAAGAAGAAAAGTAAACAAAAGTGTAGACGTGAGGCAGCCGCAGGTCCTGCAGAACTGCAAAAATAAGTCATATTATTTGTCAAAGGGATAATGAAGGATGACACAAGACTGCGTCGGTTGTCAGTTTACACCTGAGTAGGGCCGGGTATTGGCAGGGACCTCAGGATACGATACGTTTAAGATTCATTTTAAATGTTGGCATGTGTTCAGTGAGTTTTTCTGGAGCAGCTGTAAAAAAGGGGGGAATGTTTTCGGTGCACAGGAATTTTATTTTTTCTTGCTGTGGTTTTTTTAAAGATTTAATTTTGGGCTTTTAATTCCTTTATTTCAGAGATGTGACCGTGGATAGAGTCAGTGAGAGAGAGAGAGAGTGGGAAAGGAGCCATACTGTAGGTGGGATTCGAACAAGGGCTGCCCGCTCTTGAGGACTTTAGCCTCTGTACATGGGGCGTTAGGCTACCGGCGCCCCCGTTGCCGTGGTATTTATATCGTTAGACTTCGCTAGTATCGTATTGAAGATGAAAATTCTGGAGTCATGACAACCGTAGAGTGCACAGAGAGCTGAACATTAAGATGTGGCGTCTGCGTGTCACCTGCCTGTGCTGCAGACGTCACAGATAATGTCAGCGGGATGATCAAGGTACACGCTCAGTTAGGCGAGGCGGCTTTTGAGTGAATCTATTTTGAATGCTTTATAATTGAAAGGTAAGACGGGAACAATATAACATATATTATAGTCATTATTCCTTTCTGATTTCTCACTTTCCACCAAAACAAAGATAACGTCACGATTATTGGGCTTAATTTTATCCTGACATAATTGTTACACTTGCAAATTAGCGTTTTGTTTTACCTTTTCTTCTTCTGGGTTTTGACACAAGACATCTGTAGGCTTCTACCGCACCCACACACACACACATGCTTTGATGTTACTTGTTTGTATTCCTGTGTGTGAAATAAATAAATGAATACAAATTTCTCCACGATAGCTCCTTAAATGTAAAATGTAATGACGTGCATGGATTCAGATTTAATTAAGTGTTCGTAATTCTGTTCCTCATCACTATGAATTCCTCTGTTCTGGTTCTTAAGTAGGCCGTTTTCTTTGTTTCCTCGGATGTGTTTGGAAAGCACCCAGAAAAAGAGATGTCAGACTTCTGTGCCAACTTCTCTGATGACTACAATGCATACATATTGCATGAGGAGAAATGTCAGAGGAGAAATTGATGCCTCTGCCTCTTTTACGATGGTTTTCCCCTTCTTGTGCTGGTCGATACGTTGGTTCAAAATGACAGCTCAGAGCCATTTCTCTTTGATTTGAAGGGAAGGACACCAGAATGTGACATCCACCTCTAGATGTTTTGATCTCAGACACACACACACAAACACACACACACACACACACACACACACACACACACACACACACACACACACACACACACACACACACACACACACACGCACACACACACACAGAAAAAAGATCTCGCACTTCACTGCAGATATCTTGTTTGGAGGAGTTGACGCATCTCGAGGTGGCAGAAACACACTCAAAATCAAAATGGGCCCCAAATGGAAAGATGGTTTCTCAGATACGGCTACTTTTAGAAAAATGTCCAAGTGTCTGAGGTTTAATAGAAAGAGGGATTCAAATAAGGGACAGGCTCATAAAAAGTCTAATAAAAACCAGTCCGCTTACATTTGTTGACATCTTGCAACATGAACTAAAGTGGACATTTTTTTTCGACAGAGCTGATCTGTGTGTGATCTGTCTGTTATTCATGATAAAGCTTATTGCTTCTTCTGGCCTGCAGCCATAGAATATATAAAGAATGGACAGTGCGAAACCTCGCCTCAAGTGAAGCCAAAAGATTTAGAGCTCCCCCTACTGACTGGCTTCAGTATTAGTCGTAAACCCCGCCTCCCCTATGTTAGGGGAAGGGACATGGGTGAATCTTTAAAATCTAAATACAAGTCAAATGTATTTTTCCTCAAACACTGGTTTTGTTTTTAGTTTATCACGCTAATTTGAGTTCAAGACCTTTTTTTTTTTTTATGTGTCTTTTAAATTGGTTATTTGATGCTATAAAAGAAGTACACAATGCTGTGATTGACAGCTCTGTTGAATGATGTGGCTCCTGGAGAGCTGTGTGCACAGAGTCAAAAGAGAAGAAGAGTGAAGGGAACATGAAACACAAAGAACACAAACACATGACTTATTGAACTTTCCATAATGGTGAGCGTCTGCTTCAAACTGAGACGAGAATCTTCTCTGCTGCGGACTGTAACGACCTGAAGGATCTTTGCCGGTTTATCGATAAGTTCAATGTGTGCTTTTGTTAACAGAAGCGGCCTGACGTCAATACCACAGCACTTCCATTCGATCCCTGCTGCACAGACTCTGGCTTCAAATGCACAATTTGTCAGCTGCTGCAGATAAAAAGTATTTTTGCTCCATCTTTGTACAACGCAAGGAGGTTGAGGCGCGTTGTCCATCTCTATATACAGGCTACACTAGCAGCAATACAGTGATATTATAAGAAGGTATACTTTAATTATGTCAGCATCAAATGTTATCCCACGCTCTTATCAAAGGAAAAAACATATTTTAATGTTTTGGTAAAAATCAGAAGCCCAAACTGTTCAATCGTGGCAGGAGGAAATAATAAAGTGTTATCAATGGAGAGAATTCGACTCATTGTATTTATAAGCTGTCTGAAGCAGGAAGGACAACAAACATAACCATGGCGACGACAGCAAACGCGAAGCATAAAGATGGGTGGATGTCAGAAATAAAGGACAACATGTCCTCTAAAACATACCACAATCCAAGCGACAAGGAAAGGAGTTTGACTGAAATTGCTACCGCAATGGATTTACCAGGTAGCTAACGGCTAGCCACATGTAGCTTGACCATAATGTTTGTGTACTCTTAAGTCTCGTTTGACCGCATGAGGTCACACGTTTTGAGTGTGGAGACTCTGGTTGTTGGTGAATGATTCCTTTAGTGTGTGGTGTGCTGAGTTGGTTATCTCTAAAGCTGTCATTATTTGTCGTCGTGTGTGCCAGGCGTTAGTCCAAGCAAGAGTTGAAGCATTTCTTTAATTGGTGTGAAATTGTTAACGAGAGTAGAACCTGGAACAAAATGTTCTTATTAAAATCAGACTTGTGTCACAAAGGATTTTTTAAGCAATTAAAAAAGTTTTGAGTCTAAACCAAAAGTTTTTTTACGTCATGTGTTTCAGATTAGTAGGGCCTTGTCACTTTGGTTCATTAGAGGAAAAAGTGCCTGAAATAAATCAACAGGGAAGCCAGACTCTTACACACTCTTACCCTGCAGTTGCTCAGCTCTTCTGCTCTCACTATGATGGTGCCACATTTCTTCCCCGGGATCCCACTAGAAGAAAACAAAAAAAGAGAGAGAATGGTTTTAGAGGAGAGAAATATAATGAGGAAATCTGTTATTCAAAAACACACTTGCTCTGCGTCTTCCAGATGTGGCTCAAAATCAGTTCTAACTTACTTGATAATCACGTAATACTGGCCGAAAGAAGCTCATATTGATCACACATGATGACATTTTCAAGATTGACCAATTTTCTTTTAGACTCTGACGGCTTTCTACAACCAGGATTTGAGGTTTACCATATCAGATGACTTGTGAGACATGTACGAGGCCTTGTACACATCTCAAACACAGGCATGGTCAGGATAGACCCTGACACGAGAGATACGTCTACATCTTAGTTACTAACCACATATTTTCAAGAGCTCCTGAGCTCTCATATCTTGTAGGTTCCCTGGGATTGTTAGTGGGGACGACCTGCTGCTATGGACCCCCCCCCCCTTCTGTGTCAGTGTGTTAGAAGCCCAGCACTCGAGTAGACGGTGCTCCCCCAACCTTCAGCGAGGTGATCATGCACTACTACCTCAGCCGTCCACATTCATGCACGGCCTGCTCCGACCTCCACCTCAAGTGTGGACTACCGGAACGCGAGGAATACAAAGGAGAAATCCTTCCTGCATATTATCCCATTTTTTCTTAACAATGAGTAAGGTCTTTTACCTGCGAGATAACACTTGTTATGAATTGGCGCTTTATAAATAATGGTTGATTGAGTGATTGATATGTGAAGGAGCTGTAAATAATCATCTGATTACTTGTATAGGCCATCTTAACAATCGTCAGAGTTTGGTCTGCATTACTCAATACAATGAATTCCTTGGTAGTTAAAGCGACAAACCTCACAGCATCCAACACTTTCATTTCAAAGCGGGCTAATTATCTTTCTATGGACTCATCTTTCACTTTATGAGACGACGCCTGCGAGCTCCTTCAGGCAGACAACTCGAGCTGCACAGATTTGACACTGACATGCGTCATTCTCAAGATCTCCAATTCCACACATCCTCCCAATTGAGTGGTCGATTTAAGCGGTCTCTCCCTCTGTTCTGTCATTGCCTCGCCGTCTTGTACCAGTGCTGCACTTAAATTATCTTTCTATGGACTCGTCCTTCACGATCTACTCCTAAGAGATACATTCATAAGTGTCCGCAGTGCATTAGTTTTTTTTAACATACTTTCTGTTTACACTCTGTTATTGAGAGACATGCTTCTCACACACATAGGCCGGAAATACACACATGCACACGACCTTTGGACATGCAGTAATGGAGAGAAGTCAGAGTGTGGCTGTTACACGCTGCTACTCACTGCTACACAGGGAGCGGGCCGGAGCTGTCGGGGGTTCGGTGCTCCTCTGCAGTGCTCAGGAAGTGACCTGGCACCTCTCCAGCCACCAGACCAACTTCCATGTTTTTTGGTCCCCACCGGGACTTGAACAGGCGACCCTCCGGTTCCAAACCCAAGTCCCTAGACTGAGCTACTGCCGCCCCCCCTATGTAATTTGTTATTTGCAGTGATCTGTATTTAACTGAGGATATTACCCTGACCTGTATTTAACATTACATACTGTAAAAAGAGTTTAACATTGGATAAACTAGCTAGTTTTCTTACGGTAATTCTTCTGCACATACTCCATTACTTTCACTTTATTTTTCTGCAGTACATTATACACTGTAAATTCATTCATATCCATCTCATATAAAATATGTGTATGCTATGCACTGAACATCTGCATGACCGTTCAATAAAAGATGTAGTGGATTCTGTTTGATTAAATCTAACCTTTTCTAATGTACACACATAAGGAAAGTTTGTTCCCTGTTTTGTTTACTTCATGACGCTTCATCACCACACGTACTGGATTCAGGAAGTTTGTTTTTTAAACTATAATAATAAAAACTTTACGAGAATGTTAATTATTCTGTGGTTAAAATGTCAGCTGATTGCAACAAGAGACCCCTGCAGACATGCAATCAAATTTCTCGACTTTTCCAGTATTTGTCACATTTTACGTTCAGGGCCTGATTGTGTAGATAAATATTAATTAATGCTTGATGAAGACCTTCAAAAAAATCAACATGAAAATAACACCACATCCAGTGACATTTCAGCAGCAATGTTTGTTTACATCCTGAGCTGGCGAGGCGTAATGCTCAGCCAATAAAGCCAAGGGAGACTGACCACTAAAAATAGACTGAATGAATGCCACAAACCCCGGGCCTAATTCAGAACGACCAAGAGGAGAGATCATTTCATTTGGATAAGTGACGTCCAGTAACAGCAGAACAGCAGACAGAGAGTGAGACTAAACAACACGTGTGGAGAAACTGACGAGAAATTGATGCAAGGCTTTGATGCTCCCCGCCCGTCACCTGAGACACACAGCTGTCCTTTGATGCAAAGGGAAGAATTCAGGGATGTTAATTTACGATGCGAGCTGGGAGATCACTCGGTGAGGGGGGCAGATAGAGAGAGAGAGAGCGAGAGAGAGGGAGAAAGCAAGACAGAGATGGATAGAGTCGCAGACGCAAAGACAGGAAGGACAGAGCAAGATGGAGGAGGGGATGACAGGCTGAAAACATCCACTAGAGGTTTCCACTGACGTGTTTTAACCTTTTGAGCTCATAATCAATATTTAATGTGTCCATAATGAGGCAGATATATATATATATATATTTATGATTTATTCCAGTCTAATAAGGTGGTTAAATGAACTGAATACAAACCTGTACCGTACTAAAAATTGGATTTAATAAAACGAATGGTTCATTTTTTCATCTTCAACATAAACGGTGCAGAACATAAATATTAGCCCAGAGTTCATGACCATCTCAAGGAAGAGAACAGACAGTTTTTAGGGGGGGGCTTTGCAAAATGTAGGCTTAGTAACTGATTGCTGTTCTGTCTACAACAGCAGGAAGGAGTTTGTTTAGTAAAATGACCTGCACTCATTCTGATGTTTCAATATCTCGCTACTGCATTGAAGCGTCTTCTTCTAAAAACGAAATCACTTTTGTGGCAAATTTTATTGACCAAGCTAGGTCGTAAAAAAAAGGCTGAATATTTTATTTAAGACAAACGCAGTAGGCGGCAAAAATAAAGGGTACTTCATACATTTGGAAAAGAGCGCTGGTGACGTCAACAGCACCTTTCTGAAAAGTTGAACGGTTTTCAACTTGAACGCTCGGAGCGGCCGCACGAAAAAAGGCGGAGCGCTCAGAAAAAGACGCTGGGCGCTGCACTTTTTCTAAAGGTTTACCTGCTGCTGAGAAACGCACTCTGCTCATTGGTAGACAATTGAAAAAAGGAAAAAAGCTAGGTGGACACAGGGCTTTAGAAATGATAAATTACAATTATAAAGTAACTTAAATATGATGTGCAAATATTATAGAGATAGCATGTTAAAAAAATGTCAGTGAAACAATGTTGTCACAAACTTTGCCTAACTCCAGACTCTGCGATATCATCTGTCTGGCATTAAGGTTGTAAATGACGATCTTATGAGGCATTGAATTCAAAGTAAGTGCATTAGTTTAAGAGAACAAAGCCTTCTCTGTGCTGTAAAAATGTTGTCTTAGTCACTGAAGTTAGTGATTTCACACAAAGACTGTGACACAATCTAACAATGGAGCATGTTGTCATCTCAGTCGTGTCTTTGGTACTCCTTTATTCTTGCCATCCGCCTCCACTCGACTGAGCAGCAGTGTGATACGTTTGACTTAATAATGCCTTTTTGTTTGTTTCACTCAGAGTCGGCGGTGTGTAAATACACACATGCAGAGCTACAAACTTCAAAACGCAACGGAGCATCACACAAAACATCTAAAAATATCTTCGCATGTCTAAAAAAAAAAAGCTAAAAATAAACACGCAGGTACACACACACACACACACACGCACACACATACACACCCACACGCACACAAAAGTAACATTTCTGAGTGAATGACTGTAGGCAGAGGTGATTACATAACTCGGCGACAGCAACACATTCTTACATCATATTTTTGTGTCATTCTTCAACAGGCCCATTCAGCTTTAACCACTCTTTGATTCTGCCAGGCACACACACACACACACAGACACACACACATTAATACAGACAGACAGTCATAGATGTAAATGCCAGGCCTGAATACTCAACCCTCTCTCACTCTCTATCTCTATGTCTCTTTCTCTCTCTACACACACACACACACACTGGCTGGTAGAGTGTGTGTCAGGGAGGGGATGAGGCGAGGGTCAGACTACTGATGGCTCGCTGCCCGGGAGGAAAACAAAAGCAACAACAAATTGTTCTCTTCGGAGAGCTCAAGAAGATGTTGCCGTGCTGCTATGTGTGTTAAAATGACAGCTACAGTGCTGCTGAGATGATAGCAGACACACACACACAACCGTGTTTTTGTCTATGCAAAGAAGAACAGTCCATTACTGAGTTGTTGATGTCTTATGAAACACTGGCTTTAGATATTATCAGACCATTAAGTGGTCAAATGTTTGGTTTTCATCATTAGCTTAAGAGCTCTTCAAATGGGCCTAACGACACTTGTAATTAGCCCAGAAGGACTTATATCAACACATCTGCAGCAACAGGAGGAACAAGGCCATAACTTTAACTGTTTGGGGAAGAAGCTCCCCACACCCACAGATTTGAAAATCTGCACAAATTTAGAAGTGAAACACTGGACCCTGAAAAAACAATCATGTGTGCATTAAAGGGATACTTCACCCATTTGCATTAAGCTTTGTATCATTAGAAACCTGGTAGTATTTTTGAATGGTCGTGCATCGCGCCCTCATTTTCCCCTGAAAGCTCTGTATTTCTTGTCTGAAAAGGAGCCTCCGATCACGGGAAAATCATCATTTTGAGTCATCGGAGGCTGTTTTGGTTAGAGGGGGTGAAACTACATCGCTAGTTCCTCATAATTTCGACCCACTGAAGCTACAGACCTATTACAGATCAGTGGACGGGACCTCACTCCCAGAATCGAAACTCAACGTCCGCCATATTGCTTGGTAGCTATGCTAACAGGCTCTATGGAGAAAGATGAGAATAACGAAAGTATGACAAAAGTATGTTTCAACTTTTCTCTTGATTCCTGAGAAGGCAAAGAATACTGTCCAGTACTTTCCTGCATGATAAAACCACATAGATAGTGAGGAAGCAGACCAAGAATTGCCTTATTTATAAAGGTGTACCAGTGTAAGAGCCATCCAAACCAAGAAAAGCAAATTCAGATGTTTACTAGCATAAAATTCCCATTTAATCATTTCTCCACGGAATAGTTGAGGCTTCAGTTCGGTTTAGGCTTCAGTTCAGTAAATGAGCTGGGAGCTGGCCACTGACATCTTCCCTCTGGGTGAAATGTCCCTTTTCACTACACACTGTTTACCATCTCAACATGTTTACAGTCTGTCATTAGGCCCCGCTGCTGTTTAACTATTCATTTCATTCTGCTGATGGAGACAGGGTACGCTTTCATCAACATCTTCGCTCGTTTTCATGCCTTTGCTTCTCCTCATTTCAAAGATGAACAGTTGTAAGTGATCTTAAAATAACATGCAGATTTTCAATTCAGCCGACTGAATGGAACCGAACCTGAAATCAGCGCACAAGCCCAAACAGCTTTAGTGGCACCTAATGATAGCAGCTCTCTGATGAGAGCAATGCAATACAAACCCAATGGTTTTTAATTATGAGTGTCTAATTAAAATTGCAACAAGATTGTTTGTTTGTTTTGTTGGTGTCTGTGTGTGCACAGTAAGTACTCACATCAAAGGTTTTTCCAGGCGACTCCCCAGTGATCCGACGATCTCACCTAGCGTGCAGAATGCCTGGCCCAGGAAGTCCTGCAGCAAATGAAACACAAGTAAAGAAAAGATTAGAGGCTTTATAGCAAAAAAAGATCCTGTAATAGTTGGTCACTTGGCCAGTTGTTACACCCTGCAAGGCTGAACTGCATCAACTGAGTCTCCCAATATGAGGACTCAAAGTTTGAAATTCACCATAGATTGTTGCGGCCAAGTACCCGTCCCTTCTTGAAATTCTAATGGCTCCCACAAGGTCTGAAAGGCTCTTCTGATTTTGCAGCGATGTAAATTGCATGTTAGCATTTGAGGATACCAGCACAAATGTCCTCCACTGTCACCATATCTCGATCCAAAAGAGCACCTTTGGGATGTGGACCAAAATCTCTACAGAAATGTTTCCAGCACCTTGTTGAATCTATGCCACAAAGAATTAAGGCAGTTCTGAAGACAAAAGGGGGTCCAACCCGGAACTAGTGATGTGTACCTAATAAAGAGGCCGGTGAGTGTATATTAGTCGCATAATATGCAAACGAGCTTGACTGACGCCAGCCATAAGAGGCACAGACAGTTCAAGTGCAAATTATTTTCATTGTAATCCAGTTTGTGGTAATTGAAGCAAATTTATAACAGGCATCACATCACGATTCTCCAGTTGTTATGGCCAAACGTCAACCTGCATGTGACCTAAACAAATTCAATAAAAGTCTGTAAATGATATTATTGGGTTATCATAATCTGGGGTTAACGGTCAGTCGACAGATGTTTGGAATCAGTCTATAGCCATTATGCTGGCCGGGGTTGAGAGAGTATGATCTTATCTGGACAACCTGCTCTTGCCGGCTTGCTTGAGGAAAAAAAAATCTGGAACAGATGTTGAAACTGGTATCACATCTGTCCAGGATTCAGAATAATACTGGAAAAAGAGCTGCACCCCTCCCCTCTCAGCTCTTCATCTATTGGAACAATAGAAGAGAGCACAGCCTGAAATGTACAAATACGTCACCAATGTTTTCTGTGTAAATTAGACTGTGTGAAGGCTTTAACCTGCATTTTAGTATTAAAAAAAAAGAAATTAAATGGTAAAAATGGCAAATGGACTTGAGCTTGTATAGAGCTGTTCTAGTCTTCTGACTATTCAAAGCGCTTTTACAGCGCAGGTCACACCTACACACTTACACACTGATGGCAGAAGCTGCTATGTAGTGAGACCATCAGAAGTAACTAATCCCATTGACACAAGTTCATACCCTGCCAACGAAGCAGTGGGAGCAACTTGGGGTTAATTTGAAGCTTGATCCAAAGGCAACTGGACTTGGTTAAAGATCCAGAAGATGCTTCTTGAAATGTCTTCAAGATCAGCAACCAAGTCCAGTTGCCTTTGGACCAAGCTTCTAATTTACCATGACCTGGATGACTGAGAACCTACACAGACAACTTGGGGTTAAGTGTCTTGCCCAAGGAGGACACATCAGACATGTGGCTGCAGGAGCTGGGGATATCATGGGAATACAAAAAACATGAAATAAAAAAAAAATATGAAATGAGAATTAAATCAGCAGATTAACCTTTATGGATAATAACCATAAGCTGCAGTTTTACCTGCCAGGTTTTTCATAATATCTATCAATCAAGACAAAGTGGGCATGGCCAGTGAGGGAAATATTAGCTGTATCTTCAGTCAAAACGTCAGCCGTCACATTGAGGCTGAGAACCGCGGGGAAAAAAAGAAGGGAATGTGTAAAAAAAAAAATGTCTTTCCTATCTAGAACTAATTAGAATGAAAACGTAAAATTCAGTGAGTTAGAAGTCATATAATTGACTTCCTTTCTCTTTCTAAAGTAGAGTATGTTCTGCACAATGACTCATAAGCCCAGTGTGCAGAGGATCCTGTGTCCTTGTTGATCACTGTAGGGTGACCACAAGAGAAGACAAGAGAGTTTGAGCAGGAGGAGCCTTTGGCCAGCAAGAAAAGCAAAGCAGAGAGAGAGAGGGGAGGGCTGTAAAAATCTGTTTACAACATGCAATGAAAGACGGTTCATGCACCAATACTGAGGCCTCTCCTCCCACTTTGTGTATGCATGTGTGCATGAGGACGCATCCATGTATATATGTGTGCATATGTCTGTGTGTGTCTGTGTATACGTTTGTGTGTGTAAAAGTGCTTGACAGATGAGCCGTGTCGAGTCCGGCGGGCAGAAAGCTGCTCCAAAGATCTTTGCCGGTGCTGAGCATTTCTCCCCCAGCCGAGGTCTTGAAACAAAAAGAGATGACAAAAAGCTCGGGCCCTTCCATAAGAAGTGTGCTGCCAGCTAGCAATCCCAGCCCAGCGCCCGCTGCGCTCAGAAATCTAAGGCCAGAGGCTGAGGCGCCTCAGATTAACTGGCTCAGTGGTGGCAGAGAAAAAAAAAAAAAAGGGTTAGGAGGGTAACTCCAAATAAAAAGATCACAGCTGAATTCCACAAGTCCAATGTGCTTCAAGTCCTTCTGATCACAACATAGAGAACACACTTAGATGTGTCTAAGAGTTGCAAGTTAAAGGGGTATTACAATAATCACAAATTTGACAGGAAATGTAAAAAATAACTGAATAAATATCAGAAATCAGCACTCAGACATAATTGGACATTTACTAGACTTCAGAAAATGTGAATTGCTGATTGCAATCAATGTTGAAGCCGAAATTGGGCTCCTCACAGGTGATCTGGGAGTGTCCCGTGGTTCACACATATGGGGGGGGGGGGGGGGTTAGGTAAGTGTTTGGGTTTCACTCCGCTTTTACATCTTCAGTTTTGTCTCTTTGAAGGAAAGGTCAATATACCTGATAAGAATGATAACACAATTTTCATTCCCAATTTTTCAAGTTGGTCCAATCACAGCTGCTAGAATTACACCGCACTAAAGTGACAAACTTTAATTCCCTAATGTGGAGGATTGGATTCATGAAATGATCTGATGTGCACGTTTGGGAAAAAGTTTTAGTAAGTGGGAACACCAACAGAAATGAACTTAAAGTCAAATGCAGCTACACAGTACTAATCAATGTCCGTTCTTCTGTACTGTTCTGTGAGCACGGCTCCAAAATAACAACATCTTTAAACTCCCACGAGGACGGTGAACCAGATGTCTGATATGTTTCTGGTCAAAATATTAAAATATCACTACAATTCTAATAAAGGCTAAACAATACAAATACACTTTTAGGTAACGTGAATATTATACAAAACATTTTCTAACTTCTTGCATTTAGGAAATCGTTAATGTTAGGTGGGGAGATTTCTGCTGTAAATATCCAATGATGAAATCGTGAAACAGACTGTGGATTATCTTCATGGTCAGACAACATTTCAGAACACAAAGTCTTCATGTTAACAGTCTTCCTTATATTTTGTTATCAGGTACATCCAACACATTCATCTCTATTTGGTAACACCTCTAAAAGGCTAGAATGAAGACGTTACCTTGGCTTGTAAATGTCAGCATGACCAAAAGTTTACACTCACTAACTTCCTCCGATGTTGCTATAGCGGTCTAGTCTGTCATTTCCATCCAATCAGAATATGACAAGTAAAATGGAGACTAGCTCATTTTAGTTAATGAATCAATCAATCTACTGCATGTAGAGCCCAACAGATTGAAAGCATATCCAGTGTCGTATCGGTTAATTTTATTGCAGATATGCGCAGATATTACTGGATTTATTCCCCAGTCTAATATCATTTTATTTGAGTTTCATTGTACTAAACTATCAGAGTGTCAAGCGGTGACGCACGTACATGAGCAGGTACTATAATATCTAAATTGGTATCAGCCCCAAAAATCCCAAATCGGTCGGGCCCTAATTGTCTTTTTTTTAAAGCGCCAATTCTTAACAAATGTGATCTCAAGACACTTTACAAAAGAGCAGCTAAAAGACCTGACTCTCTGTTATATGATCTACAAAGAGCCAACATTAATTAATAACCCTGTGTAAAAATAAAAATCTCTACACCCCATAACTCCAACCTGTTTCTGTGACTTTATTCTATTACAGTGAGTAAATATCAAGCTTTTTTTTAACCCCTCTAAACTTTGACTTTTAGATTATCTCCTTGGATAAAGAAAGTAAATTATTAAAAAATGTCAGAAGTAAAAAAAAACAAAAATCAAAAAAGGAAAGTTCTGAGAGAAGAAATAATTATACTCTTCCAGCGATTGTAAATTTAATAAGGGGAATGAAAGTTTGCAGTGAAATCCTGACTGCTTTCAAATCGTCATGAGGGAACACAGCCAGTGAAGTTAATTACTGTGTGCAAACAACCAAGCTGTTTCCCTGCCTGGATTCCCTTTGCTGTTCAAGTTTAAAATAACGAATGCAAACTTTGAAATGAGATGACTGTTTATACGAAGCGTTTCTGTGTACTCGCCCACAAAAATAAACGTTAGTGAAATAAAGAATTCTGCACAAAGCCATTAGAAGTCAGACTGAAGAAGCAACATCCTTATCATCTCTATTTCGTGGAAAATGAGAGGCAGTAATTATATTTACTCGATGCACTGTCTTTGCACATCTTCCCCTGCAGTCATATCGGCTTAAGGTATGCAAACCATATGGCGAGAAAAAACACATCTGCTGTAGTGGGAGGTAGGAAGCACCCTTAAACTCTGCCAGTGAAGCTGCCAAGAGACATACTGTACTTGTGTGCATTTTTTTTTTTTATCCTTCCAATTTTCCTGTTATTTAAAGCTGTACGACAGGGAATGGACCGTGCCTGGACAATGGAGCCATCACTGCGTGCCAGATCTCTAATCCCACACATCCACAGCAACGACAGGACGCATCCAAGCGTCCTCAGCCTTCATGCTGAGAGTGAGTCGCTACGCTCACATTGCTCAGCGCTCTGAGTAGAAGCCCGGGGGCACAGAGGGGATGGGACTGAGGAAAAGATCTCCGCCTGCAGTTGGCAATGAGTATAAAGCAGAGTAATAAGAACGGGGGCCGGGGGTGTTATAGACAAAACTGGAGCAGGGTGCTGCTGGAGCTTCTGTTTCGAACTGAAAGTGAAGGATGAAGCTCTGGTGAGGGGAAATCTGATGGTACAGGGTTTAAATCAAGATGGAGGTAGAGAAAGACTAAAACAGCATGCTGAATACTGTAATCTGAAGAAAAAACCTACAACTGAAAAAAGAGGATGAATGAAGTTCACATGCTGGATCCTAGCTCGCTAGGCTTGATGTTCAACTTATGCTTATAATACGTGTAATGTATGTGATATCAATCAATCTTTCCATTAGCGTTGCACTTAGCAACATTAAGAAAAGTTACAGCAGCAAGAAAAAACTTCCTTTTAAGAGGCAGAAATTGTGGGCAAAACCAGGCTCATGATGAACTGCTACCTGCCAAAACTGTGCTGGGCTTGAAAAATGGGATAGAGGGAGAGGGGATAAGATGCAGGAGGAAGGATAGGGACAAACTATTGATGCCAAAGAACATCTGGCAAAGGGACTGCCGATGACAATTAGCCAAATTCAGCCAATTCGGGTACATTTACATCCGTCTGAATGTTGATAAATGTACACTGTCCCTTTTCAAATAATAAATTCATTTAATTAAAAACAGGTGGCGGGGGGCGTTCAGACAGGCCGTCCACCAACGATCCCGAGGAACCTACGAGACATGAGAGCTCAGGAGCTCCCAGGATATGTATGCTATGTTATTCTGCACAGAGTTAGCAATATGGCTCATTGATCAGCCAAATGTTTCATAAGCTTAAAAATACCTCAAATAGAAGCTAAGACCTCTTCTATTTAAACTAGCAAAAATCATTTCCAATGCATCAGAGCCTTATGGGACGATAATGATGTTTTCAAGTGTAAGTAAAACCCTCAGGAGTTGCCAGCGGAGCAGAGTTATTGTTAAAGACTTCAGTTCTTTCACTGCACAAAGCATAAAAACACAACGTAATTGTCCCATCTTTTACTTTATGACCACCGGGGATAATATGGACTTTGCAGAAGTATGATTATGGACGACTTGTCTGGAATTAGCCCTTGTAATACTATAGAATTGCCACATAAAAAAAGCACACAAAAAGCGTGCGGCTCAGAAGCATTGCTCAGAGGGAGACAATGTGGTGTAAAAACCCTCTGAATGCCTTTAGCATGGGTCACAAAAACCCTTTTTCGTTTCTTTAGGAGAGTTTAAATGCCAACACGATTGCTTTGTCCCTGTTGTGACACTTACCTTTGACATTCTGATTCAAATCAGGCTGCTATTGTACTGGAAGGGTAAACATTTGGCTGTATAACATTTCCCTGAATGCATGACTGATTGTTGTACAGCTGAGGTGAAGGAGACACTCACGTGTTTCGAGAGGTTGTCACTCTTGCAGTCCAAATCGTACCTGCAGAGAAAAGAAGGAGAGATGACACGTCAGAGCGAGGGCCTCCCAAAGGCTGAAAGGTTTGAGCTGCAGGTCTGAGAGTCAAAGGCTGCCGCGGAGCAAAATTAGCAGTCCATGTGACAAAAGCTTCTCTCCCTCATTACATATCATTAATGCCAGGCACTTGTCCGCTAATCACTGCAAAGAAGCTGTTCAGGGTTAAAGTAGGCTTGTGGTGATTGAAGCACTAAAAAGATGAACTGATCCCATTTCATGCACGAGAGTATGACAGTGACACTTCACCTCCTGCACCATATGAAACAAAGAAACGTGTGATTACATTGTTCAGCACTGCAATAACTACATGAGCTGTAGTACGTCACAAGATATTAAAGAATGCATATTAGCTCCAACAGACAGGTTCTATGTCTATCTAATGTTCATTGTGTTTTATTCAGTACCTGTGTTGGCAACATGTCCCTCTTTCGTCCAAAGTATTCCAAAAAGCACTTTTCTTGTCTGCACTATATCTGCATCAATTACTCTGAGGATAGCTGACAGCGAGCTTGAGCTTCATCTGACTGTTCCAAGAGGGTGTAAAAGCACAGCCATGATTTAGACCTCCACCCAACAGGTAAAATGTACCCACACTGACTTGAGATTTACTGGACAGCCCGACAAGTGTTGTTTTACTTGTCTTTAAGTAAACGTGTCATTAACTTTGTGACCAGTTCTATGTGGTAAACAAATAAACGCTATACTGTACAACTACTAAGACAGATGGAGAACGAATAAGAAAAGTAAATAAAAAATTAATTTACAGGAAAGTCGAAAACAAATTGGACATGTGATCCGTCTAATACTGGGATAAGATGGATTCATTGATAAATTCATGGACGAATGGGTTGGCAGATGTGTGACCTAGACAATGCTTTAGGTTTGAACTCAGAGTCTGTCTGTAGATCTCAGGGCTTGGCTAAAAGAAACAACCTTTAGTTTTTTATACCTCCAAAAACTGCACACACATGTATATAGCCTATATATATATAATAAGACTGATAATGTAATAGGTAGTGTTGTAGTACTCGAAATCGAGATTTTTGAAGGTCTTGGTCTCGTCTTCTAATCGAACGCATTTTTACTCTGTCTTGTCTCAGACTCAGACTGGGCAGACTCCGGATTTTAAATCAAGACCACCACTGATGGGCTATTTTTTCCCGTCATCACTGTGATTAGAAGGAGAAATCCTTTTTCTAAAACAACAGATTTTCTTCCCCTGGTTACAGCCGCAACCGTCCCGGTGTTACGCTCTAAGTGAGTGACACGCCCCCTGCACGCAAGATGATGATTTTTCAGTGATATTTATCGTCTCAGACCAAGACAGGAAGTCTGGACTTGGTCTCGTTCCCTAAATGTCCTGGTCTTGTCTCGATCTCTGAGCACTCTGGTCTCGGGTATGTCTTGGTCTCGGTTATTGTGGTCTTGACTACAACCCAAGTAACAGGCTTTATCACCAGAGATGAAGGAGATGGGCATGATCGAGAGGGCGCAAATAACTGACTGAATTTGAGAAAAGTCTGTCTCTAAAGTCCTTCACCACACACACGCTCGGCCTGTTTTTTGTCAGGCATAATGCAGTCTCACATAAATACATCAACACCAAAACCAGGATCAGTCTCGACAGTGAGTGTTGTCGGTGTCAGTGGTCGTGCTAATAACTTGGCTAGCAGCACCCTTACTGCTGCTTGCATCAGGATCCAGGGTGCTTGGAAGAGTAAAGTGCGTCACTGGTGTTGACTTGTACATTCTCAGTCTTAGGCTTTCCTATCTGTGCCTATCTAGAGAAGTAATTTGTAACCATTAATCATTTTTTTGAAGCAATCAGGAAGGCCTGTTTCTCCATCAATGAACAGAATTCTCATTAACAAGCTAACCATTATACAACTGAGCTTTTCAGAGTGTTTTCATTAAACAAACATGTAAGATTTCTTGTCTTTATGGGTAATTAAAAAAATGCTAACTATCTGTAATTTGCGTAAACCATGGGGAAGCTCAACCAAGTTTGAGAAAGAGTGTCCAAATTCATACCCTGAATTAATTACCTGTTTTTTAGCCCAGCTCCAGTACCTCAGATTAGACATGTTTCAGCGTGTCTATACAGTTTTCTCTGTACTGCCATTAAGCAGGATTAGCAGCACAGTGTAACTAAACAACAACTCTGGATATACAGTGTTCATTGTACAGCATAAAGATGTTGTGATGCATATGAAAGCTGTTGTTTTCTACTTACATAATAACTATGTTATCGTTACTATCTTTGTTTTTCCGTGATGTCTTTGTTGACATATTCATGTATATCTGCATCTGTACATATTTGTTTCAGCCCTGTGCGTGTGTTTACGGAGAGCCACTGACAAGCGGAGAGAAATCCAATTAAGTCGATTCTGATTCTGACAGGACAGTTGGCAGATATCTCGGATGCCACTTTGGATGAAACTTTACAGAGTAATGCGTCTCACTGCTCCGCTCTAGCATGTAAGTTGCATTGGGCCAAAGCAGAGTGATATAGTGTTTGATTGCTTGCATGCCTTTATCTAAGCTGAGAGGAATGATGCATCTCATCACTTAAAACACTGATCCCTCCATCGGAGCTTTCACAGCAACTTTTCATGTATAAAACCGAAAAGAAAAAACCCCTCATTACTTCTTGTTGCATGAAGAGGCCAGCGCCAAGTTTGGCATCTTAAAACAACGAATAAAAGAGAAGTATTTGTTGTTTTGTTTGCTGTTTTTAAAATAATGGTGGAGTAAATTTTGTACATTTTCGTCCCAACTACAAACAGCATGTCTACCTTCTAGTATTAATAAAGCTTGTGTTAAACGTAGGGGTGAGAAAAAAAATCGATTATGTAAAAATCAATATTCTTATCTTCTGAGATTTTAAATCGATTCATAACTTCGATCCTAACTCAGTAGAATGCCAAATGGAGCAACAAGACATTCAGCCAGTCTCACAGATGACTGGAGTAGATCCTGAAGTATGTACTCATTCAAAAACAGACTTTGAATCATGAATCCAGAATCGTTTTGAATCAAAAATCGATTCTGAATCGAATAATGACCCCAAGAATCGAAATCGAAATCATATCGTGAGACACCCAAAGATTCCCAGCACTAGTTACACGTCTTGATATTACAGAAAGTAGGTATAGTACATGAATATAAGAGAAGACAATAAGAACAGTTGGCCAAAGTGAGCAACCTCGATGTATCATTTGTTCGCCACAGTAAAATGTCAACTGTGATCACATATGCACATGTACTTCCTAAAACCAGACCTGATATGTGACATCATCAGGTTTCCTTTTAGGGTGTCCACTTTGCTGAGAGCCTCCCCCTGCGGCTCGGACGCCTGGACAGGCCGCAAAATTAGATACGGCAACATATCGTCGTCCTGACTGCTGCCAAATATCGACAGATTTCCATGCCAGTTTGACTCACTATGTCACTACTCCATGATTCCTCACAGAGGCGCTATACTGATGAGTATGAGGGGAACTTAAACTGAAGTAAAATGAGCACAGAAAAAGTCGACAGCAGGATAAAAGAAAAAGAAGAAGATAATGTTGGAAAGTTAAAGGACGAAGCATGATAAGAGGAGAGGCTGACACTACATCCCTGAGAATAAACACATTAACTCTACACAAATCCTTTATAGAGGCATTTTACGTTCTTCAGTGAATCAGATATAGTGATGGATCATTATATCATCATCATAGTGGGCTGCATATTGTATCGTATGGTGCATTACCTTGTGATTCCCAACCCTATGAGGAGCACAACAGCTTCACCATGCAAACCATATGACATCTGCAGAGAGCAAATCATCCAGTTTTATTTACTTCTTCCTAACGTGTCACCTTCCTAGCTGTGTCAGGTGTGGGTCAATATGAACGTGTGCGTGTGTTTCGTGTGTGCAGCAGTGTGCAGCAGCGTGCAGCAGAGTGTGTAAAATGGAGAGCCTGAGCGTTTCCTTTCCACAGACAGCATGCCACGTACGATAAGACGCCTGCTGACAAACCTAGGAGAGTCACTATGTGTCACTACAGGAGAGGAGAGCCTTCGATACACTGCTATTACTACTAATGAAATTCCATAAGAGCGTGAAAACATGCTGCGGTTATGCAACATGCCATCGGCAAAATGCACAGGTGAGCCTCATGTTCTATTCCTCCCATGCCTCTGTCACTCCCAAATGTTCAGAAAGGATTTATTTAACCTTATTTAATCATTTGAGAACCAAAGAGAGAGACAGGAATGAAGAAAAACACACATACACATTTTCATTCACACACACCTATGAGAGTGCACAGGAGGGCATGTCCCAATGTGCCTCGTGAGTGCAAATTATTTTGTGTGACTGAACGTGTGATTGTGTGTGTGTGTGTGTGTGTGTTTACGAGGATGACATCACCCTGCATGGCACTGGGCCAAACAGGATTTCTTTTTGGTCCTGTGCTGTCTTGTCTTGTGATTGGGGGGGGATGGGTGTGGGAAGAAGGGGAGGGGTGTGGGAATGGGGGGTCGGCCGCTCAGAGCTCCGTTTGAACTGAGCGATGATGACTAATGATGGCACACAAACAAACGAGGCCGGAGAGGCAGCAAACAACAAACGACAGCACACTGACACTGGAGCTCCATTTCCTAACAGCTTTACCAAAACCTTCATAAAAGCCTTCAAACCCACTGACACAAGATGCTACAAAATGTTATTAGCATTTATTCTGTACTGTTCTATTTGTTGTGACAGATTATTTGGAAAATAGTGCTTTTTTTAACAGCCTTCAAATAATCCTATAAATGAAAAACAATGTTTACAGAGATTTGGCTCTCACGTGATCTTGTGATTCTCGCGTGGTCTTGTGAAAACAGCTGGCTTTCGAATCTACATGATTCAGGCAGATGTGGACGAGTCGAGTGTTGTGTGATGTGAGGGCGATCTTTCTGTACTGTATGAACTTTCCATAGAAATCAAAAATGTTGTGCGTGATGTACGTTTTAAGTTTTTGGTTTACAGGACTGTAACAGAACGCCATTGCTGACTTTTTCTTCCACGTTTGACCATGAAAACAACTCAGTTTGTCCAACAGGTGACATCCTCTGCCCGATAACAAACCTCTACTCTGAATCAGCAGTTACATGTTTCTTACTTTGCCAGAATTAAATTGATGTAACACAACATGGCACAGTACAGTGCACGATACACATCAGCTAATGATATCAGAGCATGCCACATTATTTGCCAATGGGCCGATATTGATGCGCAACTGATTCGAGGTCGGGGGGAAAATCGATACAGCATAGTATTGCAATATTTTGCGTGGCGATATACCGCTGAGTATCGATATTTGTATTTTATGTATATCAAATATGTTCTTTCATTTTTAATTGCTGAAGGGCTTGCACAATTCATTTTGAACAAGTTGCATTGTTAAAAATTACTCAGTTGTTCGGTCGTCCATACATGTTAGTTTCAAGCTCGATCAGACTGAAGTACTAACAGTTCAGATTGGGAGGTGCATGCAGCCTTTTACTGGGTTTTACATATATCACAGTGTTGGTCCGTCTGTGGACAAGACTCCCGTTGTGTAGAAATTAAAAGACTGAAGTGAGATGAACATACTGAGAATGTTTTCCTATTTGACAAAACAGTTCTTGATTTAGTTTAACTTTGTGGACATGATATGCAGTTAAAAAAAGTTAAATCACAACATATTGTATCAGAAATCTCAGCATATCGCAAAATGTTTAAAATCGCCAAAATATCACACCGTGGCTCCCGTATCGTGATAGCATCGTATCGATTCCCACCCCTACCACCCATACATCTGTGAATCCCCAATAAAAGATCAATACTTTGTGTACAATATAAAAACACAAAATATTCTGGTACCATGCTGCGTTGATTGTCCCCCCTCCCCACACTGAAACTAAATGTAAAGAATAAAAATGTTATCGTGAATAAAGTAATAAATGTTTAATGGTTCTGATAGACTCATGTTTACGTAGTGAACTATTTTTTGCTAACTTATTCTATGAAACTTAACTTATAAGATATTCAAAGTTAATACAGCCACATTGTTCTTCTCTTCCTTTCGGCAGGTCATTTCACTTGATATTGAGGTCTAATCCAATTTGTCACCCTTGATTAGAAACCCACCCAGGGGACCTTTACTGGCTCCAGTTAACATCTTAAGTTTCAACACCACCAAATAACATTTTTTTAAGTGGAGGTCTAAACATGGCCATCAGTGAGACGAGGGTTAACAGGATTTCCAGGCACAGAAAGCACCAGAGGAAGTAAAGAGTGTCGAGGCTTTGGGGTCTCTGGGTAAAGAGAGCGTGGGATGCTTCAGCAGCAACTACACTGGCGGTTTGCAGGGAGTTTGGTGCTGTCTGTGGATAACCTGAAGGGATGTGAAGCTCTAAGTAGAAGTGAGGGAGGTGGAGGTAATGATGGGCTGAGGAAGCTGCAGTAAAAAAAAAAAAAAAAGACTTCCAGACCTCAGGACAGAGGCTGAGGAGAGCAGGAGTAACCACTGGTACTGTAATGAGGAATGTGAGAAATGTGTGCGTGCGTAGTGCAGAAGACAGCTTCAGTGTGAATGTGTGTGTGAGCAAGTGTGTGTGTGGTTTAGGAAATTTCTGGTTCTCAGGGTAGGCATGTGTATATGTGTGTGTGGGCTAAGGCGAGCCATGTCCTCGCTGTGAGTTATCGTAGCGTAGGGCCATCAGCCCAGAGGACAGAAGTGGGTCCTGATGCTCTCCCACTCACAACGTGCCCTCCTGCAGGGAGCTGGCCATGCAGCACACATACAAACACACACACACACAAAATCTATTCTTCTCCATTCCCTCTCCACTGCTTCTTAAAGTTTAAAATCGTGCATGATTCTCTTGCATAGTCTGCAAAACATACCTCAAACATACAAATCGACACATGCACATAAAAGTGCACGCCAAGAAAAACACAAAATCAATGAAAACACTAATTAACATACACACACTCACAAAGTGGCACACCAATAAATCATACATGTCTTTCCAAGCACACAAGAAGCTGAGCAGGCATGCTCACGTAAACAAAAATAAAAGGAACACCTACGCATACACACACCTTTAAAAATCAAATCACCCAACACACATACAAACTCAAATGCACAAACACGCACAAAAATCACTCTTTATGCTCACATAGAATTCCCTCAATAAGTCTACACAAAAAAAAACAACCTTCTCTTAGAATTAAATAAAATGGACTGCTTGCCAACACACACATTCAACCTACAGCAAGCTAACGTCTTGCCGTGACCTTCACTGTAACCTCCCACAGCTTGTGAGCAGCATGCGGCCGCGCTGACAGACCAACAAGTAAACAAACAAAAGAGCTGTTCCATATTTCATGAGCCATCATGAAAAAATACAGTAAATACGTGCGAGTCCGGAACACAATAGAGAAAATCAAGATTATCATAATTACTCGGGACAGCTCGACTTTTAGGGCCACATGAGGACATATGTGACTTTTTAAACTTTAACAGAGCCGTGACTCAAAGTACAGGTGTAGCTGATGTAGACAAGGAAAAATATAAATATTCAATTCTCGGTACAAAATCAAATACATTCCTGTTATACTTTAAATTTAATGGAAAATCTGTCCCTCTAAACACAGCTGCATTACATGAACTATCCTGGACAATTTACTGACAGCATGTCAGTCTCATGCAGTCAGTAAATTGTCATTAAATGTCCACTGAGGAAACAGCAATGTTTAGCCATTTAGCAACCAGCTGGATTAGCAATATTTTCTCACCACTTCAGTGACTTCATGTCAAAAAACACTAAAGCAACTGCTTTACAAAAATACCCTCACCTTTAGGCTGAATTATTAAGACAAAAGAAATGACCAGGAATTGTCAATGTTGGTCAATAAGACCACTTCACTCCTTCATCTTGCGGTGTTTTCACACATGCACAAAACACCAGAAGATTTCCTGACATTTTGAGGGTGAGCGGCAAAATATTTTCACCTAGCTTTAACCCAGATTTCTCCCTGCAAGACCCCTAGTTCAGTTTCCACATGAAGTCGGAGTGAGCTGAGGTGTGAATGCAGCAGGTGAATTCATTCATTACAGGCGAGCAGGAGGGGGTTTTAACATTTACGTTGCATGACAACATGACAGCAGCTCCATGCTCTTTTCTGCTCGCCAGTGTGTTCTTTTGCGCCCTTTTGTTTATACTGGGGACAAATAAATCTTCAAGAAATGTTCAGGAGTGCATATGGGAAAGCCAGCATTAGTTTGAGCAAAACTAAACATGCCACAGCCTGGCTGAAAGTAAGGTTGTATTCACATGGATAGAGAAAGAAGTTAGACTGCAAGCCAGATTTAGTTTGGGTGAATAACCGCAGGCTGGAACGTTAAGTGAAGCTGGCGGAGAAAATGTAATGGTAGACAGCACTGCGAACAACTGTTTAAACGGTTTTACTTTTCTGCAACTAAGTTTGGCAACAACAGCCTGTTTTATGGGCCGCTCACACAAGGAGAAAACATGATGATCAGGACGGAGAAAAGCTTAAAATGTTCCTATACTATTTCTGTGTTTTTCTGTTTATACGTTTCCCCTGTGCTTTCCAGAAGGTGTTGTCCATCTGCTGACTGCCTGAATCCATGTGAGTGGAGTCAGGCAGAAGAGGATTCTTGCGAGACTAAAGTTGGCACAAAAATCTCAATTATTTTGTTTTCATAAAGAGGAAAAAACATTATTCATCATTCTCATTATTAAAATCAGAATTTTGAGGTGTGCTTTAAACGCACAGTATGTCAATTCTGCCACCACTTGCTCTAATTAGTATTTAATTGATACTAACTGAGGTATAATATTTAAAAGAGAATATGTTTATAGTGAAATATGACTTTTGGCACACATGACGTTAAAATATTTGCACTTTAAGTCCACATTTTCGGAGTTAGTAAAACATTTTGAGGATTATAAAGAAAACGTTCAACTGGGCTTTATTTTGTACCAAACACTGCAATTTAATTTTTTATTTCACTGGGAATGAAAACACACATTGCAAATTCAGTTTACAAACTGTATGACAAAAAAACATGCATAAGAGCCGAGAACATAATGGGGCCAGAAAATGAGCTCTGAGGAACCCCAGAGGTGCTTGTTATCTGCTCTGGTAGTTTAAGAATCTCCTGTTTTAACAGAGCAGGTTCGTTTTGAGCAGTGAGGTCTGAGGGAACTCTGAGCTGACCCAGAGATACCCACCCAGTGCTCAAGGCAGTCAATTAAAATTGTATGATCAAGTGTGTCAAAAGCCGCACTTTGTGCAGAAAGGATTAAGACCGAGCAATCTCCTGCATCTGCTGTTCAAAGGAGGTCATTTGTTACTTCCACGAGCGCTTTTTGTCTGCATTGACTCACGTTCCAAAACATGATTCAATTTTTAAAATATGATAATGCCATTCACATGCAACTGAGGACAAATGTGTATTTGGACTGGATGAGGTGAAAGGACGGCAAATTGATCGTAATCACCACAAAATGCCAAGCAAATGATTCAACGTTTGCACCTGGCCCTGTTTTTTCTCAAAGCATTGTATGAATGGGATGAATTCAAATGGAAATGATGGTGTAAAAGTGGCATGAAGACTTGTCTTTTATTTAAAAGGGAGAAGACTTACATCTCCCCCTGCACAGACCATGAATATTTCAGTCTTAGCTTAACTTTGCTCCACACAGAGCAGCACTCTCACCCACTCCTCTACAGCACACACAAAAATACAAGAACACACACACACCCCCAGCACCAGCGCCACCATGCATAAGTCAATTGTTAACTCACAGGTCAAAGCGTAGATTCTGCCTCTCCTCAAAGAAGTAGTCCAGGATGAATTTGCGGACAAAGTCAGGGTTGAGGGTGTTGTCGATGACTTCTGTTCTGCCAAACTAGAAGAGAGATGAAAATTGTAAAATATGAAATACTCATTGAACAAACTACAGCCCAGGAACAAAAGAAATCCCTCTATAATGTATCACAGCTTTGTGATGGTTGAAATTTTAATTTTGTTGACACGTTGGAATGCATGCATGATTTAAATCTGACGCTCTACACTGAAATTAGAGAGCGACTGTTCAAACAATCAGAGCGTAGGCGTTCTGTATGAATTAACAAAAAGTATGTCAATACATGTAAGGTCAATGAGCAGAGAATACAATGAATTGGAAATAGACTTGTACAGGGAAATATATCAGCAAGCTCACATTAACATCCAAGTCATAGTTCAGACAACCATAGTTTGTGTCAAACCATGTTTCGCAGGTTCATGTTTCACAATTTCAAAAGACGAAATTAGCCAGTGGTGACATGTTGACTCAAAGGTTTACAGTTGAAGGCAGGGTTGGTAATTTTCAAAAAGTAGCATGATTTTGAAAGTAGAATTCCCTCAGTGCTCCGCCCTTCACCCACCCCCTCTCCTCCGTGCTCCCTCAAAAAGCCACGCCCCTCACTTACATGCACGAGGGCCATTGGTCCAGAAGCGGACCTCAGCTCATGCTTTGAGTGTGGGCTCGTGCACGCATGGGGTAGAGAACAAACGTTCCTTATTCAGAGCACATGAATTATTAATGTCTGTCAGGACCTAAACACAATTTCAACCAAAATCTTAAAAAGTGTACTTGGAGAAAATTACCAACCCTGTCTTTACATTTTTTTAATCTTAACCTATGATTGCTTGCCCATGTTTTTGGCATTGCAAATAAATCTGCAACCCCTGAGACCTGTACTTTTCTTGGCATACCCTAATAATTTTTTTCACACAAACATGAATGCCCAATGAACAATACAACAGTGTCATTAAATATTTCCATATTTTTCTGACTGGTAAGATGCTCAGCACAACGAGTAAACAAAACAACAGGAGTGAGTCTTCATTGTGATATATCTAAAACAACATATTGATCCATCCGGCTTTATTTAGTACTTTAAAAGAGAAGAAAATAGAATTTCTCTCCCTGTTCTGATAATATAACACACATAGACTAGTCTTCAAAAGCCTCATTATATTCCTTTATATGACTTTCTGAAATGCTGCATTGCTGCCATTTAAGCTCCTTGGAGGCAGTCATTGGTTAAAGAGTATCCCCCCACCCATGTACTCACCTCTCTCCATTCCCTGTTGGCAATTCCTTGAGTGTACAGCACACAAACTGTTGAATAAGAAGCAGAGGAGAAGGGGAGAGAAACAACAGCGGGTTAGATTGATTGAAGAGTATTTAACTGAATATACAACACTGAGGAGTCAGCTGAGAGCGTGTTCTTTCCCAGGACCCCAACATGAGAGGAAAAAATCCCTAATTAAATGTCACTAGAACTTTGCCTTGCAGCATGATGATATTTCAGAGAGGGGGACAGGAGGGAGCGAGAAGGGGGGGGAGGAAGGGGATGGGGTTAGTGAGTGTCTGCGTGGGTGGAGGAACGTCCTCCTTATTGACATTCGAGCGTCTCCGTTCCAGGGAGTCTTGGAGTGTTTTTTGATGACGGACCGCTAGTGAAAACACAGCGAGGCAATCAACTGGCACTAAAATGACATTTCATTTGCTTTCTAGCAGCCTATACTGTATTCACACACATCTGTCACATGGCAGCGGCTCACAGCTCGGAGAACCCCTGGGACGAGACACATGGAAATCTCTTTTAACCGGTAAAATGTTGACAGAAGTGGAATGGTGGAAACGCTAATGTAAGAGATAAATTACATGTTAGAGTCAGTTAACCATTTTTAGAATAATAATTATACATGTGAACAACAAACTACATACAGAACACATGTTGGTGTGTTTTCTGTTGACAAAAGGTGGCATTATGTTTGGCTTAGTGTCTTGATTCATCTCAGTAAAATAACCTGATTAAACACAGGTTATGTAGATTTGTAGGTTTGGACATCAAAAAATAGTAATAGTATTCAAAACTGAAGTAGAGACAACATGTTGCACCAACATACATGTACTCAGGGTCTGTATTTTCAGCATGGAAGTGTTCTTGTTTACATCTGTAGTACATTTGTAGTTCGAGCTGTATTGACCAATCGTGCGTTAGCAGGATTTGGATTGTGCAGGAAAACCAGTCCATGTGGAAACCAAAAGCAGGCGAAAAGCAATTGGCGCTAATGAAATCCAACCCCACCACATTTTCGGTAAGATGGCTGTTTACCTACTAAACTAACATTAACTTTCTAAAATCCTAGGCTGTAAATATTAATGGAGGAAGCCTGAGTGACGTCCGACATCTGTTACGGCAGGGGGGTCCGGAGGCTCATCGGCAGCAGCACCCTAACTTTCAGTCAAGCTAACAACAGGATGAGAGCTGGGGCTGAGGCGGGTTTTAAGCCTCCTGACACACCGTTACATCACGCCCACCTGTCAATCATGTCAGCTATCCGCCTAACTATGGATAACACGTATCGTTTTCAAAATAAAAACGGATCCGTTTAAAAAAATATCACCCCCCGTACAGTGTGTGCCAGTGATGACAATAACTAATCAGACCTATTTCGTTTTTTGTACCAGGCTGTAAACATGTTTTTTTTCTGCTGTAAAAACGGCTATTTGGCTGTGGTGGGTATGTGACTTCCTGGAGGATCCTGGAGCCAGCCTCTAGTGGACACTTGACGAACTGCAGGATTTTGCATTGCCTTCATTTGTCAAGACCGGAGGTTGTCGCTTGGCTAAAATACAGCGTCAACAAGCTGTGTTTGAAGAGATACTAGTTTTTGTTTTTTTGTTTTAAAAGCTTGCACATTGCAAGTCAACTCTAACATAAAACTATCGTTAGTGTGTCCAAACTGACAAAGGTAGCATTAGCTTGCCAACACACAGTAAAGCAGTTGTCAAACTATAGTAGTCAAGAAAGCAATCTGCAAAGACATATAGAGAGAGATTCCGCTTACTTTTAAAAACACTGATACCTAGACTCATCCAGCTGATGTTTTTTTGTATGGCTTCTGTTAGCTCTTAGTAATCTGCACCATCCTATAGAAATGATCTTTGAAATATGCCTTCATATGAGCAACACAAAGCAACCTGTTTCCAGCCCATTCCACCTGAGCAACAATGATAGCAGACTCTAAAAGGCCACGGACACAACCTCTATCCGTCCTTGGCCCGTGTGATTGCACAAAAGCAATGAATACCTAAAGGAAATCCAACACACCGAGCATGCTAGCTTGTGTTGAGTGCAAAGACGGGGTCTGCATAGCCGATAGACATTCAAGGCAACTAGCTGCATGGTTGGTACGCTTGTTGGATAGCTCAGAGGTAACGGACACAACTCTGTAAAAAGTCAAGGGTTTGATTCCTAACACAACTAATGTTTACACACAGAGTCACTGGATAATGCTCTGAAATCACACCTGTCATGTAGTATTATTCTATTATTGTCTGTGTTTATCTAACCAGGGACTGCTGATGTAAAAAAAGGGCCGAATCTGGTAAAAAAGATTGTGTACCCTTGAGAATGCTGTAACAACTATGTAAATCTAATCAATCTTCTTTTCTAGCTCTGGGCAAAAGTATGAATTAGTCACATTTGTATTATTCTATTGAATTAAAGCCCATGTGAGGAACTAAGAGTTTGTGTTGATTTTGGCGACCCCTGTGGACAAAGTGGTACCTTTCATCTCTTTACTGATTTGTTCTGTGCATGTGCAAGTTGTGTTTTTCCATAGAAATTCTAATCTTTTCTTAAAACAGTTAGTTATCACTCATGGAAATAATCATGTTTCACCACTGTTCTCTGAATTAGCCATTAGGCGTCAGAGCTCTCGTAGGGCAGTCACACGAGCCTCCATCAGCGCTGATTGTCTTGTCCCAATGTACAAGACATGTTTTGGCCAGTCTGCTTTCTCTGCAAAGGGAGCAAAACTTTGGAACTCTCTGCCCACTGGCATAAAATTAGAGAGCAACAGTAATGTTTTTAACAAAGGACTCAAACAATGGCTAAAATCAAATCAACAGTGCTCACATGAATAGCTTCTGGTTTATTGTCTTATCATGCTGCCTTTGCTCTACAGTTCATCTGTATGTATTCCTTCTCTCTTTATTGTTTTTCTCTGTTTTATTGCTTTTCTTCATATCTCAATTGTTTTCCTTTCAAAAGCCTCCTGTGGACAGGAGCATGTTTGCTAAAACACTTAAAAAATGCATCTGGTTTGTCCATGCCAAATAAAGTCTATATATATTGAGGATCCATTGAGAATCTTAGTAATGGAAACCGTAGAGAAGACTGTTTTGGCAGTGTGCAATTAATCACTTTTTCTGACACGTACCCTGCAGCAGCTGTTTCAAACATTAAAAGTATCATCATAGAAAACACCTATCTTGTGGCTGGTTATAAGACACCTTGAATATTAATTTTAGTTTTTTTCATAACCAGGTCAAAACTTCTCACAGGAGCTTTCAGTGAACAGCGGTAGATACAGTGAGTCCAGTGTTGGTGGGTCAGTGAAGAAGGTCTTAAGCTCTGGGTATACTTGCTTAAAACTACGTGTACACTAAATGTAAACTCATGACATATCCTGCAGTGGTTTGGAGCGTTGGTGGTGCACATCCTCAGAAATTAACACTACGTGGCCGCGAGATGCAATATGCATATAACCGCTAGGAGCTGTGTAGGGTTGTATGGTGATGAGACCAGATGTCACAACAGCGGAGACACCAGAGAGCTGCTACAAACAATGGCAAAACGTTTTGAAGTTAATAGATCATATCTGCAACTATGCCATGTTTGTTTACATTACACCATGCAAATCCAGAATCTCTACTTTGGTGTTTTACGCAGTCTGATTCACGTGGTGCTCATCTAGAGGAATCCTCCATGACACGAGTTGTACATGGGCAAGTATGTGAACAATTAAGTTCACGACGCAGCCGGTTGTCTACGCGATTCAAAAGCAAGATTATTTGAGCCTTTACATTCCTTTTTCTGCATCACAAACCATACACATGTGTTTATTCATAATCTAGATGTATAAGAGAAATCATATCTGAAGCAGCCTCCTATCTGTGGTGTAAAAATGTGAGCATAGCATTGCTAATTCTTCTACATTGAAATTCCAGCATATATGTTGGAGGTGTTATTTGACAGTTATGAGAACTTAAATGAACTGAAATGTCACTGAAATGACATTTGCATTTGGGCAGACTTTATTTTCTTAACACACATCCGTCACATGGCCGGAGTGTCCAGCCTCCCTGCTCCCTTTATAAAGCTTTTATGAAAAAAATGTATGCGGAGGTCTATAAAAGCAAGAGAAGGTAAATGTATTCACACTTCTAACCCTAAGTGCTTTTCACAGCACACAGGAAAAATATAATAATATGTGAGTTAAAAACAAAACAAGCAGGCAAGCCCAGGCACTTAGAATAAAAAAAAAGCATATAACAGTAGTGTGTCAGTAAACAAGAAGGAGTACAGGACACTACGGAGGTTATTCGCAATGCATGATGCTTGGTTGTGCTTCGTGAGTCCACCTTGCATCTCTAAAGAAAATATCCATGTCAAATATTACATTTTTGGCTTGTAACGATAGCTGAACTTTTAACTTAGGTATTATAAGAGTAGATATCTGGGGGTTAGGGTTAGGCCAATTCCTATTTCGATACCACAACCACTAAAATGGAAATCCTGCGTGCCAGATATTTTGTTTTTAATGATCAAATCTTGCAGGTAAACTCCTGCACACTGTCCAAGCTGCACAAACGCTTCACTCTTCTTTTGCTCAGAGAAGCTTTTGGTTAAAAATATGACTGAAGATCTGAAGATTCGGTACTTTTTCAATCGTATCGAACATTAAAATAGATTGACACACTTATACCAAGTGTTTCAAAACAACACAAAGTATTGAACATTTTGACTTCCCTCCTCCATGATACTTTGATACTTAGGATGAATTCTTTCTTGGAAAGAAGTCAAACATTGGCCATATTTGAAGGGTTACCGGTAGATGCTTTGCAACGGGTTTTGAAGGCTCATAAAAACCTTTGTACCTTTAAGTTGTGAAAATGAAAAAGCCTGTTTATCATTTTGAACAGTTTTGTTCGTTCTGACTTGATGATGTTCAAACCTGCTAGTTGTGTACAAAATTAAAGAGAAGAACTTTGAACACAGCAATTTTACTTTTTATCTACAGGACGGTGGCTCGCTGAGGTCGAAAAGGTGAAAACATTTAAATTTAGCATAAAAGCTCTAAAATTAAAGGTCTTGTCGGGGGGGCACCCATAAAACACAGGGGCACAGCTGATCTTATGACATCTGAATATGAAGGCAAAGCCTTTCACCCTTTTTCATGCATTATCATTAATTACTGAATTAATTCATCGCAAATGTATGCCTGAGTTAATGTTTGAGCTGCCAGTAGTTCCATTATGGATTCATTAACTGTTGTGGTGGTGAGAGGAAATCAAGCTAGGTTTCAAATCATTACACTGGAAAACAAACGTGTTGTTTGAACTATATAAGGAATCATGCATAGTGAGCTTGTTGTTATCACAGAGTGGAAACCCAACAGGGCGAGCAGGACCCTGACGCTGAGCAGAGAGTTCTTGTCTCACCCTGAAGGGTATCCTCAACGATAACAACCCCCCTCACTATAGGAATCACGCTGCTAACACGATACCCACATCATTACACGGCTACTAAATCAGGAAAACAATTATTTGAAAAAATATATTGATTTTAGACTGAACATTTCAAATTGAAATGAAGTGAGACAAGGTGAAGAGATCTGCAAGAATCAGCGCAGCACCTCATTGAGTTTTTGTGACTCATCATTGTTGGATTGTGTTGACATTTTTTTTTTCTATTCACAAGTCTTTAAACACCACTGTATCCCATACCACATTCTGTTAGGCGTTAACTCAATGGGCCATCGGGCAATGGTGGACTATTGGTAGGTTAGCGTGTCCCATTTTAGTGTTCAACATTAACTTTTTGACTTACTGGCCAAGATGGCTGGTAGATGAAAAACTTCACAAGCCAAACACGATTCTACCGGCCAAAACAAGAAAATGTGTGTTGGTTTCACATACACATTTGTTACAGTATCACGTGTGCTCCTGACTCGGTCCATGCATCACCTGTGTTCCATTGCGTGGTAGCTGGCGTTCTGGTGTGTGCGTGCATGCATGCAGTAATGTATGTCGTGTATCTCGGCATGCAGACAGCTGAGGAGCGGGTAAAAGCAGCTGCAGCTACATCAAACGCGCTTCATTCCCATCGTAGTTTTTATACATGATTGTCGGGTATAAACAGTTACCGGCCATGTGGCTGATAGCTCTTTAAAATGTACCCGCAAAATGGAAAATCTACCCGCATTTGGCGCTTGGCGGGTTTCGGACCCTGGTACAAAGGCTGTGATTCTTAAAGCTTGCAGACTGGGTTTGAATCCGACCTGCAGCTCCTTTCCTGCATGTCATTTCTCACTCTCTCTCACTCCTATTTAAGACTCTATCCACTGTCCTGCAGACCGTCAGCATCAAGAATTTAACACAGCCTCGTAATGAAAAAAGTTATTGTCCAGGATGCCTTAAAGTTTAGAGTTGACTGAATTTGAGATGATGGTTGGGATGAATTAGTATTCAGTAAAAACAAAAAAACTGTCCTCGTCAAATGAACTTATACTTGTAACCCTTTAGTTTACTTCACTTGTAATTTAGCTGTTTTGTCTTTTCATTCATAGTCTAACCAGGATGCGAGGAAACAGTCAGCACACTCAATGTCCTTTAAAGGACATTGAGTGTGCTGACTTATCTGTTCTCGTGCACCGATGATTTATTACTGTTTGAGTGTGCTCCTTTGTCTGCTGTTTCTAACCAGGATGTGAACCAGGGAACTTTAAGGCTTTGGGCGACAGCAGAACCCACTGCTCTATTCAGCCACCTCGTAGAATGTCGTTCTTATTATATAGTTAGATTTGGGTCTACCTGAGGTACTTTTTTTTTTACTCATATTCTTAATTTCATTTGAAAAACAATTTAAATGAACAAGGAAAACTTTACTTTAGTTGAGATGACAAACACAAAAACATAATTATCACACTATTCACACTATCTTCTAGTTAAACAGACAATGAATCACATGTTGAATGGTAAATGGACTTGAGCTTGTTCAGCATTTTTCTAATCTTCTGACTTCTCAAAGTGCTTTTACCCCGCAGGTCACACCTACACATTCACACCCTGATGGCAGAGGCTGCTATGTAAAGTGTCCATCAGAAGGCACTTAACCATTCATACACATTAATATGCTGCCGACGAAGCAGCAGGAGCAACAGGGTTAAGTGTCTCGTGTCATGTGGCTGCAGGAGCTGGGGATCGAATCCCGACCTTCCAATTGACTGACAAATGACGACCCGATATTATGACTAATTGTTTAACAGTGTGAGCTTTTGCAATAAATGCAATTTTTCTTGTTCCTTCTTTATGAATCGAGTCCATATTTAACTCAGAGTTACTACAGTATTTCTCACGTTTTTGCAGAAATCAGATTATTTTTTCTGACTCATAGTCGTGTTGTAAATGTCATGCTGTTTTTGGACGTAAAAACACAAGGAACAAACATCCTAATTATCCTGCTACTGGTACAGCGGCAGGAGTGCTCATACTTGTCGTGTTTTGGCACACTGTCAGCCTGGATGTTGTATACGTTGCATTGTGGATGGTGTGCGGGAAGCCTGGGCTCAGCTGGCTGAATATAAAGTCATCCTTTAATCTTGCGATGAGGCACGGGATGACACATGGTCTCTGCGCTGTTGTGTGGGGGGGAAAAGCGAAACATCAATAGCATGCCTGTAAATAGCGATGCGTCGTTGTCCGCACCCACAGGTGCACTTTCAACTCCTGCTATTCATCAGGCCGATGATGAGGGAAGGAGCTTGACAATAGCAGCGCTAACACCACCTCTGTTTTGAATGTAGGAGACGGTGTATACTTTGATACTGTTCCTGTCTGCTAAATGCCCTTTTCCAATCTGCTGAAGCACTATGATCAAAGCACACATCACAGGAACAGCGGTTAACAAACACACGCACACAAAAATGGAGAAAACACAAACACTGGATTGTTGTCCAGCTTTATAAGCTTATATGAATATGGTGCGTGAGCCTGCCTGAGGGCCTAGATGTGTGCACTTTTTGTGAGTGTGTGTGTGTGTGGCTCTGCTGAGGCGGTCTAATGCTGTGTGACTGGGGCCAGTGCTGTCAGCAGAGCAGAGACATGGACGCAGCACAAGTGCCTCCTTGCATAAACGTTGGGGCGGGCAGGAATGCTCATCCTCCTCTTCCACCGTCTGACACTTAAAGGTCCAATCCTCTAGTTCTGGGAGCTCATCAATTATGGGTTCACACACACCATGGCCATCACTAAAAACACCGCTGGGTTCACTGTGCAGCACCCAGGTGACGAGGTGCTGAATATTTAGAGAATATAGCAAGGTTGTGCTTAAAAAAAAAACTGCATGCTAACCAAACTGTGGACGAAAAGAGGATAAAAAAAGATAAGATACATACATTTCCACTTCACCTTTTCATCATAACTCAGAGTATTTTCCCCCCATCATGTTTATTTTTAGAGGGCTTTTAACAGACAGGACTGTCACAGTGTGTTATGGAAAACAAAGCAGGCACGACAGACAAAAACAGCGAGGATCTGCTTTACAATCTTCAAGCTCCAGTGTGCATGTGAGGCTGTGTGCGTGAGGAGGAGAGGACCCACGCTCACTATTTAATCAGGCTGCGTTTCATTTTCAACAAAGGTGCTGCTGATATGATATCAGAGCTTTGGTACTAATATCTGATCAAAAAGTACATTTTCTAGAATGTGAGGATGATAAACGTCCCTCTGTTTGAGTTTTATAAAGGCAAGAGCTTTTAGCGGCTTAATGTTATCTGAACATAGAGATGCACCGATCCACTTTTTTTCCGATACATATGTACCGTTAATGATATTTTTACATCATAACTTATAGTGTTGTTGTTGTTTTTGGTATTATGTGTAAGGCTACACAAAGCTGAAGTAAACATTGCTTTGTGCTGGCTTCACATTCAAACAGGAAGCAGCAACAGCTGTAAGGTTTTCAAATTAAATCTTTTAAGTCTGAAGTGTGAGAGTTGTACTTTTGATGTTATAGAAGGAGCTGTTCCATCTCGTCTGAACTTCTTGATGTTAACGATTTGTGGACACTTCTTACAGTTCAGTCTGAACGTCTTCAAAGTGACATTGAGAGAGTGTTTAATGCGCCCAACCATCTCTCTTGATCAGTGACGTGGATCGGCGCCATCAGTCCGATATCCGATACATAAATGACATCAATATCGGACCCAATGCAGAGATAAGATCGGATCGGTCCCTTCTCTATCTGAACATAAGGAGAACACAAAGAACTTTAAACGTACAATTACAGATCGAACAATTCCATGATGTGAATAAACAATATTCTTGTACTTTAATTTGGTCAACATGTTAGAATCATACATCCAGATTGGGTACTGCAATGGTATTTTGAACTTGAATACTATTCTAGTATTGAAACCTGATACCATGTCAGAAAGATATAAAAGTCTGTAGTGCTCTACACGAGATAATTTTGTACTTCTGCTGGCACAGATCATCTTACAGAAGGACTCCCCTCATCTATAGAGTGACACTAAAATGATTACTGTAAATGATCAAGAGTGGATCCACCGCTTTAATCCCAATAACCCCACTCCGTCTTTTACTCAGTGTTCAGGTTCATAAACCGCTCCTGCTCTTCCTCGTTTGCTTTGTAGGTCAGTCCTTTTAAAAGCGTCTATACTTTTCAATACTACTGAGGGTAAAACTGAAGAAGATTAAATTGTTATAAAAAGATTAAAGTGTTGATGCTTTTGGTAACCAAGCCTTAATAAATGTTTCTTTCCTTTCTGATACCTGAATTAATAACAGTGTTAAGACTTCAAATTGAACAGCTTCACATTCACACGACTAACCCTGTTGGTTGACGGTGACAGGATTGCTACCATTTTTGACAGAGAGCTTTCTTCTATCATCTAGTTTGTCATAACAGAGAACAAGAAATGAAGAATCAGCGTAGGAATAAATGTTTTTGTAGAGAGAGGATTGTTCACATCTTTCATGTCTGTTTAAGAGCAACAGGGAGAGACGCTGCTGGACTTTATTAAGTTGCTCTACTCGGTGTTAAACATGCGAGTCACTTTGTTTTGAAAAGGAAAAGACCTCTACGGATAATGTGTCTCCTTTAAAAAACAAAAACAAAGGAATTCTAACCTAACAACAACGAGAACGCCAGCTGGTGCAATGGATCACAAATCTCCCGGTTCGCAGCGAATCAAAGATCTTCACGGTTCGGATCAGTTTTACATAATATTTAACCTTTCTCCCTCTTAGCTAGCCATGACTCAAACTGCATTTTAACAGCGCTACAAATCAAAATGCATCTCCATGAATCTTAGTAGTGCATCACATCTTCATATTTCTTCACTTTAAACTCGTTGCTACATTCCACTCTTCAGCATTTCGCCCCTGATCTAAAAGTTATAGTGGAAAGATGAAAAGTAGATTATGTCTTCTCCAGTAGAGGAGGGATATATGTGCTGCTTTTGATAAAACATCGAGAGAAGAGAACGAGCTCAATTACACTTTTTGTTGGAAGCCCAGATTCTGCATCTGTTGTTTCCCACTGAGGTGCACAAGGCAGGATAATGGTTTATGTCTGACAATCTTTTTGATCCACAATGTCCCATGTGTGTTTGATCAGGCCATTATCTGGCTTATACTGTTTAGCCTGACGCTGGCAGGAGTAAACAAGATTGCAAATTAAATGCCAGTTTTGGGTATCTGGCTGTTTTTGATAGGCTGTGCGACGAATAAATTTCAGTCTGCACCAAAAAGGAATTAAGGTTTAATACCCAGCCCTGGTGTTTGCGTGTTAGCTTAACACAAAGCCATTCTGACTCAAGATGAGAACTCAGTTTGAATTTTTACCAGGAAAAAACGCCCTCAAACTACACTTAGGGTTTCTCTATCAAGGCAAATGTCTGTTGGATTGCAGTTCCGGCCTTTAAAAACCACTGGACCAGTTGCCTAAATTGAACCCCTGCTGTCAAGGGAGTGGAAAGTGTGTGTGTGTGTGTGTGTGTGTGTGTGTGTGTGTGTGTGTGTGTGTGTGTGTGTGTGTGTGTGTGTGTGTGTGTGTGTGTGTGTGTGCTTATCTGTAGGAGGGAAGTGTGTGTGAGGATGATCTGGTTCCCCTCACTCACGTCTCAAGCAGAGAACAGTGACGAATACGACCCTTGACATATGCAAATGTCTGCTGATTCACACAGGCGAGGCAGAGCGTGTGTGCATGTGTCTGTCTGTCTGTGTGTGTGTGCATCTTTTTGTGGATGTGTGTGCCCATGTGCAGTGAAAGCAATTCTGTGTTTGTACAGTTAAAACCTGCCTGCATGTGGTGAATGTTGGTTGATCATTTCTGTTTGTCTGCAGATTTAAGTGTGCAGGTGTCTGTGTCTGTATGTGTTTGTAAATGCATATGTATGTCTGGCCTTTTGGGAGCTGGAGTGTGCGTGTGTGTGTGTGTGTGTGTGTGTGTGTGTGTGTGTGTGTGTGTGTGTGTGTGTGTGTGTGTGTGTGTGTGTGTGTGTGTGTGTGTGTGTGTGTGTGTGTGTGTGTATGTGTGTGTGTGTGTGTGTGTGTGTGTGAGTGTGTGTGTGTGTGTGTTTGATGGGAGACATGCTTACTTGGATCAGACTTGGAGAATGTGTCTCTATCCAGCAGGTTTCTGAAAAAACAAGAAAACAAAGACACATGTTGGCATTAGAGTTGATTGCGCAGCTCTCAGACTTTAACACAGAAAGTGGAACACGGTAGTTATTGCATCACTAAAACTCACCTAATTAGCTCCCTCTATAACCCTGATAACTTGTTCAACCATAATCCTCCCCTGAGCTGATGAACAAAAGCCATTTCATCTTGTCATCAAGGCAACATCATTAAACAGACTATAAAATTGAGCTTAAAATGGAGCCCATTTATATTTCAAACAGAAAGAGAAAGCAGCAGAAGAGAGGACCTATTTTTCACTTTTTTTGCACTCCCTGGATGCCGGCAACAACAGTCGAGACTGCCATCAAATTTACATGACACTCCAGTCTTTGCTTTCTGCATGAAGGGGGGGGGGCGAAGGGGGGAGATAAATGCACCAAAGAGTCCCATCACAGAACAGATGCTCGGCACCACTGAGGTACTTTGCAGTTAAACAGCTCTGAAGGAATTTAATATGCACAGAAAAACAACACATTGGAGCTGTCGGAGACGCGAGAAGAAAGACATCGAGGAGCAGCTCGGGCTCAGGGAAGGGAGACCCGGAGTGTTACGTCAGTGGTGGGCCTCCGTGTGCCATTTGTCTTAAAGAGTCCACGTCTCAGGAGGAGGTAGTCAGGAGGTTGACAACACCCAGAGGAGATGGGGTGAACCCTTCACTCGCCCACTCGGCTTGTACTCCTGCCAAATCTTACATTAAAACCCCATAAAGCTTTCATGGACCTAACCCAGGAGGATTAAATAATATGAGTGCTGCAGAAAGTCCAGCAGGACATGTTACCCCAAAAACTATAGTGGAGCAGCTGGAAGCTTTTGATAAAACATCAAATGGTAATACAGGCATAAAGTGACCAACTATACTTTATAATACAGGATTTTTATTCAAAAGACTGAGTTAGAGGCTACAATTATTGGAAACACCTGCAAATTCATTCATACCTGTGGTAACAACACCGATATCTACAGCTTCAAAATGACCGTATGGATACTCTGCATGAAATATGTGGCCACATATGTTTCACAGATTGTGTTCAAATGTCAAACCCCTGCACGGTGGCTTGTAAGTAAAATATCACTCAGTTACTTTGGGGATATTCCAAAAGTCTGAGAACTTGCAAAAGACAATTAAAAAACAATGACTCTCCTAACTGATGTAACCGATGTACCAGATATTTCCTCCCTTATGCTTCTCTCCTTTTTCTAAAAACTGCATCAGTTCCACTTCTCATGACACAAATGGGTTATGTTTTTTTTCTTAGGAAAATTCTTGCAGAATCCAGGCTAACAAAGACGCCCTAAATCTAAAGACAGTGAAAAGATGAGAATATTCAATATTTTATGACTATTTCCCGGTGTAAACCTTTTTTTCCTGCAGATTTCAGGGGATCATCAAAAATCCAAATGTCAAGATCAGTGCCGATTGATCACATTTGAGGCTTTTTAAAATGCTGAACATGGATCACATTTGAAATGCAACGACAGCTGCTAGCAGCCTATATCAACGCAGCCTTAATAGTTGAGTCAGGATTTTTAGGTGGCATCTGGGGTCGGATATGTGTATGTGTATGAGTGTGTAAGTTCATGGGAAGCAGGAAGGACTGTGAAATAAAATTAGTTTCTGAAAGGGGGTGAATTGAAGCAGTGGCCAATGTGGAAGAAGTGCACTGGAAGAAGGCGGACCAATTGGGGTGGCCAATCAGACTTCAAGTGGGACACAGGCCACCTTCACCCCCTTCTGGATCCACACCTGTCACCAATCCAAAAAGTCTCTCTTCCTCTGCTGCGAGTTTGCATTACAGTGTGTTATCATCATTTAATGTTTCTAAAGGATGCTTAATGTGAACGACTCTCTGTGTTAATGTGCATATGAAGCAGGAGAGTCGATTGATTCATTTGTGTGAAAAAGAATGAATGCATTAAGGCTTTTAGATTACTCACATGCGTTAATGCGTTAGCGTGAACACGTAGTCAAGATACATGCAACAAGATGATTAGATTAAATTACATTGTAAGAGTGAATACCTCTTCAGCAATTCAACCTGCTGAAGATTGACAAAGGCTAAAGTGACGTCTTTTACAGCAGCGTTGTTAATTTAGTAGTATTAAATGTTTATGTATGGATTTGGATCTCGTGTGCATGTAGTCTACGGGGGGGAAAGGGAAAAAAAACAAACAGATCATGCTGCAGGAGTTTCTTTGGATATTTTAAGCCTTTTTTCTCACTGCTTCCACTGTCACATTTGGAATCTTCTGACTGACATGAATTCAAGTTGACCTCCTTACAGCCACTTTCAAAGCCTACAGAGTGCGATTTTGATTCTTAAAAGGGAGATTTTGTGTAAAGCACCACTTTTAAGCTGCAATAATGGCAGCAGCGAGACGTCGGCACTGTGCTCTGCTGACAGAGACAGACAGAGACGAAGAGGGAGAGCGGGGAGAGAGGCCCTTGCTATCATGCTAGCTGCGGGGTGAGCGTTCTGTCGCCCATCCTGTCCTGTATGACAAGCAGTGAGTGTCTTGAAGCCGTTGATGGCTAGTGATGTATCTAGATCAGGCACTCGTGTTGTGCTGATCCCAGTGAGGCCCAGATGGTAAAACGCCACGCTCGGCTGCTCTCGCTGTCAGGGAACGCCCACTGGCCTTTTCCCCGGCTTAGAGACCTTAAATAAATGATAATAAGCGATGGAATCAGGCCTAGTCATATCAGGGCTGTGTTTGTGACAGGCGGAAAGTCTGGGAGATTGTGTAGGAGTGAGAAGTGGGCGACTTCACCTGCCAAATGGGATCAATGTCTAATAAAAAGAAATACTGTAATATGTTGGCTCCCAGAGGAGAACGAGCGCAGGCAGCGAACGAGGTGAAAAAAAGAGTTCAAGTATGTTTGAATGAGAGAGCACAACTGAATGTGTTTGAGTGCTGGCAGAGCTGCACACACTTATATGGATATGGTAACCCTCCCTCTGATTCATGAGCACCCCAGGGCTTCCACCTGGCCCTCGTAGAGATGGGCGACTCTTTAAAAAGCCCTTTCCACCGCGGGCAGCCCGTGAAACGTCTGTGCAGTCCGAGCAGAGTGCCTCATCGTTCATCAAACATTTACGAGAGTGGTCCCTCCACGACATCAGAATTACATTTGAAATCCCACCAGTTACATCACAGCCTCCTAAACATTGCAGCTGGAGCTTTAAATACCTGTATGTGAGGAGGTAGTGGTGCTGGTGTGGTGCTGGTGGTGTTGGGGGGGGGGGGGGGACTCCCATCTGTGAGAGATGAAATTTTTCCAAGATGTATTCTTGGAAAAGAAAAGGAACATTGCTTGCCCTGAAACCATGTTTTCATCACAACAGGGCTGATTAAGGATGAATTTTCCAGGCAATACAGGGAAAAGAAAAGGTGATGCATTTAAAACAAAGATCATATATACTGTACCGCTTGCCTTGCCCACAGACTGTCATGTTTCATAACACAGATGTTTAATACGTCTTTACTTCCTTTATACAGCCTTACAATTTAGAAGAAGTATTTTCCATTTCAGCACAATGAGATGCCAAGCAAGCAAAGACGAAAACAGCTAAGCCTGCTTGTGACGTGTTTGCTTTGAGCAAATCCAACTAATTAATGCCTAAAAGGGCCTAATGCAAAGGATTAAAAAGGGAGAGGTACCACAGGGAGCCTTTGATTTCCATTAACATCCACACAATATGAAAATGCAAACTTATATAGATGAAATGTCTTCCTTCTATCATTCTGTGCTTTCAACCACATCTCACAGCACTGTTTGCTAAACACAGACTCCATGCGCCAGTCGCCAAGGAATATTTAACACCGCCCAAGTATATTTTCCTATCGTATTTGCATTTCAGGTTAAAATTAACATTAACCAATATTATCAAAACATCAGCTTTTTACAATGTAAATTAATTTGAGTTCTTTAAGGAAGAATGTGCGACTTTTTGATCCAGTAGATGTCGCCCTTGAGCACCAGCATTAAACCAAAACAAACTGCTGTTCAGCGACACCTCCGCTATTCTGAAGCGTCCACTCTCCTCCACCAACACACCTCCAACCCCTCTCCAGTCGCGTTTGACGGAGTTATGCATTTGAACGCACCATAATTAAGCACTGTTAGGCAGACAAAATTATCCTTTTCTCGAGCTCCTTGCCTGTGGTCTGCATTGTTGTGTTAGCATGCTAATGTTAGCACACTTTGGTTAGCTCATAGCTTCATATTGCACATAAATTGACACGTAATGACCGTGATCTAAAGACACTTACATGACATCCAAATAAGCAGTGAGTGTGTTATTCTTCTTTTCTCTAGTTCTTGACTAAAACAGCTTTATACGCGAGGCCGTCACGTCCATGTAAACATGATGTAAACACAGCTTCGACAACAGTACAGCTGGCGGGACTCAAGCTTCTCACTCGATGTGACCGTCATGACTCAGAGACACATATTTACAGAGGATATACTTAATTTCTGCTGTATGTAGGTGTAAAATGTCGCACATTCTCCCTTTAAGAGGCCATGATATCTTAGAAAACTTTAAATTACAAACGTCTCTGTATTGATATATCACCTCTCCTGACGGCCCACCCGCAGGCGCAAGTGTGTTTTCTCATTATCGAAAATTAGGCGGCGTTAAGTAATACTGTTTTAAATCCAAATAGACATTTGAATAATGCATTGTGGGATTCATACACTGCTCCAGCCCACAATAGTTGTCCCCTACTTGTTTCAGTGATTGCATTTTCTCATACCCTGTATCCTATGAGTATAAACTTTGTGATACAGCCATTAATAACTTCCAGCACGACCTTTGACCACTCAGCTCCCCCCTAACTGAACACATGCTGTAAAATGGATATACTTATTTAGCCTTGCTAACCATGGTGGGCTTGGAAGCATTGAACCCCCACCATGGTTAGTACCTGCCTCGGTTCAGTCAACTCCACATGACCACAAGGAGAAAAAAGAACCTTCTCAGCAAGAAAACCTCCTCTCCTTTCGGCTTCCTGGAGTCACTGAGGTCCAGATTGCAGCGTGGGCGGTCGCTCCCATCACATAACCTCACCTAAGCCCATTAGGTTGACATTTAGCCCTGCAGCCAAAGAGAAGGTTTGCTTTCTGTTAGTGCAGAAGCAGTGGTCTGTGACGCTCTGAAATGTGTAATGAAGAGGTCCCCTTGGTAAACAAAGGTGCAGTAATGAACGGCACAAGCTTGTCCTGCCGGGAGGATAACAGCAGATCAATAAGGTCAATTGAGTCTGAAGAAACTCTGAGCTGCTCTGATCAATCCACCTTTGAAGCACCTGAGACACTCTTTAACTCGCAACGATTTTCTCAGACCCGAGTGTGTGTGCATGTGTTTGTATGTGTGGTGTGCTCGGGGAGGAAAGTGTCTCCAATAATGACCTAAAGGAAAGTCACAACATCAGCAATCCATAAAGAACAGAAATTATAGGAGAACAACAACTATCGGAAAACATTTTTAAACAAAAATTATTTCACAACAAGACTGTGGGAGCCAAACTCTTTCAGTACGACCATTATTTATTTTTTACAACAAAACTGATCATCCATCCCCATCACAGGCAATCAGCCTTTCTTCTTTGTCATGTAACTACTTGAGTTCTTTTTTATTGGTTCTTAAAATCCATCGAGAGTCATGAAAATACTTGCTGCATGATTTCAAGGGGTGCAGTAGATCACAGAGACTCATGGTTCGAATCATATCACAATTTTGAGTCATACATTTTCAATATGGTGGCCATCATCGGTGGTCTTCACAACACCTCTGTAGAAGAAGCCAATGGGTGATGTCACTGAGACTACGTGCATGTTTTAAGCAGCCTATGGATTCATCATGCATCCCAAGTTTGTGCACCTTTTCCTATGTTCAGCCTATAACAGGAAGCAATAGTTTTCGATGCATATTTTGTGAGCATTCTCACTCAGATCACATAGTTATGTAGAATATGTCAATAACAAAGAATTGCAAATTAAATGCAATTAAATAATACAAAATTATTATATGAATCTAAAGAAAACCCTAAATTAAAATAACAATGTGCTCAGTAGAAATGCTTCAAACACTACCAATCAACTGACTATTTTCAAATCTGTCCACTGCAATCAGAGAGATGAAGGAGAGTGGATATGCAAAAGATGAAAGCAGAGAAGCAGAGGGGGCAGGAGGTGAGATGGTTAGTAATGTGATGGAGCCATGCCGGCTCTCTGCGCTAACCAGGCGTAGCAACGGTGGCTGGCTGGTGTCTTAATTAGGGGAAAATTACTCCTTCAAAAACTCATTAATGCAGCCACTCAGCATGACCCTCACTGGACCTCCTGCGGTTTGGACCCCCCCACATGTGACCGACTTGATCTGTTGGTTTTATGCTCATTGCTCTTTTGCACAGAAACAATGAAGTATTGAAAAAACTAGAAATACATTTGAGGCAGCAGGGCAAAAATCTGAAGCAACACTGGAGAGGTGAAGTGGAGGGGACACAGGGGATCCTTTAAGTCCAATTAAACTGAAAGCTGTACTGAACGTGGAGTTGTAATGCTTCAGTTCAAGTTAAAAGCCAACAGTTCTACCTGGTAATTAACAAGACAAATTGCAGTCAGGTGGAGAAATATGAAACAGTAAGTATAAAAAGAAACATTAAGAATAACAACCCAGTCAAGAAAGTGATAAATTGCAGAAACAAGCTGTACCTGGAGGAATGTTTTCGCAGCTTATTATAACAGCGTGCTCAGCCACAGTGTCTCGCTGCTCTGAATATCATCTCCCTCATGACACAACTGTTGTTTTAAAATCATTTAGGTCCTATGATCATTTGAAAAATGACTCAACCATTAACTGAAAGGAAGCAGCAAGCAAATACATTACAGAATACTGTTCAAGAAATGTCGTGTTAAATGTTCAACTGGGAAACATTTTGGTATATGATGCATTCATCAGAAAATAAATGTTTCATTTGCTGCAAGTCGTGTTTGTCGTGTCATTTGGGTGATTTCTGCTTCAAGTTTTCGCTGCTGTTGAATTATTAAACTACTTTTCTTGCAAAATAATCAAGAATGGCGTCTCTTCTGTGCTCTCGTCGGTTTCATTAATATACCATGTTTTCAGTTTAAAGTAAAAAATCTGTCTGATTACACGTTATTATTCAGTAAGATTTCATCATGCTGTGATTAGCTGCTAAAAAACAACATCTCCTTATACAACAACACCTCTACAGTCACTTCATCCTATTTATCTCTTCACACCTTCAACGTGCTACCAATCAACAACCAACACTCAACAACAACGTCAACATTTACATCCATTGTTTGCTTGTTTTCTTGACAAAATAGACTGCAGCCGAAACATGTAGAGCTTAAAAATGACACATACCGAGGTTGGTTAGCTGTGGGCTACAATTATAGATCGTATAAAGGAGATGAACAGATGCACTGTGATGTCACCTTTTGATACGGGGCGTTTTGAGGCCTTGAGCTGTGCAATATGGTGGTGCAACTAAACACTGAAGCATTTTGAATGTTGCAAGGATTACCAAATGCTAATCCTAAGGTAGCCATGGCTTCAAGCACACTCTTTATTTATCTACATGTATTTCATCTTAAACGGGACATTATCAGAGGTTGTGTTATACTTTCTCTCTGTTTGTAATTCTTACGGACACGGTCGTAAAATTGTGCTAGAATTGGGTTCAGTGGTCCGTTGTCAGACACTCTCTCCCCATCTCGCTGCACACCTGCCCAAGTGTGTTGGGGAGAGGGAGAGAACAAGCAGGTGTGCAAGGGACAGAGGCGGATGCAGCTTCCAGAGCCAGTCTGTCCAGGACACAACCATGCAAACGTTGTGGCTGTGTGTCATTCGATTGTAATCATTATTGTCATTTAGTGCAGGATCTACCACATTTTGTAGTTATTTTTGGGGGCCTTTTTGCCAATATTAGATAGGACAGCTAAAGAGAGACAGGAAGTGTTGGAAGCTGGGAACAACATGCAGTAAAGGGTTGAGGTCGGATACGGACCAATGGCAACGCGACATATCCGCTTGGCTATCATCGCCCCGATTTTCCCACATTTTAAGTGCCAGGTACAATTATGTTGCGGATCGCCCACAGTTTTCTAATCCGTCAAAATGATGGACAGCCTTACTTAGGAAGCTTCCTAATTTTTCATCATTGTTAAAAAAATGGAAAATATTGGGTAAACACAATCCCTGTACCATAATTACCAAACAAAGGATGTGTATAGAAGAGGAAGCTAAAAACAAATATGTATTAAGACCGTAAACTTCTCAGGTCAATGTTTACTGAAATCATAAATCAAGGGAGAAGTCATTTTCCGATACTTCTATACAATTGGAGTTCATTTTGCATCATGTAGAGTCACCGCCTGCTGGCAATGAGGAAGAACACAAGTTTAAAGTAGATTTATATTTGCTAAATTCAGAGGCTACCCTCATTTCCTTAATAAAGTACAGCTTCAGCTTTATCCTGTTATAGTTCACATTTTTTAAACCTTTTGTCATCAAAATTTGACTGACTTAGCTCACAGCAGGTCCTGTTTGCAATGGATCCTCCCAAACAGCTATCAGTGCATTACTTTGATACTGAAGAAAACATGAAGTGTGATGATTCTCAGGAAAGTTCTGGAGTTACAGTGGAGCATCTTTTTCAAAACAATTATCAGCGACGGGCATGAGAGATAATGATTTCCCAGGAAAGTACAAGTCACACTCGATCTAAAAAACGTGTGTATCACGTCGCTATGTTCAGAGTTAAGACTCTCCAAAGGACACACTTTGACAGGAATTGCAGCAATTGGGTGCAGAGGGTTTTCAAATGGGGTGTCATGGCAACTTAAGCACCCCAAACTATAAACTCTCAGCAATTTTTTACACATCCACATTCAGCTCTCGATTTCTCCTCAGCAGCATCTTTGTCCTCTCGTCTCCTCCCACCAGTTCTCCCTCTTTAACTCTCCCCCCGCCCCCGTGAGGAGCCTCCCCTCACAGTTTGAAATCTCTGGTGTAAAATGTCTAAATAAGCCTTTAGAGCCGTCGTACTCTGGAGGCTGTTCAATTTAAATTTGAGTTTACATAGTTGGCACAATGCAGCACCAGTGGGACTTAACTAGCCACCAGACAGAACTCTGCAGAATCTGCTGTCAGCACCAAACACAACAACGGCTAATGGTCAGCGAATGTTCGGAGCTTTTCACATCAGACAAGTACAAGCAGAGGGATCCCTGTGAGCTGGAAAAGGAGAACCAAGCAGGAAAACTAATGACTAGATAAAGGATTTCCACTAAAATCTTGATATGAACTTGAGAAGTTGGCTTACTAAGTTGGCTGCTTGCACGTCTTTTGCTCTTTGGTGATTCTTTTTATGTTGTGTGTTACGGTTTAGCCAGAAACAGAAGCAGAAAAGTTTGCTCAATCTTGTAAGAAATGTACATTTGTATCCATTATTTTGAACCATTAAGGTCTGCTTTAAAGTCAGAATAATTGTGAATAAAACATTTCAGCACTTTAGTTTGTTGTTCTTTGGACAAAGGAAGATATTCTCAGTGGTCTGTGTTCTTGTGATAGGCATTAGGGTCGCTCAATATGGATTTTTTTTAAATCCAATCCTTTATTAAGGATTAGTTGATGATTACCTCTATCTATATAAATAACTGTTAATTTGACATTTTGGAATTTAAGAGAAGTTTACAACCTGTGATTTAAGCACACGCCACCCACGACTTTAAGAGTTAGAAGAGAAAAAATGACTGATGATTTGATATCCCAGAGGTCTTGGAACCATTGCAAAACATGTACTGCAATTTAAAATCAGGCCAACGTTGAAGTTATGTAAAGCAGGCACACCAAACACGTCATTGACACAGTTTGGTTTACAGTCAAGTCAAAACATTTACTGGCTTTTTTCTTGTTACTTAAGTTTCTTTTTTCTGCTTTGTGGTGTATAAAAATAGAAGTTTCCTTAAAAGACTAATCAGACACCTCATAGGCTCATACCAATTTAATATACTGGCATAAAGGTACCACATTGTAAATCTCTTACTCGTATTTTGAAACTAGTGAGCAGTCTGCGTTCACAACAATTATAAGAAAGTTAACAAACGCTTTCGCATTCTGTGTGACCCAACAGCTCGTCCACAAATTTAACCAATTGCTCCAGTTCTATTACCAATGGTTTAACACAAACACATACCCAAAGTTACTAGTACAACTAGTAAAAGTGACAACAAAACTTGTCAGGTATTTTCGGGTTCAACAATCCCCCCCACAAAAAAAAAAACTGTCAAACTGTAGAGAGTGAAAAATTGTTTGAAAATAATCAATACGTATATTCATGAATGAAATTGTTTTTAGTCGCAGCCTTTTTTCACTACATCTGACCCTAAAGATTATTTCTCAATGTTGTCTTAATCCTCTTTGAATGAATATCTGTCTGACTTCGCGCTCACTAATGCAGTGCAGTCGGCTGTTATTGTATGTTTCTGAAATATAAGAAACGTGCACACAGGATTCCTTCTCTGCTCCAACAACTCTGTCTCTCTTTCTTCACCTTCCTTGTGGAAAGTGCAACATCGGCTGTGACACATCGACCGGCCTCTCAGCAGGTCAGCGTCCGACTTCAATACAGCCACATCCCAACACGTCAATTCTTCGACGGGACACACTTCCTACCTTTTGTGCCCAAAGGTCACGACTATCTCTTCGCTGTGGACCACTCAGATCAGATGACAGCCGCACACATGTGAACACCTACATTTTTGTGCACAAACATTCTCAGAGGCGCTCCGAGAGCCTGCGTGATTCACTGTTTACCATCCACACAAGGAGATTTACTGCATCTCTGTTAGTATGTGTTGCCGTGTTTCTCATCAAGGCCATTTGATGAGGAGTGATAGGTGCTCATCAGTCAAACAGCCGAGCGCTGTAGCTGCAGACTGGAGGGATTTTCCTCTCACTGATGAACAATATTGGACTCGAGTTAATCAATCTGTCAGTTCTCCTGCTTGACTTCACACGTGATGAGAGCGGGGATGGTTTGGATTTATTGAGTGAAGGAGGCCTTTCATTGAAGGATGGGATCTATCTAGATTGAATGCTTCAGTAGATTTGCCAACAGGTGAAGACACCAAAAAGGGAAAATAACACCATCCATCCACCAGCTCAGGGCTGCTTCACTTGTAAAAAAAAAAGTGATCCATCGCTGTTTAAGCTTAAAAAAATTATCAAATTAAATAGATTATACTGGTGTGTCCATCAGGGACTAGAAGCTACACCACTCACTTTACTAGATACCCAGGATGCAGCATGTACGGCTCTGTCTAGTACTTTACCGTCTCATAATGTTGTTTTCTTGTCCTTTTATGCGCATGTCTATTTCTGTGTCCGTACATTGGGATACGGATAATATTTATTCATTCTTTCACTCCGTCTCTAATTTATACTCTCGGTCACTTACACAGGAGCCACATTTGACCGGCAAAAAGTACAGCATGTCGGGAACTTCTAGTACCAAACCGTTTTGAACAAAAAGTACCGACAAAAGTACAGAAATGTCGATATAACGTGCAACACCAATTGAGAGTCATCTAGAGGAGTACATTCTTGTGTGTGAACACATACCTGGCCACTTTAACTACAGTACCTCAGATTTGTCATATGGACAGAAAAATGACAGAGCTCGTATTCAAGACAACTGTGTCACCTAGAAGTGCAGTCAGTAAGACTTCTAATAAATCAACTGTGTCATTGTCCTTACTTTGAGTCTTTTTTATGCAAAATTGGTAAAGATTTGATGGCTCCAACTTTCAGAAATTAAGATTAGTCTGCTTTTCTTTAATTATACTGGACTGAAAAACATGATTTAATATGATTATTTAATATGTTGATATAGCTTAAACAATCTGTGTTTTATTATGATGATTATACACAAAAAATAATCGTAAAACGGTTAGAATTATGGAGACAGTGGAGACAGGATATGCTGCGTTTTAGTCCCCAGTAAAGGGTGAAGAATCCTTCACGTCCCATAATTCAGACTGCCTGGTAAATACTTGTCTTTTAATCCCCTCACTTCCAGTACTTAGAGCATGCTTTTTGTCATAAATATGACACCTCTAAGACAAGATACAAAAACTTGACAGCTTCTTCAGAGCGTGTGCAGAAATCCAGCTCCTGTTTCCACTGGCTGAGTTATACCCCTCACAACAGGTGTAAAAAGATATGGAGTTCGTCTTAAGATGCTCTTTAAAAACCGACTTTCGGGATCTTATGACCCACTTTCCCTGGATGAAAACTAGTCGTTTAACAGGCAGCGAGCATCATTTCGCCCTCATGTTCAAAAAACAACATTAAAAACAAAATATTGTCTCATCCCTGGAGGTGATGAGATATCTGTCAATGAGACATCTGCCTCTTCAAAGCATAACAATCGAGGTTCGCAGGAGTAGTTCACAAGATTAAAAGCATAAAACATCGAATGTCACGATGGAAACAGTGCTCCTGTTACTCTACAGTCATCTCTGGAAACACTCGGAGCCACTATGGAACACCTATGGCAATCGTCTGTTCGTGTTTCTGCAGAGATATGTTTCTGTACACCCGTCACGGGAAATCTGCAAGGCAAAGGACAGGTGAGCGAGGAACTTTTTCTGAGAGCAAGAAAGCTGGACATGATGAATGTTTGATTGTATACGAAGATTTCTTACTTATAACAAACAGAAAATCATCGCTGCTACTCAAGATTTTCTCTTTCGTGAGCGATGGCTTTTATCTTTTTGACCATCACAGGTCACTTGTTCACTGTGCTACAGTACATCTCCTGAAAACAATGACCGACCCGATGCACAACTCAATGGTCCTATGACTCAAAACTCCATTCCAACCATTAAAGAAATGTTGCTGCAGATTGTCACAACACTGCCCATCCACCCATACAACTACGAGTTCCTCCTATATGCCCATTCACATGGACTGGAGCTTACACACAGCGTGTTAATGCATGAAAAGATGTATTTTCAAAGAAATGACTCGTAACTCTTTTCTAAAGAAGGAGCATTTTATTTCAAAAGAACAATTATTTTGTTCCGATGTTCGCTTCCTCATCCTGGAGGAAACATCTTCAAAGGCTCTGATCTTAAAACAGTTAAGGTCATTACCAGACTGACTTCTTCTGGCGAGCCATTATCAGGCTTTTATCTCAGACCACAGCACAAAATAAAATCACATTTGAGGTCAGTGGAAACATAACTCAGACCAGAATCTTGGTTTTCCTGTTCATGACGTGTCTATAACCACGTTTGACACAGTTTTCCAGTCAAATCATTTTTTTTAAACCCTAGACATAAAAATACAAAGCTGGGTGATACTCAAATACCAAATAACTTGATTAAATACCTCAACCTTTATGGAACAGATCAGAACATCATACCTTGTTTTAATCATTAGATCAATGATGATATGTTTGGGGTTAGCGGTGCTTTAAGAAGCTAATGAATTAGTGGATTCATCTTTTAGTCACTAGTAAAGAAATCTATCCAGTGACAGTTCTCTAATCTTTACTTTTTGCCAAAGATCTTCTCCTTCCAGCTTTACTTTTGGGATGATTTGCAGCTTTCCTCCGTTTTATTTACCTTTCAAATACCTTTGAGTTATTCGCTCTTGGTTGGACAAAGTGAGTCATTTGGAAATCGACTTTAGTACATTTTCAGAACTTTTACAAACAAAGCGATACATGAATGTAATCATAGGTGATCTTACAAATACAAGTAACTCAAAATGTATCACCTGAAATGAGGAAATACTTAATCAACCTCCAGGCTTTTGATTGAGCAACAGGTAATCATTTTAATGAAAACAATCTGCAGACTATATGATAAAGTAATAGTTGATAGAAGCCCTACGCTGATGCTCTCCTGGACCCTCAAGGAGCCTAAACAAGGTGCAAAGGCACTTTTTTGAATCTTCATATTTCATCCCTTACATAATTAATCACTGTGCATACAAAGAAGGCATAGGAAGATATAGAGACAGATAGTTACCATGAAGACAAACCCACAGAAAAAAAATGTATAAAAATCCATCATCTTAAAATAGGAGTGGCTACTATGCCTCCCACCTTCACAACCTTTTACTGTCTATCTCGTCTACAGTATATCCCTCTACTATAACAATAAGAAGAGTGGAGAGGATGTTTCTCCTGCAGTAAGACTGACAAAATCTACACACACTGTCCATGCACTCTCCATCCTGTCTCAATGCAGAAAATGCAAAGAAAGAAATCTACAACTGTGGAAAATTAATACCAGGCACTAAAGCAGCTATTTGCTGGAATACAAGCATCTATAATTGGCTGTATCCGAGCTGGGAGATGTGTCAGTAGAGTAAAGACATGTCAACTCTGACCTCCATCTGGCCATCATCCAAAGGCAAACTGCTGCCAACCGACGCACAAAATTAGCAGTGTCTCCCTCCAAGTCCCCATTCAAGACCCCCTTATCATCATTCAACTAGCACTGGTGTAATACAAAGAGAGATCTGCTTTCATTATGGGTTTAAATCAACGACAGTGAAGTGTATTTTGTCACAAAACCAGCGCCAGATTAGTTTGTGGTGCGTTTACTCGCCACTACATCCATCAAACAGCGGATCCTTCATGAGGGTCAAATACGCTCATTTAAAAAATAAAAATAAAATTCACAAACATAAGAACATGCGTTGTATGTTTAACACCAGCAGAGTGTGTGTGAAACCAGCAGCAGTTTTTACTCACCTACAAGAAACCGTGAGTTCAACTTTGGTGGCAGGTATCGCAGCGGTGAAAGGGTCTGCGTCCCCGATACACGCCATATTCATCGAGCTGCTGCCTGGTCGATCACAAATCGCCACGAATCCAGCGCCTTAACGGCGGCATGAGATGGACAAATGGGAGATGGACAAATGAAAGAAAAGAAATACGTGATGAACGAACAGAAAGCCTTGCAAAGAGGGGACAACGAGCGGTTGGTTTCCCTGGAGCGCAAAAAGCACCGGAGAGAGAAACGCGGACGCGGAACTGCAGCGCGCCAGAGTCGCGTCTCTGTGCGCCTCGGTGCTCCGGAGGAGAGAGGACGGTGTGAAGGGGAGGGAAGACACACATACCGAGAGACACACACACACACCGAGAGGCATACACACAAAGTGGGAGTGTACAGTAGCCTATGCATCAGCTTGTGAGAAACAAATAGCTTGACGGTGGAAGCACAGAGGAATTCGTATTTCCTATCAAATATGTCTTCTTTAAAAATAAAGATCCGATTTAGGGGTATGGAATTGGATTAATTTGGGTTAAACATTTAGCTTAGGCTATATCAAAATTAAGATAGACCAATTGAAGTTAAGGGTTGGACGGAGAAAACACAAGTTAATAGCCTATCAGCAGAAGATGTAGGCTACAAATAAAATGTGATAGCATTGACTCAGTGTTTATTCTAAAATGTTCTCAGTCTGTAACCTTTAGTTTAGTTGTTGACGTTGATATAAGACTGATCAGCCTATTAGCCTTTTTTTATTTTACCCACTCTTTTGTAAAGTGTCTTGAGGTAACATTATGAATTGGCGCAAATAGAGGTTAATTGATCGACTTATGGTCTTTAAGTTTCCGGAAATCAAAAGGCTGGTTGTCATCTCTGTGCAAGTTAACCCTGTTTAGTTATTAGCGATAAAACGTAATACACTAATGTATAAAGTGTTCATTTTGTTCCCAAATTGCAACTTGAAGCTTCTGAACTCACTGACGTCGGAAGAAAGACTTCCAAAGTTCAAGAAGCAGGAAAACACTTTAGCTTACACTAGCATACATGTTGGCTCAACGACATCCAAGCGAAGATGGAAAGACGCACACTAAAAGCTCACCGGTGTTCTGACTGTACTTTTAAAGAAACTTTGGAGGCATTTTCAACCATCTTGATATAAAAACATTTCGCTGAAAAGACGGTTTCCCCAAGTTAAACAAGACTCCCCTGTTCAGGTAACGGGCGGCGGCCATCTTTGTTTTGAGAGAAACGGAAGTTTGGAATTTGAAAAGGTATCTTTTTTATTTAGCCAAAATATTTTTATTTTATTTTATTTTATTACAGGCTTGAGTAAACCCTTCTTAGTTAAAAAAAAAAACTGTTTAAAATGATTACGTTTAAACATTACTGACTAATTACTTTCGAGAAATCGTAGTTAGGCTACGTACATGGCAATTGTTTTAGCACAGATCGTATAACTGGACTATTAAGGATAGTTGCATAAGGTGCACAAACATGAGACTATGTACAGTAGGTTTTTTAAAACAAACTAAGACATGGCAAACACAACATGCCACAATTTAGCATGATTAATTAATAATAAGTGTTACTATTAGTTTAGATTGTTAGCATCTGATAGTTGCTAAAGCACCAACACAAGTAAAGCACAGGTCAATATCTTCATCCGATCTTTCAGAAAATAATGTTAAAACTGTAGGTTTATACTCAAATTACCAATTATATTGATAATGTATAAGCAATTGCCATGTTCATATATAATCTACAAAACAGATGTCTGCATAAATACATATCCTTCTGTCTTTAAGACCAGTGAAAGCTGTTTCTTCAACAGTGAAGACAATTTAGCAAGTTCTTGATTTCTTAAAAAACGTAATGGTAAAGACCTGGCCTCAGGGTTTTAAAGAGAACTTGGGGCTTGAGGGGTTGTTTAGTAGAGTGTAATTGTTGCACTATTGAATTGCTCTATGTATAAATGGTGCATACAAATAAACCTGCCTTGCCTAATAAGCCTGACTCATTGATCCTTTACCTGACTGTGAATGAGTACTTGTATTGCTCTGAAATATCTATATCCTAACTGTGCTGTGTATTGATAAATCTATGGAGCTGTCAGTGGTGCTGATGTAGCAGACATATTTATAATTGACCTATTGACCTTCTCTCAGTTCTGCTCTTCTGTCAGTATGCTTTGAAACTGTACACTGTAATACACTGTAATCTCTGAATAATATAAGGTGAATTAAGCCCTAACAATATTTGATTTTAAGAACGATTCCAATACCAATTCAAAAGGAAAAAATAAGCAAACTAATAGAAGTCAATCAAGTGTGTTTGAAAGTCACAAAACAAGCTAATGTGCAAGTATTCTAACTAAAAGTGGATGAAGAGGAGGAGACTGTATTATACACTGTATTTATAGTTCAACCAGTGAACATCAAGGAAGCAACCCCAGGTCTGCCAATTCTTGTTAATGTTGTCAATCATTAATTAATTGACAAATTTACTGGGAGCTGTGCATTATGCATTTAAACATCACACTGAGGCCAGGATAGCTTTAGAGCAACAACTTCCAACTTTCCCCTGTGCTTTTTAATTAAGAGTTTGTTGTGCTCCTTTATGTGCCACTGGAAGATGAGGGGTGAAGAGGCCCTGTGTTGCTACAATTAAATTATCTCTTTTCACAGCAGCTGTTTGACAATGAGCTGTTCTGCTAATTACTTGTTTGCACTGATATCATGAGCTCCTCTAATCATTGGATGAGGATGAATTATCCAAAAGCTAATTTTCCTAACAACCATTATTTAAAATGTTATGATCACTGAGAAGGAAAATAGTAATAAAAGCTCAAATTTGGTTCCGCCACCATCAAAAATGTAATTCTCAGACACGGGGGAGCCAATTGAGTTATCCGTGTGGGTGCGAAGAAATGCAGTTATGAGAGTTTGCAGGATAATTGGAAAGTAAACTTACTTTCGTATACTTACACAAGTTCAGAAACATTTTTAATTTTGAAATGATTAAAAACAGTGTCTTAAAATGAGAAAGCAGAGCGCTTATGGCTGGTGGAACATCAACATAAAGCAAAAGTAATGATATATTATTACCATTCTGTTTACCAGCAACTTTTACAACACATGCATTATAATGGTTTTATTTTTATTCATAGCACGTAGGCCAAGTTGATACATTTTACATGGTCAGAGAAGTGTCACACTGAAGCCACATGACAAAGGCCACCTGAGCAAAACTAACTTAATTAACCAGCCCAGCATGAAACTGAGGGCTATAAATGGGCATGTGTGTCAGCTTCAGTTAGACTGAAGGAACAGACTTACAGTTCTCTCTACAAGACAAACACCTGCTGGATTTGCTGAATAAAGATTCAAATGTTTTTATTGCGTTGACATATGGCATCAAAATATAACTTCTAAGCATCCTGTTATAATCCCACAGAGCAGTAGTTTCACCATTTTCACAAAACGTTTGTACTTTTGACCTCTCATCACATTATCCTTCAAAAACAGTTTTATTTGGATCATTTGTAGATGCTACCTGACAACCTTCTGCATGTGTAACATTACAATATACCATGTTATTATCCTCGCTAAGCATGTTAGCATGCAAATGTTTGCTGATTATCGCACTTGTGTATCCAAACAGAGACAGCTGGATCTTCAAAAGTGATGCGCCAAAGGGAAGCACACCATCACGGCACTGTGCCAGGAGGTGACATGCATTAGCCAGCCTGTCAGGATAAAGACTGTAAACTGGTCCTAGTCTAAGTAGAACCCAAACATACAAGGAGTCAGACATTGTCACCCAACGATTATAGAAGAAAAATGATGGTTGGTGGTGATTTATACTGAGCTACAGCGTGAAAATGTTAAACTGATAACACCCAAACCAATGGATGTCAATTATTGGTTTGTGGATTATTCTTAAGCTTTAAGTTTGGCATTTTGGTCACCTGATTTATCCTGTGTTTTACTCGAATTGTGACCGTAATGAACATTAAGAGGTAATGAAGAAGATTTTAAACTAGCCATTAAGACCATCAACCTATAGGAAAATGTTCTGAGGGGTAAAATTGACAGAGTAGCAGGTTTTATTTCTCATATACTTATCACAGAAATGCATATCTTTGCAACCAATGATGTTTCCTCCTGCTGGCCAGTAGAAATAATGCAGGCTTAAAGTATCTCTGTATTGACTACACTTACCACACCTTAAGGTTTGGTTCCCCTTGTACAGTTTACAAACCTTTTTATGGCCTCACATGACGTATCAGAGGGCCACAGAAGTTGGTTTTAAATTTGCTGAATGAAAGAAGAACGTCTTTCCAAACATTCATGGCAATCCATCCAAGAGTTGTTGAGATAGTTGAACCTGGCTGACAAACCTTCAGGTAGATAAGGCAATCACATTACCAACATTTTAGGATTTATTAAAGGCAATAAGCTACGGAGCAAACAATCTGTCATTTTCAGTGACATCATATAGATATATTAAATACAATTATGACCATCATGTTTGATGGTATTAATATCCTATATTTTTATTTCTATAGTATTGAGATCAAATTATTCTGTTTTAAAAACCCTTCTTTCCATTTTTCCATCTCTAAAACCAAATAAAAATAACCTACAAACATAAGCCCATGAAGCCTGTTGTATATGATGTACATACCTGGAGCAGAGTTATTCTTTAAGAGCTTTACGGCAGGCCTCCCCATCCTGCATTGAATGTTTTAGTCACAGAGCTATGGGACATAAAACCACAATCTGTGGGCACATTAGAGTTTCAGCCATTTTTCTCTGAGTCACCTTTAGGATGAAAGAACTGAATGTGACTTCAACAATTTCTTTGTAATTTTCTGCCTAAAATGATGTGTAGTTACACTCCAGCCCCTCGTCTATACCTGAATTCAGCACCTGGCAATTTTATAGATAAAAAGAACCACAAAATGATCTAACTCCCATTTCACTCAAAGAGCTTTGCTGAAAATGAAGACGAAATGGAGGGCCGCTGTGAATTCTCTTGATTTTGTCTTTTGATGGCTACACCACAGACTCAAATCCCTCTTTGGGAGTTTTATTTCAGGTAAAACACAGAGAGAATAAGTATCAAATGTGTTGGGAGCAACTTCTCCCTCAGGCCTGGGAGATGGAAGACTTTATATTCCAATCAAGTGTGAAAACAGTCATATTCGCACATTTAATTACTGTCTTTGCAGATTAACTTGTTGACAAGAATACTTTGTTCCGGAGAAGGTTGGTTGTGTTTTTATTAAAAAACAAGTTTACAATCCTCATTAGCATATAAACACCTTTTATGTGTGAATCTAGAAAAACAATCACAGGTGTTCTGGCTATCGCACCTCTCAAAGGGAATCTATGGCCAACTGCAGGCAACAAACGGGTGGAGAAATTAAAAGATTTGTTTGTTGAGTCTTCTCCCACATATTAGTTAGACAGTATAATAACAGTGAAGAACTGCTGCTTCAACGTCTTGTTTACAATAATAAAAATGGTGGGATAGTGGGGAAAAAGGGAAAGAAAACGTTTAATTGGTTTAAGAAATGGTTATTCAGAACCAGAACCAGTCACGTCACAAGGAGAGCAAATTTGAAACGGAGCATTTTTCTCTGTGTTGTAAGACTTCTGCAGACCACAAACAAAGGACTGGATGGGTTTATTTCACATTTTGTGGGTCGGTAGAAACTCAGGTTACCCAAATATATGTTCAAAAACACTGTAGAAGTGGATTTAAATAATATGTCCCCTTTAAGGTAAAACAGCTTATCTTATTCAGAAATTAGCTTAAGGCACAAAGTACCAGGGTAAAGCCTCACTTAGCTGCTAGCATGCTGTTTAAATTTTGGTTTTTGGGGTTATTCCAGATTATTTTAACTTTAAGCCTCCTAATTTGTGCAAATTAATCAAGATGTATTTATATTTTGTTAGCATTAAGCTCAAGGCATTGAGGTGTCTTAGAAGCCTACAGCTTTACTGATCTTAATGGTTTCAATCTGTTTCTATTCCTGCCTGGAGCAATGACATGGAGTTATATAAATGATCCCAGCCTTCATACAGTGAAAGTGCAATATTAGCTTCATACAGCAGCTGAGGGACTGATCCAGATGAAGTGTTTAGTTTGATGATTTGTAATAAGAAAACCCCAGATGATTAAGAGATGGCTGCGTAGTTCCATGACAAATGAACTTTATTATTGGGAAACGGTTTTATTACCCCTCGTTCTTCCTCTATAGTAATTAAACATCCCTTCTTGGCTTTTGTTATAAAGTCCTGGGAAGGAGCTGGATTTTCATCATGACCTAAATGCAGGAATTTGTTTTGAAGTAGTAGTTTTAAAAATAGTTTTGCTATAAGCTGCCAGGGTATCTGACCAGAATTGTATTATATTCACGCCTGAGTGCCTCAAATAGATTTCAAATCCTCAGAGCTCTGACTGCTCCTTATTACCCGACTGTCTCTTCAATCTCTCTTTCCCTTGATTAACTGGAGAGAGCTTTAGTACCCATTGTGTTGCATATGAACAGATTCTAAAATATACCCGCTCTCATTACAATCTCTCTTTTTTAGCATCAAAGCATTGTACAACCTCACAGAACTTTATAGTACAATCTCGCTAAGATTGCAAACCTTTCAAACATACTGTTTATTTTTCTATTGATGATTCTTTGTCTAACAAACAGTATAAAATGCAAAAATAGTCCATTTTCTGTTTTACGAGACAATAAATGAGCAAAATGTGACACTTGAGAAGCTGAATGGTGAAATGTTGTTGGAGCTTTACTTGAATAGCCTAATGACTGAAACACTACATTTATTGTGGTAGTTGCTTTCACTTTTTACGATGCCCTGAAAATTCGTTTATGGACTCATCTTCGCAGGTATGAGTGCAATATTCATCATCATCACATAGAGACAGTTTGTTTCAATGTTAAGGGTAATTAAAGGAGCAATATGTAACTGCAGTCCGAATTGATAGACAGCTCTGCATCGGTCTCTAACCTCTCTCCATTTTTCAAAAGCATCTCCATTGATCCTAGTTTTACCACGTTTCTGGTCGTGGAGCTTTTTAGAAAAATGCTTTTTAGGTCGGGTAGAATCAGAACAAGGTCTCTTGCCCGCTTCATCACTGCAACATCTGTTGGTTTGCTGTTTGTCTGGCAAGCCAAGGGGCATCCAAATTGGCTGTGTGGGGGTGCCTTAAAACCTTATAACCTACCTTCTCTGGTTCCAACAAAAAACATTTAGGACCAGAATCTAAACTGAGGAGGAGGACATACTGGCTGCTGCGCTGTTGTCAGAGAAGACAGCACTTCAACATAGCATGTTTCCTTAATGTCCGATGATATAGTAAGGTCATTTTATCATTTAATTCAGTTAACTGATAACTCAATAATAAGACTTTTAGATGACATATGTTTTCTTCAGTAATGTGTTAGTTCTAAACCCGTTTGCTGCCACATTAAAGGTATACTGTATGAAAAGACTAATCTCAGTAAATACCACCTGCTGTGTAAAAAAAGGTCCTTTAGATCTAGTTTGTGCTGAAGCAGGTCAAAATCTCTCTCTGAGGGACGGAGATCTGCTCAGCAAACGTGCAGCAGGGGCCAGTGTGAAAATGTGCACATCTCTGCATCTTGTGAAAAAAGCTGGTTGAGCTGTTTTTAAATTAGGATTAATAGGCTTGCATCAAAGAAAGAGGACCAAAGAACACATGTGATGTATGACAAAGTCAGCAGGAATGGCAGGCATGGTGCTTGCTTTGTTAAACATGAAGTTAGTGTGTGTAAGAGGTGATGTAAAGGTCTGGTTGATGTCTGTAAACTCTAATGGACACTGTACAAAACGAAAGAAAGAAGTAGATTCAACCCATCACAACCTGAGTGACATCTACAAACCCTAAACACAGCAACATGCACATCAGGCAGCCGGTGATTGCTGCTTCCTGTCAGACAGTCCTGCAGATTTATTACAGCAAACCCTGATGGGATCCTGAGACGTTCATTAAGCACCTGAGCAAAGTGTTTGTGTGGCAAACACTGTGGTACTGAATAACCTGAACCCGATGCTGATCAAGTCCCCTATTTTTCACTACGGTTTCCCAAAATCTGGTCTGTTAAGCCTGGAGAATATAACTCAATATTAACATTTAAAAAGACATGGCTGGGGGGGGGGGGGGGGGGAATGAAAGAACACAGTGGCTGTTTTATGATTAATGAGTGAAGTGCAGACGGTAAAAAACGATTTTTTTGTGTGTGAATACAAGGACTGAAGAAGTACTGCTAGTCTCTCATTGATTTATTCATCAAACATCCAACAGGTGATTAAAAAAAGATGTATTCAAAAGAAGAAGTTCTGAATTTAAATGATAAATCAAGAGAACAGGATAGGCAGTTCTCACAACAATCATAAAACAACCATTAATATGAGACAGAGGTTCAAAGAGGTGATCCTTCTTTTTCTTGCAACTGCAAACAACTCAACAACATGAAACATCGCCACAGTGGCACAAGATTTTTTTTTTCTAAGGGGGGTTAGCATCCAAAAGCATTTTTTGAACCACGAGGTTACTTGATTAAAAAACTGTATTTTATCACTTTATTATTAGTGCTGTTTGGGATCAATTCAGCAGAGGCTTCATGTAACTGCAGAAACAAGCTCAGCAGTCCTGGAAAAAAAGTTTGAGATGTTGTTGAGCAGAACAAGAAAACAAATGAATTTACTGTAGGTGCTCTACTTGAGTAGATGTACTGTTCTTAAATACACCACTGAGCTGATATGATCATATCCTGTCACTGCTTCACCGATAATATCTGTATGTATACTTTCAACAAAATACCAAATAAAAAAATTCCATAGTTAGCTCTGACAGTCTTTGTTTTCCAGCTAAAGCAAGCTATGTCATTGTAGCCGACATTAGCGACTTTGACTAATTAGTCTGTTTGTATTGTCTGTTGTTACCTGTCCTGAAAAGTGCAAAATTCATCATTATTATGAGCTTTCACTGAGGTTGTTAAAGATGTCTTTTTTTTAAAGATCTATTTTGGGGCTTTTTATGCCTTTATTTTAGAGATAGGACAGTGGATAGAGTCAGAACCCAGAGAAAGAGAGAGTGGTGTACGACATGCAGGAAAGGAGCCACATTTTGGACATTGAACCCGGGCCGCCCGCTCCTGAGGACTCCAGCCTCTGCACATGGGGGCGCGTGCACCAACCACCAGGCCTCCAGCGCCACAAGACGTCTTTTTTTAATCACTATTAGGTTTGTTGTAAAAGAGATGATGTGTTATGTCCTCCATCAAAATCAAGTGACGTAGACTTGCTTCAAAAGTGAAAGTCATTCAACAAGAATGTGCCGATTCTACATCCAGACGTTTACCGTGTGTGGAAATCAAATCAGTGTCGGAAACTAAATATTCAGAATATTGTGTTATTGATTTCAGCCTTCGGGCCCGGTTCTCAGTGAATAACTTCCCATATAAATAATGCAGTGTATTACTGAACTTGGCTGCAGGGCTCCCTTCACTGAAGAAGTTAATTAATGTGGCGGTGAAATAAACCACGCTACAGTGAAGCTGTTGTGAGCTGCAGGGAAACATACTGCACACAGTCTGTCAATGGTCAGATCAATACCAATGTGATCAATGCTCATTTATTAAACATCAACCTTCGATTAAAAGTGGTGATTACAAAATTTGGTTAAATGGATCGCTTCAAAGGTCCCTTATCAGAAAAAGGAGGTACTTTGTAGACTCCTGCTCTTTAACCGTCGAACAAAGTTAACGTTGCACGAACAATCGTAAGAAATCCAAATGTTTATTTAGATTTTTTGGATTAAGTTTAATATTTAAAAAAAGCTGTTGTGCCTGCTGATGGCTATCCATCCATCATCTATACCGCTTTTCCCGTCCGGGGTCGTGGGGGGCTTGAGCCGATCCAAGCTGTCATTGACCAGTCAATCACAGAGCTGACATGTAGAGACAGACAAACTCACATTCACACCTATTTAGAGTCACCAATTAAGCTAACGAGCATGTCTTTGGACCGTGGGAGGAAGCTGGAGTACCCGGAGAGAATCCACGCATGCACGTGGAGAACATGTAAACTACAGAGAGGCTCCTGTCCGACAGCGCTAACCTCTGCTCCATCGTGCAGCCCCTGATGGTTATCATATAATTTAATTAAATCAGAATATTCTGTAGACATAATAATAATTTCAAAGTGAAAATGTTACATTGAATCTCTTGAGTTTGTATCTGGTTAGGAAACAGACTGAAGTCAGCACTGATGCTTCTCTTACAAAAGCAGAAGAGACCATCTGTGAGTATATTGATTATTACAATATATCACTACTTTTAATGCCTGTAAACGCTGCCGCAGGGTAGGTGTCAGAGCAGGCGGTAAACAGCATAATGCTGAAACACCCCTTTTTCTTTTTTCTTTGTTTTTAAATTTTCCACAGAAAAGATTTACAGTGTGTGCCATGTGTGACTCTTAACAGACAACAGGATGAGATTTTCCAACAGGTAACTCTACTTACACATGGACAGGTTGAGATTAACTGTTCTTCACAGGAGCTTTAACAGCTGTCCCTCATGAAACACCCACATTACTCCGAGGCAGGAGTTCATGAATGCTGATCTGAGCGGCTACGCAAACACTTCATATTTAAATTTAGAGGTGGAAGAAGTATTGAGTTAACTACAAATCCAAACAGTAAAAAACTCCACTTCAGACTTCATTTGAACACACGTTGGTGAGTATTATCTGTTAACGTATGAAGGTAAAGGTACTCATCATAGTGTAGTACAATATTTGAATAACTACAACTAAATGGTAAATGGACTCGAGCTTGTAAAGCGCTTTTCTAGTCTTCTGACTTCTCAAAGCGCTTTTACACCACGTCACACCTACACATTCACACACTGATGGTAGAGGCTGCTCTGTAAAGTGTCCATCAGAAGTAACTAACCCCATTCATGCACATTCACACGCCAACGACAAAGCAGCGGGAGGAACTTGGGGTTCAGTGTCTTGCCCAAGGACACATTGGTAGCTGCAAGAGTTGGTGAACTGGTTGGGAGACAACCGACGCTACCAACTGAGCCACAGCCGCCCCTACCAACTGGAGCTACAATAGATAAATTAAAATGCAAACAGTGCAAGACAATTTAGTGATGCTGTTCAATAATTTTATGACAGCCTAACTGTCAGAATTAAATCAATAAGCTTAGGTTGCTTCTGTAAAGTACACCAAGATAATGAGTACAGTTACTAAGGTTACACATTTGTTTCCTGCCTATTATTTTGTCAGTGAGACTGGATTTCGAAACAAGCAAACCCTCCAGGCCTCAGACCCCCAGGGGCTCCCACAGCCCAATATTCATCATGTCACTTAGTCTGCAATAATACCACACTTTTTTTTGGGGGGGGGGGGGGAAATCCAGCACTAACACAGATTCTAATAAAGAATAATATGTATGTCTTGTCGAGTGTCTCTGAGTCATATATTTCCTTGCTGTAAATTCATCATAGTCATTTCACCCTGCAGGCCATCTAGTAGATTCATTTGGGGATGTCAAGCATGCAATCAAAGCTTCACTGCTGTTTCTCTTATTAGCCAAATGCATAAAATGTCAGTGAATGTAATTTTGGATGTTGACAGCTCTGACTGTTACTCACACACTGTCTTCAGTCAGTCGTGCAGGTGCGTCTACTGCCATCCAGTGGTCGCACGTCTTCAAACATGTGAAGAAAACACCTCCTGCTTTACAGAGAGTAGCCTCGCCTAAGAGGAAAAGGTTTGTAAAGAAGCACAGAAACTGCAGGAATTTATTTCATTATAACCTCAGCTGAGGACACATTCAGAAGCAACCTCTATCCCTGTGAAACAGAATAACTCAAAGGGTTGCAGAAAAAGAAAAGGAAAAACTTTGCTTGCAAGACCAGATCTACAGATGGAGGGACATGAAGAATAATTCACTTGTTCTCTGAGAAAGATGGGAGAATTGTGTCGCCTGAACTGCCATACTTTGCATATTAGAATAATGTAAAGCCCACCCTCCCCTTAACCATACAACAAGATATATCCATGTTCACTAAAACTACCAGGGCTGTGACTCTGTTGGTAGAGTCAGTCGCCTCTCAACCGGAAAGTCAGGGGTTCGATCCCCAGCAGCTCCTCCTTGGGCAAGACACTGAACCCCAAGTTGCGCCCGCTGCTTCGGTGGCGGCATATGAATGTGTATGAATGGGAATAATTACTTCTGATGGTCCTTTACAGAGCAGCCTCTGCCATCAGTGTGTGAATGGGTGGGTAGATGTAAACATGCTTTGAGGAGTCCGAAGACTAGAAAATCCAGAAATGTGTATTGAAATGTGAGTCTTTCTGCGCCGACGCGAGTGGCCGCATATCCAGTAGCTCCGTCCCTGTCGTATTCGTTTTAGTATTTCTTGAATTTCCCTCGGGATCAATAAAGTATCTATCTATCTATCTATCTATCTATCTATCGCTAACAAACTCCTGTATCTTCAGAATGAACTTGAAACATTGTCTGCAAAGAAGTGAAGAATCTCGACTAACATGTTACTTGGAACTGAAGAAACTACCGAGCCCCTGTCACAAAGAGAACAAAAAAAAAGTGATGCATCTTACGAATTCTTTACGTGTGAACAGCCAACATTGATTTTAACAGATTTTTTTTTTTTCCAAACCTGACCGATGTGACGTGTCCAAAGTGTCTCAACTTGTTTGGCTTCATGTTGTCAGGAGACCAACACTTCACACGTCACCACACAGTGTGGGCTCTGTCGTAGCCTACAGGTGAAGCCAGGATGAGACATGACTCGTCATATTTTCTCATCTCCGTTTTAGATGTTGTGACATTTCATGAAGATTCAACATTAGGGCGACTTTTAAGTGGCAGGCCTTTCAAAAAACTGACCAATACTTTGCTGGCAGTGCAGAGCTGAGTGCATAGTTTTCATTTAGCCAGCACCCCTTTAAACAAATGGTCCTTAACAAACCATGTGGTTGTTTTAGGCAGATAACAAATGTCACAATATATTCCTACACGACAGTAAGTCCTGCAGGAATCTGAGATACATCCTTTATGAGTGAGCTCATTAGTTAGATGAGGCTTTTATATGACAATATGGTACAAAAAAGTCATAATAATGTACTTTTTCAGAGGGGAATCACCTTTTATATTTATATTTGTGGGGCTAAACATGAGAATGTGCTGAAATAAGGTGAAAATTAAGAGCCTATAGACAGAAATATGAATACAGATCTAAGACATATTTAAAAAAAACTGACCAGAAATTGTAGATATTTGTATAAGTGACCAACCTGCAGATATTTGAACGGCTACATGTAGTTTATCAATGACTGACAGACCGGAGAAAAACCACACAGAAGTTGTTGTTTTTGACAGATGGCGTTTATTCTCACCAGGCATCTGACATTAGAATCGCTACAGAGTCCGCCATTTGGGAATGGCTTCTAAAACTCCAGAGAGAGAAAGACAGGGGGGAGACGCCCGGGAAATGTGTAACAGGGAGAGCATTACAAACAGAAGAACAGAGAGAAGAAAAAACGTTTAGGCCACGAAACACAATCTGCCAGCTCACTGGAGGAAAAATTCCGTCCACAGATTTTATTCTGCTCGCCTAATCTGGTCCTCTCAGCTCTCATGTGGGACTGTTTCCAAATCTGTGGTCCCACACAACAAACATTCGGTCTGATTTCTTTTTAAATACATTGTTTACATACATTAGATATGTACTCAAATAATGCCAACAGCTGCTGTTTCACCAAAACATTCAAAAAGTGACAGCACACAATCGCGACAGTTGCATCATAAGAAACCGCGAGTGTCTCCAGGAAGGCCCCACAAGGATCAGAACTGGGAAACAACGCGGGGCGAAGTCTGAAGGCCTCTCCTCTTCAAAAAAAAAAACTAAAAGATACTATCACATTTATATACAAACACATTGCTCGGACCTCACCCGGAGTCCATGATGAGAGAGCCCTCTTATAGGGTTGAAGAAGGTGAGCACACGACTTAGCAGCACGGGAGTTAGACGACATCTCAGTAGTGAAGGTTCAGTGAGCGCTAACTGCAACATGTGAGAGTGAGCGCACGTTTACACATACAATGAAACATGGACAACAAGTGCAGAATATATCTGAACCTATTCATATTTATGAAGGATTAAGTGTTCATCAAAGACTAGTTGTGTCGGTTTTCACAAGTGCTCAAGATTTACAAGAATACTTTGACATTTTCCGAAGGTTTATTCCCTTTCTCTCTGAGTTTGATTCAACACTTTTGCAGCACGTTAGCTTAGCTTAGCATAAAGACTGGAAGCAGGGGGAAACAGCTAGCCTGGCTCTGGCGTGAGGTATAAAAAAAAATCTGCCTATTGGTAACTCCGAGCTCTCAAACCGACCCATCACATCTGGTTTTTACTAATCCATACATCAAATACAGGACAGTGCTTTATTATGATAATGTAATCTATTCTGCCAGTCTGTCTGGAAAGAGCCTGATTGTAAACGGATTTATTTCAGCCTGACGACGACTCCAAACACACTGCCTAATGCAGTGAATCATATTTGGAAAGAAGAGCAGCTGATAAAACAGTGACAGCCATGATCTGGCCTCCACAGAGTCCAGACCTGGACATGACAGACAGTAAGGGATCACCTGGGCAGACAGAAATAAAAGATAACTTCAATATAGAGAAGAACGGCTGCAAAAAGACTTTATTAAGAAGATTTATGAAGAAACCTTCAAGACAATCTCCACTAAAGAGTTGAAGATGTGCTAAACGCAGAGGGAGGTCAGAATAAATACTGACTTTAAAAAAAAAATCATATTTCCTGTACTTTCAGGTTGTATCTTAATCAAAAGGCTGAGTTATGGAAATCGATGGCTCGAGGTGGCCTCAGACTTTCGCACGGTACTGTAGGTGTAAGAGTTGAATTACCAGAGGAGGTTACAGCTGACCTCCGAGAGTTATTCACGCACATGACGGAGGGTTTTTATACAAATCTGTTTAAATATTTTACCTTTTCCATTTTATTTGTCCAATAGTGTTTCCAGAAGTCCCTCTTTTAAGAGTTAGGCACATTCTGACATCAATAAAAAATAAATATTCCACATTGTGTAAATGTAATGATCTGTATCTTTTGGCTGGTCATTCAATTAAAGGGCTGGAATGGTTAGACAACAAAACGATCTATGATTTGGTTTCCTTGACTCATAGAAGTTGTTGTAATATTGTTCTTCTCTGAACACGACTGCTCTGTTGTCACTCTGTCATCTCTAACCAGTCGTAAGATTGAAACCGACCTGGCCTTACTGACGTCGCTTCAAGCTGATGGCTGCTGATACAGACTGTTTGTTTGACAATCAGCAGCTGGTGACTTGACAAGCTTCATCACAAGCAACATCGTCCGTGCCTCAGCTCATCAGCTGCTACTCTTTTCTGTTACGTCTCTTCTAGCACTGAATCTGGTCTGAACTGGAATACTGTTGTCTGAAGGAGTCTCTTTGACACGACTGTGCAGAGAGCAGAGGACAAAGGGAACACCGCTGTACCGTATATTGTTCTTCTTTAATTAAGCAAAAACAATTATGTTAGATAAAGCTCTGACTTCCTATATTTTGGTAAATTCTTAACTATGTAGTAATGAACACATCATGGAAATCATAAGGCCCTTCCGTGTGAAACAGACCTAAAACTTAGAAAAGAGAAAATATATTAGTTATTTAACTTTAAAGATGCTGACAGTCAGATGATTTGCTACCTTTGGACGACGCCATAGCAGCTACTTTCCCTGTTTCCAGCCTTTATGCTAAGCTAAGCCAAGCTAACCAAACTCAATTTCACAGAGAGACAGTAGAACCAACAAACTCACAGCGAGAAAGGGAATAAATATACGTCTCAAAATGTCAAACTTTTTGCTGCTACTGTAAAGTGTGTTCTGTTCACGAGTGCAGTGCAGGACAGCAAGGACAACACGTGTGCGCAATTTTGGTCGCTGATCTTAAACAGCTGCATGAATTTAGGAGGGGAAAGCACAAAAGCAGGAGGGGGAAGTTTAGGAGAACGATGATTTGTCTTAAACACGAGCAGTAAAGCCACTTTTATTCATCTTAAGGGGAAAAGGAGCGCGGGGACATTTGTTCTGCGTCGAGTGCAGAAAGACAATCTGAACAATCCTCACAAACCCGAGAACTGGGTTTGGGAAGACCAGCTACCAACCCGTTCGCTCGGCCACCTTCTCTTCTCTTACTCGACTGCTAGCCTTTCTTCATTTTCTATTTTTTGATCCTGGCACAGTTCTGAATAGCGCTCAGCTATTTTCTGTCGTTGTCGTGTTCGACTCTCAATCGATCAAATCTGAATTCGTGATGTTCTCATGTTCTTAGATGACAAATCGTCTACAGCGCAAAAAGAGAAAAAAATACTGCGAAGAGTATGAACAATACATTAAACTAAACTAACTAGCACAAGTTTAAGAAAAGAAGTATGGTGCTAGTGTGGCTCGACATGAAATGTCTTTCTGCTTGGCTCAGTCACAAAGGTTACATGGCGTTAAAGGTGTTTAAGGAGTCAGCACTGGGCTTAAGAAGTTTGGGATCAAAGTGCAGGGCAGCAGCATCACAAGATGCTGTTAAGTGTCCTCTAAATTCACACCCAGCAGGTGGCGCTGTGTTCAGATACTGGCCACCTCATCCGCATTGTCAACCGGCTCTAAGTTGCTGTCCAGTCCGCCACGTGCACGCCAGATCTTCACAGTCCGGTCACTGAAAGACAGGAGCACGACACAGTCAGACACGAACAAAAGAATAAGACTACCACACAGCTGATGAAGTCATGAAAATCTCTAATCAGTCTGGTTGACTTCAATGGACGTTTTATTACAATAAACAGCACCAGGAAGCAGACACCGCACATCAATTACAGAATAGTGTTAGCTAGTACCTTCCTTCATTAGCCTACATGCTAATATGTGCTGTATGGATTACAACAAGCATCAGCACTCTCCAGAGTGTCAAGTGATAATGCACGGAGGTGAGCAGTTACTTCTCTGTTGAGTGACCCTCTTTGTCTTCACTGTATATCTTTTCCACAAGTGTTTGATAACTGCATTTAAGGGATCAACGAAATAAATGTGTTTATCCATATCTATCTATCTATCTATCTATCTCTAAAAATCAAAAATAGATCTAAGAAAGATATCGGCTGATACAGCAGTAGAGGTGGGGGTAAAAAACGATTTATGTAAAAATCGAGATTCTTATCTTCTGAGAGTTTTAATCGATTTATAACTTCCAAAATTAGTTGTTTTTTTTTGGCTAATCAATCACTCCCAGCTAAGTGCTAAAGCTAGCTCTTTAACTCAGTAGAATGCAAAATGGAGCAGCAAGAAATTGAGCCAGTCTCACAGATGACTGGAGTAGATCCTGAAGTATGTACTCATTCAAAAATAGACTTTAAATCATGAATCATGAATCGTTTTGAATCGAAAATAGATTCTGAATCGAATTGTGACCCCAAGAATCGAAATCGAATTGAATCCAACCAAAGATTCCCAGCCCTGTATAGTAGTATCAGATTTTCCCCCTCCCTACTACACTATTGGCCAAAATCCTCAGAAGCTGTCTCTGCTTCTACATACATGCACAGTTAAGAGTTCATTTTGAAAGTGAAACAATCAGAAAACCAATGCCTTGAACATTTTGAACAATGCGTGTCCTGGTACCATAAAGACATGAAAAGTGTGTATCTGGTTGGTGTGTGTGAGACTCACTCGGAGGCGGTGAACAGGTGGCTGCTGTTGGTAGAGATGCTGTTGATGGGACTCTCGTGCCCCTTCAGCTCCCCCAGAGTCCCCAGAGTGTCCGTGTGCCACAGCTTGAGCACTCCACCTCTGCAGCCGCTCAGCAAGGCGGGAGATCCCGGCACGACACCGAGTGCACACACCCAGTCACGGTGTGCGTTTGGGACTTGCTGTTGGAGACAGGAATCGAAGGTTTAAAAATCTGGTCATCTTTAAAGTGAAGGTAGACAAGAATGAAGCTGTGCCAGATGTTGAGATCGGTAGTCTTTTTTGACTTGCAAAGACAATAGGAAGCCTTTTACGTCCCGCAGTGAAAAAACATTTTGCTATTATGTCAACATCAGGGACAAGGTGGGGCAAATACTGTAAGTGTTTGGACTGAAAATGACAGGTGTTATAATGGATCAAGGCCCTTTGAGTGCTTGAATCATGTATTTTTTGACGGGCTATAAGACTTGTTTTTAGCTCTGTCTACTTGTCATTCAAAGAACATCAAAGAATCGTTTTAAAACCAAATATAGAGAAGGCCATTCAATGCACTTAATGCACTTTCATAATGGCTAGTGCCGCTGAAAATACATGCATGTATGTCAAAGATGTCAGCATCAAATCGACAGCATCGTCACATTTTTGTGCACTCGTATTTCTTTGAAAGCACAAAAACAAAATCTTGTTATTTTCATGTATTTATTTGGGGTTTGACATTTCTTTTAGATAAAAAATAAAACAACCACTAATCATCTTTAAAGTTATTTTTGGGCCTTTTTTCCTTTATTGGAAAGGACAGCTGAAGAGACAGGACATGTTGGGAGGAGAGAGAGTGGGGGAAGACATGAAGCAAAGGGCCGAGGTCGGATTTGAACCCACGGCCGCTGTAATGAGGACTATAGCCTCTGTACATGGGGCGCGCGACATAACCGCAAGGCTAGACTTATCATCTTTTCTACTTCTGATAATTAGGTTGAATAATTCTTAGTTTATTCCTATTACATAATTCATCACATCTTTTAAAAGTCTTTGAGTCTTTAATATCGCCTTGTGTTGATTAAATATCTTGTCTTAAAGCTTTTCAGATGTGATAATAGCCTCGGTCAACATCATTTTAAAAGCCTTGATCAACATTTTGATCTTTGTTTTTAAATGATGTGTTAATTGCTACATATTTGATTATTTTTTACAGTATTTACTTAAGTTTGAATTATTTCATCACCTTCTTTCCTGTTTCATCTATTGTTGTGCATTTCTGTTTTTTATTTCCTGTCTGTCACTCGTTTGTGAAGCACTTCGGGCTGCATGCTTTCATGTATGAAAGGTGCTTTATTAAAGGTGGAAGGGGAGTGAGGCAAAGCACTTTGAATCGTCGTTGACCACTCAACCTTGAATTAAGGACAGCTAGTTGCTCCTTAATACCGCTGTGTTTCATCGCCGCCTCTTTGTATCTTTCTCATGCATCTTTTTATCTGACTTCTTACTGATCCAGTACCTGCAGCAGGTCTTTGCGGTCCAGGTCCCACTTCTTGATGCCGTTGTCTCTGGAGCCGCTGAAGAAAATGTCCCCCTGGACCACCAGAGACTCGATTCCGTCGTAATGGGGAGGTTCAAAGTTGTGTGTGGGGCTGATACTCCCCAGAGAGCCTTCAGTCACATCAAACAGCTGCAAGACAGCCACACAGCTACGCGTTAAAGGTGCATCGATGTTACAACACTTTGTGGGGACTAGCTAATGATGTAAGTGGTATTCATTAATGCCTAAATCTTATCGCATGCTTCAATCATATGTCTAAGCTTTGGTTTCCATAGCGCTCACAGCAGACTGTGATCCCAGAGGATGTGTTTGGGTACAAACAAAGGTAAGAAAGAGGTGCAGATCACTAAAAACTCACCTTGATGTAGTGGTCCTTAGACCCGGTGATCACCATGTCCTGGTTGTTTCCCGACTGATCCACAGTCAGACACATAACAGGGCTGAGGTGACCGGTAAGTTTCCCTGTGGACGCAAATCTGAGCGGAAAAAAACAACAAAGAAGACCTTAAAGGGGAGAAAATGTAGCCGGACTCACGACAAGCATGCAGGTAAAAATCAATTAATTACATGACATCAAATCCCAGAGTTAGTCTACAAAGCACGATGGTGCTTTCGCTTATACTTGTGATAAAAAGCGACATGTGGGCAAACAAGTTTTTGAATTGAGTTAGGAAGTTTAATCTGAGTGCATATTGTTGGTTTTTTAATAATCTGTACTGCCTGCTGCTGTCTCTCCTTTCAAATAAAAAAGAAAGGCTATTCATCAAAAGTGAAACAGGCTGTCATTGGACGCTGACAGCTTGGGATTGGATACCTGACAGGTTTTAATGAATCAGGTCCTCAAACTGTGCAGCTATGCAGCAATGTGCTTTGATGAAATGTGTGTGTGTGTGTGTGTGTGTGTGTGTGTGTGTGTGAGGCATCAGAAAATTGTTTAGCCGAGTTAGAAAGAGGAGAGCAGATATGCAGAGAATTATTAACAGACTGTCGGCTAAATCTCATGTTGAACTTGACTTTTAATACACATAACTTCATGTTCATAAAAATAAGTGTTTTGCACTGACATTTTCTTCTTCAAGGTAAAATAATATGACGTAAAGTGAAACTGCAAAATGATGATCACGATGACGACTGGACGCTCAGCCTGGATTGTTCCATTAAATATGAGACAATTCTGCCATGAATCCAAAGGTTTGAATGGTGGAGCTACGTGAATCATCATTTCTTCAGGATAATGATGAAATGTTGAACAATAATCTACGACAATTCATCCAACACTTTTGATATCTATTGATCAAACTATGATTCATTGCATCCCCTAAAATCTCATCACTAGAGGGGCTTAACAACATCAAAGTCATTGTGATTCAATATCCGGTGTCACTGCTTAAACTTTTTCTTACTCATTACTCATTTTTAGTCCCTCTGTTTACCTTCGCAGATCCCAGACTCTGACTGAGTTTCCGGCGGCGGCGTACAGAACCGTTCCGTTGGGGTTCAGAGCAATCTGGTTGACTAGATTCTCTCCTGCAGGGATGGTGACCGTCCGACTGGTGTTGGACGCACAGGCGTCTCCGACATTAACCTGACCAGAGGACCTGAAAAAAAGAAAAACACACAGATGAGACATTTATGCATCCGATTTGAGAAATCAGGGGTAAAAGAAACAGATGTGTTCACACACAGTCGTTCACACGACTTGTCGTATTTTAGAGGCTTTTACTTGTGATGGCGTCTGATGACATAATTATAAACTGTTGCCCTTACTTGCACCATTAACTCAGTTAAACTCACGTTAATGTTCGAATGCACTTGGCAGAGTCCCGGATGTCCCAGACTTTGATGTAGGAGGTGGAGACGGTGAAGACCAAACTGGAGCTGTAGCGGACCGACACCACGTTGTTGGGATGACCGGCCAGGGACATTATCTCCTGACCCGTCACCAGATTCCACACCTTACAGGTCCTGTCTGCGGACAAAAACACAGTCTGTCATCTCCAAGTGCAAGGACCATGCTGAGAAAACGACGACGTCAAAACTAGAATAAAAAGTGTCGAGCTCAAGATAAAGGCTGTTTGAAAATGAATCCAAATGTAAACCCTCTTCTTGGTGATAAAAGGAAGACATTAGAAACGTGCAGAAAAACATTAAGTCCTATCAGTCCCCAATCTAACAGGATGTTTTATTAGAGATAGTGTATCGAACAAATGACTCATTTAGTCAAATAGTCAATTATTTTCTAACCAATAGGATTAAACTGTTTTTAAAACAGATCGTTGGATATCCTGGAAGCCCGTCAATGATTCCTGATCCTTCTTGTTAGAAATACAGATCTCTATGATCACCACAGTTTCATGGTGGGTACCCATGATTAATGACACTAATTTAGTGGTTATGGTTTTGAATAATAACCACGAGAAAAAAAACATTATGATGTCAAAGTGAAGTTGACCTTTGCCATGTCTGAAACTTCACTTCATGTCATAATTAGGGGCGGCAGGAGCTCAGTCTGTAGGGGCATGGGTTGGGAACCGGAGGGTTGCCGGTGCGGAACAAAATATGGGAGTTGGTCTGGTAGCTGGAGAGGTGCCAGGTCACTTCCCCAGTACTGTAGAGGTACCCTTGAGCAAGGCACACAAACCACAACAGCTCTGGTGCGCTCCCTGCGTAGCAGTGTGTAGCAGCCGCACTCTGACATCTCTCCACTAGTGGTCCTGTTTGTGCATGCGTTTATTCCACGCCTATGTGTGTGAGAAGCATGTCTCTCAATAACAGAGAGTAAACCAGAAATTTACTCTGTAAAATATGTAAAAAATATATTGGAGAAATTATAGATTTGTGGCAAAATAACACATTTTGTGAGGTCACAGTGGCCCTGACCTATCATGGCGCATCATGATTCGAATCGTAACAAATAACCTCTAAGCATTCCTGACATTCACCAGAAAGAGACGGACTGACTCTTTGCCCTGAACACATAATGCATCTGTACACTGTCTCCAGCACAGAGGCATTAAAACCTAGCAGCTCCAGGGGGATAAATGAGCAATTCACTGTAGTTGATTTCTAATACATCTACCTCCATTAATTATTATACAATAGTTTTACCATATGTGCAATGTAATTTCTTCTACATCTCTTCGTTTATCCACACTGTGCCCCTGCCAATCTTAATTAAACCCTGTCAGGTTTTATTTGCTGTTAACAGCATATGAGCATGTCAAAGTGGAATAAATTAGCATTGCCAGTATTGGAAGCAAACACGTGAGGAATACTGATGAGGGAGAGGGGAAGAGGTGACGAAGGGGAAGGATGGAGGGATGATTGTGGGTGTTGTCAACCTTTGGATCCGGTGAAGAGGAGGTCATCAGTGCAGTCGACACACAGGACCGCTTTACTGTGTCCCTCCGCCACGTGGACGCACTGCAAGGTCGCTGAGCGGCTGCTCTTAGTGGCCGGCACAGGATTAATGACGCCCCTGGAAACACACACACACACACACACACACACACAAAACTATAAAAAGCTGCAGAATAGACATAACACTGTCGAATAATCAGAGCGCAGCACAGAAATAAATCACATCCAGGCAACCAGAATCATGCACAGCATGCAGCTCTCATGGCTGATTACCACGACGCTGCAAACCAAGAATAGAAAGAGATGACAGGAACAGTCCAAAGGAAAATTAGGAGGCAGCTGTTTTAAGAGTCACCGTTATTGTGCTGAAGAAAAAGAAAGCCATGAGTCCAAAAATACCCCTGCTGCCCCTTCAAAAGCTGTAATAGAAAAAAACATGCAAGGACACAAAGACAGATGATCGTTGGAAACCAGCGGTGTTGGACCTTCAGGGTACAACAATCCAATAAGCAACACAGGAAGCCTGATTGATCACCGATTGGCTGACAAATTGACATCTGCTAGTGTAAGTGTCTAATCGTTATCCTCTGCTACAGTTTTAGATATCCAAGGAGCAGCGAGCTGATGGTCAACCACCGATCCACACCGCGATAATAAGGAGTTTTTTTTTAATGAATGAGCTTTCAAATGGCCTGTTGTGCGCCGAATAAAAGGGTGACTGAATTGAAAAAAGGCTAATGACTAGAAAAGATTACTGAGTGTTCAAAGGCAGTAATAAGCTTAAAAAGAGGATGCTGTTGGGGTTTTTTATAATTATCTATTGATCCCTCACAAGTATTCCATTCATTGTTTAAATGAAGTCTGGGTCTGGTTAATCCAGGTAACGGGTCTGATGCATCGTCTGGCCTCCAGATAGTCGACCTGAGAGTCTTGAGATTTGTCTAGGGGTGTCCAGGGACGTTGACAAAAGAAGGAGGCCACTCAAGAAGAGTCTGTGATTAGATCCACCTTAGCCCTGTACACCAAAAGTGACCCGTAAGGCAAATAAAACAAAAACAGAAAACTGTGTACTTGGGTGGGTCCGATGGAGGAGGGGAAACATTACGTAGCATGTGGTTGGAGGACAGGTGACAGCAACCATCTGTACTGAAGAGGGAAGAAAATATCAGAGAATCCTGAGAGATGATTTGCAAATTGATCATTTGGAAATTATTTCAAGGATTTAAAAGTTGTTTATTTCTTCTGCTTAACAAACAGGTTTCCAGGAAGCACAGTGCTAAACTCACCCACACACGGGTGAACCAAAGGCTCGAGGCAGAAAGGAAGCGGCTAGTGTTGGAGACAAAGCTTTGCCAGCAGCAGCAGAGTGTGTGCAGCATAGGTGGAGCAGAGATCATTGAGACGGAAGCTGTGTTCATATGGACCACCTTGATGTGAGAATGAGCTGTGATTTGTGTGTGTGTGTGTGAGATCGAAACAAGGATTCGATCAGTTGGCTGTCTGATTACAGCTGGGACGTATGACTTACGTGTCCTGCATGAATTAACGCAAAGCTTCATTAATAAATCGATACAAAAATGTACAATTTCAATACTGCTTTTGTCCTCTCTTGCTCGGCGTTAGTAGTTGAAGAAGAGAGGCGAACAGACATGGCAAAAGCAAGTGAAGATTTCTGGTTTGTCTAGAAGCTGGGATGTAGGAACGAGGTTAGCAGACATGGTAAAAACAAGCCCAAATGAGTGCAGGAGAGCTGTAGAGACCATTAGAAAATGGTATCATGAATCCAGTATTAGCAGGAGATTCCTTCTAAATTTAGGGAGAGAGGCATTAGCCAGACTTTTATAAAAATGGACAGATTTTTGAGTGCAACGCTGTAGCTAATCCCTACCACTTTCCCCGACTCTAATCTGACTCCCCGGCCGGCTTGTGTCAATATGACTTATCTTCCATCCTTACTAAACCTGCAGGACGTTTGCAGTACACCATACTGTACATGCCCTGTCATATGGCTAAACGCGGCGAAGCGGTTACTGGGACGAGCAGGAGGGGAGAGCGGAAGTGGTGGGCTGCATCTCCTGATGATCGGGCTGTGAAGGAAGAGAGTAGGGCTGCCAATTAAGCTGCAGCATAATTAAAGTGTGTGCTGAGCTGTTTACACACTGGTGGCAGGAGTGTGGGTGGACTGCATGAGGGCAGAAGGGAGACACATATGCTGCATTCACGTCGTACAGAAGAAGCAGTTTCGACAGCTTGACAGGGATGTACTCATGTGTTTGTAAACGTACAGAAGACATTACAGAGGGTTATTACCCAATGGGCTTTACTTTACTCTTACAATACAGGTTTAACTGTGACCATCCTTCAATCTGGTCAAGCAACTGCATTTGTTTTGGAGCCAAGAGAAAAAGATCTGGAGCAAAAAACTGTTCTAAGCACCGAATGATATGAAATGAGATGTTTGAAACCGTTTTGAAAAATACTGTATATCGTCAGAATTATCAACAACATCATCGACAGCTTCTCATGATGAGAAGCACCACACCATCCTAAATATCGTCATCATTATCAGTCCCATCACTAACATGAAGTACGGTGCATTAAGTTAGGTGTTCAGTAAAGAGATGGGTCTTTAGCTTTTTCTTAAAGGTGCAAAGGGACTCTGCAGATCGAAGGGAGGCTAGTAGTTGGTTCCACCACCGGGGGGGCGGCAGAGGAGAAAAGTCTAGCTAGAGACTTACGGCCCTGTTGTGAAGGTTTGGATCAGACGCCTTTCATTAACAGAGTGTAGTGGGCTGGAGGGAGGGTAGACCTCGATGAGAGGTAATAAAATAAAGAGAACGGTCTATGACATTTGTTATGATACGATGGGCTTCGTTGTCCACTCGGGGAATTTTTTCTTGAACTCCTAGATGATAATAGAAGCCTCATGCACATTTTGACACACCGTTTTTCATCAGAAGCTCAAATCCAACCGAATCAAAGCTTGGGATGAGGCTGAAACACACTCTGATAGAGCCCTTGCAAGCCTTTCAGTCAGACAATTGGAGTCTCCATGAGCTGGAACTATTAATGTGAAACTCACAGTTTTGTTGGTATCTACTGGCTTTGCCATTTGACACATTTTCAGTACTCATGCAGTCACACAGTGACCATGCTTGTTGGGGTGCAAAAAAGTATTCCAGTAAGAAGACAGCAAACAGAAACGTCCCGTTGTTATCGCCTTATTATTCTTGAGAAGACACAAAGCACATTTTAGGGGAACAGCTCGTTCTTCCGTTTCAGTCTCACTCCCAAGAGTTCACTGATAAGACAAAGAAAGGGAAGGAACAGTGACTACTTCAGGGATGTCGATCATGTAAATTAGCAGGAAAGAGGCAGGTTGAACACTGAATTTAAGTCAAACTACAAAACACTTTAAAGAAAGATTCTCATTATGGCTCAAAAAGAGTCATAATATTCAGGTTAGTTAGGAACAATATGACTTATAATTCAGTGTCAAACGTTGCAGCTCATGTTATCACACAAGGCGCAGGGAAGTCTTTCATTTAGCTGAGATGACATGCTTCTCCACAGCAGGAAACCCACAGAAGGAGTATTAGTAATAGCTGAATAGAAGTTACTCTGCATTATTTCGGCCCTGCAGCCACAACGTCGGCAGCAAGCTCTTACTGTTTAATCTCCTTGATCTTTGCCCTGTCGGATGCTGCTTGTGACTTGTCATAGGTCTTCCTGCGAGCGAGTGGGGAAGGCTCCGGAGTTCGTTTTTCCCGCCCTGGTGAAGTTCTGGAGCCAGAACTGATCGTTCAGTTTCATACATTTATACACACACACACACAACACAAAGGATAACAATGAAACGGGAAAAAGAATGTGAAAATAAAAATAAATCAATGGCGACAATGAAAAGATGAGCATGAAGTACACAGAGAAACACATTTACCTGATTTTTTTTAAAGTCCCAAAACAGTGGTGGGTCTTCGTCAAGCTCATGTTAATTTATTTCAAGGACACTGTGCAGAATTTGTTCTAAAATTTTGTACAACTCTTTTACTTCATTTGCTGAAGGAAACCTATCAGCCACGGCAGTTTTGAAAGACAAGCCAGTGTGCACTCAGGTATAAAGCAAGGCCTGTGAAAGCCGAGTTAGTATTTGTGCTGTGTAGACTGCAGTAAAGATAAGAAAAGCTGTTTAATGCAGGAGCCAGTAATAAGTAAACAACACATGTATATTGGCTGCTCTCTACATGCTGTTCTTCAAAGGACTCATCAGTGGGAGGAAGACATGGCCATTTGATGTGAGGATGCTCATGAATAATGTGAAGCTAAATTAAATTACAGCCGAGGATGAAGCAGCAACATCAAACATGCAGGAAGGAAGGAAGCAGTAATTATTGTGTTAGTGAAAGAGTGGCGGCCCTGGACTTACATGCTGCCCATTTTAGAGGAAAAGCCGGGGGAGAGAGCTGCGTAGTCCCTGACTGAGGAGCCTGACGAGTCCAGGTCTCCTCCTCCCCCATCGGGTGTTTCAGCTAACGGCAGCATCGGACCGGAGAAGTCTGCAGGAGCATCGGGGGCGGAGTCACTGTTCGCGTAAAGCAACTCCATCTGAGTTGTGGTCCTTCTACGAGCCTGTGCAGGAAAACATTTGTGAAAAATGAAGACGGGAACTTATCTGAGAAATAATTGTGTACGCAGAGAACCAAGCATGCACACAATAGAGAGTGTAATACCTTATTTCTTGTTTTGTTCTCTCCACAGAGTTTCATGAGATCTGATGCCAAGGTACTGAGGGGAAAACACATCATGTTGAGTAAATACATACAAGCTTCTGTTTAATCGCAAGTTAAATACAGAGTTTAAAAGACTGGCTTCATTTCCAACAACAGAGGTCACCACTTGGACACAACAAGACATCAGGAGCATATCAAACCATGAACTTACTTTCCCTCTGCAGACGGGCTCTGTGCAGACTCATCACTGCTGCTGTCATCACCATTCTCTGTTAAATGAGATCAATGATAATATTAGAGTTGAGAGATGAATCTTTTGGGAAGCACCTGCATGTTACTAATGACTTGTTTAAATAGTTTTTTAGCTTATATAGCTTTGACTTAAAGTTTACAGTCGTTTTCTTTTTGCTTTCTCTCACTTACAGAAACAGCAATTGTCTTGACTGTATTTTAAAAAGCTGCGCATAATGTATGAGGAAAAGATGAACGATTGAAGCAGACGAGGGCGATGTCTGAGCAGCGCCATGCTGTTTCATCAACAAACAGAGACTTAGTCCTCACTGAGCTCAATGGGGCCAGATGGATTGAAAAAGGTCAGACAGCGGACAGGTGGTGGGTGTTATTAGGAGAGATGTGTGGGCAGGTAAAAGAGTCCGATATGAGACAACAAGGTGGGGAGGTGAAAAGAATCATTAGTCTGTGGCTCCAGGCGGGGTCAGCTGACCTACAGGATCCAACAGAGCTATAATATCCATGTTGTATGGCTCCTGTGGAAGGTTCAGGTTAGCAGGGTGCTAAAGCATGAAGGCTGTAGCACACATGGAGCTAGTAAGAGTAGGAGTAAGAGGTACTAGTGTATCCAGATGAGGGGGAGGGAAGAGGGAGGTCAGCAGACAGATGGAGGGAAGCCTGGTTGCGTCGCACCTCATGCACCTGGTCATGTTACGCTCAGTTAGTTTCCAATTGTAAAGGGAAGGAAACATGCATTCATAACACAGGTAAGAGTCTAATGTGGTTTCACTTACCGGCCGGGATGTTACCTATCTCTGCACAAACATGAGAAAACAAAAAGAAAAAGAAAACGTGGGGGAACAGAAAAGAGGCAATGCACAAATCAAAAACACAGTCCCACGAAATACTAAAAAAACAAACAAAGGAAACCAAAGTGAGGCTACTTTAACACAGCATCCTGCTGAACAGAGGCTGGCAAAAACACAAAACGTTGCAGAGTTTATGTTGTAATATTTTAGTTCAATTAACACTAAAACCTAGATTCTTTTGTTTGTTTTCTCTTAGAGGTTTTCTAAACTTCGTGCCACACTTGAAGTAGCTGGTTTAATTGTTAGTTTTATAATATTTAGGCCAGCTTCTATTCTGCAGAAGGCAACGAGCAAGAGCATGTCAAGAGGCCCCATCATGCAACTGACCAGTAACCCCGTCCACTCCCTGAAATGCCAAATTATGTGTAGTAAATTTTACATCCTGTTACTGAAACTTCCAGTATGTGTTCGGGGGTTAAATCAGGGGTCAGGTAAGTGTTTTTTGGGGTCCTCATCTTCAGGTCTATCTCACTCAAAAGAAACGCTGTTGTTACCTTGCAGTGCGTTCCCCAGCAGTGCGTCCAGCTCGGGGTTGAACTCTGCTTTCTCCTTAAGCATGTGAAACAGAAGCTGGTTCTGTGTGGCGCTAGTGATCTCCGTCTGCTTCAGCCGGCCCTCCATCACCTTCACCTGGGACTCCCTCTGGGCTGCCTGGAGACCCTGAAGAGTTCAGACCACAGATGTGACATGCTTAGGTAACTCACAAAGACCCTGTAATGCCCTAATAGTTTCAGTTTCTGATTCAACAAGAATCAAAGATTATTTTCTTAGAGGCAGTAAAGGGTATTCATCGTGCCTTAAAATCAATGACCCTCCTCAACATGCTTGTTGCAAATGAGACACAGACATGATAAAGTAATTGCATCGTTAAAAATATTCTCGAAATAAATGATTGACAGAGCTGTTACCTTGTTGATAGCCATTAACATGAAGTGATCAAGCAGAAAACGAGCCTCAGTCAGGGTACAAGAACCGACCACAGCAGAGATGTCCACAGTGTCGCCTTCCTCCTGAAAAAGAAAAAAGCTTGAATTAAACAACCTTGACTCAATAAAACATAAAAAGATATCTCACTTAAAGTTTATGTCACTTTCTGGTTACCAATTCCCAAAGTAGTTTGGCTGTCTAACCTTTGTTTCCTCCATCTGCATGATGTTGGCCTGACAGTCTGCGATGCTGTCGTTGATGTAGTCGATGTTAGCCGTCAGAGCGTCCACTTCCTCGCTAAGTGGAATCGCCGCCTTCTCCACCTCTGGCCCCTCCTTCACCAGCCTGTCCCTCTTCCTGATGACCTTCTCTTTACGCTTGGTCAGCTCCTCTCGTTGCTGTGAACACAAGAACACAGACATTAATAGAAAATCGACAGAACTTTGAACAGATTTCCAGACTATGCAGTTATTGCTAAATATGTACACTGTGGATCAGCGGTGGAGTCGGTCGTCTCAGAACCGGAAGGTTGGGGGTTTGATCGCCAGTTCCTGCAGCAATATGAAGATGTGTCCTTGGGCAAGACACTTAACCTGCTGCTACACCAACATCGTGTGCATATGTATGCATGGATTACTTACTGCTGACACTTTGCATAGCAGCCTCTGCCACCAGTGTGTGAATGTAGTGTGAATGGGTAGTTGTGACCTGCGACGTTAAAAGCGCTTTGAGCAGTTTATTTACCATCTAAATGTTGCAATTGTACAAGTAAGGGGGGGGTCTTGTGTTTGTTTATTCAAGAAACAGGTAAACAAGCTGTAACAGAAGCCAGAATCACAAACTAGTGCCAGGTTTTATTTTTGTTTCTGTTGCCCACTGATGATGTCGATGGATCGTGCAACATGTGTGTGAAGTAGCAGTGATCAACCCTCCTCCAGGATCAGACCCTCGCAGCATTTTCTCCAGAACAAACCTTAAAATAACCACTCGGCTGTCATGAGCTTGAAATATGACACAGACATTTCGACAGCCTCCTCACAGACATCTGACAAAATCTTCACTGGCACTTCCAGCGCCAAAACATAATGATTGGACTGTAGAATGTAGCGTAAATTATGCATATATACTATTGACACCTACAGTATGCATGTGTAAGCTTCTATTTGGGTATTTATCTACTGTACGCAGGCAGAAAAATAACAAACCAAATGTCATAAGCAGAACATTTCCATGTGCTGTTTTTGAGTTTTATACTGTTTTGTTTTGGTTGTATGCAGAATGTTTGTCCTTGTTTTGTGTTTGTATAATTAAGTGTCAAATTATTCATTATCACATTTTCATCCCAGCTAAGATTACCACCATTTCCACCAAAGGACCAGCAACTCTGGAGTAGTTTGATGATTAGGTTTCTTGTCTGATGTCTTGAGTATTTTGTTGCTATTACAGCTGGGCATGATTTTAAACCGACAGCAGTCTAGTCAGTATCCTACTTTTGCATTTTAATTTGTGTTGTTCATGTGGGTCGCCATCTTGATTCCAAAACAACGTTTGGGTAGGTGGCGGCAGCGCAACAACGGCAGGTACCTGCAGCGATGTCGTCTTACTGCTGTGTACCTGGTTGTAAATCTTACAAGAGGAGGGAGTCCTATCGGATTAAGACATTCCAGCGTTTTCCAGTAAAGTCTGAAATCCGTTGCCAGTGGATTGTGAAAATAAGAAGAGACGTCACTAATGTTAGCCCGGCGGCTAGCGAACTACACAGTTATTAGGTGTGTTACTGTGAGAGCTAGCTAGCTCTGTATTATATGAAATCAAGAGAAAAATGTGGGTTTCATTTCAACACCAACCAGCAGCCATTTGCTTATTGTGATGTTGAAATAATGAGACTGTTAGCTAATCTTAACCGTGTACGGTGGCTATAATGTTAGCTTTCTAGAATGCTGCAATACTCTTCATGTTTGTGAGAGAGCCAGCAGCAAACAGTAAACACACAAACACTTCTCATAGGAACATAAATATTGTTTAACTAATATGGATGACGCTTTACCTTGAGGAGGCGGTTCATGTCTGCCTCCATGTTGGAGATGGTCATCCGCTGCATGATGATGTCAGAGATCCGTCGCTCCAGAGACGTCCATTTATTACGGGCAACTCTGGTGGAGTAAACACCCGCTGTACGTCTGTAGAAATACCTGCACACAAGGTATTGATAGGTTAAATATTACTGATTGAATCAGTGGAGTTGTTGTGACATTTTAGAGAAGAGCAGATTTGATTGTCCCCTGAGTTTTTTAAGATTTCGGAGGTGGCCAGAGCATCCTTAAAGCTAGGAATGCTGATTTACAGAAATCCAGGAGAACTTATTATGGTGCAGGTGTTTAGAAAAAGCATGTAAATTTGGCATATCTGGAATCATTAACGTCCTCTGAATACACCCTCGTTGGTATACACTCACCTGGTGCCGTTTGGAGCAGCGTTGCCGGAGGAATACATACGTCCAGATGGGGGTCTATGGAGGGAGTCCTGGGCTGAATCTGGCAGATTGACCTTCCTGACGACCTTCCCTGAGGTGGGCCTGGCCTGCCTCCTCAGAGCCGTGACCTGAAACACACGGCGAAACAGAAAAAAGTAAGAATAGTTGAGCACTGAATGAACTCCACGTGTGTTTCTGCATGCATAATGTATTACAAGTATTTCTGCATACATAATGCATGAGTACTATACACATCCATCTGCTGCTCACCTCTTCAGTCTTTCTCCGCAGAATCAGCTCCTGCTGCCTTTTCTGAGCCTCCAGTAGTTTTAGTTGGTGCTAAAACACAACAAAAATGTAATTATGCTATTGAAACACATGTAGGGCTGTGCATGATGAAAAGCATTTTAGGTACCAAAAAAAACCTGAATTTGTAAAGTACAACACTGACCAGTCCCAACTGCAGACCTTAGACCTACACTTCATTTCCATCTGAGCAAGAATACAGTCAAATAACCAAACTTTTTTAACTAAATTCTATTAAGTAAAATATTCAAACCGTATTAGATTGTATAAATAATTTTCCCTCAGTGCTCCGTCTACACCCACCCCCTCCCCTCTGTGCTCGCTCAAAAGCCACGCCCCTCACTTACATGCACGAGCGCTGTTGCTCCAGAAGCGGACCTCAGCTCATCGCTTGCATTCAGCGGTAAGTAAACACTAAACTTTATCATAATACATGTAAAAAAAAAAGTGTCTATTTTACTGATCATAATAGCCAACGACAAACTCACAGTATAAACTCTGTCCTCTGTGACTTGTTTGAGTGTGGGTTATGTCATGCAAGGGGAAGAGAACGAGCAGGGAGACGTGATTGGTTCGTCAGATTGGTACCTCGTGGCAGACATTGGTCGAAGTTTTTACAGGCTTACAACTGCTACAGTACAGACAGATTTTCTTTTTCTTTTTCAGAGCACATGAGTTACCTAAAGACAATTTCAAGCAAAATCTTAAAAAGTGTATCTGGAGGAATAACCAACCCTGCCTTTAACTGAAGCAGACATAATAAAGTGACTGACCTCTTGTTTGCGCTGGTCTTTCTTTAAGGAGGCGATCTCTCTGTTCCTGCGAGACTCATTCATCCTGTTCTTCTCCTGCTGCTCCTTCATCTGCTTCATGAGACGAACCTGGAACAACAAAATTAAAAAAGTGTTTGTATTACATACACGAGTAACCAGAAAGGACAACAACGTTTGATCGTAAAGGTTTAATAACACTTCCTAAATATATTTTAATTATGTAGTCGGTGCCCCCACACTGGCGTATTTCAGCAGTTTGAGATACTGTTGTTCACACAAAATATGTTGAACAAAAGTCCAGATAATGGGACTGTAGTGCAGCCAAGGTTCATCACACTACAAATCACCAGTCGTACCTTTGTCTTCTTCATTTCAGCCACATCCATCTGAAGCTTCTTCAGCTGTTTCTCGTACTGTGATTGGTTCTTCAGCAGGCGGGCATGCTCCTTCTGAGCCGACTGGAGTTTCTGGAGCTCCTTGTTCATGACGCTCAGCTTCTTCTCATATTCAGTCTTGATTTTTTTGGCCTTGTCTTCTGTGCCGCTCTCTACTGAAGCTGAAAGTATACAAGATAAAAATCTTTAAAAAACTGAATAAACATGAAAAGATGCGATGCAGTATTGCTGTAAAAACTCTTAAAATGGTCCATAACATTTTTTCTCTGTAGGTTTTTAGAGAGCCAGAAACCTTGATCTAAGCTGTCAAAAACAGGCTCAAAACTCCTCCATGCTTTAAAACCTGCACCAGCTTTGATCCATTAGTGCTGATAAACATAAATGCAGCCGTCAGCGTCTGTCTGCTTGCAGAGATTATTCACGACTAACTTAAAAGGATTCTCTGAAGCACATAAAGTCTGGAGCATTTGACGGATATTTGTTTTTATTTCTAAAGAACAAAAAATGAAATCAAACGTGTGGGTGAGATATAAATTCTTCTAATAGAAGCGCCGAACAGGAAAGGACTTAAATACACACCACTTAAAGACTGAAATAAACTAATCAGTAGGCAGCAATATTACAAGTTAAACCCACGTATAATGAAACCTGGTGGAGGTTTCTGGGCAAGAATGGAAAGTTTTATACATTTTAATTGTCGTTATATGACTCCCCCCCCATAGTAACCTGTTCTTACTCATGTTTTGGAGGACACGGTCCCGCTCCAGCTGTGTGTCCTTGATCTTGCACTGCAGCATCATCAGTTTCTGCTCATACTGCTGTTTGAGCGTGTGCAAACGCCGCTGGCTGTTCTCCAGCTCGTCGATCAGCTTCTGCTTGATGGCGATCTCGCAGGTGATGTTGGCCAGGTCGGCCTGGAAGTTCTCTGTTGAACACACAGTGAGATGAGCGTATGGACACAAACTGACAGTTCCTTTAAGACCTTTTGGAAATGTTTGAACATGTTTGAAAAACCTCTTCATCTTTTGTCGCATTAATGACCTCACTGCTTTTTGTTTTAAGTCGTGAGGAGTTTCTAACTGCTAATGAAACACACAAAAGTTAATATTTGTGCCTTTTTATGACCTTCAAAAGCAAATCAGACAGTGGACAACAAGAGTGACTATTTATTTTGATAAAGTTATTTGTACACTTGTATCCACCAGGGGCGTGTCCAGACTTTTTCTTTTGACTGGGGCCCTGACTGATGCAGGGGTGGCATATATGTGCACACACACTATGTCATTTAATTTATTTAACGTTTTCTATTTCCATCATCGACGTAACAAAACAGGATGGTGACGTCTGTATCTCATTGTATAGACTGAGCCTTTTTCCTCTAATGTGTTTAGTGTAGGGTTGTAATGGTCGTAGTTAATGCTGTATCCTGTTCTTTGGGTTGTTCTCTGTTTTGTTGTTGTTTTTGTATTATTCTGCTTGCTTTGTCTCTACTGTGTTATGTATTGTCTTTGTATTGCTGTGTTGTACTCTTGTGTTTGTACATTTTTGTTTCGGACACACTTGAAAACGAGGTGATGCACCTCAAAGATGTTGATCCACAGCTGAATTCTATAAGAACTCAAAAGTCTCGTTTCAGAAAGAAGGCTCAACAAAGTCTCAGTCGAACCGGGAGCTCTGAGTTGCTTTTTTGCTTTGAAGAGGAGGGATGTATTATTCAAACTCTGGCTTTTTGTTTTGTTTAGGTTGTTGTTTTGTATTTCCATTTAACTGCTTACTCCAGCTATAACACATCACCTGTGAAAATATCACAACTCCTCAGACCTAAATATGGATGTGCATTCATGTAATGCTGGCTGCCTCGTCTTCATTTCGTCTTTTAGTGAATGAACAGCTCCCCCTTGTGGACAATCAGCAGCCTGTTAAACTGAATAAGTGATAAGATAACACACACTTCGCCGTGACCTGATGTAATCGACCATGTTTGTAATGTGTTGAGTGTAGCAACTGGAGCGCAGCATCTCCTGTCTGCACAACAAATGAACCTTTCTAGGGACCAATAAAGAAACCTTGAACCCCTCTCGGTCATTCATACCTTTTTCATCCGACTCCGAGTCAGAATCATCAGAGCTCTCCTCCACATCCATCTCCTCTTCGTCTTCATCCTCTTCCTCTTCAGCTTCCTCATGGTCGCTGCCCTCCTGGACCTCCTTCAAGACAGCAGATTTAAAATTCACTACCTGAAGTAAAGGCAATTTTTTTTTTAAATTTAGGATGAAACTGAAGCGAATCAATCGTACCAATTCTGGGTCTTCATTGGCTCGCTCCGCCATTTCCTTCTCTGTGCCCTTTTCTTGCTCGTTGTCGGGAACTTCCTCCTTGTTGGCACTGAAAGGTGTTAGACACGAGACTAAGAATCAGTCATCATGGTTCTCCACAGGTACGTTAAGACACATGTAGACAAGAAGAATACTTCTAATTATTCATCGGAGGGGAAAAGAAGCATTGTTTATTTTAATCTTTTAGTGGGCAAAGTTTAATTTTTGTAAAAACCATGAAGCATAGCACAGATCTCATCCAGGAAATACACTATCTTTTTTAATGGACTTCACTACCAACACGTGTGGTTTAAAATGACAAAATGCATCGTTTACATGCAAGCAAAAAGCCTAATGAATAGAGGAGTGGAGAAAAAATGGATACAGCATAGTCTTGCCATATTTTGCGTGGCGATGTTATACTGTCTCATGGCCGCCAAGTATCGATATTTTTATTATAATCAAAGCAAATATGCTTTTTCAAACGTACAGTATGTAAAATCCGCCGCCAGGGGGCTCTCAATGAAAACAATAACAAAAGATGACGTCGAGGATGGCGGGGAATCATGGGAGTGATTCTCTCTGCCTTTTCCGGAACATAAAGACTGGAGTGAGATGAATAGACTGAGAATGTTTTCTTATTTGATGACGCAGTTCTTGATTTAGTTTAATTGTGTGGACAGGACGCAGTTAAAAAAGTTTAATCACAATATATTGTATCGCAATTCTCAGCATATCGCTAAATGTTTAAAATCGCAATAATATCGAATCGTGACTCAAGTATCGTGATAGCATCGTATCGTGGGGCCTCAGGTGATTCCCACCCCTACTAATGAACTCTATAAAAAATAATGTGAACTATAAATTTAACACAAAAATGACACCGCTTCAGTTTTTCTCGTTTGTGGAAAAGATGAAAAGACGGTGTGTCATTTTAAGAGAAAGGGTGAGGCATCTCAGGGTTCGGACAAAAAACAACAACAACAACAACAGTAAGAGCAAAAAAAGCATGGTAGGATTAAGCAAAACATAAAATAAAAATAACAATAATGATACTAGTAAACGTTGGATAGATATGTTATCCAAACACAGAGGGTTAGCAATGTTTAGGTGGTGTTTTGCACAAAAGCATCTGGAAAAACGGGACAAAATGAAAAAAAAAAAACAGATCAACACAGGAAAGTGGGACAAAAAAACACTACCTCCTGATGATAGCTTTGGTGCACTTAAGTGTGATTAACTTTGTCTAAAAAGAGGATGAACATTTTGAATGTGCACTCAATTTAAGGACACTTTTAGGACGTTTCAGACTTGTGTTGCCTCTCCCAGAATATTTAAACATCTCCGACCAAGATCATGCAGATGACACACAGCTCAACATAACAGTGAGAATCAATGAGACCCAAACATTTTCTACATGTCTGTGTTTGGAGGAGAGCGAAGGCTTCAGTATGGAGGAGGTGTCGCCAAACAGCAGTTTGTTTTGGTTTCTTGCTGGCGCTCAAGGCCGACATCTACTGGATCAAAAAGCAGCACATTCTTCCTTAAATGAAAACAAAGTTTTACATAGAAGCAGCCGGATTGGCGATAAGGCCTTGACTTTGTGTTGAAAGTCTGTCATAACAGACGTTTTATAGTTCCACATTCACTGTGATACGGATCGAAAAGGCAATTAAGACATAAAACGATACTAAAGAGGACAAGGATAAAGCGTGACGGGTGAGCTAGAAGGCATTAAAAAAAGAGATCAGGGTTAATTAGGTAAAATAAAAGAGTGTTTATGGAGAGGAGGTGCTTGTATGCAGCCAGTCTCACTCCAGGGGGGGGAAATACCTGCCCAAAATAAACCAAAAGACAAATAAAATGCTAAATTAGGGGAAGCAAAGGAACGGGGAAGGCCAACAGCAGGGTGGATGCTCTGACAAACCTGGCGTCCTCCACCTCTTCCACCACCTCCTCCCTTTCCTCCCTCTCTCTCTCCTCCAACAGCTGCTGGAGTCTTCAGGGAGGAGTGAAGGGGGGTCAAACGAGAGAAGGAAGCAAGAGATGAACGAAGGAAAGAAGGAAGAATGGAGGGAAGAACGATCAGAGGAAGCTCTGCACTGAAAACACCACCTTTCATCCTTAAAGTGCCCCAACAGCACGCCTCCACCTGATCAGAACCTAAAGGCGCTGCAGATTTCTGCAAGAACTTCCCCTCACAGTGATATGATCACATTTATCAGCCCTGGAATACACTTTATGCTATTTACTGTTAAATGTCTATAAATGACTCCAATAAAAGCATGTTTTCATTATTTATACATCTATTAGCTACACTGTGTTTCTGAAGGCAATAATGCCTGCAGGCCTTTAAAGGTCACATATTCTCCTCCTCTTCAAAAAGATTAAATAAGTCTCAGAGCTCCCCAAAACATGTCTGTGAAGTGTCTTGTTCTAGATCTCTGATCCTGTATTTGAACCCCTCTATTTCAGCCCTGCTCAGAACAGGCTGTTTCTGTGTCTGTAGCTTTAAATGTAAATGAGCTGTGTCTGACCACGCCCCTCTCTGGAAGGGCTTGGGTTTTCTCGCTCAACGCCCAATTTTTTTTACAATGAGTAGGCAGACTCAGAGGGCAGAACAAACACCTAGCTGTGGGAGTGTCACCCACCTGGGGGGAGGGGTTACTGCCCTTTGTGATGTCACAAAGGGGAACTCTCCAAACGGCCTGTTTGAGCACACATTTTCTGAAAAGTGGAGCGGGCAAAAGACGGAGAGGATGGACTTTTCTCATAATTAGGGGGTTTGTAGACGGACTAGGGACATATATTGGTGTTAGAAAACCAATTTGTAATTCTTGAGTAATCCAGAATTAAATCCCTGGAAACAGGCTAAACAGTAATATGTGGAAGAGTTTGAATAGTTAAGGACTAAATCCCAAAGGAAGAGCCGTTAAAGGTTTAACATTATTTAGGTGTATATGCAAACGACCATAAAACAGCCAATGCTAGGTTGAATATCTCGACAATGAAAGATGAAACAGCATACACATGTACAGTCCCACTACCTTTTCTTTTTCTTCTTCTCTCGTTTCTTCAGTTTCTCCAGGTCTTTCTTGGCGAGTTCGATGATGTCGGAGGTCTCTTTCTCGGGGGCCATCATCGTGGAGGAGAACGAGCCGGGCCCTCCGTAGAACGACGGACGACTGGAGGCCCGAGACAGATTCTTCCTCAAGTTTTCATTCACAGCCTCGCTCTCCAGGAGTTTTGCTCTGTGGGTTATATCCAGGAACACGGAAGATAAGAACACACAGAGGGTTTGAAAATAATGTCAATATGTTAATAAGTGCACCGGATCTTGAGGACAAGTTCAATTTCGCGCACAAACTACAAACAAAGGTACTCCTGGAGGTGTCCATGTTGCTTCTCTGACTTGTTGCCATCTCGCAACTGGAACGCGGTCAACTCGGATGTGATGACATTCCCAGCTCTAAGATCTCTCTTCTCATTCATAACAATTGAAAAAAGATGCTGGCGCTCAGAAAAATACGCTAGGTAGCCTAAAAGATGTTTACCTGAGGTCCTCAATCTCTTTGATGTAACCATGGATCATGTTTCCAATCTCTTCAGTTCCTCCTTCACCTAGGAAAAAAATAAATAATTCAACGTCAAGAGACTTCCTGTTTAATAAAGGTTTAATTAAAAAAAGCAATTAGACGATTTACATGAAAAAGAGAAAAAAACGAGAGCATGCCGATCACATGTAGCCAGTACAACTTAAGAACTGAAACTTGTAAAATACTTTAAATAGGTCAGATAAAAAGGTCTGCAGGTTCCTCCTCACCTGCTTTGGAGAGGGCCTGATTGGCCTGGTCACTGAGCAGCTGGGTGAGCCTCGCTCTCTGGGCGTCGATCGTCTCCTGCATGGCCTTCACTCTCACCCTCAGGTTGCTGTTCTCCGTCTGCAGCATGGAGTTCTCGTGGAACATGTCGCTGAAGCTCTCCACACCGTCTTCACCCGTCAGGCGTTTGCCCTGCAGGGGGAAGAGGGGCAATACAGAGAAAAGTTTGTGTTTTCACTCTTTAGGAGATTAATTTTTCAGGTTTAACTCCAGAACGCTTCAGTCTCCTCACAGTCTTGTACTCCATCAGCTCGATCTGCAGCCGAGCGATCTCCGTCCTCAGAGCGCTGATCTGCTGGCTGGCCTTGTCCTGGTTCACCATCACCTTGTTCTTGATGTTCCGGGCTCGGTTGGCGTACTTCAATGTGTTCAGCGTTTCCATGAAGTCACGGTCAGACGGGCTGATGCAGGCGATCATCACGGTTTGGCTGAGACAAGAATAAGGCAGATATAAGTTAACTTTGGGTTCCATAATAATGTTTCATGTTGAACATTTTAAATATGTAAAATGCTGCAGTTTAAACATTTAAAAAAGGCCCTAGCCTCATCAGACCACGTCACGTGTGGTGATAAACTTAATTAAATGCAATTTGGTGCAGCTTTCCAATTAAGAGAAAAGTCCATCCTCTCCGTCTTCTGCCTGCTCCTATTTTCAGAAAATGTGTCCTCAAACAGGTCGTTTGTTCCCCTTCATGACATCACAAAGGGCGGTAACCCCTCCCCCAGGTGGGTGACAGTCCCACAGCTAGGTGTTTGTTCTGCCCTCTGAGTCTGCCTTCTCACCGTAAACAATAGGGCATGATGCAAGAAAGCCAGAGCCCCCAAAGCCCATCCAGAGAGGGGCGTGGTCAGACACAGCACACTAGCATTAAAAGCTACAGATAATTTTCACTATAAGGATTATGACAAGCTGTGATGTTGAAATTTTGGTTTCCGTTAGTATAAGTCAAACGTTTGGTTTACCTCTCCAGGTCTGAGAAGTGTTTATCTTTAAAAATTAGGAAGAAAAGACGGAGATGGTGCCTGAGATAAAAATGGTGAATCAGTCCTGCACCGACCTGTTTCCTCCTAATGAGTCCTGCAGCAGTCGGGTCAGTTTGGAGTCTCTGTAAGGCACGTGTGAGCTCCTCTTGCTCCGGTCACCCAGAGCGCTGATTACATTCCCCAGAGCGAGCTGCAGCAAGCGAGACGAGAACAAAGAGAGGAACATTATCAAGGTGGTGCAGCAGATTAGTGTGTATTGTGAAACTGGAGGGCAAACTTGGTACAAACAAATGAATATCAGAGACATGTTAAAAACTTCTACACAATTTCATCGCTCTTGCTTTTTTCCCCTTCAACTTTTCTCTTAGATATTAAACAAGATGGAGGCCTTTCAATAATCCTGAAAAAATGCACTGAAAGTTTGATTTAGTCTTTCATAGCAGAAAACAACGTATCAAACTTTTCAAACTCATTTAGTTATAGATTTTCATCTGTCTGTCCTTCTGTGTATGATTGTCCTGTTATGCAGAATTGACATGTACAACATTCTACCACTAGATGGCACTCACATTCTACAGATTCACTTTCTGCATCCCTGAGTGACTATACAAATCCTGCTGGAGGAACACAGAAGGATGAAGAAGCTCACCAGTCCACAGTTGATGGAGATGCCCTCTTTGGCTCGGTCGCCCGTCGCTCCGGTTCTCTTCAGCCTCTCAGAACCGGCCAGGTCCACAAAGTGAAACTTGGCTGTCAGCGTCTCGTACTCGTCCATCTCGGAGTTTCCGTTGGACACTCTGTTGTCAGTTTCTTGCTGAGTGACATTGACAGACACAGAGACTTTTATTTACACTGAGCTGGCAGTAACTTTGTCATTATTTTGAATAATAACTAACGAGACTGTACTGACATTGTCGGAGGCACAGACGCGAACTTGGCACAGGTGGATGGTGAAGATGGCGTGAGATCGAGAGCTCTGGACGTTCATCTGAGTGCTGGCTGTGGTGCGAGACAGCGCGCCTAGCTTCAGGCACTGGATCATCTGAACAAGAAGAGACAAGTTATTAAAAATAAAACTGATAAAGCAGGAAAAACCTGAAACAGCCAATACTCTCTGGAACTTATGAAAGCAAAGGTCAGTGCGGGAACATGTGATATATGGACTATTAAGGAATTATCTACTGGTAAATAAAGTCTAAATTATAGACAAATTATGTTAACTGGGGAATGACTAACAGCTGAGCTTTGGCTGTAGTCTGAATTTGCTTTATATGAAAACCGATCCAGCAGAACGTTTTTGTTTGCAGATTTGAGCAGTGGTCATGTCTCGTTCAAAGGCTCTTCTTAGTTTAAAAATCAGGCAAATGTTCACAAATATTCTCTTTTAAATAAGATATTTACAATGAGCAGGGTTTTTCTTTTTCTTTACCTCAGCCGCGGAGGAAACGGTCCGTGTCGTCACACCGACCGTGTAGATTCCCCCGTTGGCGTCCTCGTGGATCTTGATGTGCGATTTCTGCTTCATGTCTCGTACCGAGTCGAACAGGTCCAGAACTTCCTCATTATAAAGCTACAGGGAAACACAAAACACACACACAGGAACATTTAACTAGGCAAAAGTGGCAAAAATGTCCCATTAAATAATGGATTGACAGAATATCCAAAGTCCTTCATAATACGATACTGAAATGCAATTAGGACCAAAATGAAGATCCTGAAAACTGACAGGAGTATGTGTCACCTATCGCCCTTTCTCTCGTGGAAATGATGCCCTTGACCACATAAATGCAATAGTCTAAACTAAAAGGGAGTAATGCTGGATGTCGAAAATATTTTTCAGGGGAAATGTAACAGGTGTGATATAAACAGTAATAGTTCTTATCAAAAGGATTAGGCTCTGATGTCTAATTTGTATTATCAAATAATGCCTTTAATTTTCCCCAGAAACATCTGCTACGCTTTTCAGTGTCTCGGGATGATCTGGATTCGGTTTCCAGAAATCATTTTGCACCTTTAAAAGAGCATTTAGGGAAAGTTAAATTACAACCATGCCATAAAAAGAATGTGAAAAGTAACTGATGGAGAATAAAGTCTGAAACTATCACTTTCTAACACTTTCTGCACAGTGTTGGATTTCTGCAGATCATCCACAAATCATCCACATCTCCACTTCCAGGTCGTCTGTAGGAATTTAAACACTGTCACTCTCTGATGGAGCAGAACAGCTGTCTGCTACATTGTTCCCGTTAACTCTTCCTGTACAGACGGAGATACCACCACCCCCTCCCAGCACCTCCTAACCCCCCGATGACAGCTGCTGCAGTTCAATTGTCAATGTGGATGTTTTCAAATGATGTAGCGCTGCTCTCAAAGCTTGTTAAATGAGCAGTGTCAACAATGTAAGCCTGACCTGTGACATCTCTGTACATCCAGTCCATATACGAGTAGGAGGCCGATTATGTGTAGGTCATTTTTATCTAAAAGGTGAAAAACTAAAAGACAGTATTTATGCTTCAGTGAAGCTGGGGCGTTTACCTCAAGGAATTGTGCGTTTATTTTAAACTCTGGTACAGGCCGTCCCTGCTCTTGGGCGGCCTGGCGGCGCTCCTCGATGCCCTTGAAGAGATGGTGGACAGCTCTAGGAATGATACCCAGCTCTTCATCCATAATGTTGACGTCAAAGCCCGTTCCCATGGTGTAGGTCTTCCCTGAACCCGTCTGCATGAGGAGGAGGAAATGTTGCACGAAAGAAACAAAAAAAGAAGTCGTTAATATTCACATGGGACATTTTCCGAAGAGGTGACATGCTCAAGATGAGAAGCTCAAATGTTGTTATAAACTTGTACTGCTGTGCACGAGATTGCAAGACATACTACCCCTGATGTGGGATCCATACTAAACAATGAATATCTTACAAATATTTATCATTTCACTGCTTCACAATATAGATGAAGCCACCAAAAACTTCGCCTATTTCCGTGGTGGGACCTCGACCGTACCGTGCTGGGTCCTTGCTAGGACTGTGCAGGGTCCGTGACTGACTAATGAGAGGACTTGTAACGCCCCTAAGCGCCACTTGTGGAAACTAGTTGTAGTATATCACATCAAAGATAGTAAAAATCAGGAGGGAGATTGGACCTTATTAACACTTCACTTCTTTTTGCTTCTACAGCTTTAGCATGATATCTTGCTAACAAGATGCGTTATGCTAACAAGTTAGATAACTGTACGTTACGTAGTGCTGTGTATTTGTTTTTGTGTTTTCTCTCCCTCTCTCTCCTGTGGGCTCTCCAGGTGCTGCTTCTCAGCCTCAGTGCAGGCAGAAATTAAACCCACCTGTGGCAACTTGGCAATCTGGGCAGAGTATAAAGGGCAGGAGGAGAGAGGAAGCAGCTAGTTGCCAGGGGGCCATTCGGCTACGTGTGTGAATGTGTCTCTACATTGAGCGACTTTAGTGAACTCCTGTGGAAGGAAGTGTGTTTTCATTGCGGCCTTAGTGTTTTCTTAATAGTTGTATTTGGCTTGTTAGTGTTGGACTTTTGGAAGAAGCTTGTTTTCAGCTGTGAAGTTTTTTGTTTGTTACTACATACTCTAAAAATCTGCTTATACAGTACTTAGTTCCTCCTTCTTTTTCCTGGGTTTTCCCCTAGTCATCTCGGGGAACGTAACAGCTTATCAAAAAGCTTGATAATAGTACAGTAGATGTGTTACTTCTAGATAACAATAAAAAGCAAGAGATTCTGCCTGTTCTCTGGTGTCATGTAACACTATTAAAAATCTTCACTAGATGGTTTATGCTCATATCAGTTATTGTTTAAGTTAGCCAATGAGGGAGCTAACCTGTTAGCTCAGTCTATCAACCTTTATTTGTACAGCACCAATTCATATCAAATGTTATCTCATGACACTTTACGAACATTGAAGGTGTAGACCGTCTACAGCTAACTGATATGACACAATGTCCCTCCAAATATGACTTATCGCTCGTCTTTAGTTTGTCTTTGCTGATCAACAGGAAGGAGTGAGATGATGAGAGTGATAAACTATCTATCATGATACGCAAGACAACTAAATCTAAATTAAACACTAAACCTCTTCCAAGCCAACGCTACTATTTGATGGTGTTACTCAGAGCAAAAAGAAGCAGTTCAAAGAGCTTGCTAACTAGGGAGGGTATTTGTAAGTGTACCAAAAAGCCAGAAAACAATGGATGTGTAAATTCTCAGCCAAAATAAAAATTGAATTTGGACTTCCCTCTGATGTCATGTAACACTACCAGATATTAATGTTAGCTAGGAAGTGGCTGAATGCTAACGTCAGCTCTCGTTTAAGTTAGTAAATGAGGTAGCTAACGTTATAGCTGAGGGTAGCTAATGGGTTCTCAATTATGTAGCTGAACTTGACATTTGGCCTAAAGTCGCTTTCAGAGTACTGTTCCTGATCATTGAGGAAGAAGTGACTTGATGAAGCTTTACATTACCGAGGATAAAATTTGCAACCTAGAACACCAAATGTCTCTGTGTTTGCAGAGTTTAAAGACCCAGTAAGTATCTTTTTAGGAAAAAAGAAAGAATGCTAATACTTCGAAAGGCTTCATCGGCCCATCACTGCTAAGAAAATTCCCTAGAGATGGACATGAACTCTTTGCATTTGTCTTGGGCTATACGTGCAATTGGAGAGCAAACAAAAAGGGAATACCGTCTCCTGGCAATTCATGCCTTTTGGTCGTGGAAATATCGAAAACCATAACCTGCACTTTTCCTGACACTTCTCAGCTGATTATTTATTTTTGGAAACATTGAATAGAGCTTTAAAAATGTAGCATGCCATGTTTAGGGTTTCCAACAATGATAGTCCATTAATAAGTCAGAAAAACTGCTCGCTACTCTCTACATCATTACGGTCTGTATATATCTGCAACCCAAGCGGGCAGAGTTCTTGTGCTGCAGCCGAGTGGGTCGATCTAAATCTAGATTAGTCCCCTTTAAAACCACAGAGGCAAACAGGTCTGATCCAGGCCAAACCAACCAACCACTGTCTCTGCTCTCAGAAGTAGGCCAGCTCCGACAGCCGCAGTAACTGGGGAGATAAGGGGTTAATATGGACACACATTAAAGATGTATGGCTGTCTAAAATAGGTGTTTGTGCACTTCACTTTGAAACGTGTGCGTGCCGTACAGCAGGAGCTCTGTCGCTAAGGCAACCTCAGCACTGTTGGAGGCAAAGGGGAGGAGGAGGAGGAGGAGGGGAAAGAGGCCTACACTTGCACGTTATTTCCATGTGGTTGGTGATCGACAACAAAAAAGGGAGAGGACGAGTAGGGCAGTGAAAGAGTAGTGGGAGTAGAAGAGGAGTAGATCTGCAATTAATGATTATTTTCAATATCCATTAATCTGCAGTTTATTTTCTAAAAAGACTGCTGTGTCTCTGTTGTGTATATTTGAAAAGCTGAAAAGAATTTCTACAAGGCAAAGGGTTCATGATTTTAAAATAAGTTTTGATGGACCAACATAAAGAAGACAAAGAACGCCTGCAGACTGCATTGGGAACATTTTGGACACTTTTGCTTGAGAAAGAATTAAATTAAGATACTTTTTTGTCAAAAATGTTGCCACTTAATATTATTTCAAGTAAGTATTTTATTAAAAGACTTCAGGTCCTTCTCTTCTTCTGATTAAAATAAACTGTGACGCCCTCTGAGGAGGCTTCAGGATGACCCTGATGAAGCCAAAACACGTTGTTCTAATGAAGTTGATCTTTAATCTACAAGTGTAGCTGGAGCTTTTTGACCTCTTCAAGCCTTTACTGTAACTCTCCATGCCCCTTGGTACAGCTCTATGTGCACATTATTTTTTTTTAGGATTCAATTTATTGAATCAGATTTTTTGCCATACGTGTTGTTTGAAAAAAAATCATATATGTATGTTTAAATGGACTGAACAGATTCAACTTCTTGAAAAATAAAAATAAAAATTGCTCATACCTGTAAAAATGGAAGCTGGAGTTCGTTAGCTAGCCAATTAGCATAGTTCTTTAGCATTGAGAGTAGAAACAGGGTAAAGAGTGAGCGTGGACATGCCCAAACATTTAAAGTGTTAACTAGAATGTCCTCTGAAGCTTTCTAAAGAAACACATTTTATATCAAACACATTCTTTAAACTTTACAGAATGTGCCGTTTTCCCTTGTTTCCTACTTTTTAAGCTAAGCTTACTGCCGTCTAGCTCTAAAGGAGTGAGGTAAGCATTTATTTTTTTCTTGTCTAACTCAGAAGAAGCAAATAAGTGTTTTTTTTCCAAACGATTCCTTTAAAGAAAAAAGGTCATAGAGGTTAAAACTCCACAACAGCGCTGTCCTCTGGTTTCCTTTTACCAAAATGTCAACACTTTCCACATCTCAAACACTAAACCCTTCTCCTGCTGTCCTCAAACACAAAAATGCACTGGGCCATTTCACCACATCCACCCAGCTATAAAGCACCACCAGCGCCACAGCTGTGACACGGAGGACAAAGACTCGCCTGTCCGTATGCAAACACGGTGGCGTTGTAGCCCTCTAAGCAGCCCTCGATCAGCTTCTCGGTGCAGGTGGTGTAGATGGCATCCTGCGTGGAGTCCATGTCGAACATGTAGTCGTAGGTGAAGGACTTGTCTTTGCCCAGGATCACCTGTGGCTCCCCGGGCATCACATATGTGCAGATATGACATCCTTCTATCTTCTCCCGAGACAGCTGAGGGCGAATCCTGCAAAAAACACAGAACAAAACAAGATATGAGAGCTTGTTAGGGTGACACACTCCCTGAAAACTTTATTAGGTACTTTCAAAACAATCTAAAGCAATCCACTGCACTATATTCCTGACATTTTACTGATAGGATTACTGGGCTAGCAATTCTGGTACAGCCTTTAACAGGTTTCATTCCCTTCTCGCAATATAAGCATTTGTAATCAACACATTGAAACAGTCTGAATGCTTTCTCACTCAGATGCCTATTTTACCTGTTGGAGGGAGACCTGGGTATAATGGCCAATGCTTCTACAACATTTTGATGCAGTCAGATGAAGCTCAAGCCAGCAAACAGCTACCCTCAGATTAATTGGTGCCAAATTAGTGGTAAAAACTGCTTTTTGGATTTGTTTTTGATTCAGGAGAAACATGTTGGAATGACAGGTATTGTGGAAAACATGAAGAACAGCAGATAGACAGAGAAACTGTGAGTTATATCCAGTATGTTCTTCTTCGCATTTGTTTATTTATCGAACTTCATATTTTTATGGCAATACTGAACATTGATATCACACTACTTTTTTCATATCGCACGGGACCATGTGTACGAGACCTCCTCGGCTCCTCTGCTGTTTGGAGTCCCGCAGGGTTCAATTCTTGGACCATTTATTTTCTTGTTATGTTTTCTTTAATGTGGTGATTTGCTGTTTGTTTTATTACTGTGAGCTTTAAAAGTTTTACATAAATCAAGCTCTACTTACTAATGTACTTATATTCTTCCTTTCAGAAGCTTTTAATGACTAGATTTTGGTAAAGCTTTCTAAGAAGTGGTTTAAAAACTTGCCCCTAAGTTTGCTTTTAAAATGTGTGATGGAAGTTCTGCATTTTGAGCACAACATTTGGAAATCATAGAAGCGCATGTTGTCGACAAATATCTTCAAACAAATAAAGCACTGATAAAACTAAATAAAAAACAGAAATCTCTTTCTGTAATTAAAAATTACAAACACTAAATTTACATCAAAGCACAACGTCTGTTTCTTTGTGCTATACCACAGCTCATTCATGAAAGATTATGTTTTGTAAGGCTGATTAAATCTGCAAGAGACAGAATGAAAAAAGCAGCCTAAAGCACTATGAACTGTTGGTTTCAACGTGCAGCAAGTAATGGAAAGAAAATTCCAACCGCACCCAAAAACCACTGAGTCACATCAAAATAACATCAGAGAATCAACACGATTCGGGCTCTGCTGCCAAAGTCTGATTAACTTCAATAAAAACAATACAGGAGAATATTGACACAATCTTACACAAGGAAAGAAAATAAACCTGACAGTCAAAAACAGGTCAGGCCAGTCGGTTCAGCAAAGAAATAAACAGACAGAAACATTAGAAAACATTAATAGTTCGAGGCTCTTTTAGCGACTGGTTTTTAGTGTAACCTCATGTGTCTAAGACCATTTTGATTTCCCCTAAGTCTTGCAGTATTTGGTTACAGATGGCCTTCAAAGGTCTGTGATCCAAAGCATACGTTACTGGAGATATACCGAGCTGATTTTAAGGATCCAGGAATAATTTATGGATCAATATTAGCTTACCTAAAGAAAACAAGATTATAGATGAACCTATCTGTGTTTTCATTGACTCAACCTGCTGGTGTTGCAGCATTTCTCAAGGATTTTGAGAAGAGTGTGAATTTTTTTTTGGCACACTTGCGAGTGCATCCAAGGCCTTGTTCTCATTGCCAGCCCTAATCCCTTTTTGGGCACGTATCAAAATTGTGTCCAGATTAACTTTATGTCTCATGTTTTATGTTCTTATTCTTAAGCAATCTGTTGCTGTTGATTTCCAACCTTTAAAAAGATCTTCAAGAAAAAAAAAAAAGAGTACAGCAATTCTATTTGGCGAGAGGAGGGGTTACACCCTGGACTGGTCACCTGTCAATCACAGGGCTGACAACCAGCCACACTCACATTCACACCTATGGGCAATTTAGAGTCACCAGTTAACCTAACGAGCATGTCTTTGGACTGAGGGAGGAAGCCGGAGTACCCGAAGATAACCCATGCATACACGGGGAGAACATGCAAACTCCACACAGAGAGGCTCCTGTCAGACGGGGATTTGATCCAGGAACCTCCACACTGTGAGGCAACAGTTTTAACCACCATGCACCAACATATGATTTTTTTTGCAGATTTTCTTAACCAAATATTCACATGCCAAAACTGTTTGAACGCTCACTCTTTATCTGACTACATGAAGTTCTTATCACAAACTGCAGCTACATTTTTCTTTCTTTTGTATTTTAGAGCAAACCAGCCAAGAGTAGGTGTTTTTTTATATTCAAGGACACATAGAAGATGCTGCTTACATTCTGCAGCTGCTGAAAAGTACAACAGTTGCCGTGGGGATCAAATATGTCAAACACTTTAATAATTCAAACCATGCAGCTGAGGACAGCAGCACAAATATGAAGCATGTTTACGTAGTACTAAAGAGGAAATAGAGACTTCCAAATCATTAAGAAAATCTAAAGAATATCTTTCATCTTTCCACTTACTTTGTGAATAACAAATGTCTTTTGATTATCTTTAATAACATCTGGTTTTATGTTTTTGTACATTTCCATCTGCTGCAGATGTGTCGTTTTGATCCAACAACTGCCCAGGGTCAACACCGCCCTCTGACCCAATACTTTGTCCCATAAAACCTGCCAGCTGGGTTAATATGTACTGATTTATCTCTGTACGTCTGTGTTTGTCCGACAAAGCTGAAATGTTGCTTTTGATGTCCTGAATGTTTTCCAACAGTCTTAATCTGGCGGGGATTAACTAGTTTAGTGTGGAGAGAAAGTAGTTCTGTATGTGACATTCTGCAACCAAAGCGAGAGGGATTCCTCTTCTGAGGTAGAGATGGTGTCACAAACATACATCGAGAGGGGCTGCGTTCAAGGGCACAGACAGAAGAGAGCTTTTTTGAATGTCAGCCCAGCTGTGCAGCATTATTTTTTCTGTTCTATTGTTTTTATGTCTTGGTCTTTTTTTTTATACTAATTGTTCTTATTTCTCATTTTTTGAGCATTTGAAATTGCCTTTGTCTCTTACGTGTGATTCAATTAAAGCTGCCTACCCTCCTATAACACCTGCACCCTATAACATAAAAACACATCACACAAGACAGGAAACAATCCATACAGATGAAGTAGAGCATAAAAGCAAATTTGGAAAAATATTATAATTCAATGTGGTTGATTGTGACCGAGAGGGAAAATCTTCCAGACAGTTTCATTCTTTAACTTTGCACCAACTCTCCTCTCCTGAAGCTTGTAAGAAAAGCACCTGACAGCGGGCCTGCCGGTCTCCTTTCTCTCTCTCTTTCTTTCCGTCCTGCATGGATAAAAGCCTCATTGTGCCTCCAAGTTCAGGGGAAGACAATGCTGTGCGGGGAGTACAGTGCGGTCATTGTTTCTGGTGAGTGACACTGGATCCCGGTGCGGACACTGACGTTGTGGCTGTAGGATTACATGGCCTGACGGAGGCGAGGGAGGAGAGGTAATGTCCCGCCTGGAGGTCACGACACGTCCACAAATAACTACACAGAACAATCCCTGAATGAGGCAGAGTATGAGAGATACAAACGTAAATCTTTATTCTTCTGCTGGTGTTTTAGGTGATACAGCGTCCATATTTATGGTTTCAATTTATTTAATTAACCACCTTCAAATATACGATGCAGCAGAAGCCTTAACGGTAAAATCAACAAATACCTTCATGTCAAAATAACTGGGTTTGTTCTACAAGTGCTCATTGACAGTCTGCTGAAGCTGCACTGAAAAATATAATACAAAATGAATCCTGGAGGGTGCTGAATAACACGGAGACTCAGCAGATCAATTAGCAGCATCAGTATAAACAGAGACTTATATTGTAAGTAGTTGATGACCGATTCCCCCCGGGGAATATTTCGCTTGGGTCAGATAGGTTTAAACAAAGTTAGTCTTTAGACCTCAGTCAGCAGAGCTGTTTCACACAAGTACAGCAAAAAAAACTCTGCATATGTGATGGTTCCAGGTACTCAAACTTGAGGCTAACCCATTGTGATGATTGTTTTACTTTTTCAAGATTAACCTTTAAAGACAAGAAAGCGTTCAGCTGCAGCCCAGCCTTTAAGTGCATCAATCAAAACAGGATATCACTTAAGTGATGCATTTCGCATTTCTATTTTCCCAGCTTTCTCTAAACGAGGAAAGCCAGAGCCACCCCAAGTCCTTCCAGAGAGGGGCATGGTCAGACAGCTCATTTACATTTAAAGCTACAGACACAGAAACAGACACAGAGTGGATTTAGAACAAGAAACTTCACAGACAGGTTTTGGGGAGCTCTGAGACTTATTGAAAATGGTTGATATTCTTGCACTCTTTCCACCCTTGTCCATGCAGACAACATGCGTCTAAATCCAACCAAATTGAGATGCATAATCCAAATGTGTCCTGAATTCAAAGATAGCCAGAAATAACTCATACAAGCAAAAGAGTAACAACTAGTAATCATTCCCCCTCAACAGTCAGCCACCATGAGCTGCCCTTGAGCTTCTGAGTGGTTACAATACACAACTGAACTGGCACGCTACTGCAGCGAGAAGACTACACAAAGAAACACGACAAACCTCCTAATCCGCTTCAATTGTTCTGCAGAGCTGGTGTTCTATTGTTTGGATCTCTGTTGTTGTATTGAGACAAAAATTTGATCCCAAACCAGAAAAATCAATTAAACTGCATGTCGAATCACCTTATTCAATTAATTCCGTGTTTCCTCGTCTTTCAAGACTGTTAAGAAATCTAATCCTTTGCAGTAACCACGGGGGGGTCTTCGTTTCAGACAATTTAGCTCACTAATTGGGTGTGTAATCCTGTCTGTTTTCAGCACTCTCCCACAGTACTCTCACACCCGGGAATCTACTGGCATTTCAAAAATCTACTCTCTTCTCATCTGCATGAACAAACAGGGAGACGTCCTGCGTTACCATCGGGACTTTAGTGGGAATTTATTTCTCATTAATGCAAATATGAATATTAGACTTTCAGAAGTAACTTACCCAAGTCACACATCCATTCGCCCATGACAAAGCAGAGGGAGCAACTTGGGGTTAAGTGTCTTGCCCAAGGACACATCGGGAATGAACCCTTGACCTTCCGGTTGAGAGACGATCGACTCCACCAACTGAGCCGCAGCTGCCCCATCCCATTCTCTGTTTTTGAGTTGAGTGTCAGAACTATTAGTCAGATAAGGTCGAGGTTGTAAGAAGCGTTTTGAGAGGTCAGAAGACTAGAAAAAGCGCAGTCGTGCTCAAGTGCTCAATGAGTAATATTAGCCCAGAACACAAAAAATTACTGAAAGAGTCATTGTGGGCCAATAGCCTAGCAGTTATGTAATGCCCCCCATGGACAGAGGCTATGGTCCTCATTGCAGACGCCATGGGTTCGAATCTGAACCTCGGCGCTTTGCTGCATGTCATCCCCCACTCTCTCCTCCCAACATTTCCTGTCTCCCTTCAGCTGTCCTATCCCATTAAGGAAAAAAGGCCTGTGGAGGACTTTGTTAAAGCATAGTAACCAGAGCAAGACTGTAGCGATACTACAGCCATAAAAAAAACAGCTGTGGTGACTTGTCTGAGGATTTTTAGCATTGGGGAAGAGCGGAGATCAGAGGTCAGGTGAGGGTCAGGGTCGAGGGTCAAGAGATCGAGACGTCTCCTCAGCAGAGACTTGTTGTCAAGTTATCATAAGCCAGAAACAGATAAAACACAATAGCGTCTAAAGACTTTTAGGGCTCTTTATTATCTTTATCATCATGACAGATTGGGTTGATAATCACCAACACAACAATTCAAAATTCAAAAACATCATTCAAAACATAGAAATGTTTGTTTGTCTTTACTTTCACAGCTAGAGTTTGTTTCTGAGCTGCCGGAGATTAGAGGAGCACGCCCAAACCTGCTGCCACACCCCCCCCTCCACACTGCACCCAATAAATCATTACAAGAGCAGCACTCCACTGGAAGGGAGGGGTGTCGTGTACAGAGGCATGTGAGTGTGTGTCTGTCTGAAATTGTAAATGCCTAATAATAATTACGATACGACACAGTAGGGTACAATATGAAACTAAAGGAAACAAAACACTTTTATAGACTTTAGTGTTGCACACATTTAGCTTCCTTCACAGTATACTATCAAAAGAAATCAAACATCCAATAATTAAAAAAAAACAACACATGTAAACAGAGAAGCACCTACCAATACAAACCACAAACAACACTTATTACATATTTACTGAAAATGCTATTAACTAGAAACTAGATGAACTAAACAGTTTTTGCAAAATGTGTCCAGAACTCAGAAAACAGAAATGCTTTCTAGTAGGGCTGGACGAAATGACCTCAAATCAATATCACGATTCATTGAACGATTATTTTGTTTTTGTTTTTTGCCCTCATAGTTCACTGACATGGTCGCTTGAAATAAAAACGGCACATTTTAGTTTTAAAGTAGAAATGAACTTCTCTAAAACTGTAGAAAATAAATAACTTGCATTTCTTGCAAACAGTTTTTCTGCAGTGTTTCCATTTGACTTCTTTTTGTTCAGTGTCGTCTTCCCTAAAGACAACATGTGTCCAAACGAGGGACATTGCTTCCATGTCGCGTATTGGACGTGTCGTCAACAAGACTCTGCCCTGAAAATAATCAAAATAAACGACATGGGCAAGATTACATCGGTTAGAGGTGCTGAATGTCGGTTTCGATTAATTTCCCGGCCCTACTTTCTGGTATCCTTTTTGGCAGTAATACTTCACGTTTCCATTTTCAGAAAGAAACTATTAATTAAGAGCCGTTTTAAGGTTGCGTCAGTGACATCAAATTAGGTTAAACCTCTCATTATTTTCTATGCATGTACAGTATTTCTATCTTTTCATTGCACTTGCATTAAAAACTGTGTTTCAATTCATATTAAATGTTTAAGGGAAAAGAAATGATGCTCTTCCCATTCACTGATTGCAGTAAATCTAAGATCTCATGTTAATCCTGAGATAGAAAACTACATCTTTTAAGGCTGTAGTTCCTGCTGAGTTTGCAGACAAAGAGCTTTACTGCAGAAAACCTGGTTCAGAGAAAAAAAAAAGACTCAAAGCTACCTTTGTTGTTGCACACACAGAGCCAAAAATCAAAGCCACGCACACAAAAGCTCCACTACCCGTGATCGCTGCAGACTGGAGAGTAAACAGGCCCCATCTTTATGTGCACATTTGCTGAGAGCAGCAGTGTGGCTGCCTTGGGATGATGTCACCTGCCATCGAGCTGCCTCCTCGACTTTGAGCGTAACGTCTCACTGTCCTTCACAGAGGAGACAGTTTAAGGCTGAATGAAGGGCGGAGAGGAAGAGCGTGCAGAATAGAGAAGGTTAGAAAAGAGAAAGTGCGTCTTTGTTACACAGTGGGCCTGACGCCAGATACCGCAGGACATAAAAATGTTGTGAGGCAGCAGGAAAGAGGAGTTTTGACTGAGCAGATGCTGTGCACTCTACAAGGCCGCCCCAGAAAATCATTTTAACAAGACATAATGTGCTGGAGGGGCGGGGGTTAACTTCTCAGTTAGGATCAGGATGGTGCAGAACTGGTCTGGTAGGTTGCAAATTACAGAAATATGTACTTAATTGCCTTCACAGCAGTCCGCTGTTGTTCCTCTTTAGTCTTTCTGTCAATCACTGAAAATCACAGGAACATGGCAAACCCAGACTCGAGGTGAGACTATAAACATCTGAAAGTACAATGACATGTACAATCAGAATCATAAGTACTCTGTTAATCCTGGGGGGAATTTGGTAACAACAGTAGGCTGCTTGTCCGGTTGGCGCATGCACACACTTCAGGGTTTCCAGACTTTAAACACAAAAAAGGAGAGGAAATCATTCTGAAATCTGGAGAAAATAAAGGAAGGAATGTTTTTTCTGCAGAAGACACTTGAAGGATGCGATCATTACTTATTTGTAAGCTGTTAAAGTAACCACCATCTTTCTCAGTATGTGATTAATCAGGTTAGATGCATTTGAGATGACATAAAGATGATCAAGTACTTAAATGTGGCATTTGAATTTGTCATTGACATTTTACAGATCAAGATAGATAGATAGATAGATAGATAGATAGATAGATAGATAGATAGATAGATAGATAGATAGATAGATAGATAGATAGATAGATAGATAGATAGATAGATAGATAGATAGATAGATAGATAGATAGATAGATAGATAGATAGATAGATAGATAGATAGATAGATAGATAGATAGATAGATAGATAGATAGATAGATAGATAGATAGATAGATAGATAGATAGATAGATAGATAGATAGATAGATAGATAGATAGATAGATAGATAGATAGATAGATAGATAGATAGATAGATAGATAGATAGATAGATAGATAGATAGATAGATAGATAGATAGATAGATAGATAGATAGATAGATAGATAGATAGATAGATAGATAGATAGATAGATAGATAGATAGATAGATAGATAGATAGATAGATAGATAGATAGATAGATAGATAGATAGATAGATAGATAGATAGATAGATAGATAGATAGATAGATAGATAGATAGATAGATAGATAGATAGATAGATAGATAGATAGATAGATAGATAGATAGATAGATAGATAGATAGATAGATAGATAGATAGATAGATAGATAGATAGATAGATAGATAGATAGATAGATAGATAGATAGATAGATAGATACTTTATTGATCCCGAGGGAAATTCAAGAAAACAAACAACATCATACATTATCAATTAACCTAAGAAATCATGTATCACAAAACACAAGATATTTTGACACTGAACAATATTTTGAGTTGTAGCCTTGAACCTCACTTCCTGTATCTAGATTTAAATATCTCGATTAAAGCTGAACTTTCCCAGGAAATAACTTCATAACAAACTTCTGTATTTGAGCATCTCTTCAATGCAAACTCTGAATCAATTCCGTGTTTAAAAATGCATCCTTTTCTTGCACTGATCTTTTTTTATTTTTTATCTTTGGGCATTTTTGCCATTATTTTTGGCAGCCCCCCAATTGATTCTTGCTTAGGGAACCAAGGGACTCTAAAACCGCCAGAGCTCACAACATGGCTAGTTTTAAATTCTGTAACTGCTATACTGAGCTCGACTGTGCCTCCACTTCCATTGCATAAAGAACTTACATGCTGACAGTTGTTATATGCAAGCAATCACCTCTGTCTGCAGTTTGAGGATTAGTGCAACGGAGCTAAGCTGGTGTGGTTGTGTCGATGGAGGGGTTGTGTGCAGGTTTAAAGAGAAAGACTTAACAACTGTGGGAGCTGGAATGATGACTCCAAGCTTGTCTCCTTTTTTTGCAGATTATAAAATTCAGGAGTGAATATTAATGTGCATCATGTTTAGTAACTGCTGCAGAAAACTGTCTACAGAAAACAGTGCAGGATAAATGGATGACTAAGATCCTCTACAGCTTTAAAGGACGCTTTTAAAGTGTGTTTCAGCACAATGAGACGGTTCATTTTTAGTATCACACACCCTGCTAGAAGTGGTTTCATGCTCTGCACACTCAGCCAGACAGGACCACCTACTGCAGCAGACAAAGAGCTCATGAGAGTACAGTCTAAAAAAACCCCAAATGAACACCAGTAAAAAAAAAAAAAAAAAAAAGATCATGCAGCCTCAGCCGAACACAAATCCATCGCAGAGAAAAGCTTTCATTTCATATTTCTGGAGATCTAATACTCCCTGGTACTGTACCAATATGTCTGTGCAGGACTGAAACACTCTGCGTGACATAGAGGATGGGGTTGCCATGGCGACCGGTAATGGAAGCCAAGAATTAAAGTCATAATCCGATCCCAGCAGGATATACGGCAGTCTGGTCGAATAAAAAAAAAAAAGGAAAAAGAAATGCCAAAAGGGAGGGGCAAAGGAGACGGGCTCAGCGTCCTGACACCGGTCACAGACTTCAGGAGGAGGTTAATTTACAGCCAAACCAAGCGGCATTTAAGGCACAACATTTTTAAAGCGTGAGCCTCCAAAATGGTTAATCATTTAATTATTCCACACCCGCAGGGATCATTTTTATCTACTTCCAAGGGCAACCACTTAGTCAGGCTTTAATGTACGCTGTGAGTCTGTAGCCTGCGGGGGTCTGTTTAGAAAATGAAAAATAAAAATGGTAACTTTATAATCAAGAGTTAAATATTCTTCCACATGTACAACAGGGTATGACTCTGAAGATCAAAGTTGGAACAGCTCCTCTATTTAGAATAAGAGAATAATACAAGAACGTGGAAATGTCTCTCTCTTTTTGTTTTCACTCAAATAGCACAACTAAATATGTTGAAGAATAAAAGTGTTATTAGTGGATCATTTTTCAAGTTTATGTAATCATTACAATAATGTCACCAACAGGCTTCCATAGCACATTCAATGATTGCACAAACATCAGTTTTAGTTACAGATGTAACCTGAGTTTCGAGGATATTTGTAAGCTGAAAGCTGAGTATGAAAAAAGAATTAAGGGGCAGCCGTCTCCATCAAAGTTGTACCACTCACAGCTCTTGTCAAAGTCTGACGGTGTTTACATGAAGAACACTGTTTTCCAATGACAACACTTGGTGAATTTGTAATTTCCAATTGCAATTACGGCATTGCACCAATGAGGTGGTGGTGCTGTATTGTAATCAGTCCAGTGCTGCAGAACTGCCAGAGAGGAAGAAGAGAAAGATGAAAAACTTAGACGTTTTTTAGTGTAGTGTCCGTGTCTTTCCCCCGCAAGGGAGTAGAATTGGGTATTGATGGTATGGACATGTCACAACCAATGTTTAGCTTCAAATCTCTGAGTACACAAACAACCTCTCACTGTTTGTTAACAGAGGCTCCAGACTTCAGTGATTTTATGCACATCCCTGATAAACCTGAGAGTTACACAGAGCAACAACAGGCTTCATGATCACGAGGGATGTTTGCAGTTAGTCAAGTAAACAATCAAAGTTCACATTTTATCCTCCTTTTTAACCTGTTTAAATAAGTCTCAGAGCTCCCCAAAACACGTCTGTGAAGTTTCTTGTTCTAAATCCACTCTGCTCCTGTATTTGATCATGCCTATAAACCCCTCTATTTCAGCCCTGCTCAGAACAGGCTGTTTCTGTGTCTGTAGCTTTAAATGCAAATGAGCTGTGTTTGACCACGCCCCTCTCTGGAAGGGCTTGGGTGGCTCGGGCTTTCTCGCTCCATGCCCTATTGTTTAGGGTGAGAAGGCAGACTCAGAGGGCAGAACAAACACCTAGCTGTGGGAGTGTCACCCACCTGGGGGAGGGGTTACTGCCCTTTGTGATGTCATGAAGGGAAAATCTCCAAACGGCCTGTTTGAGCACACATTTTCTGAAAAGTGGAGCAGGTGAAAGACGGAGAGGATGGACTTTTCTCTTAATTGGAGGGTTTGTTGACATGCTAGGGACACACACAAGTGTAAGTCCTTATGCAAATGCTCTCCATCTGTCTGCCTGTCCCTCTCTCTCTGTCTCTAAAGTGATGACCTTTAAACGAGAAACAAACACATTCAAACAGAACTCATTCGTTTTAAAGAGATGTACAGACATCTAAAGAAAAGTGTTATCAATTACCGATACGTCCCTCATAGAAGACTGGACTATGTTCCTCTGAATTGAGTCAGAGTTATTGGTGAAAAGGTTATGATCATCACAGACTTGTCAATGGTTTTGTAATAGAGCAACAGCAAATACAGAGAACAAATCCATCACATATTTTTATACATGAGGTCAGAACTGGCAGAGATAAGACACACACCCCGGCATCTGCTGGGACACATTCGCTGTGTTTTATAATCTGCACATAAGGTTCATGGACACTCACACACTGCTCAGCTGCAGCTGACCTGAGCTCACTGGTTCATCTTCCTCTCATAACACTCGGGATATGCTTGGATATCCCACTGATCCTAGACCCTGTGAGCCTTTCGGAAAATGTGCTTTAAAAAACAAACAAGGCTGCGCCAAGTCCCGCGGCACGCCGATAACGGCTTTACTGCTTCCTGCAGGTCAATGGTCAGGGAGCAGACCGCCCCATCATCATGAGGAGTGTAGGGGTGGGGAGGGGGAGGTTAGGCAACAGGAGGTGTCAGCAAGGGATCATCTGTGGCTGTCAACATGGAGAGGAAGGACTGTGAGTCGAGCTGGGGTCAGGGTTTGAGGGAACATCGACCGTTTCTTCCTCTAAGTGGAACATGTTGTGCACACATAAGCTTGATGAATTTTCAATACAAGGAGTTTTAAGCTGCTGAAAACCTCTGTGGATGCTTATTTGACAGGGAACGGTGGAATAAGAAGCATACTATATGCCAGGTTCTGTGTTGGATAATGAAGACTTGTTGTCATTAGCACTGTTAGCAGAGCTCAGATAGCTGACATTATTTGCCCCCCCAAAAAGTTTTGATTTTGTTAACCAGTGGAAGAGATATCATTTGGCACAGGTGGCCTAGTGGTTGGTTTGCACGCCCCCAGAGTGGGCGGCCTGAGTTCGTATCTGACTTGTGACTCCTTTCCCACATGTCATTCCCCGCTCTCTCTCTCTCTCTCCCTGATGTCCGATTATATCCAATGTTCTGTCTCTTAAGAAAAGGCATAGAAGCCCAAAAGTAAATCTTTAAAAAAAGAGAGAAAGAGATATCATCAGGCATGTTGAAATGTCTGCGCAGATGTGCAGAAAATACTTTTATTTTTGATCACAAACAACATTAAATCAGTTCATCTTCCAAGACAGAAAAACCGCACTCTTGTGCATTCTATTTAACTGCGTTTTTCCCACAGGAACTTTTCCCAGAGACTGCGAACCTTTGGAGAAACTCAGAGGTTTCCACTGCACAGACCAGGCTGTAACTTTCAGGGACATTATCGACTTCTGCTTCAAAAAGCCGGTGCTTAAAGTACAGGAACTTTCAAAAACTCTTAAAGATTTTAATTTCATAGACAATTTTTTATTTCTTCAACAGGGACGCTGGTTTAGCTCAGCAGTAAAATCCCACGTCCACTGTACGCGTCCCAACCTTGGCCATATATCACATATCAAACCCATAGACTGTAAATATTCTGGACGAAGCCTGAGTGACGTCGGCCATCTGTCACGGCATGGGGCTCCGGACGGTCATCGGCAGAAGCCGCCATGCTGGAAATCCTGTCTCAGTCTAACTTTCAGTCAACCTAACGACAGGCTGAGAGCTGGAGCTGAGCTGAGGCGGGTTTTAAGCCTCTTGACGAACTGATAAGAGAAACGGAGCCGTTATTAAAACATTCACTCCCTGTACTGTGTGTGCCCATAATAACAATAACTAATCAGACCTATGTTTTTTTTGTACCAGGCTGTAAACATGTTAATAATGCTGTAAAAACTGCTTTAATGTCTGTTATGTGTTTGTGACTTCCGGTGTTCCTGGAGCCAGCCTCAAGTAAACACTCGACGAACTGCAGGATTTTGCACTTCCACACTGGATTCATTTTTAAACCTGAGGTTGCCGCTTGGTCAAACCCCACTTTCATCCCTGTTTCTGACATTTGTAGCCAATGTCCTCTCTTGTCCAAATCAATACAGTGCCACGAGAGACATATTAATGCAGAGATAACAGTCTGTTGTAATGCTGTGCAAAGCTTTTATATACATCAGGGGACAGACTCTAAAAAAAGGCTTCTGTTACCCCCTAAAAAACGCAACAACTGTTTAGATAAATGATGAGCGTCTGACCACAAATGAGCTTTAATGTCAAACTAAGTTTACAGACACACAATACGTTTTCTCTGTGGTTCAGTTGGAAAAAGGGCCATTGACTAAATTCTTCACTTTACATTTTTATATTTCACCTGCTCACACCTGCCACAAACAAGCTGAGAGTTTGACACCATTCACTTATATTATTGAGAACTAATGGTGGAGCATCTATCTTTATTCAGTCTATTAGTGGACTCATCTGTGAGCTACGCACGATGTCTCCTTATTAGGAGAGGAAACGCTCACCCAAACAAACACGTACATGTTACATTTAAATACTCGGATGTTTAATTAAACCTGGATCATCTAGCACAACAAATAAACTCTGACTGTAAACAGCTTTTGGCATCACGTAATTAGAGTTTGAAATATGATGTCAAGCATCTCAAAACAGCCTTAGAGCCTAAAATGAAATGATTAGATTATTTAAAATAGCTGTATAAGGTGATGAAGATATTCACACTGGGACTCCTCCATAACAAGAGCTACTGAATCTACCTAAAAATACTTTATTCCAATTCTTGGATGTTTGTATTTTCTTTCATGTTGGCTTTATTTGCCATTTTGTGATTTTCCACGACTTCTGGCTGCAGAAAACCAACATGGAAGCTAAAAAATGCAAAACTAGAGGCTTCAGTCTATTACTTCTGAAGTTCACGAAGACATTTTTTTTAGTCTAAACAAATGGGACCCAAAATGGTTTTGGTGTTTTGAGCTTATAACTTTATTCATAAAAAATGTACGGGGGTGAGTTTTCTTTTTCTGTTATTACTCATGTGTTACTATACATTTGTATAATTAGGGGCGTGGCTTAATTTGACTAAAGGAGGTAGTTATACGCACATCACTTAGTTGCAGGGCAGTGCAAAATCACTTAAGAAGAAGACAGGCCCGCACATTTCCTCAAATGCCACAAAAAGTTTTGGACCAGAGGTCTTCTTCCGGTCCAGACGTTGTGATCAATAAAACCTTTTTGTGGCATTTGAGCAAGTGTGCAGGCCTGTCTTCTTCTTATGGCTGATTTGACTGACAGCTGGGTTAGTTGTAGCTGTTTGCCGGGAGGTTAGGCTTCACTTTAGCTGGAGAGCGTTGAAATCCAAGACGCATTCGGCCTATCTCCACCTCTCTGCCCGTTTCTAGATCACCGGAAGTAAGGGGAGTCGATATTTAATATTAGATGGCCGTCATTGATGGGCTTCATAACGCCTCTTGAGAAACCAGTGGGCTATGTTACTGAGATTATGTCAATGTGTTATACAGTCCATGATCAAACAGCAGTAGTTAATATGTTTCCCACACATGCATCAAACATTACACATATGTTCAATAGAGCTAAGTCTATAAAACCTAGCCTCCGGTGGTGGAAAATGAAGCCGATGCAGAAGTGCAAAAAAGTGCACTTTGAGTGTCCACATGAGGCCGGCTGGGGACCAAACAATGTAATGACAAAACAATAACCACGGACCACTTAGCCTGACAAGAATAACACAATATAATCCAACTTACAGAATAGAAGAAGAGAATGGTTATACTGTGTGTTGTATTTGGATATTCACTGTCAGTACCACAGAGTCCGACTTAGACTGCAGTGTCATTCAACCATGTGCTGTTGACACAGGAGTCCCATCTCTGTGTCAACCACCGACCAGCGACACAAAGGCTAACCCTCGTAATGTGGACATGCTGTGTGTGTTTGTGTGCGAGTGTGTGAGCATGTGCTTGTGTGAGGGACACATCAGCCAGCCGCCATCTGCAGCTTTCAAGGCAGCCAGATAGCAGATAATGGGTTAGGCAAACACAAGCAGTCGAGGAGGTCGAGTGGAAGTGAGTCCGGCTCCACAGTTAAACATTTGCATCTGTGTCAGATAAATACGTTTGTTTTTTTCTACATTATTTCTCAGCGGGCGTCCAATCAACACAGAGGCGTTTAATTTAGACACCACCCACGCTGAGAGCTCACACCTGCAGCAAAACTCCAATTACACACGCCTCATAAATATGCAGATTCAGACAGCTGCTCCATGACGCCAGCAGGTGTTAAAAGTTCATTTGCATATCCTACCACCTTCGCTAGAGTTTTAATCATCGCCTTCGCTAAAGGTGCAAGGCAGTCTGACACAGGACGGTTTGTGACACATGCACTGTACAAAAAGGGTGTGGAGAAACTTTTGCATTGCAAGTATGTCTGTTAAAAAGTATTTGATAATGTATGAAAGCTTGTGTTTGTAACAGATTACAAACTTAACTTACTTCGGTGTTTTGTGAGACAAATTCTTTTTAAAGATTTTTTTCTCCTTATTCAGAGAGAGGACAGAGGATAGAGTCAGAAAATCAGGGAGAGAGAGAGAGGGGAATGACGTGTTGGAAAGGAGCCACAGGTCGGATTTGAACCCGGGCTGTCAGCTTTCGAGGACTTCAGCGTCATGTACATGTGGCGTGCAAACTAACCACTAGGCTACTGGTACCCCCTACAGTACATTTATACATATTTTAACGATAACATCTCCATTAGGCCATTTTTACAACTGGTTTGAAACTATTTAAAAATGAATGATTTGGTGAACCACATTTAGAACCTCAGATATCACATTTTAATGGACCATTAAATGTGATAGACCAGCTCACCTAACACAGAAAATAACATCCGTGTACTTATGAAGTGCAGAGACAGCCTCTTGACATAAATAACAAGGTGGCAGCTCCCTGTGCAAACAGAGCTATTTGTGACCGTCTGAGGCCTATTTCTGATGTTCTGCTGTCAGTTTGATGATGGAAGTTAAGTTACATCCACATCCTATTTGTGGCACCAGTCCCACATTTAGACCTCGTCCGTATCAGCCGAGCCCTTAACTGGACAGATCTGTACGGGGAGGAAAAAGGGTTAAAAAAAAAAACTGAAGCAAAAAGGACGAAGAAAGACAACAGACAGCGGCAGAAGGATCGACATATTTGCACGGGTGTGGCGTACATGTAAGCAACTCTACAATTACATCCAATTTATTCTGCATGACCAGCTTGTTTCTTAAGTGCTTCACAATGGGGGAGGAGGAAAGGAGGAGGGGGGGAGGAAATCCATCTCTTGTCATAAAAGTGTCCACATGTGGTGCGTGCGAGCGGCGTGGCTCCTCATTTGACGGCTCTCTGCAGTGGTGCAGATGCGTCTGGCTGAAATGTGCTGACTCCTCTGAGGTCGTGATATAGATAACTGAGGTCTTTGAGAAATGCTGCGGCCGGACCAGAGTCTATTTTGGGGCGAGTTGAGTTTAAGTGTAGGCTATGCTTAGTGTCGTCTTGGCAGGGGAGAGCCTTCTGTCTAGAAAGAGGGTCATGACGGCTGAACACTGGAAATGTTTTTAGGGCTTCACTCGAATTACACACAGTGTCAGAGTACGGCCTGTCATCATGAAGGAATCAGTTACTAAAGATAATCTGAAAATCTGATCATTAGGACTCTCTCTACAGCAGAGAAGAGTCTGTCACTCTGCTACAGAACTTGTGAAAGTAGAAATTTCACTGTCCAGCCCCAAACGTCTGTTCAGGTGCTGAGTATTGGTTTGGGCAGGTACACACTCTTGGTCTTTGGCTAGCTATTACAAGGAGCTAGCTTTGTGTTGCTGGTACAGCCATAGAAGAGGCAAAGCAATCAAAGATTGTGTTGGAGAAGAGTTGGAAAAAAGAGTAACAGAGATTGGATGCACAAGGGTAAAACTGAAACTGGCTTTTAGTCATTGGCGAGAGCTTCGTAAAAACATAACAGGCTGTAACATAGATTCACGTTTGTCTTTCTCGTTATTGGGAATAGTAAGTAAAATGAGCTGACTTTCCAAGTCATCTATTGTTCTACAAGATTGTTGTTTGGCTGTTTTAGTAAATTGGAGACTCATCTGTCAAGGTGCAATTTGTATTCAGGAGCTGAGGAAACACTTTCAAATTTTTGAAAAAAAAGGAAAAACAGCAAATGGCAGTGATCAAGTGAAATATTCGTTGGATGTTGAATGCTGATTACATCGACTACAAAGCAAACATGCCAAGTAGCAAGTTACAAAAATACCAAATCTGGCTCCACAGGGATTTCATCAGATTTTATGATGATCAAATAATACAACTTTACGCTTCAACACTTGTAGGTAATGTCAATATAATGATAAGAGACTAAAGGTGAAGCTGGTCCAAAAGGATCCATTAGTTTAGAAAATGTAAGAAAAATGTTTCTGGTCTATATGATCAAAACACAGAACTCTGCATCTCAGATATGAGAATGTACAGGGTGTTATTTCAGCTTTGTATCGTTGTAAAGCAGATTTCTTTGACCTTTGAACATTTTGTTGGACAAACAAACCAAAAACATGACCCCAAGATCTTGGACATTTTTAAAAGGACATCTTCCACTATTTTTATTTTAGATTTAATAAGCTAAACAAGGACTGTAGGCTACGTTAACACACACACTTCCCTTTAGTAAACTACAAGCTTGGTTACAGGTGTGCGTCCATCAAAACTCTAACGGCATCACTATAAAATAATATGGCCTGGCAGCCTGAGTGCACTCCTTATGGTCCCATAAAACACTAAGTGTGAGTTTATTTTACACTTTAATGAGCGGCGTCTATTCAAAGCTGCACTCCAGCTCCCTTGTAAGAAACATACACTCTTCCTTCAACGAATGCTGCGGGCAAAGTAGGTGTTATTCATAGCTTCAGAGCGGGTAACTTGGCTAACACTTAAACACTTTGGCTAACACCTAAAAAGACATGTGGCATGTGTGGAGCAGTAGTACAGCACGGTGCAAGCTCCCCCTCAGGCTTTTTCTCTAATAAAAGCTTGTGGATCATAACACGAGGACTCGGAGCGCGGAGGAAACAACAAAAGGTCAGAGGCAACGATCATCATCGCTGCAGACAAAGAAACAAAAGAGCAACCCAGACTCCCCAGAGGCAACGTGGAGGATTTTCACCAAAAAAAATCCACATTTATTGACAACTAAGTCGGGCTGCACCTGAAGCAAAGTTTTCCAAGACTAAACTCCCTTTTCAGTTTGCATTGTTGATTTAAATATATATACGGTTTGGAGGGTTTAAAATCTACATCAAACAGCCTCAGAGTCAGCCGTTGGTTATTTATTGATTTACCTTTTAAAAGCTCCTGAGAGGATTTTTAAGATGGTTCTGAAACGGACTGAAACGATATTGATTCTCTTTTTTATGACCTGCAAAAGCACAACATCAGCATAAAGATAAAGATTGACCATTTATAAATACTTAAATGTAATGTCTGAAATCACTGGCGTGGGGTAGGTGTCATTTTTTAAGCACAATAAATCATTCAGGAGGATCATAAAAGATCTTCTGCATTTGGTCCATCATGAGGAATATGTTTTGCAGCTCGAGTTTACAGTTTTCTTTGTTGTCAAATAACTCTCATGACTTCTTCTCTAATGTCCTCTGTAAGGCGGTGATGGTGCACCGAGCTTTCTGTTTGTCTGACTTTCAGCACATTTTCATGAATCTTGGTTAAAAGATGAAGCACGAGCAGAAACAGAACCCATCAAATGTTGGTCCAGATCCAACAAATAAACAAGGTCTTGGCTGAGGAGGTCTATGATCTCCAAGTGCCCTTGTAGTTATGTATTAAACGGTCTATTGAATAACGGAAAAGCAGTTTCACCATTTCTTAATGCCAAAGGTCAAGTCTGTACAGAACTTGTTTTGTCTGAAATCCAGAAATAGTTGAATTTGCTACCAAGGAAGATGAACCAATATCAGCAGATTCTTATTTAAAACCATCTGCAATACATAAACTTGTATTTAAGGGTAAGCTGAAAATCTGCAGTTATACTTTTTATTTTAAATACACCATCAGTTTCACATCCAACAAGTGTGTGAAGATTCCTGAGTTACATGCAGTGAAAAAAGGAATGGATTAGTGAATACATGAAACTGTGCGTGCTATGGTTCTTAAGGACTGACATTTGCACGCTTTTAAATACAAGTATTTATCTTAAAGAAGTGTGACAGCACAGAGATGAGTATTAACCCAGACTAATAGTTGCAACAATGTGAGGACATGGAGACCCATACACACTCTTGCACACAGATTCACAGAAGCATGGGTCAGTGGTTGCTCCTGACAGACTGACTTGGCTCAGTGGATGTGAACAAAGCACGAGGTCTGGAGAGGCTTTAGACCCGTCGGGGCTTTTGTGTTTGCATAGTGATGCCATGGGTAACCGACGTCACTCATCTGAGCTCCCACTGGTGCTCTGCCAGTCCTCTACTGGGCCTGCCCACGTTTAGAGCTCAGTTTCTTCCTGTAAGTATCCTGCTGTCACAGTTTATTAAGAACACCATCTGTGGTTAAATGGGGATAATTACAATTGAAAAAGAAATTGTGCAATTTTTTTCCATTTCAGGAATCAAACTAAGGACTATATTGGACTTTCTGGGGAACCTAGCTCAATATTATGTCCTTTAAAATACACAATTCATTGACATTTTTGGGGTGTACTCTCTATTTCCAACAGCAACTCATGTATCTTCTCCCTCACTGAGAGGCCCCCCTCCTCTGTTTGCACTGTACACCCCCCACAGCCATTGTCAGCTGCCGCCTCTTGTCATGCGAGTTCAAGCCTGGCCTGGTCCGGTCATTAAGTAATAGTAGATATCTGCTTAATCGTGCAGCTCTATTTAACAAGCTTTTTCTCACACACAGTTAACCCTGCCTCCACTGTTGGCTCGTGAGCTTCAACCTGGGGCTTAGACTTAGCCACTTATACCAGTCGCTGCATGCCTCCGTGTCATTACATTAAAGCAGGCCTGTAACTTAAGCCTTAAGAGGTTTAAAGACTGATTTCATTTCATTATCGTCATTGTTATGCCATTCAGCTGAGCGTCAGAATCCCATGCAGGGGAAAAACAAAAAGAAGCAGACTGATCTTCATGATGTAACACGTCTATTTCTTGTTTTGAAAGCTTAATGAGCTTGGCAACAGCAGCTAAAATGCAGCACACAAAAGTTGTTTCTGCAGATATAAACACAGTCGAAGCCACTCCCTCCCACTTTGATCGTCTGTCACCGCTCTGACAATAAATGATAGCTGCGTTATGTTTGTCGTAGTGAAGTAATCTTCCCAGCAGGCAGGTTCAACAAGTCCTCAGCTCCACCTCAGCCCATCCCCTCAAGGTACACCGACCACTCAAAGCAAACTTTTGTGAAGTTTTGCACTGTGCAAATAAGCTGACTACACTGTAGCCAGGACGGTCACATGAACTATGTGAGGATTTTCTCAATTCCCATCCATTCTGTGCATGAGTACACACACTATGGACACAAACACACGTTAAAAGCAGTTGTTTTGAGCTGTGTTTTCCTTTGCAGATATTTGTAAGAACAGGACGGCCTCTGTGGAGATAAGCCGGGGTCTTAAACTGATTAAACTACCTCGAGAGGACCGCTCAAGTCTTTATGCAACCAGCCTGCAGGTAATATGCAATCCAGGATCAGCCACTATGGCTTAAAGCCTCTGGGAATGTGGCTTGAAAAATTACAAAACCTTACATATTACTAAAGATGAGAGTGTCATTAGGAATGTCAAACAATCGGAGTAAAAAACAAACCTCTATAAATATTACAAATCCCAGTTTAACAACTGAACCTTTTGTTGCTTCGACCATTTCTGAATCAGAATGTTTACAGGAAATTAAACGACTTCATTTCCAAATCCAATCCAAATCTGTTTATGAAGCACATTCAAAAACAACAAAAGCTGACCAATGTGCAACAACCAAAAAATAAAAACCATGAAGACCAAATAGGATCAAATCAAAGACAACAGGAAAATAGAATAGCAAAAAGTGTTAGGACTAATAGAAAAAGGTAGACCATTTGGAGAGGGAACACTTATTTGGTTTTGGACAGGCTGCTTTACGTTTGGGTTTCCAAGGGCAATAAGCACGAGCATTTTCCATTACATTCACATTTCAGGCTTATCCTGACACACAGCTTCTCCTGTGTAGTACTAAATAAACATACCCACATATATATCAGAGCTAGCTTGGCTAATTAGGATTTTAAACAGCTGAGAGAATGAACAGTCACACCCAATGTGAGGTGTGTGAGCACGTGCATGGTGAGACTTGTCAACATCGGTCTTCTTGACAAACTATTTTCCCAGTTGGTAGCAGTTACAACATGCCACGAGGGCTTAGCGTCCTAGAGAGGGAAAGTCAATGTGTGAATGCCTTGCTGCTAATTACAACAAAGGTTTTTTCCCTCAGGTATCATGATGATATCGTATGAACCCTAACTGTAGATTATTAGTAAAAGTTTACAGCTTAAAATGTCTCATCCAGACAAATCAACTGTACCTCTCTGGGTGTGTTTCAGAATATGAACTGGTTTTAAATACGAGAGAGGGACATTTATCGTGAAGTGAAATCAGGGTCATTTCTGTTCCTATCATCAGAACATAAAAACATTCCAGCTGTGCATGAATGCTCTCCAAACTTAAGATGTCATTTTAAATATAAGTACAGTTTTAAAAAGTGTTGAGTAGAGATTTTAGTTTTTAGATATCCGTCATAATTTGTTGAACATTTAACATTCAATAACAAACATTACTATTGCTTTTATTGTTATTTGTACTGCTCTTATTTGGTATTGTTTTATTTTACTGCAGCAGTAGCTCAGTCTGTAGGGACTTGGGTTGGGAATCAGAAGTCTAGGCACGGACCAAGTCCGGAAATTGGCCTGGTAGCTGGAGAGGTGCCAATCAACTTCCTGAGCACTGCAGAGGTGCCCTTGAGCAAGGCACCACACCCCCCACCAGCTCTGGAGCGTTCGCTGTGGGCAGCCCCCTCACTCTGACACCTCTCCATTAATGCATGTCCATAGGATCCTGTTTGTGCATGTGTGTGTATTTTGGCCTGTGTGTGTGTAGCATGTCCATTTGCTTGCAGCTTCTGGTCTTATTTCATGTTGTAGTGTTCTTGTGATGTTCGAGTTCTTGTGATGTTCGAGTTCTTGCCCTTTGTTCTAGTGTTGCTGTAGCTGTATGGCAAAGCACTTTGTAAACCTGTGTTTTTAAAGGCGCTATATAAATGAAGTTATTATTCACTGTATCAGACTGAGGTCAGTTTTATGAAGCTATAGTTTTTGTCTTGTGTTGTTGTGATGCAATATTTCATTCTAAGACGCAGCTGTATACTAAATGACAGTGATAACACCGGCTTCTTACGGCCTTAAGTGAAGAGAAAGCTGATAATTCCCCATCATGTTCTTTTAAGCATAAGTTCATGACTTAAGTCTAATGGTTAAAGCTTGAAAAACACTTTTCAAAACTGGTAAAGTACTGCACATTTCTCTTAGTCTTCTTCCTCTGAAACTGGGTTCCTTAGCCAAGATGTGACGGTAACAGAATGACTCAGAAGTGTCGGACGAAGCAACAGAGTCTGCTATACAACACTATAATGAGAATATTTGCCTTTGTGTCAAAAGCAAGCAATTTATCTGAGAATAAAATTAAAAAGCCCTCGTTAGTTACATTACTAACAACTTATCCATATCACTAGATAGTTCATCTTTGTCTGGTAAAGTACAAGTTATCCTTAAGGATGCATACCAGAAGACAAAGAGCCAAAATGTGTCCTGCATGAGTAATCAGTGTTTTTGATCGGCATCAAAATAGGGATTTTACCCCTCATCCACATGTGATACGGAACAAGGAAGCTATCAACAAAAACACGCACCACACACACACACACACACACAAAATGATAATGCACTTTTGTGAACAAGTGTACGTTAGGGGCAGTGTGAGGCACAATCAGCAAACAAAAGCATGGAAAAGACGGATAAAAGGACCACATGAATGCAACAATACTGCCATTATCTGTGATTTCATAACCATTAGGGGGTCTCTGAATGAGAAGTACAGAGGGAGGCTGGTTTCCCATTATGCCACTGTCACTGTGCCACCTCACCAGCTGGGTGGGAGCGGCCTACTTCAGCACAAAAGCACATCCAGTCCATGCACTTTGGAGGAAAAGAAACCCTGATTCTGTCTCTTCTCTGCAAAAGTAAACAAGTCTGAATAGATTGTTACAGGCGATTTGAATCACTCGAGCTGTGTCTGGATGTCTGCAAACAAAGAGCAGACTTGTCAATGTTACAGGAGCTGCTGCACTGAACGCTCTGCTGTCCTTTACTTAAAACCTGGCTGTCAGTAAAGCTCCTCTTTCATTGATTAACTGTCTTTTCTGCAGGAGAGGCTTTGAGGAAAGGAGAGGCTTTCTGAGACACACACGCTGATTGTTTCTCTCCCAGCCCCCCTCTTTCCTCTTTCTTTCTTTCTCTGCTACAAAAGATGATATCATCTCTCCTCATGCACAGCCACAGTGTGCTGCACAGAGACTGCCCCATATGCATGCACCTGCCAAAAGGGTGTGATGCTTCTTGGTGCTGTGCAGAGATAGAAAATACACAGAGCATCACACTCCATCAAAGTGCTAATCCCACCGGGTGTGAGCCACAAACAGACCGGAAATCTGCAGTCAAAAGTCGGGAGCAGTACCCTGAGGAACCCGGCTGGAATTGGGTCACCGGGCTTAAAATGAAATGAGGCTGATAATTTATAAATCAAGTGTGTGTGAATCAGCAGATGCTGCTGCTGACCTGCAGGTGTTTGCTAGGCCCGCGGCGCCGACTGACAGGTGGCACCGGGCAATTATGACACAAGCTACGCATTTGCAAAATAAAACACATTGAAGTGACTTACCTCAGGGCCACACGGACCGTGCTTTCATCCTGTCCCGTCGTCATGATTCCCTCTTCAGTAGTCGATGACAAAGCAACAAAAATTCACTGTTTAGGCTGCTCGTCCTCGCTAAAGAACGAGATAAAAGTGCGCACAGTCTCCGCAGGCAGGCGAGCTGACCGAGAAACGGAGCTGCTCACCTCTACTTCAGCGTCGCCATTTCAAAACAAACATTACAAATTATCTCAACGGTGTTTGAACCATGACTTCAGCGAAAAGGTGAGCCGGTGTTGTCCGCATGTCGCGTCTACGTGCGCCGCATCTCTGCGCAGTACGACTCGGATGCTTCAGCTCCGCTGGCTCGAGCCCACATGCATACTCCCATCTACCGCTGCTGTTGCTGTTGCTGCTGCTGCTAGGTGAGCCATGGACGCGCGCGTGAACACGTACACACACATTAAAAAAAGTAGACACACGCGCCGCGTAGCTTTCTGATCCGTTTACGCGCCGGGGAGGGAGCCGCAATGCGTCAGCAAGCCACGCCCTCACCGGAGAGGTTGTCTGCGAGGTGACGTCATGACAAGGTTGTATACTTATTTATGTGTTAAGTTAAAAAAACAAACACTTTAAACAAATGTTAAAGCTACCTTAGGTCACTATATAAATACCATATTATATTGTTAGAGCATGATACACTCAATTATACTTTCAGAAAAATATAACATGTAGGCCTACAATTAAGCATTATACACATTTTGCCATAAATACAATTAAAAAAATTGTCCAAAACACATATTGTTCATTTAAATGCTAGACAGTTTTCTGATCTGCTTCATCACATTTTTGGGAAATTAAATAATGAGCAAAAAAATGCTTTTACGTATTCCTTATGATTTTTTAAATATTTTGTCAGGCCTTAATATTAAACTATATCAATTAATCAAGCTGTGTTTGTATTTCACCAATTCAGAACAAATGTTTCGTCAAGACACAAAAAGAGCGGGTCAAAGATCTTACTGATTGTTAGTCTATTAAACTATAGTCACCTGTTTGCACATTTCCCCTCCCTCTATACATGAACTGCATTTCTTGTGGCATCGTCTACTTTTTCTACAAGTGAAAGCAAGTGTTCTTCTTTTTTAAGGATTTTTATGGTGGAAAAAAGGTAACATACAGTAGTTCTCAGTGTTTATGTTTTAACAAAAATAAATATATATTTTCCTACTTAATGATAAAGTACAAGAAAGCCTGACAACCTCTCCTCTGTTTGAAAGTAAAAGGGTCAGGGAAAACTTTCTCATGTCAATTAGGCACTCCAAAACACAATTATAAAAGTAAGATACACGGTCACATTGCTTGAACTTTGCAAGTGTTTTTATATTAAGTCAGATCAAACATAAAAAGTGACCTCGGTTCTCTGCTCATCAAATATACCTGCAGGTCAATGCAATCCAGTAAGAGTCAATATCAGCGCTGCTAGTTCAACAGTCTCTCACTTCTACAAGCTTTTAGTGCCCCCTTGTGGCCATTAGTCTTTATAAAAAGAAGAAAGAACATTAACCCGTTTTCATTGATGTTTTATTTTTGGTGCTGATACAAAACATCTTTTTGGTTACCTGTATAAACAGGAATTCTTGGAAACGTCTAATGTGTTTCATGAGAGTGTTTTCTTATATTTATTAACTATTTGTAAAACCAGTGGATGTAGAGAGACCATTGCATTCAGACAACACTGCTGAATCACACCAGTGGGGCCAATAATGTAGTTTAAAGAGAGACAGAAAAGTCAGCACACAAAATGTCCTTCAAAGTATGTTTTATCTGGGTAGAGCAGCAGCGTACAGATCAACAAACGGATGAAGGCCTTGTTCTACCCAGATAAAACAGACTTTGAAGGACATTTAGTGCGTCTCTCTTTAGTCTTGTTGCGGTTGTGCACCTGAAAAACTGTATTACTGTTGAGTCATAAGATTGCTCATCCCACTTTATAATGACACTTAAAGTTAATACTGCCAGCACAAGGATCTTGTTGCCCTGATTATTCACAAATATTCTTTTAGAGGTGAAACTAACCCCTGAATTTGAGAGTCAATCTAAAACAGCTTGACATACCTCACCAACCAAATTGCAGAACAACAAAACTCTTTTTTCAAAAGGTTTATTTTGGGGCTTTTTTGGCCTTTATTTGGAGATAGGACAAGTGGACAGAGTCGGAAACCAGGGAGAGAGAGAGTGTGGAACGACATGCGGGAAAGGAGCCACGGGTCGTATCCAAACCCGGGCCGTCTGTTTGGAGAACTAAAGCCTCTTGACATGAGGCGCGTGCACTAACCACCTGCAGGCCACTTGCACCCTCTTTAAATATGATGGTCAAGGACTTCTAAAAATGTATTTAAAGAAGTAACAGAATGATGTGAGAACATAAATCTGGAAACTGGGTAATGAAGTTGGATTTTTTTGGTAAGTTCCTCGTATTTTCTTCCTGGATGTTGAATTGTACCGTACCATCAGGGAGCCTGTGTTAGCTTAAATGCAGAATATAAACATTAACATTAATGCTATGATAGTAAAGTGTCTGTAAAATTATCACCATGTATGACATGTTTTACGAGATGTAAACATCATCTTGTTCAGTTTGTGACCACTGAGTATTCTTTGTATTATTGGAGTTTTTTTGTGTTGATGCGGCGACTGTGAAAGACAATGTTATAGTTGAGGTTACTCATTTAGAGTTTGGCTCGCGTGTCAAAGCGTCCTACACTCCACCGACCACTTCCTGCAGGGCAGTGATACCATGAACACAGGAGTCCCGTTACAAGCCTATCTAGTTACAAAGGCAGGACTACAGGCTGACTAATTACTACACAAGTCAACATATAATGGTGCAGCTACGCCAAAGAGTGACGATGGCTTCTCTGCAGAGGCTGGAATTCTGACACAACATTTTGAGAGATTGCTTCCTGTCTTGCTCCAAAGACCGTAAGAAACCCGACAGAAAATGACAACTTACAAGGTATGTCCCCCCCATTAGCGGCCGTCTTGCAATTTTTTGTTAAGAGTCTCCATTAAATAAGAAATCTTTTCAACTACTGCCGAGGTGCCTTTTAGCAGGGTACTGAACCCCAAACAGCTCTGGTGCGCTCCTAGCAGTAGCAGTGCATAGCAGCCCCACTTTGACATCTCTCCATTAATGCGTGTCCACACGTGCTGTTTGTGCATGTGTGTATTTCAAGCCTGTGTGTGTGAGAAGCTTGTCTCTAAATAACAGAGTGTAAAACCAGAAAATACGCCAGTCAATGCTCTCCAAAGTATCAGTAACAGTTTTTAATTATCATCAAACATCTAAAGTGCAGGGCTAATAGAGAGCGTAATGTTAGCCAAAGTGACCAAAATGTCAGTTTCCCCCAATAATACGTATTCAAATGTTTAAATCCTGATCCTGGTACCAGAGGGAAGTTTGATATCAGACCGACACTTAGTTCATACAAGTGGGAAAGATCAGAGATTGCTTAAAGTTGTTCAGGGGTCACCGTTTCTCAGCTGTGAAAAAAGGACATGAAAAATATAAAAGTCACATTAAGCACTGTAGAGGCATAGTTATAAAAATAAAGAAGCAAACTTGGCACCTTAAACTGTACTTACAGTTACATAAGATATAGCACTGTCTGACTCCATCGATCCGTACTGTGCTTGGCTGAATTCTGCAGTGTGCTAAAAAATTTGTGCAACTTATTCTAGCAGTATTCAGTATTCAGACATAATATACAAATCTTTCTTTTACCCAAATAAAAAGAGTGCAGTGTCTTCCACTGTACAGACAATAGCAGCGACTCACATTTGATCATTTAGTTTCACTCCGGCCCGATTAACAGACTAAACCCTTGTTAGTGGTTTTAACAGGAATGTGTTTTGACTCGAGTTTCACAGCGTGTGCAGATATGCAATTTACTTAAAAGTAAATCATCCTTCCCACATTGTGGATCTTAAATCTTCATCAATTTAAAACCAAAGGGGGGTACACCATGAAGCCAGTTCAACAGACCGGGCTCTAATCTGGCTTCATAGCACGTACACCCCCGGGTCACAAACACATTCTTGCTGGTTTATCAGTTTTGTAGAGAGATTTTTTGGTTTCATACAAAGAGGGGATGCTTTAACTGAAATCATACAAAAAGGTCTTTACAGTACCGGGGATTATAAATCTCATTTTGTTACAAACAAAGAAAAAAGAGAAAATTGTGAGTCAGAAACCAGGTCACTCAAGACTTTGATCTGCTGGTAAACAAGATGATTCCTTAAGGTAGTCTTGGTTGTTGTTAAAATACAGATAATCAATCTGTTGTTAATTAATCAATCAACCCTATTCAAATGAACCCTGCTCACCCACATTTTCCACCCTGGAATGTTTTGCTTAAATGTTCCCTTTTTGCGACGACAGAGGGCATGATGGGAAAGAGGAAAGTGCACCAAATAAGAGAACACCAAACTCCAAGATGAGACAAAGAAAAACTCAGATGAATGACAAAAGATCCGCCTGAGCACGGGGGAGTGTGTCAGTAAAAGTCACCGTAAAGCTCTGTCTCTTTTTTTGTTCATGTTTCACCACAACCACCAGGGGGCAGCACCACTCCCTTTTCCTCACCACAAAGGCAAACCAGAAGGACAGAGGAGAAAGAGAAATGGTCCCAGTCTACTCTACATCAGAGGCCTCATTGTCAGAGGGGAGGTAGTTGTTTCCTTTTACCCGGATGTAGTGGACGTGGCGGCGGTCGTTGGGTGAGGAGGCGCCACAGGTGCAGAGCGGACCCATGAACAGGTTCTCGATGTCCTCCAGCTGCAGGCCTTTCGTCTCTGGGAGGCAGCCGTAGACGAAGAGGAAAGCCAAGACCACCAGGCCCAAGTACAAGAAGAACGCCCCTGAACAGAGAGATTTACACGTTCAACATTACTATAAAGTATCTGAGCGATTGTGTGGGCCTATCTTCTCTCTTAGTGTTTCAGACTACACAATAACTGCTTAAATATGGAGATTGTTTCTTTTGTAACGTACCAAAAATATGATTTATTATTACATTTAGAGAGACACTTAGTGATCATATTATGAGATGTTTCCTTGTGCTTAATTTTGACGACTTAATAAATGACAAATTATAAATAACTTGTTGTTGCCACTTGCCAGTCTCTTTCCTGCAGACTTCAAAGTCACCTTGATTTGATACACGATCAAGTTTCACAGTTTGCTCTATTTAAAGCAAACCACAACTTGTAACCAAAACCCCAATCGAATTTTGTGTCACCTCCCTCTCTACTGTCCTGTTGCTTTTATCCAGACAGCAGATAAAGTGACCACACCTGTATACAAGAAGCTGACAATTAAAGCTGAGAAAAACACAGAATCAGTACGAAGTCGAACAGTTTAACTTAGCAGAAGCCATTGATCCTCGCTGACGCATATTTCCCTGATCAAAGTTCTCATCTCACATGTAAAAGCAGATCCAGATGAATCAAAGCGTTCACCATCGTCTGACCTCCTGACAGTCTTACCGTAATATGTGAGGAACTCTGCAATGTGAAGGAAGGTCAGAGACACCAGCACGTTGAAGATCCAGTTGACCCCGGCTGAACAGGCGTTACCCGTGCTGCGTGCCCACAGCGGGAAGATCTCCGAGTTCACCGTCCAAGGCATAGGACCCATACCTAACACAGACAGTCATTCTTAAATACTCACAAGGATACTATTCATTATTTTTTTAGGGGTGGCTGTGCCTCAGTGGTAGAGTCTGGCATCTGTCAACCAAACGTTCAGGGTTTTGATCCCCAGCTCCTGCAGCCACATGTCGATGTGTCACTGGGCAAGACACTCAACCTCATTAAGGTGGGGTCAGGCGTTTGTAAGCAGGGAGAATTTAAGGTTAAAGCATAAACAAGGATTTCTGAGGTGCTTTATCAAGCCCCTAGTATCTTTTTTAAACCTGGAAACAATCAGACACTCTACATTTTTACAGAACTGTAAAGAAATGTTTAAAATAAAGAAACAAAGAGATAATTGTTTTGACCTGGAGCAAAGAATGCAAGGTAGAGAATGAGGCCCATCAGGACGATCCAGGAGTACGATGTTGGACAGTAGTTGTAGGCCCAGATTGGACTGTCAGCCTCCTCTGTCTGGTTGGAACACCTGCATAAAAGAAATAGTCCATCTTCAGGTTTTGTCATAAATCTTGATAAACAGTCAGGAAAGTTTAAGTTTTCAAGCAGTTACCAGTTATATGATGTATACTATCCTCATTTAAAATCATAACGAGAATGCTACTCCTTTAGCGTTAGCTCAGAGGATTTTAAAGAGAGTGAATTTGACTGAAGCTTAATGCATTCACCTGACTAAAACAAGCTTCCTAATTTTCTGGATTAAAAGAGTCGTCATCTCAGAATCCATCATCTTTAAAAAAAAACAACTGCTCTGTTTTCACAAATAAAGGAGAACGCGAAGGCCAATCATCAGCAGCAATCTTGCTACATGTAGGAGGTTACTTCTTGCAGGATTTTAAGGATCTTGCTAAATTAAGAAGCAACATTTTTCAAGGTAAATACATCAAGCTTTCATACCTTTTCCACATATTGGTGTTAAATGGGTTATACAGTTTGATAACTATTTTTCCTTTAATTTGCACATCAATCTAACAGCTTTTTCCTCTATTTTTAAACTACATTTTACCAGGAATATCCCCATTGTTATAAAACATCTCTTTTACGAGGGTGTCCTTGATGAGGCAGCAGCAGAGTTTCACATATGAACATGGACAAGCAGAAATGACATCATTAAAAAAACCAGCAGCGTCCGGCAGTAAGATCAAGTTGGTCAAATGATCTTAATTCAGGTTTTTAAATCATTTTAGGTTGGTAAAAATCTCTAGTTTAAGTGTCTCTAAGACACTTGAGTAGGTTTTTAAGGATGCAAGTGTTTGATAATGACAGTAATGATGACTGACTGTCGTATGAGTTCAGTGTTTCCATTTAGTACTGTGACAAACATGTAACTATCTGTCGCCCTCTCATGGACTCAGTGTCTGACCTTCCCCAGGCGGCGTGTTCTTTGGACGCTTCATTGACAGGGGCGCAGGAGGAGTCAAACACTCTGGTGCCGTTTTCTTGGAAACAAAATCCACAACCTGGATCCAGCATGCAGAGCTCGCAGGACCTGGAGGAAAGAGGTGAATGTTAACCCTCTCCCTTACTAAGACATCCATGCACACACACAGGACTGGGACATGTTTTTACTGAGCATCAGACACAGGCATGAATACCACTGCGTCAGCACTCAGCAGTGATAAGAACGGAGATACTGAAGCTTTACATCAATGCCCAGAGAGGCAGCCAGAACAATGACATAGAGAAATACTTTTATTGGGGATCAATCAGTTCTTCTATTAGAACTTTTACCTCCTTAGGATTTTATTTATTTAAGAGGGACAATGCAATTTAACATAGTTTCAATACAGAATGAAATGATGCTCAGAGAGTTTACAGCTTTTGCAAATTACCCAATGCAAAATGTATGAGCAACGAAAGAAGCTTTCACTTGAACTAAAACAAACTTTACATTTATTGGTGATGTTGGAAATACTGAAAAATATGAAATCAAACCAAAACATAATTGGATTATATTCATCTTGAATTGAAATCTCATTGCCTACTAATCTATCAGGATGAATGTAAAGGACCAATATGTAAGATATCTACTGAAAGAAATCATAAAGTGACCTTACTATATCATCAGACATTAAAGGGGTCATATTGTGCCCTTTTTGGGGTTCATATATTTAATTTATGTGCCTACTAAAGTACGTTCACAATCGCTAGTTTGAAAAAAGTGTCTTTTTTCATGTACTGCTGCTCCATGCACTGGCTCGCTTCTGACTCTGTCTGCAAAGCTCTGTAGTGCCCACGTTCCAGGATCCCCACGTGTGCCAAGTCTGATCTGATTGGTCGGCCGGTCCGCTCTGTCGTTATTGGTCAGTCGCTCGGCATTGTTCTCGGAAATGTCACGCCCCTTTAGGGTGAACATGCTATGTTGAATTGCTGGCTTCTCTGACAACAATGCAGCAGCCAGTATGTCCTTCTAAGTTTAGATTCTGGACCCGAATGGTCTGTATTTGTTTGGACCAGAGAGGGTCGGCGGTGTTAAGGCAACTTTTTACAAAAAAAAAGTGAATTTGATTTCGAAGGTGTTCTCTTACCCATAAAGTCTGCAGGTTGAGTTTTGAGGATCAGCTGGGTGGAGGGTGACGGGGGGAGAGCTTTGAGCAGAAAGCAAGAACCCGATGGCCAACACAGCCAAACTCAGACTAGTACCTGGATCAGAAAACATTAAGATACTAAATTAAGCTCTGAGACAAAAGGATAAAAAAGAATAATATATCAGATCAACAAAAAAAACAACGACCTTGAGACAGGTATTAACGCAAACAAATCTTGCCTAATGTTTGACTTTAAAGACACTGAAGCAGAACTGAGAAATGTGACTATTGATTTGTAAGTCCAGTAAAAACTGTGACACTGTTGAAGTTACAAACCGATAAGGCTGCCTAGGGTCAGCTTCCTGCGGCCCACTCTCTCCACGAGCCAGACTCCAAGCATAGTGAACACAAAGTTGGTAGCAGAAGTTGCAGCAGCCAACCAGATCGCCTGTCTAACATCCCGCACCCCTCCCATCTGCAGAATGGTTGCACTGTAGTACCTTGATAAGAAGGAAGAGGACAAGAGAAATCAATTTAAATTCCAACCACAAACCAAACCTAGACCAGTCAGGGCTGGATTTATCATTTGAGATTTTACAAAAGGTTACAACATTTTTAGTCAGTGAAGAGATAATAATGTGGGTATCAGTTTAAGATAAATAGATGACCTACATGACGGTGTTTATCCCAGACAGCTGCTGGAACATCTGGAGGCCACAGCCAACTATGAGGGCTCTGCGAGTCGGACCGTGGCGGAGGATCTGCATAATAACAAGGCCTCCTGAAAAGGAAAAAAAACAAAACACAAATTTCACTCACATATCTTTTACTTCTTTAAATATTTTGGCCATCGGTGTCAGTTTTTTCACCTCCACCGGCCTCTTTCCCTTCCTCCTCGATGCTGGCTTTGATGTGGTCGTACTCCTTGTCAACGCCCTGGTCTCCGCGGATTCGACTGAGAACTTGTCGGGCCTCTTGGCTCCGGCCCTTTTGGAGGAGCCAGCGGGGGCTTTCGGGCAAGAACAAGAAGCCCACAAACTGCAGCACAGACGGGACAACTGACAAACCCAGCATGTACCTGTAGTCCAGAGACATAATCAAGTCTTTGTTGGATTACAGGAGGTCGATCCAGCAGTCAATTTTTAATCATAATCATAGAAAACATCTCTCTCTATATATTGATCCCCATCTATTCATCTTCATTCCTCAAGATCGATACTACCTAAATATTTGTTGTATCTTTTTAACTATTATCAATTTGCAAAGATAGCAGAAGAACATAATAGTCCATGCAGATGTTTCATTCAGGCCAGTGGTTCTCAACTTGTCTAGCCTCAGGAACCACTGTACCTCAGATGGCACAAAACGTGACAGAACAAAACCATCATGTTTTAAAAGCTCCTCATAGACTTTTTGACACTTTTGCTGCCCAATGAAAACCGCTCCATGACCCACTTTTGGGTCCCGACCCACCTGTTGAAAACCACTGATTTAGGTCATTTGGGAAACAAGAAGGCCATTAGTCAAGGCTTGTATACACATTAGGCTATGCTGTTACATGTGTCACTATTTTAAACAAAAAGCCGTCTTCCCAAGCATAGTCACAACCAGAGGTGTATCTTTACACTTCAAGTCTATTTTCTTCATTTGTTTAACTCATATCCAAAATTAAAAAGTGCGTTGCCAAAATGCAGGTGATCTAAGCACAACGTTGTGTCAGCAAGAATGCATCCTGCATAGACGGAAAGAAAATGGCAGCTGCTGCTCTGCAAACAAACTGTGTACGTGTTACGTTTTGAGTCGGCTCTGTCAGTGTCTTCTGAGGTAATAGAGGGACAGAGAGAGAGAGAGAGAGAGAGAGGATAAATGAATAAAACAATTCACAAACACAGAATAGGGTGTAGTGTAAAGACAACGAATACCTCCAGCCGCCGTGACTCATGTAGCTGAAAGCTCCATCGACCACGCTGGCTATAAACTGACCACCAGTGATGAAGAGCGAGTTGATGGTGACAAGCTGACCTCTCTGGTGAGGGGGGGAAACTTCAGCGATGTAAACAGGAACTGTCATGGAGGCGATGCCTAGTTTGTAAGAAAAATAAAGTAGGGTTTCATTTTAATATCGACAGTTTTCATAGAGACAATTTAAGGCAAAGACATGTTGTGACTGTAGGACTTCTTTACTCTATTCTGTTACATGATCCACAGCGCTGTTCTTTATTTATGCATAAACACACAGAGTGTCAGCTTATAAACCGGTTATATGCAGGAGTAAGATCAGGTAGCCTTACAGAACATTTCAAAAGTAAGGATCAAAATTATAACATTCAGGAGTTGTCTCTTTTGTTGTTATAGTTGCAAAAGGGGGCAGTTTTCGACCACCAATATCTTAGATTTAGATACATATTTAGACTTTTCTGTGCACTGAGGGTTAGGGTTAGCTACAACCAAGTTTTACCAAATGTATATGTCTGTTTTTCAGAAATTATTTAAAAAGCACATATTACAAGTTGCTCTGATTGAAACTACTGTATGATAATCCTCATAGTTTGTGTGTCAAATAAACATTAATCACAAAACTGATCAAGAAAACAGAGATGCAGGGGGTGGCAGATGGATTGCGGTTAGGTCAAGCCTTATTTACTGAGGCCATGGTCCTCTAAGCAGGCGGCCTGGGTTTAAGTCTGACCTGTGGCTCCTTTCCTGCACGTCAATCCCCACTCTCTCACTGGTTTCCTACTCTATCCACTGTCCTTTCAAATAAAGGCAAAAAGCCCCAAAATAACACAGAGATACAGCAAATTGAATGACCACCAGGGGGGCTCCCCTTCTCTGTGAGTGCGGAGGAGGCGGAGCAGCCTAATTCTACCTCTCAGGTAAGGAAGAAGCTGTGACCGCAGTATGACCATGAGAAATAAAAGTGGCTAAGAACAGGTGGGATGAGGGCTCAGAGAAGCAAAAACAGGAATAGACCACAATAATTCTGCTGTGTCTGCATTTTAACTTCAGTCGGACAATATGGAGATTCAGATATGTGTGGTCACAGCTTCTGGATGACATTGTGGGGACCTACGATTTAAAAAAAAAAGATAAAATGCTGAGGGCCAATATGTCCCTCAATCATAAACAGTAGGAGGAGTTATGTTGCAAAAAAGAGGGGTTTTGGACATTATTATACTCCCACTGCATTTCACCTGCAAACATGTAATAACATATTTTCTTTTAACATGTGAACACCAACTCACCTATGCCCAAACCAACTACGATTCTGCCCACAAGCAGCACCTCCTTATCGGGAGCTATACTCAGGATTACGCCCCCGATGCTGAAGATAAAACTGGCCAAAAGGATGCAGATCCTTCGTCCGAGCCACCCATTCAAGAAGCCTCCGCTCAGGGCGGCGACAGCAGCAGCCCCAACAGTACTGGAAACCAGCACCTCCTGCCACAGAGTGGTCAAGTTCATCTCCTTCTTAAGGAGCAGCATGGCCCCGGAGACCACCCCGGTGTCATACCCGAAGAGGAACCCTCCCAGGGCAGAGAAAAATGCCAACACGTACATGAAGGTGGGTGTGGAGGAGGCATCATGGTCCAAGAGATCCCCAGGTGTGGCAGAGTGTCCAGATGGAGATCCAGTGAGACTCTGCTGTCCATCTTCAGTTGCTTTCTGTCCTCTGCTGCCCATAAGGATGTTTGTTTGCTTTAAACTGTATTCATCATAGCTGCTGGACATAAAGGAAAACCAGGAATTAACTCACCAAGGGTTAGTTTGACAACCTCGTACCCCCTTTCTAAGTGAGGATACACTTCCTCATAGTGCATACGACTCCGTCAAAACGCAGAAAAGTTAAGAAAAAATTAGCCACAATTGAAGGACATTATACTGTTGCATCCTTTACAATACCAGACGTCCCAGTAATCCCAACTGAGAGTTAAGACCTCAGCTCCAGTAAGAGAAAAAAACAGGGAAGTAGGCAACACTGTCAGCTTGATTGCTCACTTAAAGAACGATAACATCTCGTGGTTAGTCTCTGCGGCTGGCTGTACCTTGTCCCTGCTGGTACAGCAAACTTCAGCATCAAGTCACGAGGATTTTCTTTTTTGCATAACTGCGCAAATTGACGGCTTCAAATATTTACAGTCTATGCTTCAAGCAGTGCCTTCAGAGCGAATATTTCCCATGCACAGTGCAACTACAACTCCACTGTGTGCAGCCATGTTTTACGTGACGTCATCTAACAACCCAAACAGGAAGGTATTTAAAAAAGGAAAGGCATAAAAAGCAAACACATTTGATGTAAACAAATCCTAGTAATAGATGTTTAAATGATAAAAATGCATCCAAAAATAATTAGCTGCTGTTTCCTACGAGCATCCAACTAAATACGTAAATATTTCGGGGAACACACTGACACAATTCCCTGTTGCATCGCCAAACTCCCTTCAAAATTTAATATTTTAGTAAATGCTTGATTTTTGGCACATTTAATAAAAGTTAAAATAACTGTGAACGCAAATTATAGACGCCTCTGCAATTCGGCCGACTTAGTTTTATTTAAAATGTATAAATTATACCTTTAACTCACTTATAAAATGTGTTATTGACAGTAGCCTATTTACATGATCAGTATATAAATACTAAAATGTATTAAAATTATTTAAATCTTGATTCTTGATTATTAAAAAAAAAAAAGCCAACAGGATGTGAATCTGTTGTTGCTTAAAATTTGAATATTGACTCAAAATACAGCATGAAATATTTTACACGTAAAGAACCGCAGCACAGCCTATCACAAGCCCAAATCACTATTCAGTGGTCATCAAATATCCATGAAATATGCCAATGCTTTAAGTGTGTTACCTTCACCTGTCAGACCCGTATGTGACTGACAAGCTGACAGGTAAACTCGAGTTTAATGTACAGGTATGTCCCTCACGGCAGATGATATTACACGTAGCCTATGACGTAGGTGACATCGCACATAAACCAAAACCTTTTGCATCTGTGTAAAATAGTTTGATCCATACCTGTTTTAAGTGTATTTGCTGCCGCTGGTGTCCTGTTCAACAAATGGGAAGTTTGTCTGATGACCCCGGCCCAGATCATATGATGTAGCCAGAGGAAAGGGATGAACACGCCCCACTGACATTGTAATGAGTACTGAACTTACCTGCTTCAAGTGATCCTCTCACGGCCTGTAAAACAACTGGTTTGAATTTAAATGTCAAACAGAAGAAACTTGCACCACTCGAATGAAATGTTACTTTAACATTGTAAAGTAAACTATTAGGCTACAACATATCCGCGGTTCCTTACACCACTCTGCAGACTGAATTATATTACATTTTGAACATCAAGCAATATACAATGCTAATGTTGCCTTTGCTTGCATGTTGTAGCACTTTGTAAACCTGTGTTTTTAAAGGTGCTTTGTACATAAAGGTATTATTAGCCTATGTAAAATGTTAATATACTAATTGACTCTAGAGGAAAAGTCTTCATGATCAAGTTCAATGATAGGTGTAAATGTCTCATTACATCCAATACATAATTGAACATAAATGGTTACACGCCGTCACGGTCAAAAATCTATATCACACACCTGAATCCAATTATCTGGAGAAAAGTCTCCACCCAGTGTTCAGTGTCGGTATTACACTCAAATCAAAAATCACAGTGTTGTGTTGGGGTTCTTGCAAAGATCCATAAAAACTAATCATTTTGGCTCCTTACAGTCAGTATCTTTTATTGATTTAAAAAAATGATGTGATTATGAATCCGTCTGAGTTGATGAAGTGGTAGTAGGCCTACCTGTTTATTTACAGTCTATGGGTGAAACCAGTTTTATTACAGATTGAGGAATGAGTAGCAGATTAGGCCTATAAATCTTTAATTTAATTTTTTTAATTATTATTGAGAAAAGCGACAACACAGAGTAAGATCACAGAATAGCCAACCACGAAACACAAAAACAAAAACAAGCAAAAACGTGAAGAAAAGAAACTAACTATACAAACTGTATACAACTACTGTATAAACATAGGGGTATAAAACCCCCCGAGCTAAAGTCAGTAACAATCAAGAGTTTCACAAATGTTCACTGTTTTCTATCTTCTAGTCCATGTAACAATGTATTTTGAATGTTTGTAATTTTGATTGTTTTTGGGTTTCATTTACATTTGAGAATACAGTATTTCCTAAACAAAATTAATAAATGTGCACATCATAAAAGCCCATATCTTTTGCACAATCTGTGGTTGTTTTTGTTGACCATTTATGCTGTCGGTGTAAATACCGTAGTTACAGTACTGCGTGCGCACTGCAAAACGAGACGGCTGATGCGACTTGAAAAACGTACACAAAGTTGTATTTTCTTGAATCAATCTTAACTTTACGTGAAGCGAAGTATGCTGAATCTACATTCAGCATAGATTTATTAGCACTGTATATTAAGTATACCCGTCTATTTGCAAACGAACATTGAAATTGAAGATCTGTTGAAGGGAGTACAACGTAAATAATCTGTGCCAAGATTATCTCACTCGCAGGAACTTGGTAACTGACACCAGACCAGAGGCGCTGCTTGTCAACAGGCAAGGCAGAAAACTGCTTGGGGCCCTGAAGGCTAAAATGTTTTAAACCACAGCAGTAGTTCAAAATATGCAAATTTTGCAATGACAGTAGGAAACCTCCCTAATGTCATAAATCACTCTCATTGCCCTGCTTAGCAGATCATGTATTACTCTTGTGAAAACCAAAGTTCGTCATTGAAAATCACTAGAAGAGGACGAGCTTTGTGACACTGCAAGATTTAATAGGCTAGTGGTTGGAGGGGCCCTAATTAATTTTTGCCTATAGGGCCCCAGCAGACTCTAGAATCGCCACTGCACCAGACACCGGTTCGGTATGGGGGGCAGCTTCAGGATTCTCTTCGACTTTGAAAGTTAAGCTGTCGACTACAGTCGGTCATATTTGTATAAAAAAGACGATTCGGTGCTGAAATGGAACTTTTTAGACGGTGTGAATGAAACGCGGTGCCGCTGCTGCTGCGCCTGCGCGTTGACTTCTTCTTCTTCTTCTTCTAACGGAATTCCGGCAGGCTGCTGTACACTTTAGAGTGTAACGCTGCCCTCCAAAGTCTAGGAGTGTGTAGTTAATTTGCGCAGTGACCGTTTCCATGTTTCCTCTTTGACAAACGGGAAGTTTTTCAGCTCTTGTGGAGTCATATGATGTGACTCTGAAGAAGAAGGAGGAGGAACAGGAACCCGCCTGTCAGGGAGGAAACAACATAATAAAGTACCCAACTCCACAAAGAGGAACATGGGGGAAAGTTAGCTGAGGACGGTGATGTCAACGTGGGAACCGAAACAACGACAGACACTGACAGCTTCCCCAGTCGTGACAGCCGGTTAGCTGTTTTTAGCTATTGTTTTTATGATGCAACACAGCTAATATTTAGTAATGTGATGTAATGCTGTGAGTACGAACTTTTCGTCTCATGCTGCCTCAGTGTGGTGGTCGCCTCAACTCGTTTCTAAAGGCTGCAAACTGATCGACCTAAATGCACTTCAAGCCGACAGCTGGAAAACAGCATTTCAAAGACCATGGTTAACCAAGAGGAGTTGGAAGAAAGGTTGAAGAAGCTGCTAGTGAGGCTAAAAACTCTACAAGAAGACAGACAACTCATCACACTGATCCAGATTATCCAGGATCTGCTTTTCCTGGCGCACACAGACAATGGTAGGAAACACAACCTTCCTGCTCATGTGCATCATACTGCATGCTTATAAAAAGACACCATTTCCTTTGCATATGTTGTTGATTTAAGAGGAGTACTAAGAAGGGTTAAAGCAGTACTGCCACAGTGTGAAAACACCTTAAAATACAGATGTCTACTTATCCACAACAATGCTTATTGTTAATGTTTGATTATTATTTGTCCCTTTTGTTCTGACACAAAAACACGTGAGCATCATTTTTTTGTTTCGATTTGTGCAGGTTAATGTATAATCTCTTATAAGGGGCTTTCATCTGTAACAGTGCACAATGTTTTTGTACAAAGATAGGCTTCTTGTTGGTCCCCAAAGTCAACATTAATCAATAATGAACACTTCATTAAAAATGGCTGTAATGTGAATGTAACAGATTAGAAAAGTTACACTATCATTTATTTAATGCAACAGAGCAGAGGTAGAAAGGTTGGAAAAGAAAATATAAACATACAAAGTGACATTTTAGTAGGTCTACAAATGATTAGGTTTTATTTTGTTCCTGATTTGTTTGGTTTTAAAACAGTTTTAATTTGCAGATTTGGGTTGCTAATCATCAGCTATGGAGTTTATCTAACAAATAGGATTTGTAACATTTCCTTTATGTGCAATATTAAACTCAGGCACCGTCACATTCACTGCCCTATACATGCAGTGCTGTAGGTGTACTTTGCACAGGGATGTGACAAATAGGGACATGTCAGTGTTGCTGTTTTTAAAAGTTTTTACGAGGTGTTTCATTCAAAAGCAACGCCTAGATTTGAATAGTAAAAAGAATGCACATCAAATTATCATCATGCAGAGTTTACGTAGGAATGCTTTCACATGTAAACATGTAAATATTGAATTCAGGACTTGCTGGAAGAAACATTCAATGAGAAACATTTAGAAACTGATTGGTTATTTTTTAATAACTCAAAAGTTAAAGATAATGTCCATGTCACCCTCTTAAAAGGTCAGGAGGATAGTCAGGATCTTCTGTTTCTCCAACTTGTATGATAAAACAAATCTATATTTTTAGGTTTGCTGAGTTTTATCCAATTAGATTTGTAATATTTTGTTCATTCTCTATCCAAATACAGGCATCACTTCTTTCCCTTGATTCAATACAATTGATAATTGTGTCTTTTCATGGATTCTTCTTAGCAGTGTGTATTCATCTCTTCTCATTTAGACAATGCAAATAAACAAAAGTCTATATTTTACTGAAGAAGGAAAGTCTTGCGCTTCAGCTACTCCACAAATGAAGGTCGGTGCTCTGAGAGATGACCCTTAGACGTTCAAAATATAAATCAGTGGACTCCTTCTCTCAGACACGATCCAAAGAAAGTAATGGAGCACACCAATCACTTTGTTTATTTAGGTGCATTAGTTGCGTCCTGACTCTAAGAAAGATGCAGTGTGTCGAAACGTTACTCCTCTGCACCTAAATCATTTTGCCTTAAGTGATTCGCGTGCTCCAGTACTTTCTTTGGATCGTGTCTGAGGGAAGGAGTCCACAAAAAATCAACAATACTCCTACTTTTCTAAGGGAACCCTAGTTATTTCTAGACTCTTCTCTAAGCTTTGTAAGGTGCATTTTAAAACAGGAATGACCGTTAAACAGCTTGCTCCTGTCCTTCAAAGCCAACCGGTCTCATCTTGTCTTTTCATCTGTTTCTCCTGTCATGCAGCTGCTGAACTGTTTGAGGACAAAGACGTCCATGAACCCCTCATGCTGGTGCTGTTTTCCTACATGAGCAGCCGAGGCGTCCAGCAGGTACAGCGAGACATCACAAACAATGTGGCATATCTTGACCAACTTTACCGTGTTAAAAACAGGGCCATAGAATCAGCGTGCTGACAGGAAAGAGAAGTGTTTACAGTGTTAAACTAAACAGGCACACCACAGAATCATTTCTGCTGTTTGTACTGTTACTTGAAAGTCATCCACGGCTGCAAGGCCTATGTCTGAATTAGCATGTTTATGGCGTCCCGTGACTGCAGTGGATGGTAGTTTATCAGAAGTGAGATTGCAGCATGACACAAACTGAAACTCAGATAGTGAGACTCATTTACAGGCTCGGTAATGACAGACAGACTCCTCCACAGTACAGGAGGTTTGTCTTTGAGAGCACCTTTCAGGCTGCTTTGGACCGTTTGGGGGTGAAGGAAAGTTTTTATATACGGAAGCATCCTGATTTTACACATTGTGAAAATGCTGCATAGCACAGCATCCATTATTATCAATAATGTGCAAAGATTTGTGGTGGTGGTTAATTTTGTGTGGGTATCACCTTGCAAACAGAATTGCAAAATTGTGCAATTCATGGTGTAATGTAAGCCCTTATATCAGCTCTAGGCAGGTGTGGGGTTTATTGTCGGACACGTTCAATCATTTGCAGCTTGTAAACGTAGGACTCAAGCACATTTTTATTCTGCAGTTTGTCCTACTTACAGTACAGTAGTCAATGACTCAGTGGTTGTTCATGTAACAGGATCAGGACACGGGCAGATTGTTAGTTATGGAAGAATCAGAATCTGGGTTTTTGCCAAGTAGTTTTTTTTTTCACATAAAGAAATGTGTTGTGTTGGTTTGCTGCAGTAAACAAAAAAGGCCAAGCAAAGTAAACAGCAGTACTTCTACTTCTGAGAAGCTGAAGACAGAATAACACAAACAATATCAATTCAAAATAATATTGTATGAAATATTTACATCAAATATGTTTAGTGTGATGATTGAGCTGCATTGAATGTGAAAAAAGTGTCCATGGGAATGTGTAAAAGTGTGTCGTATCAAATACAGTTAGCAATGAACCTTACAGAGATGATAGTTGGAGATGATGTCTGTACATGTAAACATGGAGTTAGAAATGGAGACTTAATGTTACATCCAGCGCTGGGCGATATGGACCAAAAATCATTTCTCATGAATTTGAAAAACAAAGTCAGTTTGAAGTCAAATCCACTTGAGCCAAATGTCACACAGGCAGTTTGAGTGCAGGCTGCACAGTGTCAACATGCACATGAACTTCCAGTTTGTGAAAGACACAATAATGTGGACCTCAGGAAGAATAGCTGAGCTCTCGGGTACAGCTAATGGGGATCCTAACAAATAAACAAAGACACAATAATAATATTAAACACATGTTTTGGGGTTTGGTGTGTCGCAGATGGGAGAGTCACTAAGAGTTTGTTTCTAAGGTAGGAGAGCTGTGTAGGATGGGAACGTTGCTGCTCTTGCTTTGCTTCAGTGGAGTCAAAGATGTCGTTATAAATGTCTAAGTCCTAAGCTGTAACATTGCTCAAGCATCGTACATATATCTGGCATTTATTCAGAGCATTTACGAAGCATCGCAGGTGAAGGCTCACTCTTCACATTTCCGTTAGAGATCACGTTATTTATGAATTTGTATTTGTGTCTTTATCACTAGCCTGTACATTTTATACTGTCCACTCTTCTTGCTACAGGTGGGTTGGTCACTGCTGTGTCGGCTGATTGAAATATGCCCCCGTACCCTGGACGAGCTGACCAAACCTCTGCAGGCAGCCAAGGACTGGGAGGTACTGGGAGTGCACCAGTAAGTAAAGACAGTCAGACTTATTGGGTGCCGTAGCTGTGATGCACTAAAATGATCACAATCGTGAACTCATACTTTATGATCATATCAGCAACGGTTTCTGTCACATGGGAATACATAACAGTGTCACACTGCAGAATACCAGAGATGATATCAAACCCATTTAAGGAGTGAAACACAACAAATAACCAACAGAGGTAAACACACATTATAGCTCCTACAATGACTGTCCAGATGTAAAAAGCCTGATGACTCATCAGAACCAGGCGATCTTTGACAAACACATACATTGATTCCAGATGTTACGTATTTTCTGCATCAGTTTGTTTTTCTTCAGTCGACAGTTTGCGTGCTTTTAGGAGTTTCAGAAGCAATAGACTGAGGCCATTTTCAGTTTTCAGTTCCTCTTCATCGCACTGAAACTGCTCTGTTCATCCCCTCTCCTTAACGCCATGTGGCCTTTTTCAGTTCCTTTGTTATGACGTCTTACATTTTCTCTAAATACTTTGTATGTTTCACGAGCTGTTGTTTTTTTCTTCGATCCTCTGTGTTAGTAATAGTGGTTACATAATTGTGCTCAGATAATTGTGGGGAGGGAGGGGGTTTACTTGATGATCAACTGGTCTATAAATCAGCATCATGTTTACAACAGTTTTTAAAATGTGCAGTATTCAGTCTCAGAATCCCTTCATCTGTGCTGCGGCCCTGGATAATTTCTTTCCCTGTACCGATGTGTTCTGCAGGCAGATCCTGAAGGCTCTTTTTCACTACAGCACAGACTGCAGAGTGACCATGGTTGGACTCAGAGCGCTGGCTCTCCTGCTCAGATCAGGTACAGGAGATATGCTGTAACACATCATAGTACGTGTGCCCCTGCTTCATATGATGCTAGCATAAATGCTATAAGCCTGGATAGAAAAAAGAGGTACAGTAGGTAAACACACAAACAACAACACAGTGAGGACAAACAGGTTGGCCATTCATACATCCTGATGTCATTTTGATAGAAATACATGTCAGTTCATAAGAACTTTGATGGAATATTTGATCAGGAAAGGAAAGCCACAGATGTGTTGTAGACAGACTAGGGACACATATCAGTGTAAGAACTAGGGCTGTCCCGAATACCATTTTTTGGGCTCTGGATATTCGGTAGTTATCAACAGCGAATAGTCGAATATCCGCTGGGGGGGGGGGGCTGAAGAGTGCGGTCACACTGCATCAGGACATACCGTGCCCTCTTGTACATAACGTCGTAATACAACAAATGCATGCTTTACGTTATTATGAAGCGTGCTCAGTTTACAAACAGACGGACTCGGCTTTTAATGCCTTTATTGTAGAGATAGGACAGTGGACGGAGTCGAAAATCAGGAAGAGAGAGAGTGGGGAATCGCATGCGGGAAAGGAGCCACAGGTCGGATTTGAACTTGGGCCATCCACCTGGAGGACTATAGCCTCTGTACAAGTGGCGCGCACACTAACCACTACACTACCGGTGCACCATGAGAGACTTTACTTACCGCCCAACAGATTGTGTAATTTTAAGTATGACGTTGTGGCTTGTACACAGGCGACACAACGGTTAGAGAGCGTGTTGTGTTTTTTAGGAGCGGGCCTGAAAGTTCTTAGTTCCTTTGCAATAAGTTTTACTTCAGCTTTCTCCCCAAGCGCTCCTGAACACTTAGTTCTTTCTAATGTGAGGAATCACTAACCATCTGGTCAGATATGAACCCTATTAAGGCATTATGTGTGTTATTAACGCTCATATTACTGCATCACACAGTTGTTTTAATTCTTGCTTTGTAGACCCCATTCCTCTGCTGCTGCTGGAGGAGGACCAGGAGGATGTGTTTGGCCTGGTGGTGCAGGCCATGAAGACGTTTCCTACCAGTGAAGAGGTTCAGCTCCAAGGTTGTGCAGCACTGCAGTTGCTCCTGGAGAGAGGTGAGCAGACTCCACCTTATTTATACTGTAGGATGAACGTGTGGAGCAATATTTGTTTTCCAATATTTGTTCTTCTAATGTTAGCCTGCCTCAAACATGAGTTTCCATCACAAAAAAACAGCTCATGTTAGCATACCTATCTTCCTGTATGCATACATTAGCAAGGTGACATGCTTACAGATACTCAGCTTGCAGCTTTTGAAAGTTTACAAGCTCGCGTTGACCTTATAACCTGCAGCCGTTTTAGCGTGCTAATGTTTGCACCTTTTTATGTATTAGCAAGCTCTGCATTTACCTCTTTTCTTTGTGTTTCAGTGTAGTTGCTAAATATTCCTATTGTTCATGTGTTTCTAGTGAGTGATGAACACCTTGTGGAGTTTGTGGAGAACCAGGATCATGTTGTAGTTCTGGCGGCGCTGCAGAGTTTCCTGGACAGCCCCCAGCTGCTCGAGCAGGCCATGAAGGTGCTGCTCCCACTGACTCGTCCAGGTAAGTCGCCATTACACTCCTCTTTATGTATCCCTGTGGGGACAATAAAGATACCTTTGACCTTTGACCTCTACAGTTAAGGAGGTCCAAAAAGGTAGGAAAACTTGTGTACTAGTTCTCTCCTTAAATCTCAGTCTGCTGCGTTTGAATGAATAGATTGTTTTATCTTTGTGTTCGTTCACTCTACTAATGTAATGCTTTATGTGTTAAACCACATGATCATCATAAAGGAAGCACATTCCTCAGAAACACTTTTCTTTCTTTATTTCACACAGTCTATTTCAGGCCGCAGCAGCAGACAACGACGTCACTGTGACTTTCAAACAGTCCCGTTGTAAATCCAATTATCCCTCAAACATGTGTGATGGTCCGCTGCTGTGTCAGAACAGCAGTTTGTTGTTAAAAGGAGAGTAGTGTTTGCTAAAAAACCTTCATGGAAATCCCCCCTTCAGTGAATGCTACATGTATTTACTACCCAGATGCGTAGTTTTATCATAAATAAATTAGTTGAAGTCTTGCATATTTCCAGGAAAAATGTTTTTAACAGCAAATTCAATGAAGAGGCTTGATGTTAATGGGTACATTTATGTAAAAATAATCAGAAGAATGGCGAGGGAAAATGTTTCTTAATCATTTCCCCTCAGCATTAGATGTTGTTCATTTGTGTAGTTTTAAATAACAAGGGTAGGACAAATGTATGCTTCTACGACAGATAACTGGAGTTTGATTTTAACGCAGGTAAACAACAATTTTTTAAGTCTATATTCGTTTTTTAGATTAAACACAGAACATAAGCAACATAAGAACTGCTTCCATGTTTCAATTAAAGACCAAAATTGGTACAAAGTACTGTAGGATATTTTTCTGTGTTCAACATACGGTAGCAGTAGCTCACTAGGCCAATGTATGGAAGTTGGTCTGGTAGCTGGAGAGGTGCCAGGTCACTTTCAGAGTACTGTCGAGGTAAGGCAGCTCTTGAGCAACAGCTCTGGTTTGCCCCCTGCGTAGCAGTGTGTAGCAGCCCCACTCTGACATCTCTCCACTAATGCATGTCCACACGTCCTGTTTGTGCACGTGTGTGTGATTCAGGCCTGTGTGTGTGTGAGAAGCGTGTCTCTAAATAACAGAGTGTAGAACCAGAATTTCCCCTCTGCGAAGAATAAAGAACATTTAACCTACATTTTGTTTGAACTTAACCCTAGCATAAACGACTCTTGTTGTTTCTTCAGTACAGTCTTTACATTCAAAATATTACAAGTGAAGTTTTCTCCATCATTTAAAGATGAATGCACATTGTCACCATAACCAACATTTATATTAAAAACAGACAAGATGTAGCTGTTGACTTATTCTTTACAAATGTTACAAAGATTACTGAAAAACAAACTGAGGTTTAGCTTTATATTTCACTGGATACGTTTGGCGTGAAAAGTGGAATCAACTTCAAAAAGGGACGAAATAGTGCTAGTCAGTCATAAACATTTCTTTCCACTGTAATCTGATATGTTTCACACATGTATGATTTATCATGCTCTTGGGAGAGGCTATTTGTACAACCATCGTTAATGTGACCCTTTTTCTGACCTCCTGTTTTTCTGTCCTTTCTTTGCATTTATTCGCTTGTTTTATCCACTCTGAAATCTCGAGACAGATTACATTTAAGACTGAAAACGGGAAAGTAGTGGCATGGATGTTCCAACTTGAACTGAAAAAAGCAGGAAAATTAACCATGGCTCTTCTCTTCCAGGCAGTAACGTGGAGGTGTTGATGTCGGGAGGCGCTCGGTGCTACAGCGTAATCATGGCCGCAATGGATGCTTTTCCCGAGGTGGAGGATCTGCAGGAGACGGCCTGCTGTCTGTTCAGGAGGTTAACATCAGGTCAGACACAGGAATTAAATGTTTTTTTGCTGATATCTATTTTGAACCAAGCCTGGGCTTATTGCATTTGTTAAATGGTAAATGGACTTGAGCTTGTATAGGGACACATCGATATGTAGCTGCAGGAGCTGGGGTCGAACCCCCGACCTTCCGGTTAAAAGACGACCGACTCTATCACTGGCTCAGCCTGGGATCAACTTAATGAGGATGCTTTCTTTGCATGTGTGTTGACTATATGCATGTTTTTGTTTTAGTGTCTTAATCTTGCTGTAGTCTGTTATACAGTACAATGGCCGCACTTATGCAATAACACATTTTGCACTTTGTTTCATTTGTTCTTACAAGTTTAGTGGACTAATCGGTACAGGAGGGTCAGTAAATCCTCAGTAACTTATATGGGTGCTGAATCCTCAACCAAAAAATGTTTTAAAAGTATTTCAGGACAGGTGTTGTAGTATTTCATGTGTGCTGTCCTGAAATACTTTAGATACAGGAGGGTGGTAAGAATGTGAATTAGAACAATTGTCCCTGCTAGCTTCTTTTAGTTAGCTCATGATTTGAGAAATCATTGATGTTGTGCTAAACGCTTTTTGTAAGAAGCTCTTTTGTTTGAGCTCTTATGTTTGGTGGCCACACTTACTATGTTCCTTCTTTGCTTTTATAACAAGTTGTGCATATGACAGATTCTTATTTTTAAAGATTGAATGAATAAACCAGCACATACTCCTTAAGCTGATTGCTAATTATTGGGGAGATGATAATGTTCTGTTTAGATGCATACCTCTTTAATTTACTGGAACCAGTGAAGCTACATCAATGAATAACCACTGTGTGACTCTTTTGTTTACCGTCAGTGGTGATAACACTGTTTGTGACATCAATAAATTAATACAGCAGTGTGTGGACTTTATTCATCAGAAAGGCTAATGTGTTTGCTAGTTGGCAGATTAAGATTGAAGAGGTCAGTAGCTGTATCCGTTCAAACCAGGGTGTGTTTGTTTTGTGTCCTCTTGTTTGTAGAGAGCTACTACAACATCCTGGTACTAAACGGCATCCAGAGGGTCGCAGTGAGAGCCTGTCAGACTTTCCCCAATAACCCAGCGCTGCAAGCTGCTGCTCTCTCCTGCCTGGCGGACCTCAGTAAGGCTACACACACACACACACACACACACACACACACACACACACACACACACACACACACACACACACACACACACACACACACACACACCTGCTATATTTAACTCATTTATTTATAGGGTAACAGGTGACTTAGGGTTGGAGACTACAGAACAATGCCGTCACCTCAATGCCCTCTTGGGTGTGCAATAGTCTGGATAGAACAGAAATCGATTCAGTCTGTCTGAAAATAAAGGCAGAAGAAGAAGAAGCTAAAGAGTAATGGGCATCTTCCCTTGCCTCCTGACCCTCCGGTTCCCAACCCAAGTCCCGACAGACTGAGCTGCTGCCGCCCCTAGCTTCCACATAGTGTCGTTTTTTTAATGCCACAGTTTATTTGTACCTCCAAAGCCAGAGAATGTCTCCTTCATGTCCTTTGATTTTATTTCTATTTCAGTTCGCCCATATGTGACACAGAAAACAGGCCGTCTGCGGCACATGGTGTCGACTCCAAAACCCTTGAATATGTAACCCAAATAAACTCAACACAGTTCTAGATAAAAACAGAGCTATACTCTGTTTTTTAAAGATGAAGTCGTCTACTAATTAAAGAATCAAGCTAAGAAACGGGGTCAGTTGATTCACAATAAGTTCTTTCTATTCAGTCTTATTCAGAAGGCCTAGTTGTATGTTTTTAGTAATGAAGTCAGTTGCTAAAAATAGAAGACTTTAAACTTTGAAAGCCATGAAAATAATCTGATGGTTGGATCTCTTGTCAGCTGCCACCATTGTGCAGAATAAGGCAGTTGCTGATCAGGGTCCTGAGGAAGGAGAAGAGGAGGAGAACAGGGGTAAGGAGGAGGTGGAGGACATGGGCCTGGGCTGGATGGAGGCCTGCTGCATGGCACTGGAGCTCCATGCTGCTGAACCGGCTGTCCAGGTCAGTCCCCTTTACCTTTTGTGCTACTCAGATATGTAACACAGAGTCAATTTGATAATCAGAGTCTCTCTGAATGTCTTCCACTGCCTCAGGAAGCCGCCAGCTGGGCCATTCACAATCTGTTACTGCACAGAGCTGGAGTGAGCCAGTCAGAAGAGGAGCAGGATGAGAGGTAACACAACACACACACACACACACACACACACACACACACTTCCTCTACAGATGTGTATCACTGGGTGTCATTTGTTTGCAGTGTTACTTTCTCTTAAAGCACATGTACTGATCTGTGAAATGCTGAAATATCCACAGACAGTTGTTGAGTATGGAGATTTTCTCAGCAGACAAAGGAAAGGCCAAACAGGAAAGCCTAATCATTTCCTGAAAATAACCTTTGACCCCAGTCAAGATAAAGAGTATGCAATTTGACATTTGAAAACACAATGCATTACTGCCATGATGAATTCAAATGTGTTGGTTTGATATTGTGCGGCTGTTTTCAGGACTCCTGTTCACAGACAGCTGATGGCGGCCATGCTGCTCCACTCCTCGTCTCCCAGTGTGTTTGAAGCTGCTACCAGTGCGATCGCCACACTCATCACGCACAACAGTGAGTCTTCAACAGTGCACACTAAGCAGCTTTAATGTTTGCATATCAGTGTGTTACATAGTTTATAGATAATGCAGAAGAGGTTCATCATGTCACCTAAACTTCCAGCTCCCTTCTGCGTTATAGAGTTTGTAGCTAGGCTCAGCTCTTAGCTATCTGTCCTGCAACTTAAATGTATAAATACTGGTTTGTTACTGCAGCGTGTGCTTTGCTCTGTGTGCAGATAAAATGCGTTCCCTGCTGCTGTCCAGTGGCCTTCACGTCAATCTAGTGGAGATGATGAAGAGACACTCGACCTCAATTGAAGTTTCCATCAGCGCCTGCAAACTGCTCAGCCTGCTCTTCCAGGGAAGGTGGGTGAACAGCTGTTTCCATTCTAAGCCTTTGTGTTGGCTTTTTGTAAAATCATTCAGCAAAGAAAAGTCAGCAAGGGAAAAAAATATCAAGGAGCAGTCAATGCTTGTTTTTTTAATAATACACATTTTTGTGCAGACATTTAGTTTTCTGACTCGTGAAAAATACAAGACGAACAATTAAGCAAAGATATTTCCTCACACTTTTCTAAACACAGTGACTTTGATATATTTTCGGGTTTGCTGTCAAAGTTGCGTGCCATCTTGGACAATGCCTCACAGCCACTCCAGGACGTGCTGGTCAGACACAGGAGCACATTCAGTGCTAGACTCATCCCCCCACGATGCACCACAGAACGCCACAGGAGGTCATTCCAGCCTGTGGCCATGAAACTCTATACCTCCTCCCTTTGAGAGAGTCATACACTTAGTCTGTCAAATGTCCTGGACTTATTTATTTACACTCAAAACTGGAAAATTCTCCATTTATGTGAAATACTTTGTGCATTAGCTACACAGTTCAACACTGCCCATGCATATTTGCAAATATTGTACATATGTTCATATATTCAATTTTCTGTGCTTGTAAATAGCTAACTACTCCTTCTATATGTCCTGCTATATATTGTGTTTGAAAGCAACTGTAACTATCACATTTCCCTCCGAGATTAATGAAGTATTTCAGATTCTGATTCTGATAACTTGTCTTTCTGCATCCGTAGGACAGCCAGTCTAGATGAGCTGAACATGGCCACGAGTCAGATCCTCAGCACCATGAAGGTCCACAACTTCCACCCTGAGGTTCAGCTCGAGGCTCTGCAGGCCAGCCTGGTCTTCCTCTGCCCAGGTACGCTCAAGATGATTTCACCGACATATATTAGTACTCTCTTTGTCCTGTTTATAGACCACCCAGAATTGACTTCCCAGTCTGTTCTTTACACTTTGATTGTTTCTCAACACTTAATCTACTGTAAAAGTTAGAGGAGTTGTTTGTAGTGATGAAATCACAGCGTCATATCACCCATTTTGCATGCGTGTGTGTTTTGTGCTGTGCTGTCATTCATGTAAACTGTATATGCGCTGATGCTTTTTACAAAACTGAAGTTCCTAATGGATAAAGAACGTTCAATCTAAATGACCAACAGGGTACCCAGTGCATAGCCTCTATACGTTCTCAGACGCTTTACTGTAACTGTGACTTTATTGTGAGCGAAAAACGCGTTTCGCCACTAGCTTCCTCATGTTCGCCCAGCACCTGAGGAAGCTAGTCGAGGGTGCTGGAAAAAGGAAGTTATTGGAAGTTGAAGTGGAAGTTAAGAAAAAATAACACAGCTATGGAAACGTATATTTCCCTGGAGACCAAAACAGAGGCAAAGAAGAGTGAATATTGGGTCAAGACTCTTTACAGCGACTAACATTTAAATAAATGCTAATTCTCCTACTCAAAAATCTGTGTATACAGTAAGCACAAGGTTCTGTGTTTTCAATGTGTTGTGGAACCAAGAACTTAAAAAAACAGCTCTAAATACAGCTGTTCATGTTCTGGGACCTTCAGGAAAAACAGTTTTTAATAGTTTGTCTCTGAATCTAAATTAGTCAGCGTCTGTGTAGTGTGCATAAAGAAGAAAATCCTCTCAAAGGCAGGAAATTAAATGTGATTTCTGATTATTCTCTGTTTGTAAGGCAGAGAACAACATCTTTTCTATGTTGAGTAGAGATATGTAAAGCTGCTCGTTTTGTTTGAAAGTGGCTCATCCTGAGGTTATAATGTGCCGTGTCTCTGCTCCTAGCACTGCACTAGTTATGCTTCTAATTAGATTAGTTATCGATAACAGAGCAGCTGTGTCTCTCTGTGTGTGTGTGTGTGTGTGTGTGTGTGTGTTTTTGCTTGCCTCTTTGTCTTCACTCGTTTCCTTGGTGTTCTCTGAATTCCCAGACAGGAGTTTGAGGGAGCATGGCGTCTCTGTGTCAGATCCGGACATGGCCGACGTGTCGCTGAAGGTCCTGAAAAACCAGTGTGTGGTGGAAGGAGCTCACACTCTCTACCTAGAGGTTCTCAACAGGGTAAATGTCTCTCTCATAGGGCTGGGGATTTGAATAAAATGTTATCACAATAAACTCATATTAGTCGATATCGATAATTATCACCATAAATGTCCAATAATTTTTTCTTTCAAATTTAGAGGCTGATTTTTGCTCCTGAATGAAAGTTGTAGAAACCAGATGGTTAATTGTGGTTTAAGCTGATATGACAGTTTGCTGCTGGAGAGTAACCCGCTGCTTGCTGAGGGTCCACTTACACTCGTTTGGGACTGTCATTTTTTTGCTTTCGGTGTTTTCCGACGGGTGATTTCGGCTGTGTTTCCATTCCGCTCCAAACGTCTGAAAGCCTGCCTACCCTTATTCCTGCGACATGATTGGCCGTTTGTCATTGTTTTCTTCTTCTCTTTAATGTCCGGTGGCAATTAGTGTTTGAGGCGCATTAGGACCCCCCCCTTTCCCAGTGTTTGGGTGGTGTAATTATTACAGGTTTAAATCTGTCAAACGTGGGGCGCAGGTGGTGCAGTGGTTAGTGTGAGCGCCCCATGTACGGAGTCGGGCGGCCTGGGTTCGGGTCCAAGCTGTGGCTCCTTTCCTGCATCTCATTCCCCGCTCTCTCTCTCCCTGATTTCCGACTCTATCCACTGTCCTATCTCTAAATAAAGGCCCAAAAAGCCCAAAAATAAATCTTAAAAAATGAAAAAACGTTCATCGAAGATTTGTACTTATATTGAAAGAAATGATATCCGATAATTATCGTTTCATCGCCCTGGCCTACTCTCTGATACTCTCCATTTTCTTTCTGTCTTGTCACTTTTATGGTTCTATTTTTGTCCTCGCCCGCTTTGAAACGATAAAATGACGAATATATTCACATAAAACAACTTCAATTCAAGGGCAGTAGGACGGAAAAAAAGCAACCTAAGCAGCCTGTTTGCACATAATGATACACAGTGTACAAAGACTGAGCCACAGTACATAAAGTTCACCTCATTCATTACATAGATTAAACCACAGTCCGTCCATTCATTGTAGAAATTACAGAGTCGCTTTACAAACAGAACATTGGAAGGATGTAATTACATTTCTAAAAAGGATTTTCCAGTTGTCTTACTGGTATGAGGGGCTGGTGAGCACATTTTTTTCAGAGCAGGATGCTAACATCAGACAACACATGATCACAAACATGTTGTATTATAGACAGCAAGTCTTAATGCAGAGCTTAACATTGTGGTAGCTGATGCAAAGCTCTGTGTTTATGCGTATATATTGTGTCCTGTATTAGTTTTGTTGCTGTTAAATTACCCGCAGTACTCCTAACTCTGCATTTTTGTAACATCGACTTACGTCCTAAGATGCAGACACAGTATAAAGAGCTTTAATCAGTTAGATATTAAGTGTTGTTTGTGTGTCGTGTGCAGTTCATCAGCAGCTCCATCATACAGAAGTGCGGTCTGAAGGTGCTGTCTGCTCTGGCTGACTGCTCCGGAGCCGTGGACTTGCTCTGCCAGCAGGGGGCGATAGACACAGTGCTGCATACACTACAGATGTTCCCACAAGAACGAGGTACAGTGTACATTAACAGAAAATAACCTACATGAGCCTGAATGAGATTTTTGTCAGTTTAATAATTGCATTGGAGAAAGAAAGTCAGGTCAAAGTGAAACTTAACGGTATGTTAAGAATGAAAATCTTAGTGTGGCCTCTACCATGACAGTCTGAGGACCTGAGATAGTAGGATAGTAACATGTCATTCAGTTACTTTGACTGAACGTGTACTCAAACATGAATATATTGTAGTTGCATGGTGGAATTTGATAAAAATCTTCACCATACCATTTAAAGGGGACACATTATGAAAAATCCACTTTGACAGCGTTTTTGAACATTTATTTGGGTAACCTGAGTGTCTACCGACCCACAAAATGTGAAATAAACCAGTCCTTTGTTTGTGGTCTGCATAAGTCTTACAACACAGAGAAAAATGCTCTGTTTCAAATGTGCTCTCCTTGTGATGTCACAGTGGGATTCTGGTTAAAAAAAAATACCCCTGGTATCTCCACCCATGGACTCCACGCCCAGCCTAGAGCAAAACTTTTATGCAGGTCCGCCATTTTTATTCTCGCTAGCGAAGGAGTGATGTCTACTGGGAACACTCAGGGGGGGCTCATTGCATTTAAAGAGACACACACACACCAAAACGGAGCGTTCTGAGAGAGCTGGTTTATACAGGGTCACAAACCTCCTCTGGTGCTTGATTCATGTTATATTTTGACCAAAGCACAGCACAGATGTTTCATTTAGACCTCAGGGGACTGTTTGAAAAGGTGGGAAAGGGGGATAATAGGTCCTCTTTAAATATTATACTATGTGAATTATCTGAAATGACTAATCGTATCTGTACTTGCTCTCCACCGTCTTCCAGAAATACACTACTGGGGTCTAACCCTACTCCACTACCTCGTATCCAAGAAGAAGCTGTCGAGGATGATCGTACCCGTTCTGGCCTCTGTTGTGGTCGCCTCGCTCCTCCAGTACAGAGAAGACTCTGAGATGCTTCTGAAGGTGAACTCAGTGATACAACTAGCTGACTATAGATCGATTGACTATTAAAGTGTTGTCTACTTAAGTTGAGGCAAACATTTGTATTTCATGACTCTAGGAAATGATGATGACAGTTTCTCTCTGGTCTCATGTCCTGCAGGGTTTTCAGGTGTCTTTGAGAATGCTCGATGCCTGTTCAGGTGCAGCTGCTGAGCTGCAGAGAGAAGACTTAGACAGGCTGATCTTCCAACAACTCCGAGTGGAGACCCCGGACCAGAGCAACAACCCAGTGAGATTTACAGATTTACAAACTTCTCTTGTTTTTGTTTTTCTCTCTTACTCTCTCCTCATCACACTCTGTATTTGGAGGATCCAATTTAAAATCTAAATTTAAAGATCAAGTTTCTGCAATACAAATTAGATTACAGCATCATTCTGTCACTGTAATGTTCCAGTTTGATCTCCTGTTTCAATCTTAATAAAATCCTGTAAATGAGCTGTCAGTCTAACACAGGCTGTAGTGTACGCACACTGGAACATACACTGTGCAGGGCATTCCACAAATGCCTCATTTCAGTTCGCATTAGACATGTAGGTTACTCGTCTACTTCTTGGAAAGTTCTTAAAAAGCCTTGCTGATAAGTCCGGGGAACTTCACTGTAACTCAATCAAACGGATTTGGAAACATTCCTCTTAAAGGTCCTTTTCTTTCTCTCTGTCTTCTGAAAGCTGCGTAAGTCGGTGTGCCTGGTGCTGTCTAAGATGTGGTGCGACTCAGAGCTGCACTACAGCATGCTGGAAAAGGCCTGCGAGGACGGAGACACGACCCTGGCAGAGTGTCTGATCGAGCTGGGCGCTGACGTCAACAGGAAGACCAAAACAGAATCTCTCATCTACCAGGTTAGAGGCCACGAAGAAAACAAAGGGCAGCATTGAGGGGCGAAAAAATCCGCAGTTCAAAAGTTAAATCAGGTCATGTTGAGCTAATCAGGAAAAGTTATAGTTTCACTCCTGACACATATGACTCGGACCTTTTTGAAGCTACACTCATGAGTGGTGTGTATGTTTCTGACTGATCACACTCAAAGCCCCTGTGAGGAGTTCTTAGGTTGTTATGAAACAGATGAATAATATCCTGATGTTTCTTTATGACCTACAAAAGCAAACCAGACCATCAGGAAGAGGTTTGATTAAGTAATGTTTCATTCGTGGAGTAGGTGTCAGACAAAGGGAGTTACAGCATGCTGCCCAAACAGCCTTTTTTTGACTTACATTTTCCTCTAAAATATTCAAAGTGACTGATGCAGGCTGAAAATTTTAAGCAGAAAACACTACGAACACATGGAGGGGACAAGATCCGCAAAGAGATCATACGTACCTCTTTGTTTACAGAGGTCGCCAAAATCGACACAAACCAAAAGCCCTACTGCCCCATAATACCCAGTTTAATCCCAGCTGTTGCCACTGTGCTGTGTTTTTCAGGTGTGTGAGAGAGGCGGCCCACTTGACCTGGTGGAGCTCCTGCTCAGCCGAGGCGCCCACGAGCAGTACCTCCGCAGGGCTCTGGCAGTGAGCGTGAAGCGTGGCGACGGACCCACAGTAATCCAGCTGCTAGGCCGTCTGGGTCTGGACCTCAACAACAGCGCCCTCTGCCTCGGGGGCTTCAGGCTGGGCCGCTTGGACTCCGCCTGGCTCAGCCCCCTGCTGGCTGAACGGGGACGAAGCAGTTTCCGTTACAACAACAGTGAGGATACTTTTTCTCATATTACAATTTGAATATTGAGCGTAATTTGTATTTTCTATATGAAACACTTTATCGGTTATTTTTAAACGCTGTCTACTGTCTTCAAGGTAAAGGTATGAGCTTGGCGAGGTACATTCAGTCTTTGCAGAAGTCCAAGAGCAGCAGTGGTCCTCCCAGGTCTCTGGCCGACCCCTGTCTGACCTCCGGCTACATCTCTGAAGAGAGCGACGACTCAAACTTCAGCTTCGTCTCGGCGGAAGACAGCTTGTTTTACATTGATGACATGGAGAGTGACGGTAAAGTTTAATCCTTGTCTTTTTTGGTCTATGTGTTTCTTTGTGCTGTTGGTACATGCAGCAACTTTACGTCTAGACATTCACCAAATGTAAAAAGCTGTATCTTATTGTGCTGAAACTTAAATAAAAATACTCTAGCAACAGAGCTTGGTAGCTCATCTTACAAAGTGGAGATAGAGGTGCATTGATAATATCCACATCCGTCATTGAAATGTTGAGCTTTGACTTGTGTCAACACCGGAAAATAAACTTTTTTTGAGCTCCCCGCGAGCCGTTCATCGACGAGCCGCTGTGTTGTGATTTGAGTCAGCTGCTCGTTAATACAAGCACCGCACATCCGTTTGTCCACCTTCAGTGTAAAAACACTAAATGTTATTCTCTTTGCAAGGGGGGATACATAGAATTCAATATTTAACGGATGCAGTGTGGACAGCGAGCGTCCGTTGCTGAGGACAGAACGCGACATATAACGCTCGTGTGCTGTTAGGACACGGTGTAATGAAGGTAAAAAGGCCCATAAGTATATTTAAACATTTTCTTTTTACAGGAAGTGATTCTCTGTCAGGGGTTCTGTCCCCGAAGCCGCATAATAGTTCATCAGAAGAGCTGAGGGGAGGGTCGTCCAATAGGAAGCACGGCCGTCGCAGACATGCCAGTGCAGAGGTACACACATGGTCATTTAGACTCTTCAATTTATGCTCTTTGTTGTACAATTTCCCAGTTTGGGATCAATAAAGTAAATCAATCTATCTATCTACCCTTTTTTCGTAATAGAGCTGTAAATCAAGACGAATTATGTCGTTTTCTCTCTGCACATATTACTCACTGGTGTGTGGTTTTATTTCCCTCTCAGAGTGGTCTAACAGAGAGTGAACATAGTGAGCCTCTACACCGGAGGAATGGAAGGATCGGCACGGGCCAAAAAGGTATCTCCATCAGATTCGGTTGTTGAAGGCATAACTATTTTGTTTTTTTTGTTTTTTAGAGCGTTTATATAAGTAATTGAATAAAGCACTGATGTGATTTGGTCCGGGCGGTGTAACGCTGCTTTTATACATCAGTTATACAAGAAGCAAATAGTGGTAAAAATAAATAATCACCAAGAGATTATAATTTGCACCAACAGCTCAGCTAGTTCCACAACTTCACTGAACGTTGCCCAGCAACCCCAACATTCTACTGCACTCTTGCTACTTGTTTGTTTCCATGGTTACTACTGACCAGTCACTTTGTTCTATGCACATTTATTTGTGTGTTTTATTTTATCATACAACCAGGGAAATGATATATCTATCACGTGATCGGAAAGTACAAGATTGATGAATTAAGACTAACTCTTTCTGCTGTTACTTTCATGAAGCTAAATAGGGTTAGGGTTAAGGCGGAGTGATACTAATTGTGAAAAGTTCTAGGTTCCCAATTACACACTCGTTCCCTACTCCCTACACTTTACATACACAGGGCGTTATTTGCACTCATTCTGCACAATAGAAGAAAACAGTGCGGACACTACTCGCTCATTACTCAGACAATGACGTCATTATGATCGAACAACTAAAACGTGCAGCTTAACGCCGGCCAAGGATCTTATCAATTTTCGTGTTTTGTGTTCATGGTGGTCGCACGCTTCTCGTCAGCAGTTGAACGCCACTATCCGCTCACAAAAAGCTTTAAACCACAATGCATGATGGTATATATTGCTTGGATAGTGACCTTTGGTTGTACAATACTTTTCATAATATCTTGCCCTATGATTGATCTCTTTATTAAACACCTTGCTTCTATCAGAATAAATTAACCCTTTGTGGCCTCCTCAGTTCTTGTTTCTGGTGAGAACTCGGCTGCTCTGCCCAAGGAGAGGGAGAGAATCCGCCTGCTGGACCTATCCGGTAACGAGCTGGACTCGCTCTCCTGTCTGATGGATGATGGCTTTGTCCAGCAGCAGCTGGGGCATCTCTTCCGCCTGGACCTGAGCCACAACAATCTGCTCGAGTTTCCCTCAGCTCTCTGCCAGGTTATTTATATAATTTGTGCATAATCACTAAGATATTCATCGTTTAAAGGAATATGTAAAGTCAAGGTTTCCTTTTTTGTCATTTGGCACAGAGTTTAAAGAGTCTGACTCGACTGGACCTGCAGGGAAACCAGCTCCGGTCGCTGCCGGTGGAGCTGCTGTCTCTGCTCTCTCTGAGCACGCTGAACGTCTCTCGAAACTGTGTGGGTCCCTTACTGACATTTGACCACGCCGTCACCTGCCCGTCACTGCGGCAGCTTAATCTATCCTTCAACAAAATCACCACATTTCCTGACGAGCTGGGCCACGCCATGGGTCACCTGGAGGAGCTGTTTATGGAGGGGTAAGCTGCTGGTATGAAAGTAAGGAGGGAAAGTGTGTCTTTAACATGGCTGTCACTCAAGTGGAGGTTTGTGGGATTTTGCTCTTTCTTGGCAGCATTTGTAAGACTGAATTTCTTAGAAAAAAGACGTGTTGGTTTCTATGGGGGAAAGCACACGTACAAATTCTCTGGCCTCATTCAGAAAGAGAGGATACGGAAATTATGAAATCTTGATAACGGACTTTAACATGATTACATAGCAGAACGTCCAGCCACAAAGGGGTATTTCCTCCTAACATGGGGAAACACATAAATGAGCACCATAATAAAGTCCATTGTGTGTAAAGGGCTTGAAATTGTGGCCTCTGACCTCATCAGTACAGATATGTTATCAGATCGTTGGCTGCTGTCGATCTTAATCCTGGTAAAGATTTTTTCTTCTCAGAAAATGTCTGATGCTTTCCAAGCAGATTACCGTTGTGCTGTGATGCTGTTTAGTAAAACTTACCAGAGGGCTTGCTAGTAAGCTCCACCAGAGCTGCACATTCCTCTGTTCTTTGAAAACAGAACATGTTTGAAATGAATTCATGTCAAGTGTCAGATATGTGTTTCAGGTTTTTTGTTTTTCAGTAGATTAAGTTCTTTATGAGAATTATCCCCAAAAAAGTTCCAAAGCATCCCATTCAGCAAAGCGTCATGGTGTTCCTATATGTTTTTATTTTATTCTCTTACCTTTGTTATCTCTCATGCTGGGTTTGTGCAGATATGTACAATATGTCAGGGCTTTCTTCTGATATTTGCCAGAGGAGCTGTATGTGTGAACGCAAACAGCTGCATTTCTCACCCGGAGTTTCTTCTGCCAGACCCCGAGTATTTGTTCCGCAACTCCGAGTGAGCTGTTGTGAGAACGCAGTAGGATATTATAAGGAGAATTCACCTTGAGCCAATGGGAGGGGGGGAGTGACATTTGTATACTGTGATTGCTGCACAATGCATAGAGTGTAAGCAGGCGACCGTTACGATCACCGTGCACATAATTAAATGGTGTGTTGTTTTGCATTGGTACTATACATGGCTTCCTTTTCGCATTTTCTATTTATTGATTCTACTGTGGAGGCAGCTGAAGAGTGACAACAAAGTGTATTCTATCCTATAGCCTCGTATCGTATCGTATCACATCGTACAATATTGACACATCCTTAAAAAAGAGATTTTCCTGGTAGACAAACAGGAAAAAAGTATTTTGTTAAAGAGTTTAAATGTATTTCAAATCAATTCTTAAAATTAAACAAAAGTCATACCTTGAATGCTGAACATGAAATTGGTAGAACAAACTTGAGTTTAATTTAAACAAATTCAATAAATAGAAAACAGAAAACAGTGCAAGTCTAAATATAATCACAATCAGTCAAAGCTAGGCTAAAAGATGCGTTTTTAGTTTTCTGTGAAAGATAACCACACTCTTTCCGCTCTTCCCACAGACTGGGTGACTAAAACCAGGCTGACATATTCTGCTAATAAGCAAAACATAATAATAACCTTTTCATTTCTTATCATCCGACTGCTCACTTTAATGTGCTTAATAACCTTGGACACATTGTTCCCTACTCAGGTTCCTCAACAACAACTTAACCAGATTATTTTCACACCGATATCAGGTATTCCTGTGTGTACGTTATCACAGAGTTGTGAAGAAAACTATTATGTTTCTTTTCTTCATTTTCAGTAACAGTATAACGGAGCTGTGTACGCCTCCGTGTCTGCCCGAGATCAAGCTGCTGGACGTGAGTAAGAACAGTGTGGAGATTATTTCCCCTGACTTCCTGACGGCCTGCCCCAAACTGGAAACTTTCAATGCCTCCATGAACAAAATCTGTGAGTACTCTGCCTTCAGTGGATTATTACATCACAATCACACTGAGCTGGATTTATGTGTGCGCGCACGTGTGTGTTTACACATTCAAAGCAAGGCGAGTATATTTGTAGAGCACATCACGACAAAGGGCAGAAAAACACGTTAAAAGATGACCTTTTAAAATCATTGACACAGAACCTTAAAAAAATCAGTGAGGAGAAAAATATATTTTCAATACATTCAACTGCTCTCTGGATTACATGCAAGCTGCATGTCAAACCAAATGTGTGTTAACAGGTTTACTAATCAGATGTCAACAACATATCAAGTATTTGACATATGAGGAAGCAGAGTAGGTTTATCTGGCACAACTTCACTAAGAGAGTGAAAGGCGTGAAGATGTCAAAAAAGGAAATCACCGTGACCCTGATGAAGGCCACAAGCCGAAACGAGTCGGTCTAATAAAGTTACTTAAGTTGATCTTCATGCTACGGGTGTTGCTGGAGCTTTTTGACCTCTTCAAGTATTTGAGATATGAAAGGAAAACAAGGTCATCCCGGCAAAACACATTAGAATCAGTCTGGTAGCACAGCTGAAAAGGCATTTTGAATTTTATTTATAACCAACAGACCAGGAGATATTTGAGATCACACTCTGGAAAAAAAGGACATTAAGCCATCAGAAAAATCGTAGATTTGCCACTTTACAATTCTGCGACTCATTTAGCAGAAACTTTATCCAAAGCGACGTACATCAGAGAGTAAGAACAACACAAGCAAGGATCAAGAGAGGAGGAAACACAGACAGCTGTTCTATTCAGCATCAAAACCATCCTACATATCGTCATCTTCATTTTTAAACAACACCATCATCATCGTCATAAAATCATCGTCAGGTTATATATGTCATGGATCAGTAAATCAATAATCATCAGATATCTAGTGCTTCATTTAAAAAAGAAGAAGATGTTTCTCCAGTGTTTGAAAGTATCTTTGCATTATAGTAGATTTATTCTCAAATTAAAAATGTGTCAGGGAAACAGAAAACGATCTTTCCTCTCCTCTGCAGGTTCTCTAACGAACCTCTCATCAAAGATCACTACACTGAAACTGGCAAACAACAGCTTCACTCACATTCCTGAGGCTGTACTGCACCTACCAAAGTAAGTCAGATTAGTCAGAGCTGGAGTTATTCCTGTATGTTTTCTTCTTATTGTGCAATAATTTAATCGCTCATTTTTGGTGTTTGTCCAGCTTGCGGTCGGTGGACATGAGAACCAACCACATTGCTGCTCTGCCAGGGCCCGGGTCCTGGGAGTCCTGCAACCTCAGAGAGATGATGTTCAGTCAGAACTGCATCACAGCTCTGGATCTGAGTGGACCCATCTACAAGTGGGCCAGACTGGAGAAACTTCACCTGAGTGACAACAAACTCACTGAGGTATAGAATATTTAACCTCAATAGTTTTTTTTATTTATACAGCCATTATGCGTCCTTGAATGGTTGGATTGTCTTTGTTTAGATCCCTCCGCAGATCGGCCTGCTGGAAGGCCTGACCTCTCTGGACGTGAGTCGTAACGTTAACCTGCGATCCTTCCCCGATGAGATGGGCAAACTGAGCCGATTGTGGGACCTGCCTCTGGACGGCCTTCGTCTCCAGCTCGACCTCAAACTCATCGGCAACAAGACCAAAGACATCGTCAGGTCAGGGTCAGGTGTTTCTAGCATAGGACAATAAACAATTTGAATATCATCTGCTTGTCCAAACTGCTCAGCTCTTGAGTTTCTGAAGCAATAAAATGAAAAAAAAATCATAATAAATATAGCACACTTTTCTCTTCTCCCTCTCTCCCAGGTTCCTGCAGCAGCGTCTGAAGAAGGCCGTGCCGTACTACAGGATGAAGCTCATCGTGGTGGGGAACGCAGGAAGCGGGAAAACCACCCTTATTCAGCAGCTGATGAAGCTAAAGCGCTCCCAGGTGAACTCGAAGCTGACTACTGTTGGCATTGATGTCCGGGACTGGACCATCAGGGAACGGGACAAGAAGAAAATGGTGCTGAACGTCTGGGACTTCTCAGGTCTGATAACAAGTTTGTCTATGTGGATTCTGTGTAAGACAAATTGCCATGTAACACAGAATCTTAAAAAAACCCCAAGTCAGACATTGTACATGGTTGGTTTCAGCTGTTTGTAAATATTCTTTAACTGCTTTGACATTGAGCCAATCACTGGGCAAGAAAGATTTACCAAATTGAACCACTAGGTGTCACTCTTGACTCATCTTCTGATGCAACTAGTTCCTACAATTCCTAAACAAGCACAATATAAAATTGATCATGTGCCATATTAAAAAAAATTCCCTGTAAGATCAAAGTGTTCAGGTCCAAGTCATCAGTTTATTGTAGAGACAGGACAGTGGATAGAGTCAAAAATCAGGGACAGAGAGATTGGGGAATAACATGCAGGAAAGGAGCCACAGGTCAGATTTGAACCTGGGGCGCCCCAATGAGGAATACAGCCTCTGGACATGGGGCGCACACACTAAGCACTAGCTCACCGGCGCCCACACAGGAAGCTTTTCTAAGAGGAATAAAGCAAGAGATTTTAAGGGGACATACACTATTCTTGTGTCTTTAGTCTTGCTTGTTTTAATAGACTGATTTATGTTGATCACACATGTGAGAAGTATCGTTGTCAGCTGGAGCTCAGTGTCACTCTCTGCTTCTGTAACCCCCACAGGTGGAGAGGAGTTCAGCGGCTCTCACCCTCACTTCCTGACCTCCAGAGCTCTGTACCTGGTGGTTTACAACCTCAGCAAAGGAGCCGGTCAGGTGGACGCCCTCAAACCCTGGCTCTTCAACATCAAAGTGAGTCATCTTAATAAAAACCAGAGCTTCACCTCAATCTGATGATATACTGCTAAGATGCATTTAGGTTTTAGATTTACAGTTTAATAGGATGTGTAAAAAACTCCAAACAAAGGACCAAGTGTTCTTTAGTATTAACTTTTAATTTCAGTAAAGCTAAAGTGATTTTTTTATTAAGGAATGGTGTACCAACCGGTTATCAACTTTTGACCGCTGGCATTATCTGCTGTCAATTTAATCCTTGCACTAATTGACTTCAGGCCGTAGCTCCTCAGTCTCCGGTCATCCTGGTGGGAACCCACACAGACGTGAGCGACGAGCTGCAGCTTCAAGCTTGCCTTACGAAGATCAGAGAGGAGCTGCTGAGCCACCAGGGCTTCCCCGCCATCAGAGACTACCACATGGTCTCCGTCTGCGAGGACTCGGACTCCCTGACCAAACTCCGCAAGTCCATCGCCCGGGAGATCACCAGCTTCAAAGTAAAGGACATAAACGGCAGATAAACATTTACTTCCTTTACCTCTCCTCTCTTCTGACCTCACCTTCTCGTCTCTACGTTATGCAGATCCAGGGCCAGCCCGTCATGGGTCAGCTGGTTCCAGACAGCTACGTGGAGCTGGAGCGCCGGGTTCTGCAGGAGAGAACCCGGGTTCCCCCTGAGTTCCCCGTTCTCAGGCACAAGGAGCTGCTGCACCTCATCCAGGAGAGTCAGCTGCAGCTGGAGGAGGCCGAGCTGCCGCACGCCATCCACTTCCTGAGCGAAGCCGGTCAGTCTTTTCAGGGATACTTTAAAGGAAATTCAATACATTCAAGAGTACACAATCTTCTCTGAAAACGAAGTGGATGACTTTGATATACCTAAATTAAATAAAGTGTCCTAAGTCACAGCTGTACCCACCTTATTGAATTATGATGTGGTAACATGTAGCAGACAAACCACAGACTGACTCTGAAATGACTCTTACATGAGTGATTGCACGAGTTTAAATGTAACTTCCCTTTGTCAAACGTTGGATTATTAATTAACTTGATGTTTTAAATACTTTCTCAGTGATGAAAACTTTAATATCTTCTCCTCCGTCACTGCAGGGGTTCTACTGCACTTTGATGATCCTGCACTTCAGCTCCAAGACCTCTACTTCATCGACCCGCAGTGGCTGTGCAACATCATCTCCCAGGTAGCCTCATCTGAACACACACAGGCAGTCTCAAAGGCTTCACGTCTTTAATACGTCTGCTACATTAAAGTAAGAATGTAATCTTAAAGGATAAAAGGCAAGAAGACCGTCAGGTTATTATGAATGATACTGCAACGCTGGGAGGTGATTTGATATTTGCTGTGCACACCAGCTTTGAGCAGTTTAGTTCTTTCAAAGGAGCAATCTGTAAGATATCATAACATGACCTTACTATATCCTCAGACATTCAGGAAACATGCTACGTTGAAGTGCTGGCTTCTCTGACAACAACGCAGCAGCCAGTATGTCCTCTATAAGTTTAGATTCTGTTGAGGATTGGTTTATATTTGTTTGGACCAGAGAAGGTAGGCAGTTTTAAAGCTCCCCCACACAGCTGTTTTTGACGCCCCTAAGCTTGCCAGGCAAACGGTAAAACAAACAGGTGAAAGCGGGCAAGCCAACCGGTTCAGATAGAACTGATTCTACTCGACATAAAAAGCCTGAAAAACGTGGTAAAACTAGGATCAATATTGGAGATGCTTTTGAGAAATGGAGAGAAGTTAGACCGCAGAAAGGTTGACAGACCGATGCAGAGGAGGAGGGGGCGGGGGGAGACGGCTCTCCACTGTTTTGAATTTGGACGGCTGTAGCCATTTTTTTAACACAACCTTTTGTGTTTACTCTTTTTTAAGACAATTCATTTAAAATGGCAAATCCTCTACTGTACATACTCAGATGATGCTTGTCATGTACAAGCAGCTGTTACTTAAAAGAAGTCGTATCACTCAAAACATTGCAGAAATCACCCACATTAGTTCTACATTATTGAACAGCCAATATCTAATTTAGAAATGCAGTCAGACATGACCCAAAGAACTGAAAACCAGCCTGAAGCAACATGAAAGCCCTCTGTTAACACTCATATGAAGGTACAGAATATTAATGCAACTTGTGTGATGTTGCACCGATGTTGTCTGTTCCCTGTTCAGAAGCTGACTTTAAAGGGCTGCGGCCTCTGGGAGCATCCGAAAGGAGTCGTTCAGCGCTCAGCGGTGGAAAAGTTTCTGTCCGAGACCAAATGTTTCCCCCTGAGCCACCTGACGCAGTTCTTCAAACTACTGGAGAAGTTTCAGATTGCTTTACCCTTCAGTGACGACCAGCTGCTGATACCCAGCAGGTGTTTATTAAATACAAAGTTGTGGATTGTGGTAATGTAGAGAGATAAAAAGACACAAACATCTTATCCTTTCCTTGTACAGTTTGTCCAAACACAGGCCGGTGATAGATTTACCTCACTGCGAGAACTCTGAGGTGATTGTGCGTCTGTATGAGATGCCATATTTCCCCATGGATTACTGGTCTCGCCAGATCAGCCGCCTGCTGGAGTTTTCCTCGTATCTGCTTTGTGGAAGAGGTAAATTAAACGTACAGTACAAAGATTCTCTGTTTCATCAGGGATGCAATTCAGCAGATATATATTCAAAGACAGATCCCAGTGATTTCTAACCTCATTTTTACGATGGATATGTTTTAGAAAAAGTGCTACGACCGAACCGGATCTACTGGAGGAGAGGTGTGTACCTGAGCTGGTCCCCAGAGGCCTATTGTCTGGTGGAGGCAGCCTCGGTGGATCAGAACCCCTCCAGCTTCGTCAGGATAACCGTGCCCTGTTCACGCAAAGGTGGAGTTCCTTCTAACAATTTAAGAATTCAATAAAATTAGGATTCTACTTAAGTCCCCATTATAGGGATTTAATCTATATCTGATCATTTTTGCCCCCCCTTCCTTCAGGCCGGGTGCTGCTGGGTCAGGTGGTGGACCACATCGACTCTCTCCTGGAGGAGTGGTTTCCCAATCTGCTGAACACGGACATGCACGGCAGCGGCGAGGCGCTGCTGAAGAAGTGGGCTCTCTATAGCTTTGAGGACAGGCAGGAGTGGAGCAAGATTCTGCTTGAGGATCTCTTTACCTACTTTGACAACGGTAAAAAACAAAATCACACCAAAGAGAAAATCATTTTATTAGTTTCTAACTCACTTTGATCACTTTGAACATGCATGGTTGCAGATTATCTAGCATCTTTTATTTTGATGATTATGTTCTGTGTCGTAGATTTCCTGCTGGTCAGCCCGGAGGATCCCAGATGCACACTTCCCATCTCTCAGATTGCTCCTGACTTGGTGCTGAGTGACCAGCCTGCAGGAACAATACTGGACAGTGAAGAGCTGCATGTGGACGGGTCCAAAGAGAACCGACTGGGTACACTGATTTCTTAAACTTTTGAGTTTTAACCGTTGGTTCTTCTGCTGTTTCTGCCTTTTTCATTATGGCTCTATGTTTGTCGTGATCTAAAACATGTACTCACGTTGCCTTAAGATTATTAAAGGATACACGTGGACATACTTCATGTATTTGTTTGCAGGGGATGGTGGCTTTGGAACTGTGTACCGAGGTGTCTACAAAAATGAAGAAGTTGCAGTGAAAATATTCAACAAACACGCGTCTGAGCTCTACATCCACAGACTCCTCAGACAGGTACCAATACATATAGAGACCTTTTCCATTTCCTGCCTCTCTTCAGTCGTCCAATCTAATAAAAGACAAAGGCCAAAATAATCATCTTTAAAAAAGGAACTACAAGATGCTTTTGGTTGAGAGATCCTGGACAGCACATTGACAAAGTGCCTCTCTTAATCAAGACTACTAATCACTGTCTACCTGTTACTTTTAAAAAAAAATAGAGGTGGTGATTTTTCTGGCAGCATCTCTCACCTACTTTTTCCTCTCTCTCTGTTGCTCTCCAGGAGTTGACGGTGTTGGGTCGCCTCCGTCATCCCAGCCTTGTGGGTCTGCTGGCCGCTGGCTCGTCTCCTCAGGTCCTGGTGATGGAGCTGGCTCTGAGAGGCTCCCTGGACTCCCTGTTTGAACACGAGAACGGCAGCCTCAACAGAAAGCTCCAGCACAGGATCGCCCTGCAGGTGGCCGACGGACTCAGGTAGAAATGGAAGATGATACAGTTACATTTCTTGTGCTGTGAAGTCTTATTTTCGTTAGTATTCAGAAGTTAATTGAGCATATCCTTTGTAAGGGGGTTGCTATCAGGTTTTGTAAAGTAGGATTATAGTTTTGTGTTGTCCAAGTTCACGGTACGATACGATACAATAGGGTACACTTTTGGGTTCCAGTACTGCACACATTTAGCTACCTCCAAGGTTGCATCAATTAATAACAGAGCTACTGTTGTGTCACATAAATGTATGTAAAATCTGTTTAAAAAGACGGCAACTGTAGAGTGCCAAATGTGCAGATTAGAAAAGGCAATCCTTGTAATTGTTTAATCTTTGTTATCAGGTACCTCCACTCAGTCATGATCATCTATCGGGATCTCAAGCCTCACAACGTCCTTCTGTTCAACCTGAAGACCGACTCTGAGATCATCGCCAAGATCACGGACTACGGCATCGCTCAGTACTGCTGCAGCATGGGAGTGAGGAGCTCGGAGGGCACACCAGGTCAGACATCACGCCAACTCTAACCTCCTCTAATCTTTTATATCCGTATTATACTAAAATCACATCTGGCCTGAATTTCTCAAGGGCCACAGCCTTTTGCTTCATTACAGTATAATTTAACTGTGCTCACAAATACATCTTATTGTATCTCTTGCAGGATTTCGTGCACCTGAGGTTGCCCGGGGTAACGTGATCTATAACCAGCAGGCTGATGTCTTCTCATTCGGCCTGCTGCTCTACGACCTGCTGACTTGCGGTGAACGAATCTCTGACGGTATGAAGTTCCCCAGTGAGTTTGATGAGGTGGCTGTGCAGGGAAAGCTGCCAGGTAATTCTCGATTCTTTATTTTTATTGATATTTTTTAGGGATTTTAAGCCTTTATTTAGAGAGGACAGAAGGGAAAGTGGGAAACAGGGATGAGAGAGTGGGGGGTGACATGTGGGAAAGGAGCCGAGGGTCTGAGTGGAACCTGGGCCACTCGCTCGGAGGACGATAGTCTCTGTATAAGGGTCACACAAACTAACTGCTAGGCGCCCTTTCTTAAATATTTAGATGTAGCATGACCCTTTTGTTTTTGTGCATTTTATGTAAAACCGATGGGTAGATAAATACATTAATTTAAATAATGTACAAAATACTCAATTTCCTGGGAAGAATCGGAGAGGAAGAAGAACAGTTTAATGTACTTTAATTCAGTTCTGTATTTACCAAAACAAATATTACATCACAGGAAAGGATTCGTCAGAAAACTTGTACTTACATGTTTGTCTTGCACACAGATCCAGTGAAACACTACGGTTGCTCTCCCTGGCCGGGCTTCCAGACCCTGATGAAGGACTGCTTAAAGGAAAGCCCTCAGAATCGACCCACCTCGGCTCAAGTGAGGAACTAAAAAAACTATGAAACTATGCTTTGAGGGTGCTGGTGCTGTTATTTGTACTGGGAAAGTTAGAGAAGGCAATGCAGTACAGAGACAAGCTGCAGAGCTACTTTCCAAACAGAAAACACGCTGACAGAGAGCAGCAATTGAGCAACATTTACAAGTTATGTGTCTGTGATGTTTGCAGCTGTTCGACAGGCTGAACTCAGGAGAGATGTTGTGCCTGATGAGGGAGCTGGTGGTACCCCGGGCGTTCAATGCTGAGTGCTTCACAGTGAGCTCTGGCAGCAGTGAGGGCCACAGAGCCTGGCTGGGTGGAGGCAGCAACGCTCAGAGACTCGGCTCTGTTACGACCGTGGACCTGGACACCAACGAGGTCACCACACAGGTACCTGCACCTCTGTTATCACCTCAGGAATGAATATTGCACACATTGCTCAAGTTTAATTTTGTTATTCAAACCTGCTGCTGCAGAGAAAACAGGAGGAGCCTGTAGCTGAAATTTAACCACAAAGGTTTCATACCACTAGTCAGTTTATGTATAGCAGTTTTTAATATCAGATGTTGAACTAAAGCTTGATGTTGACAAGGTGGTTCTCTTCCTCCTACAGGAGGTCGACAGCAGTCCTGTCTTGTGTCTTGTGACGGTCCAAATGCCACATGAGGCCTGCGACTGGCTGGTTGCGGGCACCCAGTCTGGTTCCTTAGTGGTGATCAGCACTCAGGACACGTCGACTTGGCATCGCCTGCAGAGTGTCACAGACGCCGTCACTTCACTCTACTTTCATGTGCACCCAAGTCGCAAGTAAGTGTCTGCAAAAAAAAACAGAAAACAGACGTGATACTTTTGACAACCTTGTTCTTCTGCGGTTGAAATGCTTAGTGAAGTTCATGCTGGTTTGCGCGTACGATTTTTTTGTTCAATGTATGGACTTTTCTGTCCTGATAAGAACAAGACAGGGGGGGTCAAAGACACACGGTTCCACTTTCTAAAAACCTAACTCATCTACAGAAATGTAAGAATTAGATCTTAATGAGACGGAGATGCTTGACGATGCTGTCAGAGGTTGTCGCCTGAGGTTAATGAATAGCTGAGGTAAATTTGGATGAGCTGAGTAATCAACTCTCTGGAGCGACTTTGGCATCCTATTATAGTCGAGCCATCAGTTTCACAAGTTGGTGATTCAGTTTTAATGAAGACAGAAATACAGAGAGAAATAAATCATCATAAGAATGGGGAGCTGGTATGTCATTAGCGCTGATAACGGTCTGCCTGTTTCTTGCTGTGTCCACACAAACTGTTTTCCCTGCCTACACCAAAGCCTGCTGATACGTGATTGGTCAATACAGCTCGGATTACAAATGTACTGCAAACAGCAACCAGAACACTTCACATGCTGAAAGTCAACCCCTGTGTAGAGATTCTCCATTTCTATGTAGAATAAAGAGTAAGAAGTCAAGGAAAGAAACATTTAATTGTCTCTTTTGTAATAAACGTTAACATTTTGTATTGATCGTCTCCTGCAGATTCTGTAGAGCATTGTGCACGTGTTAAAGAAGACGAAAGTGATAAATGATGATACAGACGTTTTCAACTTTAACGCTTTATGATGTTCTTCTTTCTTTCAGCCAGAGGAAGAATTACTTGTTGGTGGGGACAGCTGATGGGATTCTTACTATCTATGAGGACTCTGTGCTAAAGGTAAATATTGAAGAGAAAATCATTTATTTATTATATCATCCTTAATCCAGCCTCATCATCCCATCCCATAAAACTACAATACTGCATTCACTCTCCTTTCTTCCAGCAAGAGAATGGGCAGCCGGTTAAAACTGTCACTGTGGGAAATGTCAACACGCCCGTCTTGTGTTTGGGCCAGTCGCTGCATTCACTGGACAGCAGGTGTGTGTGGGCCGGCTGTGGGAACAAGATCCTCTCCTTTACAGCCGACTACGACGTCTGCAAGTCCATCGACACAAGACCCAGCCTCATCTTCCAGTAAGTCAACGTTATGTAGGGAAATGAGAGGCAGCGTGAGGTGGAAATGTGGGGCACAGAGGTTAGAAGAGTTCTTTGTGTTGAGCTGGGTGGGACTGAAGAGTTTTTTTGTAACTGTTTCCCGTTAAAGAAATTTTGCACTGTGACACTAACAGCAACGTTTCTTTTAAACTGGCTCGTGGGTCTTGCAAAGTGAGATATATAAATGATCAACAACAAGAGTTATGAGGCGTGTTTGATATGTATCATCAGTGGTGAACGTGTGGGTGTGTGCAAGAGCATCATGTGGTGTGAGGTGTAGAAGAGTGCGCTAACATAAAGAAACAGAAGAAAGCATAAAGAAAGCAACAGTGTCTGTCTGGCTGAGGAGGAGGAGGGGGGGGGAGGAGAGAGAGAGAGAGAGAGAGAGACACAGAGAGAGAGAGAGAGAGAGAGACACAGAGAGAGAGACACACAGGAAGCTGGCTTTTTATATCCTGGGTAGAGCAATGGGCCCAGGTGCTCCAGATCTAGCAGAGTATGATGACAACCTCTTGGTACCTCAAAGAAAGGATGTGCCCATGAGACACACACACACACACATTTTAAGCAGGGGTTGCTACATTAACACCATACATTACATCTTTACAAGCTAAGTTTTTCTTTTCTTCATTGGTATAGTTATTACGTTTTATGTGAGTGTTTGTGTGTTTGCCCTCTTTCAGGCAGCGGCCATTGAGCGGTGAATCGTGTGTGTCTCGAATGGTCGTGGATAAAAACATTTACCTGAGCAAAGCCGGGGCGTCGACTGTCGAGGTTTGGGATAAGAGGAGCGAGAGGATGGTGGACTGCATAGACTGTGCTCAGATCATCAGGTAAACACACACACAGATGCCAATCCAGCTGTAATTGGGCAAGAGGCGGGCCACACCCTGGACTGTTCGCCAGTCAATCACACGGCTGACAGACAGACAACCAGCCTCACTCACATTCACACCTATGAGCAATTTTAGAGTCACCAATTAACCTAACGAGCGTGTTTTTGGACTGTGGGAGGGAGCTGGAGTACAAAGAGAGAACCCACAAATGCACAGGGAGAACATGCAAACGCCACACATAGAGGCTCCTGTCTAACGGGGGATTTGAACCAGAAACCTCCTCGCTGTGAGGCAACAGCACTAACCACTGCACCACCGTGCATCTATACGTGCTATGTATTTTAAGTTATTGTATTTAATAATGTTGTGTTGCCTCTAGAAACATAGAAACAAAACCTTGAATCTTAACTCACAGGAATTGTTGTATTTTGCATTTTAGACATTTTAAAAATCAAGCCCCTCTTTGAATACACAAAATATTCAGGGAGTTATCTTTGTGGAAGTACAGACAGAATTGGGAAAATCATCAATCAATAAATAAACAACATGAAGTCAGCACCAAGCACACAAAATCAAGCATAATCTTGTTGCCTTAAACTATGCATGTGTACCTTTTTCTAATATAATTCCCTGTATGTTAATAAAGTCTGACAGCCCTGCAGAGTGTTACACTTTGGTGTTATGGGTGTTGTTTATATAATTCAGCTGCGTGTTTCTGCCTCTTCTCTCTGCAGACACGACTCCGGCTGCAGAGGCAAGCAGGGCAGCGAGGCGGAGCTGCCCACTGAGGCGTCTCCCTCCTGGGCCAGGGTGAAGGCCCTGCTGGTGCAGAGCGCTGCAAACCTCTGGATCGGCACTAGAGGGGGCCACCTGCTGCTGCTGGAGCTCTGCAAACACCAGACGCTGCAGGTCATCGCCCCCAGCTGCGATTCCATCCGCTGCATGGCCTCTGCACTCATAGGTTAGTGCTAAAGGTTAAAGTTAACATCTCTGAATGTATTTATTCTGGTTTATGTGGATGACACTCCAGCACAGTGCCACCAGTGTATGACCGGATAGTATGATGTCATGTTGTCTGTCTGTGCAGCATTTTTGATTTGATGAAACTTGAGAGCCTTTAAGGTTCTCTACAGGCAGCCCATTTTCTGAATAATCTTATTTATTTTCTGGCTTTTTATGCCGATATCTAGAGATAGGACAGAGTCAGAAATGGGAGAGAGAGAGTGGGGAGGACATGCGGGAAAAAAGCCACAGGTCTGATTCGAACCTGTGCCGCCTGCTTGGAGGACTAAAGGACGCTCTTGAAAAAGAGATTTTTAATCTCAATGAGTTTTCCTTTCCTGGTTAAATAAAGGTTAAATAAAATAAAGCCTCCGTACATGGGGTACGCACTCTAACCAGTTACCAGCGCCCCCAGTAATCTTCATTTTAAATTGACATGAAACTACTCTGATTCTTATTCTTCATCAGTACATCTTCTTTCCTTCCCCCTTGTCCTTTGTTGTCATTATTTTCGAGTGAACATACTGTGTCTGAATAAACGGATAATGATTGGTCTCGCTGATTCAAACTCGTTCTCGTTAACAGAAACACTGAACTGGAAGAATGTGGTGCTGGTTTTGGGCAGAAGACTCCCACAGGACAAGAATCAGTTCGGTGAGTGTGATGGTTTATTATCAGTCTCACATCTGGCTCTGTTGGTTTCTCCACGTTGGTCTCACGTGTGACTTTGTCTGTGGTCTCAGACGAGGAGTCGGTGCTGATGGTGTGGAACAGCACGCTGCCAATGGAGGTCAAAGACCTGAAAAAACACTGTGAGAAGAGAGAGCAGATCGCTGCCAAAATGAGAGAACAGCTGCTTCCTGACTGAGCCCACACGCGTGAATGTACGTAGAAATGCTTGAATTAACAAACTATGGTGGTGGGTATCATGCAATGTTATAGTTTATCATCTAATTATGCAGCACAACAAGCCCTATGAATAAATCTGGCAGATTGGATTGTATTACGAGTGATATCGTGCAGTGTTTAAGTGCCAGAAACTGCAATTTATTGTTGTAAAATGACAAAAAAAAAAACTGCAGGCCCTGCTCAGTTACTTTCTCAAAAGAGTCGTTTTACTGAATGATTTGGTTCTTACAGTATATGAACACAGTATGATGGTGTTAAAAAGGTTTGGGTTATTTCAGATGGTATTGAAGAGATTTTGATATGTGAAGAAGTGCAGCACAGCTGATTGTTTAAAAAATCGTCTTAGATTCAAAGAAAAATGCAAGAACAACTCCAAGGCTCTCTCTTTGAACGATTACAACACCTTTTTTTTCACTTCATGGTCATGTGCCTGTAGCCTGTAGTAATATCAGTGACATTTGTCTTTTAATTGTTTTGTTAACAGACTTCATCGAAAAGGGATCAACGCTCAGGTGGAAGTGTCTGCGGGTGACACTGAAGGGGACGTCTTACCTCATTTTCTGACAGCCATATGAACTTTATTTTGCACTGACCCTGAAAGACAATGAACCGAATGAGGCGAAGCACATCGCAACGACACAATCCAAAGAATTTCAAGAAATCAGTGTATCAGGATTACCTAAACGACGACCATCTTGCTTACAATCGATTTGAGACATTTCTCTGAAAGGGACACAGATGGTCTGGTTTGTGCGTGAGCAGTGCAGATGTTCAGTAAGACCTGCTGACTCCTAATGAATGTTTGTTTACTCGTGCTATAAGAGACAAAACAAACAGAAACTGGAAAGAAAGCCAAAGGAAAAATTCTTTTAAAATTGTATATTTGATTATTTATTCTTTACTTGAGCGCACGTTCACTCCACAGCTGAACACGAAGGATTTCTCACATGCTGCCTGCTTTTTACACAGCTTCTATATAAACTGTTTGTGATGGAGAGTGAATATTATTTTATGTTCTGTGATGGAGGTTTATTTTGTGTCGGTGCATTATTTACAGAAAGACGAGTGGAGACCGGATAAAAGATGTTATTTTGTGAAAGTGAAACACCTACATTTAAGTTTCAGCTTCTTCTTACTTTTACGTTTTATATTCATCTCTCTTTTTCTTAACAGTCTACATTTCTTTACCTTACTAGTAATTCTTTTGCTTTGTATAATTTACTGTCGGATATTTTAATATAAAAAGTATTAGTGGTCAGGGGCGTTGTGCAAGCCAAAATTCTGCGGGAGCTAAGTTAGAGTGGGGTCAAGAGGTCCAGAGGTCAAACAGTGAAGAATTAAGCTATTTTCTGCATTTTGAAACATTTATAATCAAAAGGCAAAATGGTTATTATTTCTCGATCAGTCTGAGGAAACCTCAGTTAAACGCAGGGTTGGTAATTTTCTCCAGATACACTTTTTAAGATTTTAGTTGAAACTGTCTTTAGGTCCTGACAGACATTAATAATTCATGTGCTCTGAAAAAGGAATGAAGAAAATCTGTCATCTGTAGCAGTTGTAAGCCTGTAAAAACTTTGACCAATGTCTGCCACGAGGTACCAATCTGATGAACCAATCACGCCTCCCTGTCTCCCTGCTCGTTCTCTACCCCATGCATGCACGAGCCCTCACTCAAAGAGCGTCACCAATGACAGAGTTTATACTGTGAGTTTGTCGTTGGCTGTTGTGAGTAGTAAAATAGTCACGTTTTTTTAACATTTATTATGATAAAGTTTAGTGTTTACTTACCGCTGAATGAGACATGAGACAACGTAGTTTCTACACAATGCATGTAAGTGAGGGGCGTGGCTTTTGAGGGAGCACAGAGGGGAGGCGGTGGGTGTTGACGGAGCACGGAGGGAATGCTACTTTCAAAATCATGCTAGTTTTTTTTAAATTACCAACCCTGCCTTTAAATCATATCAAGTTTCTCACATCCTAATTGCTCATTTTTCATCGTTTTTCGTAGAAGATTTCTTCCATCCTTGAAGTATTATTTATCATTACTACATAAAAATACATATTTTTTAAATTAATAATAAGATGTGAGAACAATCCTGTCAGAGTTTGAGTGGGCATGACTCCTCGGTTACCGGTAACCATGTGGCCCGAGAAAAGACCACCACTCCAAAAAGACATAACAAATGACAAACATGACTTTCAGGGTCTGGACCATATTTGATCTTTAATCTTGACGGGAGAAAAAGACATTGCATTTGAAGCCATTTCATGGAAAAAAATATTTACACGGAGGACTCGGTCCTCACAAACAGACAGCACATTAGTAAAAAACAAAGACGTGGGAGTTAAGGATTTGCAGTACCTCTGAACCTTAAAAACATGATGTTCTGATATCCAAACTATCAAGATAAATATATTTATAATATTTATATTGTATTTACAGAATACCTTAAATATACAACATCTGTCATGTATTCTATAAACAAATATAAACTACTTAGGCACACTTTGTCGCAGACAATCATGGGAGTGATTTTCAAAGGCCATCCTTTTGCTGTTTGAACGCAGTTCACCGAAACTTTCTTGCATCATTACGCTATCCGGAGCGGCTACACTGCTAATAATCTCAGTACTTGTTGGCCAGCAGTAAGGTTAGTCATATTGTACACAAGTTACCAATCTATTCAGCAGGACTTGAGGCTGGCGTGATTTACACTGCCCATAGACACAGCTTCAGTCCCAAGTCTCGCCTCTAACCGCCTTAACCCTCTCGTTTGCTTTCTTCTTTGCAGATTTTTTTGTTCAAGTAGGCCCGGTGGTACAGTCCACCTTATTGCTTACACCTTTTAATTATCTGCAAAGGAGGGGGGATCAAACGGTGGAGGGAGAAGGAGCTAGAGGAGAGTTTGGGACACAGCCAAGCAAAGGAGAGAAGGGTAAGACAAGGATGACATTTATTCCCACACTTTCTTTTTCTGTTTCTGTAGACAGTCAGCTAAGGTTCAGAGATGACAAAAAAGATAGCAGCTACGATATCTACAAGGAATATACAGTACAAGTGAAATATACATCAATGTTATAGCCAACTAAACGCACGCAGAGGGGTGGAGGGGGAGGAAAGGCCAGTTTGGCAGGGCTTATTTTACAGTCAGTCTATAAGTCCGACTCGGGAATATCCGGCATGTCGGCCATCAGGTAACCAATACCATAACGGCCGTTGGGAGCGGTGTCAGCATCAGGACCGCCACCGTTGCTCTGCTTGCGGTAGATGCTGTTCCCAGGCATCGGTGAGGGTGCCTCGCTGGGTGACTTGCCTTGGATCAGGCTGGTGTCGTCGTCCTCCCCCGGCCGGGCGCTCTCCTTGATGATGCGGCCCTTCTTGTAGGAGACAGTGGAGAGTCCGCTAGTGTTCTCGTCGATGATGTTGAAGTAGCGCAGGCCGAAGACCACGGGCACGGGCATGATGGCCATCACCACCAGGGAGATGCAGACCACGATGCCCCATGGAGGGAAAATCAAGTTCTGCTCTATGGCCTGGAGGACACAAAACAAAAACAAGTTGGTAAGTGGTTTTAAATGCTGAAATGTTTTTTGGTTATTTCTCAGTGCTGATTATAGTTGGCAGTAGGACAGCTTAAATAGCAGGAATGCAGGCCTGAAGTATTTACAGTATTAAGCAGGGCCGGTTAGCCCCTCAGGTTGGGACTCACATCATCTTGTGATCAGTTTATTCAGTAGACGCCGGTTTATACAAAAGCCTACTTCATGAACTACACAGAATTTAACGTCAAATCACACTTTTGCTCATTTACTGCGAGGCTTAGGTTGTCTTTAATAAGTCTATTTTTTATTTTGTCTCCACCACAATTCTCAAGTGCAGTGTCATACATGTGAGTTTTATTCTGCTAATATAATTATAAATTGGTTGTAGACTTTAGGTTGGCACTTAAAAGTAATACAAATATGTCAACCTTGTAGAAATGGAAAGGCCGATTTCATAAATGTTTTGGTATGATGTTTTTAGAGAATAATCCCAGTTCCAAAAAACAGTTGGGACACTAAAATTGTAAAGAAAATTTCTCCTGATTGTTGTTGAAACATATTTAATTCAAACAGGACAGAGGAAAGTCTATTTCTTTAGTATTCAAACTAAAAAACGTTTGGCTCTCATGCTGACTTTGATAACTTCTAATTTAAGTTTTACAGTGTCCAAACATCTCTGAGGAAGAGGTAGCTTCTTGGTGTTTCCTTACAGTGTCCAAACGCGACGTTGGATATTGTAAGCAGTATTTTTTCCAGTCTAATTTTTAAATGGTAACGGAAATTGATGTTGCAGCCCTGATTTCACCACTTCTTCTCAGGAGTCTACTTGAATTAGTCGCATTAAGAGTCTGCACTTCATGAAAAACAATGACCAATCATTCAATAAATCCATCTCACAGTGCTGATGAGGTAAACTTAATTAGCTGCTTTGGTGTGCTGCGAAGTGTGAGCCCCACTGGACACCTTACAAGTACATGCACGTAAAATGTGTTCCTCTGGCCTTTGCTCTTCTTGCTGAACCTTTCAGCTTCTCTTGATCATAAAGGTGCCTGTATAGTTTCTACAGTGGCTCTACATCCTATTGTTAGTCTAAAGGATAGAGATGCATGAATGTTTGTTTATCATTGAAAATGTTGCCTTTCCATCCATTTTTAGCCACTGCATCATCACTTTGAACCCTTTAATTGGCTTTGTACTTGTTCCTGGTTTTGTAACAAGTGAGACAACTTCCACCCCCATTGAACCCTGGTCCCAGGAGAGACGAAGCCAGAGCTGTTACTCACCGCCTCCTGTATCCAGGCACTGTAACTGGGGGGCGTCATAGCCAGCTGGACGACGCTGGAGCCCAGGAGAACAAGAAGCAGGATGGGCGTGATGTACTTCCACATGTAGTAGTAGAAAAGGTACGGCGTAAAGCCCAGCATGTCCTTCAGGTCTTCAAAGAACCTGAAGGGAGTGGTGGAGAGGCAAGGGGAGGGGGGACAGAGAACGACACAGCAAGAGGTGAGATCAGATGTTTGTGGTAAAGAATTCATTATTGTTTCATAATTCTGCTTTATAACCCCGATGGCCTTTTTATGCTATTTATATGGCTTTTGTGTAATTGTCTCATTCAAACAAAATACAAAAGGAATGGTTCCAAAAATAGTTGCCTTCAGGAACAGTGATACTCACAACATGTAGTGTATGAAGCTACCATAAGTTCAGACTGTTAGGCTTTGCAACGTCATACCAAGTAAGTTAACTTTGCATTAAATGTATAAAAGCCAAATGATACTATTCTTAATTACTTTTGACGCAATATTTCCTATATAGGTTCTTCTTTTCTAGTTATATGCAGCACATTTTAAATATGAAGATAATAATGGGGTGTGCTTATAAATCCAGTTAATTCAAGTTCTTTTGCTTCAAGAATTTGTGCTTCAAATAAGACAAAAATAGTCAATATGCAGATGATACTGTGGTGTACTTTGTTATCAGTGTATCTTCTTCCCTTCTGTTGTCGTCAAGTCGGCCCAGGTGAAGCTACTGATTGCACAATGAGGCGCACCTGGCATTAGAGCTTGAAAGCCTGCTGGCTTCAGATGAGAGGGGTTTTGGAGTCTGGACTGCTCTGCCTCTCTGCCAGGGATTGTGTGTTGTTGTGTTAAGTTACATTAGTTTTGAGTTGATCTTTGTTTACTCATTTAGTTTATCTGTTAATAAATCCATTGGGTTTGACTTTGGTAAGGTGTTTTATTGGGACTATCTGTTGGTTATTGTTAGCCCCATAGGGCCGCCTTATGGTGGGGCGTAAAACCTGTCAAGTCATGTCAAGTTTCTATGCTTCAAAATAATGAGTGGTTCTTTAAGAGTTTGTCAATATGCCGATGATTATGTGGTGTACTTACTTATCGATCCCGTAAACCCAAGCGACTGCCACGTTCTCCAGTACCACCACTATGAGCAGAGGCAAAGTGGCCGAGTAGTCGTCAAACATGGCCACAAAGTAGTTCCCTGAGCGCTGAACGAACAGGAGCCCAATGGAGAAGGCCAACACGCAGCATCCCACTGCAAGAGAGGAGCAGGTTAGTTACTGTGCGTACTCATAGATGTGTTATAGTAACTGTGACATGTAAAGGTCTATATTTAAAGTTAGAGAAGAAGGGACTTCCACTGCCATCAAGAACATCTTGGCCTTTGATTCATGCTAACATATATGCATTGCTTTACGTCTTTATGTCAGGTATTTGCAGTGGGTGTGGAGGTCTTTAAAAGTGGGCAATGAATTATAGTCACCATCTCCCCCATTAAACAATTTCATGTAAATGGGGATGAAATTGATTTAGCTAAAACAGAGTAAGTTTGAGTAGAGTGGGACTAATATAACAACTAGTGAGACAGCCTGCATCTGTAGAGTGATCATTTATCAAACCTGTTTTATTGTTGCTCCCCGTGGCTATTTTTCTATCATCATTTTCTGATGTATTTAATTCCTTCTACTCCTTTCTTTAAGGCAGTGCTTCTCAACTGGTCTATCCTCAGGAAACTTCTCAACCAATCAGATTTATTTAATTAAACGTTTTGCATTCTGGACCTCAGATGGTAAAAAACATCTGACAGAACATAGACACTTAACAAAAACAAACATGTTTTAAAGAGTGCCTCATAGACTTTTTGACACCATTTTTTTCCAAGTCACACATTTGCGACCCACTGCAAATTGCTTCATGACCCACTTTTTTTCCCGACCCACCAGTTGAGAATCACTGCTTTAAGGGAAAAGCTGTTTTTTGGGTTCATATGGTATGTTTTTGGTTCAGCATGTTAGATAAAGGGTTCGATTTTCTTATTTTCAGTTCCTGAGAGTCGATGGTATCAAGTAGCAGCTGTGCATTCAAAAAGAATAAAAGACCTATAAGACTTTGTGTTGACATTTAAACATCACATTAAAATAAATAAAATATCTCTCTCTTCAAAAGAAAAGTAATTATACTCAAAGTTTGACTCTTTATCCGTCACTGCAGTGCTGTTATTGCAAAGTTGGTGCACTACAATGTTTTAAATGTGTAAATATGGAAATATTTAAATTAATATTACACAACCTACGCTGTCTGGGTAAGTTGCAGAGTCTGTATCCCATTTCCTAATGGCAATATTGCTTCAGATTCAAAAGACATCCTGGGATTATGCTTAAAACAGACAACCTCAATATTCACCATACAGGAAGTCTACAGAGCACTATTTGCAATCCTGCATCAACTATTTGCAATCCTGCATCAACTGACTTATGCAAGATATCTTACAAGTAATACCTGCATGTATGTACCCAATACTATTACTAATTCCTTCCGATTGAAGGCTTGGAAACAAATGAAATTAGAGGTATCTCAAACCTGTAAGAAATTCCTTGCGGACTTTGAAAGTGTCTATCAGTGGAGTGAGGATGCCCTCAATGGTGCCAAACATGCTGCCCAGGCCAAGGTTAACCAGCATTAGGAAGAACATGACGGACCAGAAGGGCGAGGCTGGGAAGTGGGTCATGGCCTCTGTGAAGGCAATGAAAGCCAAGCCTGTGCCTTGGACCGCCTGTTGTAGAAGGAGAGAAAAAGAAAGAAGAGGTTAAAATTCAATAGTCAGGGGCTTTATTTTATCCTAAATTAGGGGGCTTTTATCTAAAAAGACTAAAAACCCAACAATCTCTTCTGTTTTACTTTCAAATCCTCTGAGCTGTTGACTGGAAAAAAATCCTTCTCTTCCCTTGAAAGCTTTTTGTCAAAACATAAGCAGAAATTGTTGGACCTTTACAGTAGATAAACGTCCTTAAAGCTAAACAGCCTAGCAGTGAGCATGATTCAAATGTGTTGTATAAATGAAGGGAAAGAAATAGTCTGTCATTCTGGGAACATCTTCAGAAAAATGAGCCTATTGGCAGAGTTATAGAATAAGATGATACCATGTAAAAGTACATCAATCAAGCAGTAGGTTAGCTTAGCCTTCAGTGACGACAAGACTCCTGGAAGGCACTGCGCACAACCAAATGAGGTTTTGTCAATTGAACAAATGAATTGTATGAAATCAGGGAAAATAACTTTTTAGGTACTGGTTAGGAGATTGTGTCCTAGTTCTAGTTTGACTTTGTGCTTAGCTATGGTCAGCTAAGCTAACACACTGTTAGCCATAATGTTTATAGCACAGGTATGGGAGTCGAATCAGGCCTTTCATCCAAATCTGAAGCAACTTTTAAATTTTATTTTGCAAATACCTTATTGAGCTCAGCCTCGATGCTGCAGGCATCCAGTCCCAGTTTAGGAAAGTCGACCTCCTTCACCATTTTAATGACGTTATACATCTCAAGGTAATCCTCATTGCTGACCTGGGCAGGCAGAGTGAGGTTGATATGGTGGGGGATCAGGCTTTCTTCAATGCCATTTCCCAACAACGTCACAATCTTCTTTGAGTTCCTAAAAAAAGAAGAAGAAATCATTAATAGTTAGCAACTGTTGTTAATCGTGTAAAGCTTTCCTTTATTGTGCTGCACATGTGCAATTTAAAACAAAAGATGCATCTGCTTGGCAACTACCGGTGTTAAAAAATGAATTAAATGCAGAAGTGCAAAAAAGTGCAGATCCCCGAGTGTCCACTTGAGGCTGGCTCCAAAAGACCAAGAAGCCCCATACCCACCCCATATTAAAATGTCCATTTTGACAGCAGAAATTAACATGTTTACTGCCTTTTTTTTACTAGCTTCGTATTGCTGTTCAAAATGCTATTATCATAATGACCTTATATCAAATACATTCTTTAAACTCTTGCTCTGTGGTTTTGAGGAAGAGGAATTCCACTCATTTAATGCTGAATATGACTCTTCACTGAGTGGAAGAACTCAAAGCTTGTTTTACCTGCGGCCTTGCTGACTTACCGTTGCTGTGCTATACTTGGGCAATTGCTGTTTGAGGTCTGGGTTGGCTAATTGAATTTCATGCTTCATACTTCTAAATCCTTTAGAGGAATCATGTCCAGAGTTATACAGTTGTGTAAACCCTATCGCTGTGACAACTCTGTAAGACCTTTGGATTCTCACGTCTAATGACTAAAAGTTTACAGAGCCACTTTTGTTTTTGGGTTATGGTTTAACCTTTACAGTCTATGGGTTTAACTGTGAGTTCCTTTCACACCTGAAATTATAGATGAACGCCTACAGTCTACAAACACTGGTGCAGTCTAAAAATATCTTAGTGTGAGAAGAAGCTACTACTCACAGATTGACACACTTGCTGATCATTATGTTGGCTTTAAAGCCCAGCACGGCGAACACCACCAGGGTGGCCAGCACAGAGGTGAAGAAATTGATAAAAGACACCAAGACGGCGTCAAAGTGGCAGTTGTTGTCCCGCTTGTTGTAGCTGGAAAAGGCGATGACACCGCCGAAGCCGAGGCCCAGAGCGAAGAAGACCTGGGTTGCAGCTTCTCTCCAAACCTTAGGCTCCAACATGATCTCCAACTGAAAGCATGACACACATAGACTTGGCTTAGTTTGGTAACAAAGTCGATGTTTAAGGCTACCACTGAAGTGAAACAGTTATTCCTGTATTCATATAAAGATATAAGTGTGATTCACTCACAGATTTCTTTAATGATTATGAATGCTTCCCCATAGTGACTAAATAGCCTACACAGCCTGACAAATATGATGAACGTTAATACAAAGTCATTTATTTAAGGAGCCCCTGAAGTCCAACAGGATATTTCTCTGCCTTCTGAACATCTTACAAACAGAACAGAATTCAGATTTGCATTTGCATCATTTGGCCAATGTTAATACATGTAGAGGTAAAAAAATCTTCATGATTTTGTATCTACGAGATGAATATCACTCTCCAGTCTAAAATCCCTATTCTGTCATTCCAAGTGATATTTATTTCTATCTGTATTTTGCTGATTCTCATTGTACTATCTTTTCAAATGGCAGCTGGCATCTTGACAGTTTCCCGGTGCTCGTTTTCTATTACAAGGACCTCAAAATGTTCGGAGCACGAACAAAGCAGAGCACACACGCAGCAGGACTTTGATGAACACAGGAGAAGATGGTGACAGAACGTTTCTTTTGAAGTCTTAAGATGTCAACCGTCGAGACTGAGCAGACACGTGATGCAGACAGACGGACACACTCTGCTGTGGGTGAGCGTCTTTTTGGCTGGTTGGTTACATAAAACCTCAGTTGACTCCTGCAGTTTCCATGGTGATATGATTCTGCAGCCTGAGGTGCCATTGGCCTGTTACTGCTAAAGAGCCAGCCAATCGCAGCGCAGATTTAATTTTTGAGTTCAGACACCTTTTTTTTTCAACAGCCATTGGACTTATTTTAACTGTCTGGTTTGTAATGCACAAAGCCCTGATGTGCACTCCTGACTATTAGTGTTTTAATAAACTTTAGTTGTATAGCACTGGTCAAAAATGCTTAAAAAAACATAAAAAGTAACAAACAAAGAGGAAGAATTTGAAAAAATAAATAAAACACAATGGATAAAATAAAATATATTTCAGAGAAAGTTGCAGAGCTTCAAGGACGAAATAATAAGTCGACTGAAAGAGAATTCAAGGGTAATGTTTACCAAGAAAACATTTTAGTTTTGCTCTTTTAGGCTTTTCAAAACAGAGTATTTGATTCCTTTTTTTCATATAAAATCAAACCCTAATGAGGCGCGGATGGTCTAGCGCAGGGGTCACCAACCTTTTTGAACCTGAGGGCTACTTCATGGGTACTGAGTCATACGAAGGGCACCCAGTTTGATACACTCTTCTGAAATAACAAATTTGCTCTGTTTGCCTTTAGTTATATGTTATTATTAATGATTAATGACTCATCTATGTGAAGACACTGATCATTTTTACAAAATAATCTTTTACATTTCATGAATACTCTTTTGAATGGAACACCATTTTCCCAATTTAATTTTTTAGAACAGGCCTGCGGGCGCCTCATATGGTCCTTGCGGGCGACCTGGTGCCCGCGGGCACTGTGTTGGTGACCCCTGGTCTAGCGGTTAGGATGCACCCCATGTACAAAGGCAAAAGTTTTTCAAGTGGGAAGCCTTGGATAAGTCCGACCCTGGTTTCCAACACTATCCTATTACTAACTATTTTTGGGCAAAAAGCCCAAAAATAAATCTTAAAAAAAGAAATATATAATATATCTTTGTTCCCCATTATTGGTCAGAGGATTCGAAAACGTCACCTGCGAACTCTGGTGTGTGCACATGTCACTATTTTGGGCATTTTAATCACAAAATAATTGGTAGATTAGAAAATGATTGTAAAATGTTACCTTGGGTGTGAACATGTGTCGAATCCCATCCATGGAGCCCTCAAGCAGCAGAGCACGCACCAGGAAGCAAATCAACACAACGTACGGGAACAGGGAGCTGAAGTACATCACCTGCAAGAAAATAATTAGTCCTGTTAAACCGCAAACACTCGGCTATAAATAGCAGAAGCAAGTTATCAGGTCACTCCTCAGGTTTTATCATGCCTTAATTCTACCTTAAATGAATAACACTGAGACTTAAAGCCATAAATGAATGCATAAATAAAACAGTAATTACAGTTTAAACGTATTACAATCAGGATCAGATGATCAGACAGAAATGAACATACTTGGAGATATAACCAAGGACAACAAGCTCAACATGTAGCATAACAATTAAAATACTACGTACAGGCCTAGAAAAAAAAAAAGTGTATATATGTTGTGTGTATTTATAGACTGAATCACCAATTTTAATCCTTTTTTCAATAAGAAAGTGAGAGACAGAAAAACATTTGTTATTTGAAGTTAAGCCTCTTCTATTGTTGGCTTATTTGGACAACCATACAACCTCTAAACCTAACCTTATGTACATTAAAATATTACCTGAATAGAGATAATATGTGTTTCTAGCAGAGAGAAGAGATGTTATGTTTCCATATTACTCAGAAGCATTCAAATATGTTTGGTTTCTGTCAGAAGAAATGCTTTAAAAAACATCTTTAAGTATAAACACATTGTGTAGTGATGTCATAAACTGATTGACTCTGCATTTTTCATGTTAATCCAACAGTAACAGTTTTTTCTGTTTTATGAAGATGACGGTTCAATGCAGGTAAAAACAAGTTTACATTGTCCTCCCCTTTCCTCTCATTTGTTCCTTGTTAATGATTTGAGTCTGCATCTTTGTGAGAGTTTGAGACATATTTTCTAGACTTTATTTCATGCATCTTTGACATCATCAGTCACTTTGCACGTGGTGATGACTTAATGTACCATAAAAGTTGTGTAACTGAACTCAGCAGAGGACCCAGGTCTGATCTGGTATAGCTGCAGAGCCTGTGCAAGACCCTTTGTCCAATTATCTTGCTAATTAGACAGTGGGCCTCTTTCGTTTTTTTTTTCTTCCTCCACCTCTGTGTAGACGCGGTAATACTTAAAAGGCTGAGAGGCCTGACTCAGACGCTCAACTGTGACATGTTGCTTTACAGGCCTGGCAGTGTGGTTTGGGTGCAGGCTTTGAGAGATGGTTTGGGGCTGAGTCATAGCTTGTTTAGTGGGATTCAGAGACCTTGAGGCTCCTACATGGTGGTCCATACGTAGCTCTGAAGGAGAGAGTGTAATGTAGCTTTGTCCTTTTGTAATGTATAGGTGGTGAAGCCGTAACACACTGAACAAACTCAAATTTAAGCATGTGTATTTGTCTAATTTTCTAAAATATCTCTACACTTATTTTAAGCCACACTCACTTGACAAGTCCATATTCAAATTTTATTTCAAGATATAAAACACAAAAACAAGGCCTGCATTGCTGGTAAAAAATTAGCCTATGGGCTAAAGCTAATTTAAATTTTGAGTGTCTTGAAATTAGATGTTCTTTCAAAATGAGGTAGTACCGTACATCTCATTTTAAGAAACTCAAGTAAAATTTGCTTGCCCCATCGGGCATCTTATTACAAGCAATGGATTTTTGTGATTTATATCTTGAAATAAGATTTTTATCTGGACGTATCAGATGAATGTGAAGTGTAACTAGATATTTCTGACGAGCAATTAGACAAAAAACTTGCTACGGTGTGGGATTTAGCAGTGCAGGTTCTACCTTCGCAGGAAATCATGCTGGGGAAATCCCTGCTGTGTGTTTGCCACACATTTTACAAATGCATAAATGTTTTATTGAGCTACACGTAAGTTTAAAGCAGAGCAAATCTAGACATTTAAAATTCGAACATCCTAGTTATTAGAATATGTTTTACTTCCTTAGTTCCTGTAAGCTCTTTTCTGATGAAACCTGTGAACTCGGTGCCCCTTTTTTGAGGACACAGTGATGACCTTGGTCAGCACAAAGCCAGACAGGCTGCTATTCTGCGTGATAAGCAGATATCTACTGCTTTGTAACCTCTATCAAAGAAGAGAATGAAAGATTATATGTCATGGCTGATAATATGTGCTGCTTGCAAAGGTCACACTCTGAGAACTGTCCTGTTATCTTCATGAATTGATAGAAAAAGTTTCATGATTACAGACAGACATGTACTTGTCTTCATGCAGAGTGTCAGTAATCTAAAGATTATTTTTACATCTAAAAGTTGTCATTTTTCACTGTTTGATACTTGAAATGGTGTCGGGCAACTTCAAAACACTTGAATTTCATCATTTTTTAATCGCTCCCCTCCCCCCCCTCTCCTTTTTGACACACTCTTGACAATCAAGCCAAGCCAAAAGAGCGCGTATAACCATGGTAACCAAAATGGTCTGATCCCTTTCACGCCCACCCACACACACAAAAAGGGGAGAGAAATGCAGATCGCTGTAGGGATATTCTTCGGGAAGGCTTTTGTGAACACGGATGGAGAGGGCATTAATATTCTTTTGTAGCGCACAGTGCTGATTAAACTTCAAAGACACTTGGAGCTGGCCCCTTCGAGGGAAAGTTCATGCCCATTTCTACTGTGGCCAACTGAAAAGGCCATCCAGACACGCCAGGTAGTCTGAGGAAGACCATCTGGCAAAACTGTACCATTAACAAGCAGCTTGGGTGGTTCCTTTTCGCCTGTTTTTTGCACTAACCCAATATGAGCATCTTAGTTTTAGCTATTCATTTCAGTTTCTGGATGTCAGTGGAAGGACTTGCACAACCTTTATGTCTCTGACAAGTCTCTGACAGCAACAGCAGCGATGATGGTGATTGTGACAGTGATTCGGGTTATCAGTGACATTTCTTGCCAGGCTGCAGCATTTGGCTGGCAGGGGAAATGAGACTGTCTAGCTCCGCTAAGCCACTGTGGCACAGGCCAAGATTAAAGCACCTCTGTTGTTCAAGGCGTCCATCTTGTTTTGTCTGCAGCTGTTGTGATGAATGCATGAAAGACAAGGACCCGTTAGAGCCAAGGAAACCGCAGACAGCTGCTGGGATTAGACTTGAGTTAAGGACAATATCTGGAGTGAAAGTGGGAAAACTCATTTAGCTGGTGACAGCCATGTTTTTCTTCACCATTATTTCAAGTAAAATAATTGAACTCTAATAACTAGACTGTATTTACTATTCAAACGCTTTCTTCAAAGCTGAGAGAGACAATGCAATTCCTAAAAAAGTTGTTCGACCATCGACCATATAAAATAAATCATCTAGAACTTCTAGAAATGTTTCAAGAGATGGTTGGTGTAAATGGTCCAGCAAGGCTAAGATCCTAAGAAACTTACGAAGAAAGCTGTTATGGCTAAGCACACAACCTTCAGCGTTACTTGTCTTTGGCTGCTAGCTGTCTCTTTTTCTCATGTTAGTGTCTCTTCAGTTTAGTTGTAGGTTAAAAACAAACAAAGTGCTGCAGAGTAATGAGTCAATTCTCCAAGGTTTTGGCTCAAATACTAAGGCTCAAATACTTATTCAAGTAAGTTATGTTCAGAAAAATTCTGTATGAACTTACTCAATCAAGACAAAAAGACAAATCAAATGCACTGAATTAAGCTTGACCTAAAACGTTGTTGTAACCCAGCCCAGGTTTGGCATAAGAAGTAGGGATAATACCAAAATCAAATGACTTCCCCATCAAAGCTTACTCTCTAGGAAGATTAAAAAGTTTCACCAATTTTTTCCAATTAGCACAAGCTTGACGGTGACCTCAGAAGCACATCGGGCTAATGCTTGTCATATGATATGGGAAAGTGTGGAATGATAGAGAACACCTGTAAAAAGAGAGCAGTGGGGTGAGTATGCAAGCAAACGCCAATCTTTTGGCCAATGAGCTAATCTCTTCCGGATGCTAGTCACGCTACTGTCAGCTTTACTGCGCTAAGATAAAGTAAGCTGATCCAGAAATCCCACACAAGATCACATGAGGTCTCAGGCTTGTTTCTGAAGTTATATCATTAGGAAAATTCATCAAGTCCTATTACAGTAGTCATTTAGTGTCTTTTAACCAGGCACAAATACCTTTCACACTTTGTGAGCCTCTACCTTGAAAGTTAGCTAATAATGTGTGAGAGGTTTTTCCAAAACACTTGGCAAGAAATGGCCTTTTGTTTCTGTCACTGTTCCTTATTTTTCAGGGTACAAAAGTTGTATTTGAGTAGTTAAGTAGGCCAAGCTGCCGGCCAAGATTTGAGGGCAGCTGTAGTAAGCCATTTCCTATGTTCTTTTCCTCTCTTGCTCTCACGAACTGCCTCATCTTCTGACCAATTCCCTACTTGTAATTATTTCAGCAAGTGTAAACTTGAAGTGTAAGAAGCAGACGTGCTAACAAAAACAAATCTTCCTTACCTTCCCAGAAGACTGAATTCCCTTGATCATGGCGAGGCAAACCATAGACCAGGCAGCCAGCAGACACAGAGTCATCTTCCAGTTGAGTCCTCCCCCCTCAGAGATGCTGTCAGAGATGTTAAGGGCCTCACGATACCAGTAGTAGGTGGTGGCTGAACTCTTCTCACACTCTGGCTCCACATCTACAAACAAAATGGTCGAGGTGAATTCTTAGCTTTGTCTACTACCGTTTTGTTATTTGTTGCTCAGGAACCCTCAGGTACCGGTCTCAATATATAATTTTCTCACATGTGTTGGTCTTGTTCTTGACGAGTGGACACTCATGCCATGGCAGAGGCTGCTGGAAGGACTGGGAGAAGTAAAACAGGCTCCAGCTGATGATGACATTGTAGTAGAGAGCCACGAAGAAGCACACCTACAGGCAAGAAGGGCAAGTCAACATCAGACAAAATAAAAAAAGAAAATGTGCATTGATCGCTTAAAAAGACCTATAGCAAACATGTAACTAGTCTGGACAATACACCTTGGAATTTCACTTTTTTTTTGTTATTTGAACAGTCTCACCATGTTTCAGTCGTATTTAGGCAACCATGAAAGAACAATTTACAAACAACAAGTACTGCTACTGTTTCAGCTATACATCAACTACATCACCTCCTGTATTCCAATTCATTTCAAGGAAAACTATTTTTGCACAACAGAAAGACACCCCAAAGGAGTTTTAGCTTATAAAAGGTTGTTTAAGGTGTATCACACACATTCTGTCCTATAGTACCAAAAGGGGTCTGCAACTTTACGCTGACAAAAGTGAGGACACCTGTTTCGTGGTCAATTTGAAATCAACAAAACTAGAATTTACTTGAATGTCAGACTGTAGATTTTCTTTCTAAAACTTTTTAGAGAACTGCCAAAAGTTTAAGTAAACTATCAAAGAGGGGACCGCTATGCTTGATTTTTTGTTTACAGCAAAGACATCTTTATGTTATAGAACATACTTTGATGGCACTATTGTTAGATATTGCATTATTTATTTTAAACTTTTTCTGTTTCTTTACATGTACACAATGTAAAGAAGCAATTTTGCATTTATTGTCACGTGTTTCCATAGCAGCAGGTAAACTTAACCCTTTCTGTTTTAACATTGCTGTTGTCAAATTCTCATACTTGTTCCACACTTTGTGCTATAGGAGAGCTGATTGAAGCCCCAGTGTAGGACTCACCACACAGCTGGCAAAACCGATGCCGCCCAGTCGAGGGCTGATGTAGTTCCAAACCCCAATGCTGCCCCTGCGGATGCGCTGTCCCACTGCGAGCTCCAGGAAGAACAGCGGGATGCCAATCAATATCAGCAGGATGAGATAGGGCACCAGGTAGGCTCCTACATGTCAAAACAACACAGACAACACACTTAAATGAGGTATGCACAGAATGTATCATCAGATAACTGTGTGGTGACCCCATTTTAGTTCCGAGAAAACACCACATACACCAGTGTTTCCTAATCTCTCTATCTGCCACATGCTTAACTCACACAAACACAGCTAAGCCATGTAAACTTTAACTATCCTTCTTCTAAATGTCGCCCTAATGGAGACACATTATCCTAAAAACACATAAAAAACACACAGCAGCTTCTTTAACGTCGTTATCTGTTTCATTATCTACCAAACGCTTATTATTATTCAAGCATCTGCTGTGCTGCATATGTGCACCTCTACTTTAAACATCTCTAGTAGTGTGTGGTGCAATCAAATAAATTGGAAACCAGGAGAGATACTGAAGTCTAACATTACCTAAATTACAGTGGGATTACTTTGAGGCATATTACAAAGGCGGCATTCCTCTCTAGAATTAAAGTTTCAGGGTGAATGACTAACATCTAGACAGACTGTAATAGAGTGGTGCAACAAAATACAGAGGGGTGTGGCTCTTGTGACAGACGAAAAGGACAACCAGGCACATGATGGCTGAAGAAGACCTAGGGCACCTTGAACTCTTTGTTTAGAAGATACGGCTGATGGTCACATGTGTTCAGCAGCAGCAGCTTTTTAAAGTATCTTGTTACTTCCCTGTTGCATATGGTACAGTAATAAAGTACAGTAAGTGGAGAGATGATTTATTTTCCTCATATTAAATAAAAGTTTGCATATGTAACATTTTTAGACCTAAACATGGAAATCTGAAAGAAACCATTGCATCATTCTAAAACTGCACACCACTGATGGAAAAGCCAGACGGTAGATTCTTGAAAACAAACTTTTTGAAGTTATACTTTTGGTTTAACATCACGACGCCACCATTCAACAATAAAGGTATTCAAAAAATCCCCTTTTGTGACCTCTTTCCCCCCTCGTTCACGCTAAACCACAACATCAAATGATGGCGGAAAGACTCAGTGTAATTTTTGCCTCGTTGATGACGGCGTCAAAACTTCCACCATGGGTATATTGTTTTAAGATTAGTTTCATCACTGTTTCAACACAGTTTATTGTTTTCACCTGGCAGGACGTTCATTCAGATCCTTTCCTGCTGTCCCTCCCAGGTTTGGCTTAGATGGGAGTGGTCACAGACGGGATGTGTATGTCTATCTGTTGTTTTAAGCAAGTGTGTTTGTGTATGGACAGTAAACTATTAGGTTTCTAATATTAAAACATCCAATACTGGTTCACTGAGTACACAGTTCATTCTGAGAAGAGGCTTTGACATCCGCAAGCATCAAAAACCCCTCTGGTTTCCATTGTCTTTTAAATCCCTCAACCGTCTCCTTTGGACTTTTCGAACACTTTGATGGCACTTTGAAAAAGCAAACAGCATGATAAGAGCTCATTTCATCTTTTTCTTAAAATAGCTTCACGGTTCTCTTCACTTGCGGTGCATAAAAGTGAGGGGAAAAAAACGATTTATCCAGGCAAGGCATTGTACAGATCAGAGACATTTCTGCAATGTTTAGCAGCACCATCATTACTATGTACAATGACAGTCTCAAAAGTTTCGAAACTTCCATACCACGTGATATCAAATGATAGTATCAAAAAAGTTCTTCTGTTTTCCTTGCCGTAGTAGTACTGACACAGATATCTTTATCTATTGAAACCCTTACTAGTATCTTATAAAAGATTAATATGCTTGTATCATGAAACCCTACAATAACATGGGGGATAAATTGCATACATCCAGTATGAGCAAAAAGGAGACATTCAACATATATCACTCATCATATGACATTTGTTTCCATCTCAGTTTTTTTAACAAGCTGCACAATTCCTGTAAAAACAGCATAGCAGGTTTGGCCCGAAAGTGTTACCAGGAAGTACCAGATGCAAGAAAAGGTGTTGATAGATGGCTAAAAATGGACACTTGTATTCACTGTCAATGGTTTGAACAAACTCTGTTTCAGCTTGCAAATTTGGGGTTTATTTTTGTCACAAAGGTTCCTGTAGTAGGATAAAAGATGTAGATAGAGTGCACACACACAGTTAAACACACACAGACCTGTCCCATTTTAATCTAATTACAGTTGAACACAGCAGGGTGACCAGAGCTGATTAGAACAGACCTGAAAACATGAAAGAGTCTAATGAGAGGTGCTGATTTGAACTGAACTCCCCCAGCTCACACACACACACATACAGTCTTACAATACAAACAGGGGACCATCATTCAACGCAGACCCAGTGGAGCCCTCTGTTTCTGACCATATTGAAAAATCAAACAAATGATCAGTCAGTCATATCTTAATCAGTAAGGACTCTTTAAAGTCGGCCTGCACATAGCACTTATCTAACACCCCTCAATATTTACTTTAGGATACAAGAACTTGGCTTTACCGCAGCTCTATTCTTTCTGTTTTTAAGTGGGTTTAATGTTTTTGTGTGCCTCCTTGTCAGAATGTATAACCTTGCGTTTTAAAAGTTGCACATTTGCACAAGTCAAACACAAATTTCTGCCTTTGCATGCAAAAGTAGACAAAGTATCTGCTATACTATTCTGTTCTAGTATCAAATAACCAGAACTATCGTTTGCTACAGTATGCGTTACGTTTGCAAATCTAAGCAAAATCATACAAAATGATTAAATTGAGGTTCATTTCAAATTACTGTATTCCAGTGTTATACTTAAAAATGGACAAAATCGATCATGTCATCACAATATAAACTTATGACTGTGATATGGAAATAAAAATGTAATATACAGTTTGAAAAAGTACGAGAAAGCTGATTCTAAAGACTGGTTTAAAACGACCTAGTGTACATGTAGACATGCAAAGAGATTGATTGGCCACGTTAGTTGTTCTTCTTATGTATCAGATGTATCGTTGGGGCTTGGAGTGTAACAGGAATCTTTACTGTTGTGGAAAAACACACATAAGCATTGCGCATGTATACCAACTTGACTCAGATCACATACATTGCAAACAGTTCAAATGAACTACGTGGTGCATGGACGACCTGTATGAGACGGTTTCATTTAATCAGCTTTAGTGAGGGAGCTCTACATAATCTCCAGGTGGGAATTGCAACAAAACTTTGTGTGGAGGGTTAAAATACAGATATGTTCAACTAAGGGCATTATGGGAAATGTGGTTTGATTGCAGCTTTGAATGTTGTTATTAAACTTAAATGCTTAGAACCACAGCTGTTCATGAAATGATTTCCTGAATACTGAGTTTTATGAGGTTGTGTATCTGGCTAAGCTGCTGTTAGAGACACAGGTGCTCATATGGCTCTTATGCCAATCCTGAAGGTCACTGTGCAGTTTTTTACAGACCAAATAGGACAGAGTCTACCTCTCCATCTTTCTTGTACACATAGAAAAGCACACATGTATTACCCACCACATTAGTCAGTATATCATAGAACCCGTATCTGTTGCATTTTTCTTGATACTCATTTCAAAACTAACCATTATGAGTCATTTTCAGCTTCCGAGAATTGCAGTCTGATAAGTTGTGACTATTTGAGGGTATCTTGTTGATCTTTCTTACAATCTAATGTGTTAACAGCAAGTTTTAGATGTGTACATAAACATGGAGTGGACATTGAAACAGGACCCTTCAACTTGACTGAAGGCAAATTCAAGTGAGAGTGTTATAAGAAAAGTCACATTATCATTGTCTGAATCTCTGACCTACACAAAAGCTGTATCACAAGAAAAGAGGAAGACTTTGCTTCTGTTATCTGAGAATACAGAAATGTATTTTCAGGCACACGTCTAATTTTAAAAAGAAAGTGGCACCTGATTCTACACAAGGCGATGAAAGTGAAACATGTCAATCTTTTTTACTGTCCACTTAAACAGCATACAACACACACATATAAACTAAGCTCTTTACCTTCAATGATGAAAAATACAATCGTAATTGTTTATTTTTTACTGATTTAATACTGGTTCCTAAATGATGGTAAAATTATAAATGTTGTGCTCAGTTTTGCAGTTCAGTCATGTGTTAGCCTATGCTTGCTGGGTAATCACAGATTTAATGTGAAAGTACATTTTCTAGAGCTCCATTGAAATAATATAGTACAATCAGTTTTATTATAACGCAACTCTGATCTACTCTTCTTGCCGTAGTGACACGTTCACATTTTTCTCACATGTTAGCCGTTATTACTGGCATTCTGGGTGTGCACACTTTTGGTTTCGCCTTGATGTAAAAGTTGGCCAACCTGTTGTCTGAGTGTACTTACACATTTTTTCTAATCTTCTTAATGCTTGTGTTTCTTGACCCTGCATGACATTGTTGTAGCCATGTTGTTGCATGTTTCTGGTAAATGTACAGTAATTTGTGAAACCGAAACTGTTTTAAAAACTACAAAATAAATACTGGTGTTGTTATTACTAGAACTGTCCTTTAACTCATAGACACAGTTTAACCGTGGTATCGTACAAGTACCGACCAAACAATCTGATTGGACAAGAGAGATTCAGTGAATGCTGATATAGATCACAACATCAATGGGACTTTTCACAGTATGTATCACTCCACCTCAGCCAAGTTTTCTGAATACAGTAAAAGTTACAGGGGACAGTTTTGTCCACATCAATCAATCGTATACCTCTGAACCACCCAACACACTATAATTTCTATTGCAATGACTATCATTAAGTTCATTACTTTTTCCATTTTGTCAGCTATAACCATGCCAGTGCAATCTTAAGTAGGACTTTTGGCATAACTCACCCCCTCCATTCTTCTGACACAGGTAGGGGAACCTCCAGACGTTGCCCAGGCCTACAGAGAAGCCAACCTGGGCCAAGATGTACTGGAGCTTGCTGTTCCAGGCCGGGCGTTCCTCCTCCTCGCCATCCGAGCCCCCTTCCTCAACATCACACTCTTTCCCATCCCCTTCATGGTTATTGACGATCAACGAGGTTTTCTTGAAGGAATCGTCGCAGGCGTCCTCATTGGAAAGCAGGTCCTTGTGAGACTCTGTGACATCCTCGTCAAGCTCTCTCTTGACGGCCTTGCTGTTTTTGGGCATTTGATAAAGCAAACAAGTGCAAGAGGTGGAACGTCTTTTTGGTTGTCAAGCTGAAAGGGCAAGGCCAGGCGTGTGCGAAAAGTCACAGTTTGAACTTTGACTGTGCAAAGATGCAAGTTGTTTTTTTTTAAAGGAGCTTTGGTTCAGTTTTTGAGTACAGTTTTTGGAGGTTGGGGTTGATTAGGGAGTGCTTACTTCTTCATTATCACCAAATGTCTGCAGAGAAAACAGAAAAAAATTGCAGTAAGTAAAAGTAAAATACCGAAGGAGGTTTTGGTGATGCCTTCTCATTGATAAAACACAAAGAATGGTTTCTGCTTAGATTTAGTTATTGGTTTGGTTTGATTGCTTGTAGTCTCTAATCTCCTACCATAAATTGCTCTGTGACTGGTTTCACCCCGAATGAACTCTGTGTAACCAAAGTCAGCTATGTTTGGCAAATGAGGAAAAGATGGGACTTTTTGTGAGCTATTTCTTTTTAATGATCTGTAGTTAAATTATTACCCAAACATTTCACACAAGACATTAGCCATTTTACTCAAGACCAGTAAAACAGAAGTGTTGAGTAAGGTTAAGTTACTGAATAACTGGAGCAGCACAGTTTTCCAGTCTGATTTATGTAATATTTTTGATTTATAGAAAATAATACAAAAGTTTTCAATGTCCATTATTCCACACAATCTTATCTGAGTCTGCAAAAAGTCCATTAAGAGAATTATTGCTTTATCCCGGGTATGCATGAGTTATTTCTCACATGAAAATCACATGGCTGGCTTTGGCAGCAACATTGATGGGGATCATTTTATTGCAACTCGTTATTCTGTGGGATAAGAAACGCCTGGGAACATTAGCCTGGCGGTGGACGGTGACTTGGACAGGGACAGGTCGTGGTATGGAGACTATCATGTTTCCAGCCTCCTGAATTATTGAAGGGAGAAAGGCATTTGCATACGAACCCAAACACTTCTTTTCACTGCAGCTCCCTGGGATGGGAAAAGCCCCATATGCTAAATGATATCTTCTAAAATACAGCAAATATGAGCAGACATGTGCTGGGTTTATCTGAGGACAGAGGAAACACTAGGTGTCCTCTCCTTTTGTCCTGCAGAAGAGACAGTTGTGATATTTTCCCATTCAGTAGCACTCACTCACTATAATTTTTACAATGAACAGCATTCAAGGGTGTGGACACACTATTCAACCAAAGGCAGATTAAGGTGCGCAACATCCTTCTCTTTAACACAGAACATCAGACATTATCCTATGGCGGCTTAATACATTTTACACATCCCCACCCCCTCACATACTTTCATAAAACGCCGGAATTTTCGCCCATATACCAGAAACACAACATGCCTCCCCCCCTTTCACCATCTAGAGGATTAAGTGATTAATAGCTTTGATTTAACGCTTCCAGATTAGCCTGGTTTGTATGAGGCAAGGGCCTCCGTTTCATAATCCAGTGAACGCAAAACAGCAGCAGCCAAAAGGAGCGAGGATGCTGAGTAACCTTCACTGCAATTCTCATGGAGGCTGTAATAGGAAATGGCATCGCAATAGTAGCTTTAAATAAGGCTTTGTCTGGGTTTATGTTGGTAGGATGACTGAGCGCTCAGAGAGTCTGCACATGACTAAGGAATGATGAGTCAAAAACGGGCTGATGTTTCAATGCAATGACAAAAATGGGAATAGAGCAATTAATTTAAAAAAACACACCTTTGCAATGTGGCTCGTTGTTGTACCGAGGCACAAATTGTTCCCTGAGGAATGCCAATAAATCATTTCTCTCTCCCTCCCTCCCTCCCGCCCAGCCTTCATGACATCCATGTGAGATGTTTCATCATTCTCTGGTCAGCCACATCCTCTGCGCACTGGTACCCTAGTCAGCCACTCATCCACACACACCATCATGCAATGCCTTAAACACTAGCCTTATATAACCCATTTAGGATGCTGTGGTTGGTACTCACCAGTTTTGAGTAAAAGTCGTCCTTTTCTGAAATGATGAGTCTCAAGGAATGAAATTGTGAGAGCACATGCACGGGGCAGACATTATGAATGTGCGTCTGAATGAACCAGTCCGGCCAGTGAGTGAGTGCTGCTCAGACTCTGGCGGCCTCTCCTCTTTATCTCTGCCAGAAACACGGCGCGCTGAAAGGGGGGACTCCGCCTCCCAGGTCCCTATGATTGGCTCCTTTATGAAACCTTAATCATGCTTTATCTTACCGAATACACGTCAAAAACTCTCTAGTATGAATACCTACAAACAAACGTGTGGACAAAAATGTATATTTAAGGTGTAATTAGCATCGTTGTATCCTCGAACACCCCTATAAGTCTACTTGGTACAGCCCACTATGAAATGGGTTGGCTCGTGGATTATTTCAATGTGCCTCTGTTTATAAACGCTCCTTTCTTTCATTGGGTATTTAATAATTCGGATTTATTGTCGATGTATTTTAATTCTGCCTCATGGTATGTAAATTTAGGTTCCCTTTTTAGGAATTTACCGAGCAAAAAAACGTGAGGTTTTGGTTCAAGGTCGTAAATCGCGCGTCATCCACCCGCGCAATCTTCGTGGGTACTTCACCCAAAAAAGAGAAACAGGAAACAAAAGAAAAACAAAGGCATTAACATGCAGACTAGACAAAACAGGAAGAACAGAAACAATTCATATAAAGGGTACAGTCCAGTTCAAACATGATAGAAGTATGCAATCTATGATATCACCCTCTTGCATCATTTTGTCCATTTTTGTCCATTTGGGCAAATTTGTCCTCTTGATCTGGCCATCATTTTGGCTGTGTTAGTGCATATGGCACAATTTTTGGTAGTGAAGTCTCTCTTTTGACAAATTTCGGAATGCACTTTTTTTTTTTTAAATAATAGATCAATAGAACCCTGTGAAATTGTTTTACTACCCTCTTCAGTCATTCCAAAATACTGCTTTAAAAATAGTACAGATTACTCATTTTGTCTGCTTAAATCTCTTAAAAAACCTTCAGCCCTGCTCAAAACATCCAAACATTCAATCATTTTGAGGATTTTAACCCTTTAAATGCAAGTTTGATTAAATAATGCTAATATTTTATCCTCATAATGATTGAATGTTTGGTAGTTTTGAGCAGGGCTGAAGTTGTTTAAGAGATTTATGCAGAAAAAAGCGGAACAAAAATATTAATCTGTACTATTTTTATAGCAGTTTTTAAGAAGTGGATATTTTTGTCTTTAATAACTTAAGAGGGTAGTAAATTAAACTGATGCCTGAGGGTTAAATATCCTCTTCTTCGCGTATTTACACTAATGTCAGACATATGTTGATACTAAAAGTCTTTTAGAATAATCTCCATAACCCAATATGGAAATCTCATGCTCTCTGGACATACAGTACTAACATGAATAAAATAACTAAAAGCCCATGCTGCATCTAATAAACCTTAGAATCGTGTAGGAGGCACATCTTTCTCTTGTTTTTAATTAATCAAGATGAAACTTTTGGCGGTAAAACGTCAGATTGTTCTGTGTGGTTGTTCATGTTAAGAGGAAAACCACACCGAGATGGTGGCTATGACTCATAAAATGAAACGGGGGCGTTGGAGTTGAGCTTCTTAGTGCACTCATACACTCTTTGATCAAGACTTATGTAGAAGAGTAAGAGTTAAGATGGCAAAACCTGAATTTCATCAATAAAGTCAGAGGTGATGAGTTTACTCTTTCCTAATTGGATTCATTACATTTCCACAGAGGGACATGCCAACATTCATGCTTTCTTCGAGAGCTTGCTAAATATTTTCTGACTGCTTTGTTAAGATAGAATTCCTACAAAGAAGAAACCAAAAACCACCCATGTTTGTGTCCTGAGTTGCCCCAGTGTCATGTGTGATAATATCCACCCACAGGGTCTCAGGTGCATCAAGAACATCATCATGGAAATCTCTTTTGATATGCCAAAATGTGTGTGTGTGTGTGTGTGTGTGTGTGTGTGTGTGTGTGTGTGTGGGAGTGTTTATTTGATGCTCACACAAATCCCATTACGTCCAGTTCATAGCCCTCTGTTGAAAGACTGAATGGAGTATTTCTGAACACAGCTTGTCGCCTGTTGTACAAAAAGTCCAAGATACTGCCTGCCTGCATGCATACAGCAGTTTTCTTTTTCTGCAGGACGTCAGATTGAGCAGCATAAGTAGAAAACATATTGATTGCTGCTAATAGCCTCCACCTCATCAGCAGGACGGCACAGAAACCCTGAGAGCAGTGACAGAAAACCAATGCTCATGTTAATTCTCTTAGTGCATGTACAATATAGTGTGGTTGATGGCACTTAGGTTATTGTATTCATGATGATGACATTTTATCACTATCACTAGGCCAAATCACAGCTCTTATAGACAAATAAGAAAAATCACCTTTCAATAGAACTAGCTTACATGCAAATTCAGGGGATTACAGAGCTAAATGTTTACAATGACAATGCTAACATGCTCATGTTGTTAGCATCTGTAATGCGTACTATGTCCCCTCCTTTGAATGCTGTGTTACAATACTAACATTTTCTCATAAGAACTACAGCCCCACAGCAGGAAAGTCATCGATGAATAAGAAATGTTTTTTTTACCGATGTTGACCCCATAGAAACTCAAGCGGCTGCTGAAGCTTAATGCTAACAATGACAAAGCTAACATGCTGATATTAGCAGATATAAGGCTAACTAAAGCACCATCCTAGTTAACTGCTTTAACATGCACGCATTTGCTTATCAGCGCTCAAGCACAACTGTTGAAATGTTATGAACATATAAAAAATGGACCTGATTATAGCACTAGATAAATGTCAAAAGAGGACAAAGCAAACGTAACAAAAGCTGATTTGAACAGGTGTAATGCGTACTTTTTCACCATCTTAGTTTAATTTTAGCATGCTAAACTAAAATAATTTAATGGATGAATAACAAAAATTAATTTGAATACAGTGCAACATGAAATATCAAGGCTAAATGCTAATCATGGCAATGCCAATATGCTAATGTAATCGGTATAATGCTTACTATTTCAACAGTAAGTCTAGGATTGAATATTTGCTTATTAGCAATTACGCTCAATTTCTGGAGTCAAATGGAAAGAATGACATTATTGCAAATAACTGTTTTAAGGTAATTCACAATGAAGTACAAATATCAACTTTATTGTGCAGATTTGAAATAAGCACTAGGTACTTGTGCCCTAATGAAAAGATAAGCGCTCTGTGAAGAAACCCCTCATCCCAATTATGCTGCTTTGCCCAACTGATAAGTTTCATAACCTTCCCTATGGCCCTTAGTTGCCACCGCAACCAAAACAGCATCGCCACCTTCCACAGACCCAGTCTCCATTCAAGCAAGTTCCAGGTAGTGACAACGCCGATATTACCTTTCCTACCACATTGCCCCTTCTGGTCCCCACAACTCAACTGTACAGACTCATAGGAAGCAAGAGGACAGGACATCACTGGAGGTTGTTAAGTGGGAACCTCCCTTCTACAGTGTTTCATCCGAGTAGTCCCGCGACACCTCGGGAAGGACGGACAGTGAGCTCCCAGAGTCACCACACTCCATGCTAGGTCTCACCGTACATCATACCACACGCCGAACTTCTATGAGAGAAAGTCATTCACTCTTAGGTCTGTTGGATGAATCCTTTAAGTACAATGAATTTCTAAATAAAAAATTACAATGCGATAGTTGTTCAGATATTTCAGCAGACCAAACCAGGGGAGGAAACATCAGACTACCCATATCACTATAGTCATGCAGTTAGGATTGCCTAAAAGGTCAAAATGCGCACTTCCTTATTACCCAACATGTGGCAATTTGTCTCAAAACTGTTTGTAATGCAAGAAACTAAAGGAGATGCAACCAGAGTGGATGCTTGTTTGGAGCGATGTGTCTTACATAATAAGATTGACAAGTCAAACAGACATGCTGAAAAATAAAAATAAAAAGCAAATGATTATCATCATACCCTGGTTTTTCATATCAACACATTCCAGAAAGTTAACTTCTGAAGCTGAATTCTCGTAGTCTAATCTGCACAATGTGAATGCTATCAGCTAGGACTGAATGTACTGCAGACAAGTGTCACTGATATTAACGGTTATAATTTCTGCTTTTCTCTAATGCAGGCTTCATGTGACGACACCTATTAGGGAAATCTGTGGATACTAAAAAGTTACGCTTAATGTTGAGCTATTTTCAGTGTTTAGAGTATGATAAAGCGTTGAAGCTTCTGGATTTAAACACATTAAGAGAGTGAAAATGTTTGAGAGGAAGAAGACAACAAAGATGAGAGCACAAGAACATGGTATACTGCTTGTGAAAATGTATCATCACTTGTGTTGTAATAAGGCTCTTATATCCCATCATCACGTCTTTGAATCATCTTAATCGACACAGCACGATGTGCAGATTGATTTTGCAGTTTTATTTTATTGATCTCTCACGTTCTCTTTTACAGTTTCTGTCATCTAGACACTCTCCAAAAGGCCGTTAATGTGAATTTGTTCATGTCACTTTTGAATCAGTGACTGGAGAAGCCTGTTGTTTTAGTTTTCTGGAAGGTTAGCGATTCGATAAGAGACATTATCAGGACTCCAAAATGATTTAAGGGATGTGGCTGATAGCGATTTAAAGGATGTGTGTGTGCGTATACTAGATGACGGTTTAAGAGGGAATCAGGTCATCCTTCGAAGAAATGGTTATGTAACTCTGTCTGGAAGAATGCCTCCAATCTAAATGTATCATGAGACTGACTGTGTGGTGTGCTGCATTTCAACCATGATGATCTATAAGTATCACTTTGATCTACTTGTGCTCCTCGAAGGATGGCCACAGCGGGGTATCTAAAGTAGCCACACATATGATAAAAGGCAAAAAATATCAAACATAACTTGAAATTAAAATTAAAATAACACAGATGGTTTTTGAAAAAATCTTTACCGTCCAAAACAGATCGTAATTTTCGGCTTAAATGGCCTTGAAAGTGAACAAATTGAAGATATTAACCTTTTACTGTTATGGCTACACGTCTTTGGGTTTGTTCCTTTGAGCGGCTGTGGCTCAGTCGGTAGAGTCGTCGTCTCTCAAGCGGAAGGTCGATAAGGTCGATCCCCAGCTTCTGCAGCAACATGTCCGATGTGTCCTTGGGCAAGACACTTAACCCCAAGTTGCTCCCGCTGCTTCGTTAGTGGCGTATGAATTTCGTATGAATGGATTAGTTACTTCTGATGGTCACTTTACATAGTAGCCTCTGCCATCAGTGTGTGAATGTGTAGGTGTGACATGTGGTGTAAAAGCGCTTTGAGTAGTCAGAAGACTAGAAAAGCGCTCAACAAGCTCAAGTCCACAAAGGCGCTGCGTGTCAACAGGCAAGGCAGGCAACTGCTTGGCTCACAAACGTAAACCAAAGCAGTGGCCTAAAATGAGCAAATTTTGCAACGACAGTAACTTCCCTAAGGGGGCTCCATCTGACAGCACTCATTCTCGTTGCCCTGCTAAGCGTCGCATGCATTAATTATTCTCTTTATTATGATGATTATAGTTGTTATTGCTGATGTTAATCACATTCTATTCAATTTATTTTTGCAATTTCTACTATTAGTGTCCATTATTATCATATTTGCTCCTGTTTCTATTCTTGTTTCTTTCTGCTGCAATCGTGGCAGACGGCTGTCCACCAAAGAGTCTGGTTCTGCTCAAGGTTTCTGCCTTCATAAAGGGAGTTTCTTAACCGCCTCCAAGTGCTTCCTCATTGGTGGATAACGGTGTGTGTGTAAAAGTGAACATTTTAGCCGAGCTGCCCTGTCCCTTTTATTAAGAAATAAATTATGATTTAGTTTAATGAATTTATTCAAACAGTGTCAACCAAAACAGAGCATGCATCCATAAAGGCTGAATTTATGACAGAATCCTTGTATTGGATCATATTAGTTCGCAAAAATTGAACAAATATCCCTTATGTTAAGTGTTCATTTGAACCTTGTTGGTGCCTGCTGTGCTGCCTCTCTCCACGCTGTGACTTTCTCTCTGACTCCTCTTCAGTGTTGTTTTCTGCCTGCTCTTGTTTTCTATTAGAAACTGTTTTTCAGTATTTTTACAGCTGGTTAAATGATCAACACAGCTGGGTCAGATGGAGCTTTTGGATCAGAAGGTCAACTTGTTGACAACTCAGCGGGTGAGTGTGTACTCTTGACATTATAACCCAAAATACAGTGTTACAATTTAATAGAGAGAAAGGTTTCTCACGTCCTTACTTTTGGGGACACACAAGTAAATTCATGCCTTGATATAACTCAAGTCATTAATCTATCAATTGTGAGATCTGTGTTTGATGTTGTTGTGAAATCAGAATAAATGGATTAATGCAGATGGACTGTTAATAACAGGTATTTGATATCCTGCGCTCTGTGCTGCTGTTTTGATTTTGTGATGGTAAACACAGAGATAGTCACAGATGGCGGCTTACCTTGCCTACCTCTTGAATTCTTTATGAACTGACCCTGACTTTGGTAACATAATGCCATCCAGCCGTCACGAGTTTACCCCTCCCACACCTCCGATGGAAAGTTAAGGCAGATTGGTTTTCACCGTGTCGCAGGGACGTATGATCTCAGCCAATAGGAATCACATAGAGAATGAATGGATGGGCCAATCCAGGATTTGATGATGCCTCTGTTTCCTCACACTCACATGATAAGAAACAAATACAGAGGGAACAAATAATGACAATAGTCATGTTATCCAAAGAGGATCCTTATAATGGATGTTTCCTTCAAAGGACACAAAGGGAAAATTTACACTCATAGGTACAATTAATGAGGTCTAAAGAAACTGCCCTGCAATAAATCCGTCCTAAATTTGTTTTAATGTTTTAAACCATGGCCAATTAAACTCTATGGTCATTTTGTAGGCTAGAGTTTGTGATAATGTTGAATTGTAGTTGTATGATTATTTCATTTATTTTACTCTATTCATCCCTGAGGGGAAATTCCGGTTCACACTATTATTGAGAACCTTGCTTCTCACACACATAGGCCCCAAATGCGCAAACAGGACCTATGGACATGCAGTATTGGAGAGTCAGACAATGAAAGTTATGGGGCTGCTACACAGGGAGTGCATAAGAGCTTCCTTGCTCAGGGGCACCTCAGCAGTATAATCAGGAAGCAACCCCTGGCACCTCTCCAGCCACCAGACCAACTTCCATACTTTGGTCCGCACCCTCCGGCTACCAACCCAAGTCCCTACACACTGAGTTACTGCCGCACCTGATCAAGCCACAACGCTTTGTCCAAAGTGGGCGTCAAAATCATCACAAAATAAAAGCTCCACACGGTAGCTTTAAAGGTTATTTTACATACATTTTAATTTTTCATTTACGTAGTTGAAATTTGATATAATTATTGTCTTCCAAACAAGATAGTCATATGCATACTCCCATTTGAGAAACACTTGCCTAAAACACAGAATCACTTCTCTGTATAGTGCAATCAACAGCATAAACTCCATCCTCCATTGAAGAACTACTATCCACAAATATAACAAGTGTTGGAAAAAAGGGTGGAAGTTCATGGGAAATGGAAGTTAAATAGGTAAAACTGAGGAAGATGAACTTTAAGAGGTCAAATCATGCAACTGTTCTCCGCTCCTATGGTGCATTTATCTTTAGAATAACTATTTATAACTTCAAGTAACACACCAAACTCCTCAACTTACAAAAATGTAGGATATATGTGTGTGTTTTGGCGTGTATGTGTGTGTTTTATTGTCTTGCAAAGCTTCGTTTTCTCCCAGGGGGGAAACAAAGAGTATTTCATGTGCTGTCTGGAAGCTGCTTTGAAGCGCAGTAAAGCCTGTGTGTGCTGCTGTGATAGGCGAAGTTCAGCTCAAACCTGCTCTGATAAAACAAAAGAAAACAGTCAGCAGTGATGCAACAGTGACGTCCAGCCTCACAGCCTTGATCAGGCTTTGTGGGGTTTTGTGTGTGTGCGTGTGCGTGTGTGTGTGTAAAGACAAGAGTCAAAATGAGAGTGCGAGGCCATGAGAAGAGCTGATTCCAGAGTTCAGATGGGTTGAATAAGAACTGAAACACAAGGAGATGATAAATGCTATCTGCTCCCACGTTGTTGTGTCTTTTCTGAGTCAAAGTGTTCTACTGTAGTTTTTGACTCTTGGTTACCTCAAGGTGTTTATTCTCTCACGCGTTATTTGTATGGCCTTTCTCCCTCTTTGTATCCCTAATGTTTTGGGCCATATAAAACTACAGAGATGTACAGTAGCTAACAAACATGGGTATATCAGGTTAAGTTCTGGTGCCCTGATCTTCTGTTACAGCTCTACTGCTGTGTGTCCCTGTGCTCTTATGTCACTCTTTGACCTGTGATTAGCTCTGCACCATAGATTCTATATAGGAAATGAAAATGGCCTCCAAGTCTGACAAGTGTAGGCAGTGTCGAAATAACCTAAAATGCGTTATTATTAATGGTCTGCAGGGGAGACTGAAAAAAATGATCCACTTCTCCTTTGATGTATTATCTAATTATTAATTTTCCTGATGAGTTTGGGTTCTTAATTGCTATTTACAAGACTTATTCAATACAGCAAGATATTTATTTTCTTAAAATTGCTTCAATTTAGAGTCAAATAGACAATAAAGCAGATTATAAGTGAAATCATTCCCACTGTGTTGGCTGCACCCCCCCCCCCCCCAGTTGGCCGTACTCTAGAAGTATCAGAAAATCAGTACCCTAATTACTCACTTGAATTGTAATGTTATTCTTCATGTACTTATCTGACACTAGTGTGAGTTGACTCATGGTCTTTGATCTTTTACAGGAAGTGCAAATACACACATTTGTTTTCTTCCTTTGTCTGCATGATTTCCTCTGCAACAGTTTCTCAGTCCAAAAGCATGCAGGTGAGGTTGATTTGAGGCTGTAAATTGCCCACAGATGGTATTGTGAGTTTAAAGTGTTGCCTTGATAAGTAGGTTATTCCTGTTGTAAACCGCTGTTACCCTTCTGCACAGTCAGTTTGGGCTGCTGTGGGCTCCAGTCCCCTACAGACCTGCAAAACAAACTGGCAAAGTCAGTGGGTGCCTGTGAATATAATGCTGCATAAACAAGATTATTAGTTTGTTTCTTTTTAAAATACTTGGGGAAAATATAATTTCCTTTCATTACACATAAAACTTGTGAGGCACAATATTTCAATACGAGAACTCCTCTAAAACATGGTCATTTAAAGGCACAATTAACAAAACTGCACTCTTATTTGCACAGCCCTGCAGTAACTTGCACAACAGTATGATAGTCAAATACATCCACCAGTACACTGCCCACACAAACAGACACACAAGCTTCTTTTAGACAACATAATGGCAGCGCTGTGGCTCAGGCTCACCTCTGGCGCTTGCACTTGGAGGTGGAGATGCGTTTTCAAAGAGAGGATTAGCTGCAGTAAAGCCTCGTCTCCTCTCTCACTGTGAACTGTCCTGTGACACAAGGCCAAGAACAAGTCATGAGACCCAACAGAGAACATCACAGCGCTGACACTCAGCCAAGTGCTGTTTTTATAGTTTGTTTTACCCGTCTTAGGCGCCATGTGGGTGGGAGTTTTTACTGCATGACAGAAAAATGAATGTCAATTAATTATTAGATGTAATTATTTGACAGCAATGTGAGTGATTAAAAATGTATACTCAATCCATTTGCGGCTATTTGCTAACTATTTTCTAAAGTCTTTCTCTCTCCACGGTGGATTTAAAACCCCTCCAACATAAAAGTATCTCATTACTAATATTATAAGGCAGTAAATGTAATTTTATCAACTAAAATCATGCCAGTGAAAAGTCGCACACCCCACCATCTTGTTATCTTTGTCAACTTGAATATAACTGAAAATACTTTTTGCAGGATTTTCAGTAAGTTGCAGTGGCACAGGAGGTAAAGCGGTTTGTCCACAGTTTGTGGTGCAGCAGTTCCAAGACGAAGTCATGACCAAGTCCAGAGTGTTCTGAGACCAAGGTTTGAAATCACAAAACTGTTTCGGGGTGAGTGCGGAACATTTTGCATTATATTATTATGATAAATGAGACAATGCACATGTAAGAAGTGATGTCCCATCAGTTGTTGTCATGACGTCGACTGATCGTTTCTACAATTCATTTAGCAGATGCTTTTGTCCAAAGAGATCAACATCAGAGAGTTAGTAATCAGCCAGTGCCACAAACAGCTTTCAAGTGCTGGCAGGCAGTGCACAGAGGCAAACTACAAAGTGTCAATAACTGATTTTTTTCCTAATTTTTTTTATCTTAAAATCATCAACAACAGCTGCCACTTGATTTCATCATCATCAACATCAACACCCTCAATATCACATTCATCAACATCATCAGTTGCATCAGTTTCGTTAAGTGTTGATGTAAGAGCTGGGTCTTTAGTTTTTTCTTGAAGGTGGGGATGAACTTGAAAGCGGGCTTAGGGTTAGGGGACTACAGAGGAGAAGGCCTTGTTGTGAAGGTCGGTCCAGGTGTATTTCATTAGCATAGTGGATGGAAGGAGTGTACACTTGGATGAGGGAGTTCAGGTAGATAGTGCCGAGCTTGTTGCTTAATTGTAAGCAAGCAACAGGGTTTTTGTAGTTGATGTTATTTAATAGCAGGACAAAATGTTAAAAATATGCTCATGGCTGAGACAATGCAGAACTTGGAAATGTGGTCCTAAAATCGGTAATGACACCAAGACTGATCAGGGTTGCTACTGCACCAGTGATTTGGTTAATAGCATGCATTGTGTAAAGCACTTTTAGTGGAGTTAAAAGCAAAAAAGGTGCAGTATTAGTGCAGTCAAGTTAACATTCTGCCATGCACTGTTATGATGGATGAACTGTTCCAGATTCGGCTTTAGTCATAATCAACTTTGTTCATATTAATGCAAACTATCGCTCGTACGAGTCAGGGCTTTGTCTAAAAAAGGTCAAATTATGCTTCATTTCTCTTTACTCTGCATCTTTATGTGTAAGCAATAGTGGCTGTGGCTCAGTGGCAGAGTTGTCATCTCTCAACTAGACAGTCAGGGGTTCCCCTGCGGTGTAAAAGCACTTTGAGTAGTCAGGAGACAACAAAGCTCTGTACAAGCTAAAGTCCATCTACCACTTTACAATTTACCAAAGTTGCATAAAATTCTCTGAAACAGTCGTCAGTGATTGAACACTAGCAGACATTGTGCCTTTACACAACTGACGTCTTAACAGAGACTGTTACTGAGTTTTAGTCTGTCTTTACATGAACCCTCAGTGACGTATACAAAAGAGCTCTCATTGTATTTGGCCCCTGGTTGTCAATGTGACCACTGAAAGCCCCCTGGAGAAGTGTGCTTTTCATCGTGTGACTTTGAGATTGGCGAAGAAGACTCACTGAAATGTTTGAATTTGATCTTGAATCTTGTATAAATAAGTACAGTCAATGATCCCCCATGTGTCCAGTCAAATAACTGCATCGTGACCGAGTTTAGGAGTAATATCCAAGTGTTACCTGACCAATTTAAAAACGGGATCAAAAGGCGTCTCAGGAACATAAATGACAATATTTTGAAGTTGGATTGACGACTTTTTAAAGCTTTTTGATGCTTATTATCACGCACCTAAGACACTTTATTACATAATTAAAAGCCAAATGTGGATTTATGTTTCCAGTGGCTATTAAAATATATATAACTTTGAAGACTTGTGTCTTAATGTTTGGTAAAAACTAGTCGACCTGTAACTGTATGCCAGGAGCAGAAAAGTCCCAGCCCCTAGCTTGTTAGGAGGGAATTCTGACTCCAGTAATCCCACAGTCATTTGAAGCAGATTTAGAAGTGCTAAGATCCCACTGACCGTGTAATGATAACTTTAATAGACAATCCCAATCTGTTTTTATCCTCCTCAAGGAGACATAATCTCGGTTAGGAGGGTGCTCTGGTTGAACTGGTTGAACTTCACCAATGTATGCCGCTTTTGTGCACATTTAGCTGCTTTGGAAATTTGTGAAGAATCAACGTGAGATATTGGTTGCTCATGCAGGAAAGAATTTGATAAGATAAGAGTGATTAGGCTTATAATGGGGCTCGTGCAGGATTAGCTCACTTAAATATGGTCCCCCCTCACGTGCATCTAATATGTTTTAACTACAATCAGGTCTACATACAAGTCGCCTTACCCTCAGAGGCCTATAATCTGGATCAGCGCATTGAGAAGAATCATCCATTTTCCAGCACTGTGGTTTGAAATGTCAGCTAGAGTTCATGCACGAGAAGGCTTTCATTTCTTGGGGTGATTTTCTGTCTTTGGCTCCTGTAGTTCAATTAATTAGTGTTGAATAAAGATGGAAAATGGATTAAATGATATCACCATGTGATACACATTAGTCTTTAATCAATGCATAGAAGCACAGTTCAATGCATTAAGACGTCATAAATCAGTAGGCGGAACCCGTGCATTGAAATCAGCAATAAGAGAGAGAGTAAAATGGTAGTTTGAGTTGTTGTAATTTTTCCCTCCAATCACTTCTTTCGTCAAAGCCCCCAGATGGAAATGATAGGCCCAATAGGCTTGATAGGCCCAATGGCTGCCAAGATAATGGCTACAGACGAGTAACAGAAAACCCTTGACAGTGTAAACACACGGCTGCTATCCAAACCTCTGCTGCGTTTGGGCCGGAGCCGCCATTGACTGGCGTAATCTGCTGTGTAAATCTGCAGCTTGGCCCTGTCTGGCTGCTGTCTGGGTTCCGTGCACTTTGACAAAAGCGACGGACACCTTGCCCACCGACAAAGGGCCTGGCCCTAATCGGAGTGGACAAGGCTTGCTGATGGAGCCTTTTTGAGCAATTGAACTTGGTCAATGATTCTTAGAGGACCTAATGAAACATAAGGGACAGGCAGTTTGACTCCAACAACGGGGGCAGCACCAAAGTGTCCCCTTTCTGGCCATCAGATGAAGGACTGAAGTCGTGCTCTGACCCGTGATGACCTTGATAAAAGCACTTCTGGGTCTGAAATGTGAAGATTCTGATGGTGTTGACCTTGTAGGCCACACAAGTGATGTACATGCGCTGCCTTTCATTGTCACTGTGGAATTCAGTTTTTGGTCTTTGAAGAAAGAAATGCTCCTTTATGGCGCCATTCTGTTGTTTTGTTTTCATCCTGGAACGTCACGAGACAGAGGAACAGGCCTTCGTGTGTCTCCAAAGCATGGAGGACACGCTGTTCTTCTTTGAAACTACGAGGAAGGAGACTGGGTTCTTTTTAGAAAGCCCTCGGGAATGTGTATGGGAAAACCTGTGTGGGCTACTGGAATCTGCTCAAAGGGAAGAAGTACAGCACGAGTGCAGAGCTTCACCACAGGAGAGAGGAACTGGTCTTTGTAATCAGAAATGGCGTGGAAATAGTGTGCATTGTTCACATCCAAACACTTTGTGTGTTCTTCTGGTCTTGTGATTCACCTACAAGGCATTAGGCTCCATGACCTCTTCTAGCTGTCCAAAATGCCCACGCAGGTGCTTGACTCCTCATCTTATGTTCACGAAACAGAGCTGCAATAGAACAGCTAATCAGTCATCTAATTATGTATTAAACCAAAGTGTGAGAAAATGTGGTAATGTCTGTTATTTGATCCGCAAAAAGTACGCTTACAATTTTGAACAATGTCCAAAACCAGAATTATTGCTAAGACGGTTAAAATCAGGAATTAGTATTGGTGTTATTAGTTATTGAAATTGAATAGAATACAATTAAAAATTCAAGAAAAAGACAACAGTATAGTACAGTAAGTATACCTTTGCGGCCAAGAAACCTAAATACAATGAAATGACAATACAATTCTAACATGATTATATGAAAAATGTCCAGTTTATTTATTTTGTGTATGAAAAGAACTCTTGGGTTTGTACTGAAATTTAGAAATATGTTTTAGAGGATTAAAAAAGTTTCCTGAATTGACTAAGATAACGTGCAATATGCAGAAATAATAATAAATATGAATACAGAACAATAATAACCTTACAATGTGCATGTTATCATATAAAATAGTTATCATAGGGCATGTAGTGAACAGCATATACGTTTTAGGAGATTCACAGCAGTTATTAAGCGACTTCAGTTACATAAGTTATATGATTTAAATGTATAAAACAGGTTACCTTTAACCTGTAGTAGGCTACTTTCATATTTTCTTTGCCTTTTGTTTTGGAGCGACAGTAGGTCAATCTGCAGGGATCCCAAGAAAGATCATTTTCGCTCTCTTATAGTGAGATATAAAACATAAAAAGGCAATATTAAAGGTATAACGTCAAGATAAATACATTGTTTTTGTTATATCCATATGAAAAAGGGCATATTATAAAGAGGCTTGAATTTTCGCTTCGCTTCTTGAACGGTTTGTCCCTCGCCAGGCTACGTACCCCCCAACGCGTTGTTTCCATGGAGACAGAAGTATCGCCGAGACGCGAAAAGACCTTTTCTGTTTTCTTGTAGTGCGGGTTATCATATCTTTGCTAAGCCTTTTATATCATTGTATAGACTATGTTTAGAGAACATTTAGTCAGACTAACAGCGTTTGTAGTCACGTTTGACCGATAAGTGCACGTCGTTGACGTTTTTTAAAAACCATGACGCATGCTAACGACATGTTTGACACGATCATGCGGGAGCTGAATAATGACGTCGTTTGTGACACCGATGAAACTACAGAAAAGCTGGAAAGTTTTTCAATGAACGAGGAGACGGTGAGTAGCCTAAAGTCTCCTGCAGAGCAGTGTAAGACGAAGATGAAAGTACAGGTGTTCACTTTTTAGCAGGTGATAGCCACTGACAGCAAGCTAGCTAAAACCACCAGGCATTCATTTCAGGATACAGGTAATATACATTTACTTATCCATTTGTATTGCACACAAAAAGCTGAGATTTAACACCAGACCTTTAGGTTCAAGGCTGATGTCAATAGATGTGATTTGAGCTTGTTTGGAAAGAGTGTACTGAGCTGTGGACTCTTGAAATTGGAAATAAAAATGATCCTAAAACAGCAGACTAATGTTTTAGTAATTTCATGATTCACACAACTGAAGTGTAAATCCCACAACGATACATAAAACAAGCAGTATAGATAATGGATGGATTATGGACAACTTGGGACCATTTCATGTCCATCAACAGAACGTCCACAAGCCTGCTGTATTTATCATCAGGACCATAAAGGCTGTTGCTTGAATTTTTATCAATGAAATCCGTTAGAAACATCATCTTTACTCGTGTATTCTTATAGCCTCAAGAAACATGACCTTACTTAAACATAAAAACAACACTGTGTTTAAGCCAAATTAACACAAGCCATCTTTCTGACTTCAGGACCTCGAGGATATTCCACTATCTCTGCTCAGCTACTTTGAGAGCTCAAAAAGTCGAGCAGTGGCGTGTGAAAAGCTCATCCTTGAAGAACCTGGAGGTATGTCACTCTGTGAGACAGCAAGCACATCATTAAACATCATTCTTCTCGAGGCTGCTTTTTTTTAAGGATACAAGGGCATGGATTTGGCTCGTGTGTTTCAGTGAAAAGCTGCTAAATTCCATTTCTAACTTGGCAATTGGATGTTTCTGTCAGTTTGCTATTCTGTATATAAATGTTCACTATAAAAAGTCCTCTTGATGATGCCTTGTATTGTTATTTTCTGTAATAATGGGTCATATCTGTGTTTTCTTTGTATTTAATCTCAGACTTCTTTGTATCACATCACACTGAGGACAAGATAAACTTGTCTTCTGAACTCCATGAGGATATGATGAAACATGATGAGCAGGTAACTGTCTCTCTTTTTACAGTCTATAGACTGTAGTCTCTCACTGTATCACTTGTCAAAAATAACAACGACCCTCAAGTTGAGGTAAAACACTTATCATTATTTTTCCCTGAATCAGGTTGTTTGTGACCCCGAAATAGATGAGAACAGCTCTTCCACTGACATGCGCCTTCTTCATGCACCCACAGAGACAGAGGAACTTCTCCCTCACAATGTGTCAGTGTGTCCCAACAATGAAGGTACAGTACATGTTGAGAAAAAATGAGGTTAAAAGGAAGGAGCTGTGCACTGTGAATACAATAGTGTGAGAAATTTCATGCACTGAAATTAGGTTAACTGAAAAAGCACACACAAGGGATACATGGCTTTATTTAGGCCATAGTAGACAGATTAAAAAAACAATTTAAAACACCTTTATTGGGAAAAATAACCACATTCAGGCAGTACTTGTCAACGGCACTTGTCCGGTTACTTAAAAATTAAAATCACATTTTATGAGAAGCCTAGAAATTTGGTTCTAAATAAACTTTTGGACAGTATTATGAATATTTTTTGAAATTCAATGTGAATCAGTATCAGTCCTTTATTTAGCCACCTTTGTCCCATTGTTTTTTTTTCTTTCAAAGGAGACCTGATCAACAACAAAAACAGTCAAACTCGTACAAAACACATTACAGTTTAAGTAAAATAATAATAGATTCATCAGCCTAAACAGTTGCATAAAGGATGTTTGGATTCAAGACTTCGCTAAGGATTTAAAAACATTCAGGGTCACTACGTTTTGCAGTTTTCAATCAGACTGTAGATTGCTCAAAACAAAAAGGAGCAAAAAAAGCTAAAAGCTTTCTTTCCCAACTCAGTTTGGACAAATTGCACATGTCCAACAATCAAAGGTTGTGGATTTTGAAGATTAAAAGAGATGAGAGGTAGTCATGCCCTAATAAAGATATACTGTACCAATGTGCAAGCTGGCATGTACTGAAATCAGTTTCAGTTGACTTTAGATGTTCAATGATGAGTAAGAAATCTCAGTTCTCCATGATCCACACTGTCCAGCATATGAAGACTCTGAGGAGAGGCTTTCATTTAAAATACATCACCATCATCTAGAACAAGTCAAATATGAACTCTGTTAGTTTATTTTCACATAAAAGGAGAAGCAGGAGTTTTTTCTGTAGTAAAATCTAAGTGAAAACCTTCAGCTTTTTAGCATCATGCTGAATATTCTCCCTGTAAGTACAGCATGATATGTTAAATAGGTGTGATTCTTGTTGATGCTGCTGAAATGTATAACGCTGGTAATACAGCAGTTGCCCACAAGAGGTCACTTTTGTCTTATTTTTTGTTCCCATTAAAGTCTGCAGTGTGGTAGAGTAATGATGAAGAGGTACAACCTCTCAGTCTGTGTGCAGACCTTAAAGTACATTTCCTTAAGTCTTCTCATGGGTCAAATCTGTTATTGAGATTCCGCTTTTTCAGCAATATCTTCTAATTACTAGACATCGTCTTTGAAATGATGCACATGCTCTAATAAGATCAATAAATGTAACTCTTTGAAAGACATCCACTGATTCAGCACCACTGTAGTTTGAATGACATAAAGTATATTCCCAATGACCTGCCCAAGTGCTGCCTGAATCATTATGCATTATTTTGAAGTCAATTTATTTTGACTGTATTGTATAGAATAGAAAAAATGCAGACACCATTAAGATAATTTTTCTCCTCTGCCCTCTTTTTGCCTAACGACTACAAAGACCTTATATATTATTTGACTTGTCACAGGTGAGGCTGGGGCAGATATAGATAAGGAGGGTGAGAAGCATTCTGTGTTTGAAGAGAGGACCCTTGAGATCTCACTGGATGACGAGGAGAACCTGAAAGGCAGTGGATACGAGGCAGAGCGAGAAAAACTTTGCTGTGAGGAGGTGAAAAAGGAGGAGCAAAGGAGACAAATAGAAAATGACTTTCAAAGGGAGCTGAAGAAGATTATGGAGGCCGAGAAGGTGAGTCCCTCTGGAGTGTTCAAAAATGTGACTCATATAGCTGCTGTAAAGGTTGCATCAGATGTGTCTACTAATGTTTGTTTCAGTTTTGGAAACAGACATCCTGAGACATCTGCTGCCTTGCTCAAGTGCTCTAGCCTTTTCACAAATCAGAATCAGAATTTTTTTCAAGAAAAGGTGTGTGTGTGTGTGTGTGTGTGTGTGTGTGTGTGTGTGTGTGTGTGTGTGTGTGTGTGTGTGTGTGTGTGTGTGTGTGTGTGTGTGTGTGTGTGCGTGCGTAGGGTTTATGTGAAGGGGGAAGAGAGACACCACTAAGTATACTTCAGACGCTCTGAGCTAAGGATGTTGTGATGGTCTTGTGCTGCCTTGCTCAAGTGCTCCCTCTAGCCTTTTCAAAAAATATTGTGTGTGTGTGTGTGTGTGTTTCTGTGTGTGTCTGCATGTGTGTTAGAGAAAGAGAGACACCACAAGCTTATAAGACGCTCTGAGCCAAGGTTGTTGTGTTGGTCTTTGTTTCTTGTTTATGATGTTTACTCTAGATTTTAAGTACAGGTAACAGATAGAGAACTCTTAGAAATATACATTGATTGATATGTTGTCGGTCAGTAAAACATGGACCCTGTGTGAAAAAACGTCAAATGAAACATAAAATGTCCATGATCAAACAGCTGTTATGCTTTCTTTCATTCTTATTCTGGCTCTCTGTTTCCAGCTCCATCAGAAGGAGCTCGAGCTGATGGAGAAGAAAGCTCAGGAAAAACTTGAACAGGAGTTGCTGCTTCAGCAGGTAATCCTCTTGTATCACTTCCCCCCGCATGCTCAAGCCAAGGGGTTGATGCTTAAGCACTGGGACTCCCAAACAGGGATCATTCAAGTCATTATTTCAACAACATAGAACCAGCACATTAAAAGTGTATAGGAAGAAACAAATGTCTTTAAGAGGAGCTTCACTGCCCTGAAACTATTAGCCATTGAGATCTTTGACATTTACTTATATTTCACATGTGTATTGTTTTAATTCTTACAATTAAATATCTTATTGAAATGGTAGACCTTGCAGTGTTTAAACTATTTATTTTTGTTTAAACCGATTAGGAAGTAATCAACAGCTTGCAAAGACGAGTGAAGGAAGAGAGGAGGAGGATGGAAGAGGAGCAGAAGAGACTGAAGGTTGAAGAGGACAAGAAGAGAAGAGCAGAGGAGACAATCAAGATAGAGGCAGAGATGAGGAGAATGGAGGGGGAGAGAAGGAGGAAGGAAGAGGAAGAGAGACAAATAGAAGAGATGAGACTTATAGAGGAGGAGAGGAAAAATGAGGAAGAGGAAAAGAGGAGAATGGAGAGAGAAGAGGAAAGGCTGCTGACTCTGGAAAAGAAGAAGCTAGCAGATGAAATGAGATTGATGGAGGAAGAGGAGAGAAAAAAGAGAGAGGACCTAGGGAGGATAAAGAGGAAGGAAAAGGGGAAAATGGAGGAAGACAGGAAAAATATAGAAGAGGCCAGGAAGATGGAGAATATAAAAAATAAGGACAAAGTGATCCTGGAGAAAGAGGACAGAAATAAAATGCAAAGGGAACATTTAAAAATAGGGAAAGAGAAGCAAATCATTGAAGAGAAGAGGAAGTTGAAGGAGGTCAGGAAAAGAGAAGAGGAGGAAAGTGAGACAGAGGCAGAAAGGAAAAGAATGGGGGAAGAGAGAAGGAAGATGATAGAAGAAGAGAAGATTCTTAGAAAAGAAGAGGAGGAGAGAAGAAATCAGGAAGAGGAAAGGAGGAGAATGGAAAGGGAAGAAGAGGAAAAGAGAGAAAAGGAAAGAAGCAAAATGGCTTTGAAGTTGGAAGCTGAGTTGAGAATAATGAAGGAGGAAGAAGAGAAGCAAAAGAAAGAGGAGCTAGAGAAAATAAAGAGGGAGAAGGAGGAAAACGAGAGAACAAAGGCTGAACAGGACAATAAGAATCAAAATGATGAAATTGAAATGATCCTAAAGAAAGAAGAGGAAGAGAGAAAATACACCGCCCAGGACAAAATGAATCAAGCGAAGAGGACGTGGGGTACAGAAGAAAATGGAAATCAAGAAGCTGAAGTAAAAGCAGGGGGTCGGAAACAGAGAGAAGAGGAGGAAAGGGAGCAAACAAGGGAGACGAAGATGGAATGGAAACAGATGGAGGAGAAAAAGGCAACAAAAGAGGAAAGGGGTAAAATAAAAAGGAAAAAAGAACAGAGACCTACCATAGAGGCTGATAAGAGGAAGATAGACGATGAAAGCAAAACAAAACAGGAAGAACAAAGGAGGAGGCAAGGGTACAGGGAGGATTACAAAGAGGAAGAGAAGTATAGGTTTAAAGGGTATGATGGGGACCAAAGAAAGGTGGAAAATGAGAACAAAACAAAAGATAAGGAGAGTATGAGGGAAGAGGGGAAGGAGAAGAACATTTTAAAGGTGGAGAAGGAGCAGATTGGGGAGGTAGTGTGGGAAAACAGGACCCATGTATACAAAGAAACAGGAAAAGAAGTAAGATTGAGAGAAGAGGAGAAACATCTGAGAGTAATGGAGGAGGAGAAAGAGGTAAAAGTAGCAGAAGAAAATGAGCTACAAGAGAAAGGAAAGGAAAAAGAACATCACAGCGCAACATCTCTTGATGAGAAAATGAATAAAGATATACCAGAGAGTTCCTTTGTCAGCAACACCTGGACTTCCTCAAGCCCTGGTCCTTCACATAGAGAGTCAACAATCAGCCCCATCAGTACTGAAAGTGAAACACAACAAAATGACTTGGACAACGCCACCAGTCAGACCTCCACAGATAAAAAAGTTGACGATAAAAACCAAGCAGAAAGGCCTTCCTCTGTGTCTCCTTTTATACCGGTGTTCCTGCCTGAGCACACAGAGCAGAAGAGGCTGTCCTGGATGAAGGAGTGCGTCCCCTGGTCCAAACTCTCCCTGCAGAACAAAAGGAAGCAGAAAGGATCTTTCCGCAGTGTGAGAGGGCTGAGGAGGGCCGTCAAGGCCAGCAGTCTACCACCTCTCTGCAAAAGTACTCTGCTTCAGACCACCGGCTGGACATCCCTGAGAGAGGTAACACTACCAATTACACTTAAGAACGAGGTAGTTAAACCACAAAACTCTCTGGTCATTTTCATGTCAATAAATGTTGTATTCTTTATTGCAATAATGTTATTGTAGCAGAGTCGATTAAAGTTTTGAAACTCCTGAACACCTCTTTGCCTCTTTTTCAGGTGACCACAGTGACGCTGGAGGACTTGCCCGGCTGCAGCTTGTCCACTCTTTCTCAGTGTACTCAGCTTCAGTCCCTCACTCTCAGACGCTGTGGCCTCAAATCCTTGGAGAGCATCAACCAGTTATCAAAGCTCTGCTACATCGATGTACAGGTGGATATGAAGTCTTAACTATATCAGTCTTAATGCAATTTGCTTGTTCTTTTTTGATGTTATAAAAAGATATGAATGTAACTAAAGTATATCTGTTGTGCAGTTTTTAAAACCAGCTTTACCAAAGAACATATAAAACAGTACTTAATGAATAAAATAGGCACTCTGGAAGAAGAAAAGACAACTTTAAACAATGGTTTGGCTTAAAACAATAAACTGGAAAAATGACAGAGGCCTTTGAATAAAATCCGGTCTTCAAACAGAATAAAATATGCAGCAAATTGAATTTGGAGGTCGTACACAGCCGAGGATCTTCAACAGCAAATGCTTAGTCTCACTTTAGTTTTCAAACATAAGCTGGGAACAGTTAGCAACTTCCCGCCTGAGGATCTTAGGCTGTGTATTTCAGTGTCATGTTCAGGGACAGGCCATGAAGTGCTTGAAGTACGGCCATGAAGTAATACGTTTGTGTTGATCATGGTTCTTTAAGTTAATTTTCATAATCTCTTTTATTTCAAAGCTTGAGGGTATCACTGGAGACGTTTCAGTGTGTTTTAAGATATTCTTCTTTTTTCTAAACAGGAAAATGACATCTCATTTGTCGACTGTGAAAACATGACAAGTTTACGAGTTCTTAAACTGGGACACAACAAGTTGACGTCCATCCACGGTTTAACTGGAGCTGAAAGTTTGGACGTTCTGGAGCTCTCGCACAACTCCATCACCCGCATAGGTGAGGGCTGGAAAATGTGTTACATGCTGTCTCTAGATGATTCATGTTTGATTGATACCTTTCATCGAGGGTGTGAAGACGTTTTGTGGATGTTAAGTTTCTCAAGCTTGAACTGCCGTCTAGTCTTCAATACTCCACAAGAGGGCAGCATCTCTCTTCTTTTCAGGCTTAGAAAATGTTTGTATTCCTGCAAAAAGCTTTGAAAAGTGATTTATAACTTGAAGTCAGCCCTTAGGTTGAAGTCATGAAAAGTTATTGGCTAAACAAGAGGTTAAACACATTGATGTTTCCCTTCAGTTACTGGACGACTTCTTTTTGACTCGCTTCTAAAACTGAAACATTTTGGACTGCCTGTGTTAAAATTTCACAGAGGCTGTTAGACGTGCTTTATTTTCTGCTTACATGCATCATGTTCAGCTGGTCTGGAGTCTTTGAGGAGGCTGCAGAGGTTATCACTGGATCACAACCAGCTAATCAGCACCAAAGGACTGAAGGAAGTGTACACTCTGCTCCACCTGAGCTGCTCACACAACCACCTGGTCAGGGCGGAGGGTCTGGAGAACAGTGCTCTACTCAACACACTGGACCTGAGAACCAACAGCCTGACTGAGGTAAAACAGCTGATCACTGGAAGCACTGGCCCTGATTTATAAGATCTCTATAGCAATTGATGAGGATGTTTGAGGGGAGTAATGGGCTTTATTCTCAACACGGTTTAATGTCTGAGGTCCACATCATTCTGTTTCTGTTTCATATTGTAGGGATTTTAAAAATGGCATTGAGAGATGAAGGGATTTCCCAACAAATAATAACATTTTGAAATGTCCTACAACTTCATGTCATGGCTTCTTACTGACCATCGCTACATATGAAATGAAAGAACATCACATCTTTCAGTTTCAGTTCACTGTTTCACCTTTGTGCCACACAATTATTTGATGTAACACAGACTATTACACATCCATATATCTCCCAGAATAAATTACACCCAGAGAACTTATTTTTATTTTAAGGCATTGACAATGTGCAGGTTGAACAAGCTTGTACTAGGACACGGAGGTCTTAGATACATCAAACTGAATACATGAAGGGCATTCAAAAAAGCAAAGAGAGAGTAAGAAAGTCAGCCAGCACAAAGAAGGTGTCTTTGCAAACCTTAACAAAATGAATTAAATCATGTTATTAGGGACATTTTATTCACAGGGGTTAAAAAGTTTAACATCAGAATCATTTTCAAATAACAGCTTGAGAAGAAAAAGTGAAGTCAGGTTGCTGAAACTCACCGTTCTCCTTTAAGAAAAGTCACTTTTTGTCAATGCGTGACAAGGTCAAGTCAAGCAAATTTTAAAAAATGTAACGTAATTATTGTTGCAACTGTAAGCATGCTTAGAGCTTTGTAAGACACCCAGCAAATGTTTACTTGTGTCCGACACTGATGTCTGTAAACACAGCAGCACTAAAACAAGTGACAGTGATGGATGAGGCCATTTTGGCTTTGTTGGAGCAGGAGCAGCAGCAGCAGGGTGAAGTTAGTCTAACCTCTCAGTGTGACTGTTGTTAACTGTCACTTTCACCCTTTTTATCCATCAGCCCCCGAGTCTGAACAACCACGTCCTTCTCCGAGAGCTGCATCTAGATGACAACAGCATCTCCTCCCTGCAGGACCTCAGTACCTGCTGGCTTCCCCTCATACAACATCTCTCTGTGGCCCAGAACAGGTACATACCCTCCAGTCCTACTTCATCTCTGTTTTTACATACTTCCTGTTTTCTGATCAAAAATACAAATAGAGAGGAGAGACAATACATTCCTCGACTTTGAGTTGACCTTTTATTGAGTCATTTTACAAAATAAAGGACTTCATTAATTTTAGAGGACTCAAGGAACTTAGATAACTTAAAAATCAGTCTTATCATTTCAGTGTTTAACAGCCACATGTATGTTTCTCTCTGTGTTTTGTAGAATTACCCAGCTGCCCTCCATGTCTGATTTTGTGTCCCTTGCAAATCTTGATCTTCGATTCAACTGCTTGTCAGGTAACAGATTGACTTGATTTCACAGGTTGTTAAATCTCATTTCCTCATCATTAGAGCATACCAACTTCGACCATACAGGACAAATTTCATTTCCTTTTTCTAACTTAAATTTCCTTTATGATTTTGCTCATTTTAATATTCTGCCTTGTGTAAAGCAATCCGTAACTTTGGTTTGGAAAGGTTATTATTTTAGCTAATAAAATGTGAGACTCACATTTTGTAAGTATAAATGTAAATGTATAAAACACAATTTGAACCTGTTGGGTTTTGACTTTATGGCAGCTGTTTGAGTTCTTTATACGACTCGATGCATTCAGTGAGTTCCAGGTCTTTGGAGACCATCACTTTTTGTTTCAGTTGATCTTTCTTTTCATAACTAGAAGTGACACTGGTGAAAATGAGAAATTAATTGAAAAATAGACATCGACAAGGCAAAGTTGTTTTTCTTTTTTAGAGCTCCAGAATTTGTGCGAAAGTCTGCAGGGCTGTCATATCCTGCGAGCGCTCCGACTCACGGGGAATCCTCTTCAGCAGGAGAGTGGCTGGAGGTAAGAATAAGGTTGTGGTGCTGTTTGCCAAGAGTTAAGCATCATTTTTCTCTTGTAGCTGCATGTGCTTGTAGATTGATTGAGGCAGTTTTTAACTTTTCTAGATGGTTGTTCACCTCCGACTTTAGCACTCGCTCCTCTGCAGTGAAAGCTACTCAGCTTCAAATCAAGATAGTATAATAAGAAATTTCCGTAGTTCTTTCTGGGACATTCTTTGGACAAAAGTTTCAGTTTCAGCCTCCTTTCCTCTGAAATATCACCCACTCACTGTGACGGATGTTCAAAGGAGTACACCAATGAAAAGCCTTCATTTCTCTATCACAAATTCGGTCTATTGGCTGAGGTAGTCTAAACATTCCAGCAGAACGCAGGCCTTCCTGTCCACATCCCAGGATTAGCGCTGTGATCCACGTCCGCTATTAGATTACTGCAACGTGCCACTGACACCCGTGTGTACGCACTTTGCACTAAGTGCTCGTAATTCCCCCAAATATTGATACAACAGAAATATCAATTATCCTTTCAGTTCAATTTGCTCTTTCACTTATCATCCCCAAATATTTTACCGATGTTAGGACAGTTGCTGTGAGTTTATGTGAAAAATATGCAATGACCACTTACAATTTTCATGCCTCTGTTGGCCTGTCATGAGCGATGATGTCAGCTGTTACCAGTTGGCTAAATTGTTTGGCTCCTCAGAGCTACTCACACCCAGTTAGTAACGGCAAAATATGAAAAACTATACTTCGCTCGCCCCTCCAAACATTCAGTAAGTGTTTTGGTTTGAAAATGTTTGTATGGCTTGTTTAGATAACTTCATCTTTGCTTTTGAATTGGGAGGATTTCATTTTTAGGACTAAAAAAAAAAAAAAATTCACCTTTAGACGTTTGAAATAATAACCGAGAAGAGTTGAACGTCAGCTAGACCCTCGAAACATTTAATGCCTTATAGTGACTGTGTGCTTTTTAAAGCGCTTACAGGTTGAATATAACGTTACCATTTTTTATAGATTCTCTTCATACTTTGTAATTCTATGTCACTAAAAAACATGGCTTAGTCCTAGACTTGTCTTAAGCCTTAGCTGAAACATTACCTTTATATTTCATTGAACTTTATTTAACCTCTCAGTGCCAACAGTGGAATTAACCCTCTGTATTTCCACCCTCATGCCCTGGCCCTTTCATCCCGCGCCAGTGATAACACCGGCTAAATTAAAGCACCAAAATGCAAGCGCTAAGACTTACACTCCCCGTAGGCCGTCCCTGATCCAGGAGAGGTGGAAGAAGAAAACACTGGGCCTGATTAATCAGAGGCCACTTGAAGAGCATGTGTTTTGGAGGAAGTCTTCACTAAATGAAATACGGACTTGTGCCGGAGAAGGAGGATGGAGGAATGTGAGCACAGAACAGTGTTTCCCTCAGAAAGGAGGAGAGGCATTTATATCAATTTAGGAAAGGTTCAGGTTCAAGTCCAAGTATAGTCAATGTAGAAATAGATGCAAGGAGAATTAGTGAGAGAGATTAACGGCTTCTAAATTGTGATGCTTTTACTTCTTTTGAAGAGTTATGAGGTTCATATGTTTAGTTCAATTGAACAAGTCTTGACAAATACGTGGTGTACCCCACAGAAACATGGATTAATGCTTCAGAAATATCATTAAACCAGCTGAGCGTAGTCTAGAGGGTATCACAGTAAAACCAGCAAAAATCATCCTCATCCATCGCTAACCCATCTCACATAGATGGCATTTAATTTTTACGCATACATAGGTCTATTCAGCGTTTTCCCAAGTGTGTCAGAGTGGCGTCTATCCCTGAATTGAATTACTATCCCCACCTCAATGAGCTCATGTAACGATGCAAAGGTCCTATTTGGGTTTGGGAGCTTCATTTGAAGACAGCCAGCCTGCCAGACAACATGCCCGAAGGGTTGGAATCTAATCCCGATCTGTGTCGGAGAGACCAAGTGGGCCACATCAAAAACCCTCTGAGAAAACACAGATCCTGACCTTCATGCGGTCATCTCTGTCTCTCAGGGTGGCAGGACCGTCTGGAGAACTCTGCATGCTACAAGAATACTATATGAACAATTTATATGGTTTTGAACCTCCTACAAGGGTAAAACGTTTTGTTTATTACAATCCAAACCTGCATCAAAAAAACAAAAGAAAACACAAGGATTTCACGGCCTATTTATGACATTGATTTATGACTGCGTTTAAGACTTGTCTTAAGTGTTTATAGTCAGTTCCACTTGATTCTGATTTAAAATAAGGGCTATTTATTTAATAAACCAGCACGATCCACACTTAAAAATGTAAATGGCTAGATAAAACATAACATTGTGATATATTTATCTGTAGAAATACAGTATGAAATAAGAAAACAGAAATATCTGCAAAAATAACACATTATGAGCCGTTGAAATTCTCCCAACAAATATTTGATCCTCCTCTGGTGAGACCTGAGACAGCAGACAACTTTTAAGAGCATGTGGTGCTCTGGGAGTCAATTTAAAAAAAGAAACCCAGTTGCTCAAAATGTTTAAAAATTTCTACTTCGTAGCCCGAAGGCTTGTATTTTTTTTATTTTTCCAACAGATTTTAAAGTTGCTGTTCCCCTGTGTCCTGTAGAGTTTCCAGCTCCACATTTTCCCACTGAACACAGACCACATTTGGCCTCCGCTGGTGGACGCTCTGAGTCTGTTTCTCTGGCAGATAGTTGGGATTCCTCTGCTTGGACATCCTTAGCCTCGGGCAGCCGTTACCTCTCCCCCACACTCACAAGTCATTCAGGGATCCCATCCAGTTTGAGAGGATTCTCCTTCAAACGTTATTCGTCTTAGTTTTAATCCAAAGTGGCTGTGCGGCTACTTTGTCAGAAAACAAAACGCTTATAACTGTCTGAGGAGATATTCAGATTTTTACACCAGATCCTAGTGTGCATCATTTCCAGCAGCTGATAGAGAACAGCAGATTAAACAAATCTTTCTAAATAGATTAATCTAGTTATTCTAGAGGACAAATTATACAGTGTACTCTGTCTGCTGAACAGCATGTACTATGAGTGGTACCCAAACAGTCTTATCTAATACTGAGTGCATAGAGAGGCTTCTCTCCCTTGATCTTGACGAGTAACATCTAAGCAATAAAGCGTTGAATACAGCCGTTTAGAGATTGTGATTCCTAAGGAAGTTTCTGCTGTAATTCTGACATTACACATTTTCCATCACGTACCCTCATTACGCTGCTTTTACTAGCTCCGATGGCGGATCGAGGTGGAACACCTTGGCCCCACCATTCCACCTCTGTGTGTTACACAGGCGTACATGAGGCGTAACATAGACATATACTCATTAAACTGGTTATCCGTAAGCGCCATTTGGATTTATGTCAAGACAATGATACTCTTTAGTGTGAATGCTTTGTTTCAAGTTTCTAAGCCAGAACCTCTTTCTCCAACTTGAGTCTAATCTTCATTTATTTTTAGTTTTATCTTGAATCTTAACACTTTGTTCATGTCCTTCTGAAAGGTCTTCATTGTCTTAAAATATATTGTTGTTCATACAATCTGTAAGACTGCAGTGGTGTAAAGCATGGTTTGATTTAGTACAATAGCTGCAATAGTCATTTGAATAGACTGAAAAGAATTGATTTAGAATAAATGTTCTGTTCATTTTATAATAACTAAGATGTAGGGCTTGAAATTGAGGCCTTAATGGCCGCAGATATTTGATCCTGTTTGCTCTCCTTTTCAGACCCACTCTCCAGAAAGCATTGCCTGGTCTGAGGGCCTTCGATGACCAGGAGACAGACTCCTTTCCATCGCCCCCTGCTGTTCAACAGGTCAGCTTGGCCTCAGGCAGCTTCCTAGCGTTCTGTCAGGCTCAGCTTCAGCAGACTCGTGATGTACAGCAGCAGCAGCACAGCAGTGAGCTCAGGTAAGAGACAGATGACTGACTGCTTGTGTGGAGGTACTGTCATTGTGGGCTTTGGTTCTGTCAGTAATCAGAGAAAGTGGCTGGATAGGTGTCTGACCCCGAAAATGTACGGTGAATCTTTTTTGGAGCTGTTGTGGACCCATCAAGGCAAGGCGTTACAGAGTTAACAACAATACGATTCTAACATTTAGAGCATTCATTGAGCAGAAATAACATTACAGTATGAAACAAATTTTAAAAAAGAAACAAAGAAAAACGACATCAAGCAGAAGAAAAAATTACAACAAAATGTATTCAAATATCTTCAAATTGTACAAATGACGAGATCTTCTCTGTGCGCCTAACAGTGTTAACGTGCTCTGAAGTCCCTGGCTGAGTCTTACCTTCCCTACAAACACAGATCCACCTGCTGGTCTTGCCTAATTAAAATAGATTGTATTCAACAATCCAGCCTAGAGTATCACCAAGAGGATTTAGGCCCACAGTTTGCTCCGTCTGTGTTGGGCACAGCCTTTAGCTGCCCCGGAAACCTCCGCAGGCCGAAATGACCTTCAGTCTTTACACCTCAACACTTCACAGATTGTAATTGAAATGCTTAAAAGTCATTAAAATAATTTGTTTGAATTCATTCAAGTTATTAAGGTAGATTAAAACACAATTTAAGTATCCAATATATTAGAGGAATGAAGTAAAAGTAGAAAGATAGTGACTGGGATGGGCAGCAGTAAATCAAAATGGAGTACAATGTGATCGTTGCTAATGAGAGAAAACGCACTTACATCGTTTGTCCTGTTAAAGTGAAACATAAGATGATGGATGTCTCAAGCAGCTGACGGGAAGGAAGGGTGGGATTTGCTCTTATACATTCATTTTCTGGTTCTCTTTAGAGAAAAATGGTAATGAATGGACCTCGTTCTGATATCATTTTCTCACTCCATTTTTCATATAAATGGTCGCTACCCTATACATCAAATTATACTTATTCCTTTCTAAAAATAGATAAGGTTTTAAAGGAGCTGTTTGCACATCCAACTATCTGGTGAAGTAGGTGCGTAGGTGAGAACACACTTGACGAATGTTCAGAGGGACCGAAACGTGTGTTTTCTAATAAATTGGTGAAGCCTAGCTAGAGTGGTGCGCTAGAGTAAAGAATCAGGGGGCAAACAACAGTCAAATTGAACAACATTTAAACAACTTCTTATTACACCTTTTATCTTATGCTGGTCAACCTCTCAGAGAGTCAGACATGCTGTCAGGAATGTTAGCTATCCTCCTGTTATGTCTGATACATAGGGCGTAGTTAGTCTTAAGACAACGTCCATCTATTTTCACAGCTCCTTCGATGTCACCGGCCTCCACACACATTGACACCTCTGTGCACGGCGGACCACCAACGCTTAAAACAGTTGTCAGCTTTCTGCTTATCTTCATGACCCTTCCAAATTACACAGCACAAAAGATGAAACGTGGCTGCAGCTACTAGTGCGGGTCACACCGAGGACTCCTATGGCTTAGGGGTAGCTTGGCGCTCCCTTTACTTCACCCCTCACTGTGTGCCCTCTACCCCCTTGGCCTCTGGACAATGAGCCATTCTGGGGGCTTTGCAGGGACCGACACAGCCATTTAACCCCCGGCCTGACCTTGTGTCTGACTGGGGTGTAGAGGAGGTGAGCAGAGTGCCACACGTCAGTCCACTGCTGACTGTGAGGTGCGGAACCATGGGGTTTGTCAGGCGTATGGTTTCACAACTTTTCTCTACAGGGTGTGGGGTGGAGGCTAAAATCTCTGTTTCATACAAAATGCCTCTGTTTTAAACTTACAGATGTTTTTTTTAAATATGAAATTGGCTTGGCAATTGAGAACTTTGTGTCTTTATGCAAACACTGTAGTAAGTGGGGGGAGAAAACAGAATCACATCATTGTTTCAGATCTACATGATTGATTAAAAAAAACAAAAGAAATATAAAAAGTTAAATTTTTGGTGAAACAACAACTTCATCATCTTGCTATTTGTCCCCTTGGTAAATATGTCAATTCTCCTTGCATACATTTTGTGCAACCACATTTAACAATATTCACCGGCGGAAAGTGCTATAAATGCTTACACTAATGCTTCACCGTGCAGGGGCGATTTTAGGATCAGACCTTTAGGCGTGCTCAGCTCCTCAAGAAATTGTGACATATAGAGTTCCTTGAAAATGTTTAATCCAACTCCTAAATAACTAATTTCACTGAACAAGAATTGTTTTCCTGCAGGTAAAAGGGGTAAATGCTGAAATAACTGATGCCATGTTTCTTTCTGTGGAGGCCAATGTGGTCATGTTGCACATTGACATTATAACGGTCAATAAATTAGGACTTTAACAAGGAATATTGTACCAGACAACATGGCCAGCTGCTGTTTATCTTCTTAAATGTAGCGCCATAGCAACAAGTTAGAAGAAAAATATGTCATAGAGCATTGAGTCTTATAACCTTGTCCTCATTGTGACAACATAGGTGACAGTCTTAAACCCTCTCTGCCTTCAGCCAGCCTTCATTTGTGTTTGGAGATTGAGCGTGTTGGAGTATTTTTGAGTCTGTTGTTCGAGTTAGACCCCTTTGACAGTTTTTTTTCAGTGTATTTCCAGATTATCTTCTTCTGTTTTTGATACACTTCAATTGAGGTTCCATGGAATTCAATTCGAAGCTCGATCCAAAGCTCTGCCTCTGTGGACCATTAGCATGCTAATGATCAAGGATGACTCACATCAGAGTCGTTAGCATAGTCGTTAACCTAGTTTCACCTAGAGTCGTTACCTCTGTCTGTGGGTCGTTGGAGTCACATGTTCCACGGTGGGACTGGGGCTTCAGTTGTTTTGGGAGAGAATTCAAAACAGCATTGTAGATTGGTGAAAGATGGTGTCTCAGACCACCACCTCGCTTAAGAGACGATTTTTCTACCTGGGCATAGATGGCTTCTTTAACACCCCTTTCAAACCAATGGTCTCCCCTGTCCCATCTATGATATGATATATCTTCGATGCTGTTTTGAATTTTCTCCCAAAACAACTGAAGCCCCAGTCCCACCTTGGAACAAGTGACTCCAACGATCCACAGACGACTGGGGGTGGTGACGATTATAGGTGAAACTAGATTAGCGACTCAGCTAACGACTCTGATGTGAGTCATCCAGTGGTTTAAATTTCAAGCTCCGTCCACCAGAAAGTTCAGAATTGAAGAATCCTTTCGGAGGAGAGGTGAAACGTCTTCAAGATCTTGAACCAGTCCAGTTGCCTTTGGATCAAGCTTTGAATTTTCCAAGACCTGGATGACTGAGAACCTACACAGACATCATGGAATTTAATGCAGGAAGTAAAGGCGTCTACAGAGCAATTGGGGTCTTGTTCGACACTCCCATTTATGAACGTGCATTGCAGATCTGCTGGCACATACAGTCCTATAAAATCAAGATCGCAATTGTGGCTGAATTTTTACATCTTCAGCAGAAAAACAAGCTTCCAGCCGAGGTTACTGTTGAAGACCTGACTGACCTGCTGTTGATGGAGAGCAAGAAGTCTCTCAGAGTGCAGCTCTGGGACTTTGAGTTGGAGGATTTTGATGATGTGGACATCAGGTCTCTTCTTAAACTGGTGTGGGAGGTGAACACCAGCTTCCAGATGAGAGATGTTGAGTTTGAAGCAAGAAGATTGCTCGACTCACCAGAAAAGATGCCATCCTCCTTTCAACATCCTACGATCATCAGCCAGGCCCATGAATATTGCAGGATCCTGGAAGAACAGCGACATGAGGTTCCGATTCCCAAACAGTTGGGCCCGCAAGGGGTGGTGATAGATGTGGTTCCCAAAGTCCTGCAGGACTTATGGGTCCCTCCAAGAACCACCTCCCGGGAAATGCCCTCCCAGCAGCTCAGTAAAATGGCTGTTGGAGTCACAAAGGCTGTTCTTGATCGTGTGTCCACTGCTCTGTCAACCAAGCTACAAGAGGTCTCCTTTTCTCGCTCGATCAGAGACGACATGGTTCTCTCTGTCACAGGAAAGGTGAGACAGATGTACTCTCCAGACATTCTGAAGAAGAAGAAGAACTGCTTTGAAGCAGAGTTGTTGAACACCATCACTGATGTTGCAGTGTGGCACATCTGTGGGCTGTTTGAGCATCAAACTCAAATGGACAAACCTGCTGATGAACACCCTGCCAATTTCAATGTTTCCATGTTTAACTGCCCGGCTCTATCAAGCCCTTCACTCCTGTAGCCCTGCCAGCTGAGCCATCATTTATTGCTTCAGTCCTGGAAGAGCCCTGCAGTGAACCTGACTCTGTTGTGCAATGTTCAGTACCATCTGTAACCCTGCCAGCTGAAGCTACTGTCCTTGCTTCAGTTCTGAAGGGTAAAGTGATGGGTGAAATGTGCGAAATGCAATGGCTGACATTTAACAGAACAAATACTTTGCTCTGACATGATTGTTGGGTGCACTACACCAACTCCAACGTCTCTACCCTATAGCAATCTATGTTGCCCAAGATTGTAGTGTCAGAGATGGGGAAAAATACACCACCTTTTTCGTTTTACTGATGCATTTAAAAATTGAACTGAACATTTTCTGTGACTGAATAGAAACCCATTCATTTGCATTTGTACAGAATACATTGACTTGTCAGCTATCAGCTATTGCAGCTAAAACTTCTACTGTTAAACATTTATGTAACACAACCATAGCAAGTGCTGATAAAAAAATAAAAGACAAAAACTTATATGGCTTGCAATTCTTCTTTCTCTTGAAGCTTTAACAGTGTAAAGCATTTGTCTTCCACCCTATCCCTGCTCTCTTTTATCAGTGGCATGTTGATAGTGACCCTGGAGTGAACCAGCAGGTACTGGTGGCTGGGGTCAGCAGGGTCACAATCCTTTTGGACCTCCCGACTCCTCTCTCTCTTGTCCCACTGAGACTGAAGAGCCGGGTCTTTGTAGAGAAGAGGCTGTACTACCTAAGGCTAGTGGCCCTCCAGAAGAGTATCTGCCCCCTCAGGGTTTAGGAAAGGGGGAGGGGGGCAGAGCTTTGCTAATAGATTCATTAAGTTTCCATTGAGGTGGCTTTGTAGTCACTTTATCCTCTCAATGAAAGAGACATTATATGGTATTGGCAGACAGACACAAACACACACACACACACACACACACACACACATACACTCAGTTCATCAATGTCACCTCAGATGAACTGGTCAACATTAGAAGTAAATTAATTTAATAAAAAAGTAGGTATAAATGAATTATTCAACAGTATTATCTAAACCTGATTACCCTCCAACTCATGTGATTATTGTTAGAATTGCAGCTGCTTCCATTTAGTTTATTGACATTGCATAACACTACAAAATGATTTGACTTAATGTTCACTTGAGGCATGGAAAGCACAAACATTTCTTTTACATGTTCATCTGTTCGTAGGGGGATTATATCTGATCTGTACTGAATCTATCTAATATGGGTTATTACTTTTTAGATCAAATGCTCCTAAGCTCTATGATTTGGTAAAGTAATGCTTGGCCCAATGATGTCACCAGTGTCAAACCAATCAAAGCAAAATAAAAAACATTTTAAAATCTAGTCCTCAGCCTACCAACTAATTTAACATTAAAGGACTAGTGACTGGGATAATCCCATAAATATAGCAAATAATTACAAAAAACAACTACCACTGCAAAATGTAACCATTCCCTTTTCAAAAGATTATTAATTATGAATTTAATATGATCTAAAAAAGGAGATAGTCTCCTTCATAAACATCTTTAAGACATGACAAAGTAAACCTCTGGTGACCGGAGCATCACAGTCAGTAGGATTAATGTTAAAACGAATACTAACTAATAATAACACATCTACTATTGTATTTTGGAAATAGGCATAATCATTATGTGTTATACCCTTGGTTCTTGCCTGGTGGTTTGGGACCCTAAAGTGGGTTATGGAACCATTTTCAGTGGGTCACGGAAAAAAAACTCTGTGCTTTGCTTTCTGTGCTTTAATTATATATATTTTTTTTTTTATTTAACCTCTATTTAACCAGGTAATTAACCCATTGAGATCAGGATCTCTTTCACAAGGGTGACCTGGCCAATTATAACTCTCCAACACAGCATATTGTAGAAATGCACCTCAAGCTGTTTGCCACTGCTAATAAACAACAAAAGGACAACGAGGAAGAATTGCAAAGTTAGATTCATTTGTGCTACAAGTTATGTAAATATGACATCCAACTCATTCACGTGGGTTTTCTTACATTGGGGGACAGAAAGGGGACAAACACCTCAGTACTGTGTGCAGCAAAGTGCCAGCACATGAAAGCATGAAACCATAAAATATGCACGGTTTTTCATAGAATAGATTTCAGTGGTTGAACATTTTCAGAAATGTTGGTCGGGCATTGTCATGAAAGAGGTGTAGTGGGTCCTGAACTAGACCAGTTGAGAACCAGTTTTAAAGCCTTCCTCACTTTAAAGGAGACTGTGTCAAGTCCCAGTTGAGGATTGTGTAGGTCTAACCAGTTTGTCTATTTGTATGCATGGGGACTGGAGCTTGCTAAAGACTATTTTTTCTGTGTGTGTGTTATTTAGTGTTTGTCACAGGCCCTTTAGTCTGACTGAGACCATCACTGATGTACAATACATGCAAACGTTCTTAAATAAGTGAGGATCCAAACCTAAAACTGTGTTGTTTTTTCTTCCCAGTAAAGCCTCATCTCCTCTGGACGCTCTGAAGACCTCCTGTCGACATTTCACTGAGGCCCTGCAGCTTGCAGAAGACCAGAGATTCGCCCATGAATATGGTGACACAACAGTGTCAGACAGACACAAGGCTGCAGGCCCAACAACACCTGAGGAGACAACTGATATGGGCTGTATCAGTATTGAGAAGCATACAGAGCAAACAGAGATGGAGGCTACTGACAAAGCTCCTGCAGTTATTCCGAACAGAGACAATATCAGATGCAGCTACTGGACTTTGGAGGAGAAGTCAGCTGAAAAGATTCAACATGACACATCTGACAGTGTTCCTGCTGGCCTGAAGATGGGGTTGAATGCTAGTATAGCTAACTCTGACAGTGAATACACAGTGGCAACAAAGTCAAAAAGTAGTAGTTCCTCTGATTTCGAAGTGGCACCTGTGTCCAACCATCAAGACTTGGAGCTTCAAAGGTAATTCACAAAATATTCTAAAGGCCCTGACACACCAAAGGAGACCGTCGGTCCATCGGTGAGGGGTCGTCGCCCTAGTTTTTGCGGTGTGTCCAGCTCCGTCACTACCATAGACTGTATGTCGCTACCCGTCGGCCCCAGTTGCCGGCGCGGTTGGTGAAAGGAATCTATTTGATTGGCTGTTCGGATAAGCGAATGCTGTGCACGAGAAGAAAAATGGGCTGACAACATTAGCTGATGTAGTGTTTGTATAGAAAACCTCAAAATTCTTTCACAGAACACACGACTGGACACTACTGGCTTCAAGCCTCTTTCTTTTTTTATATGATTCCGTTTTATAATGGCTCTGCATTTTATTAGTTTCTGTTGCAGAGCATTTGTCATCATTGGAACCTCCTCTATGTGATTTACAGCAGAATATGTTGAACATCTTATTCATTTTTACACACAGCTTCATCATTAACACTGCACTATCTTTGGGAGGACTATATATCTTTCATATGAAGGGTGGCTCTGGCAGGCTTTTAACTCCCCAGAGCCCTGCTCTCCAGATGTCGGCTCAGAAATACATTTTTTGTTTTTGAAATACGAAGGTGCTATGACATCATGTAAATCCCTCACTCTGTGTGTGTGTGTGTTCTTTCTCGAGCAGCAAAGCAGCAGTCGTGATTCAGCAGATGTGGAGGAAATACAGACAGAAATGTGGGTACATCAGCAGCCCTTCCACAGCTGGGAAGCGAGAAGGGCGAGGACGAGGAGGAGGAAGAAATAGAAGAAAGCCACAGTCAGGACCTTCTGTCATTAACAGAGGCATTAATGGCCAAGATTATGCAGCAACTATCATCCAGGTAATACTGTCTGCATTAGTAAACAGATTCTGAGCTCCTTTTCTATTGGCTTTACTGGAGTTCAAAGGCTGAATGTGCAACATTTTACACATAAATACAGCAGAAATCCGGTATATCATGACTGTCTACAGTGATTGTGACACCCGAGTCCCGCTGTCTGTGAAGCTGTCTGAGATGTATCTACTGTGTTTACATGGACGGGACGGCCGGCTCATCCCCTTGCGTATAAAAGTTGTTTAAGTGAGGGTTTATTGAAAAGAAGAATAACTTACTGTACTCACTGCTTATTTGAACGTCATGTAAGCGTTTTTAGATCAAGCTACGAGCTAACTAAAGAGCGCTACCATTAGCCTGCTAACACAACAATGCAGCTCGAGTTGTTTTGGTTTCATGCTGGTGCTCAAGGGCGACATCTACTGGATCAAAAAGTCGCATATTCTTCCTTTAAGTTCAACAAGTTGACAGTTTTCTAACATTGGTTGTTGGTCTTGTTGCATTCAAAGCATATCCCAATATACTCCACCAGACATGCTCCATCGGTGCTATTTTGAAAGGATACTATCACATTGCCATTGGAGAAGAAACAACATCCACATGTGATATAGGACAGCTATATCTGAAAACAAATGTCCTAACCCTAATCTTAAGTAAATAATAAATGCACAAAACAACATACCCACAGAGCATGAGCATGTCTCCTACTCTCTGTATCTCTGCAGCTTGTTTGAATGCACCCCAGATTAGTTCTAAAGATACAAAATGAGAGCACACACATACACGATGTATGGATGAACCTATTTCATGTTTTGTAAAAGATCATGCATCCTCCCAATTGATGCATGATTTATCCGTTCATGGAAATACAGTATTAAAATCAATTGCATCTCAATATGAGCGGCATGTTTGTTCATCCTGAGGTCTATTTAAAGGTCCCATATTATGCTTCTTCTGGTTTTATATGCTCTTTAGTGTGTTTTCAGGTGTCTTGTGCATGTTTAGGCACATCTATGTGCAAAAATTCAAAGTCTGCGGAAACGCGGCTTCCCCTACCTCCTCCTGTTAGAAGTAGCAGTAGCAGCATGTAACGCTTGGTCCCTAGCCCCCCTCCTTGAAATTTGCCAGTGTGACGTCTTGCCAGTGTGGTGTCACTGATCCAAGCCCATTGGCTCGTTGTAGCAAGCACAAGCTCATGCTGCACAGTAGCTGCATTCCCAATATGGTAAAAGTGGCGTAACATTTCCGAGAATTGTTCGAAAGGACTGACCAATTACAACAGAGCAGATCGGCCAACCAATCAGATCAGACTTGGCACACGTGGGGACCCTGATGTGGGCACTTCTGAGCGTTACAAACACAGGCAGATGAGACGGGCTGCATCGATCGGCAGTACATGAAAACAGACACTTTTTTCGAACATTAGCGATGGTGAACGTACTTTAGTAGGCACATAAATTAGATATATGAACCCCAAAAAGGGCATAATATGGGATCTTTAAGGTTCGTAAATCTACAACATAATCATCACAACTTGACATACTTTAACGGTTTTAGGGATCTTTAACATGGACAAGAGACTGCATTTTAACCTGTCAATAAGTAATAGAGAACTGCTAAAATTAGAATTATTCAATATTGTGGCTGAAGACTGGAGTTACTTTCACATTGTGGATATCTGTAAATGTACTTTGTCACCCCTGATCATCCATCTCAAGGCCTCATACGTGCTGTGGAGGCTTATTGGCTTAATTCTCTGCATACACTGTAGGTGTAGGCTGCTGTTCTGAAAAACATGCTACTCAACACTTCTCCCAAATCCCTTTTCAACACAAAAAGTGTTTGATGATCCTCTTGGGCCCTCTTAGGCAGGAGGTGGGGGTTCTGGTGTAGTGGGATAGTGTGTGTGTGTTGGGGGGATACAGAGTGATTAATCAGATTCCAAAGAAGTGCGGTAGTAAGAGTTGTAGGATTCCTGCTCCGCTCAACTTGAAGTGAAGTGTGCTTCCCCAAGCCCATTGGGAATTGGAGGATTTAGAGGCACAATGGAGCTCCATTTGTCTCCGAACAGGCTGGAGTCACACAGAGTTCAGACAGCAGAACACTCAGCAATTAAAAGAGAGGTTAACATGTTTTATCTCCCTAATGGGATAACACACAATATTTACGTTTGCTCTCTGATTCATGAGAGGTTTTCTACAATTTCTTCTCTGTTTACCTCCAGGCTGTTTGGAGGGGCTTCACTCTGAGGAGGAGGCTCACATCTGCTCTGGCTGCCATCACATGCACAGACACCGGAGAGGACGACACCTTCGAGGAGGTGGACATGGATGAATTTGTTTTTGATGAGGTATGCACACAAGTTCATGAGCTCCTCATGCTCACGTTCATGATTCAGTGATTTCTTACCCCTCAACATATCAGACACACAAACCTGCACAGAGGGCGATATGTTTAAAACAACATGAATGCATAAATATACAATCCTTCTCTCTGTACACACAACATCCAGCACATATATGCAAGGATACCTGTTTGGAAACAGAAATATTCACACAAAAAACATGCTTGTGCATTGAGAGGTAGTAAAAACCCATCGGTTTTATGAAGCTGCGGTCATGTCAATTTGTACACTTGAACAAATAAACAAAATAAGAGATAGAGACATTATTAACGAGTTAAACCACACTTGCCTTGGAGAAATGTTTTCTCTGAATGACCAGTCGTGAAATACTGTGATAATTAAAACTCTTTGATCAAATTGAAAGATGCAATCACATATAAACTAATAAAGATCTAATACACACTGTGCATTGCTTGGCTTGAACTCCTACCGTCTGTCTGCACAAATAACAAGCAACCCCTATTTGTTCCAATTTTTAAAGCAGAAATAAACATGTACTTACAGCCTGGTGCAAGAACAGTTTTGCTAAATTCTTTATTGGTACATATAGAAGTGGGGCTGAACATTTTTACAGCTTATCTTTGGAGTAGATGTTTGTTGGGAGGCTTAAGCCCCGCCTCAGCTCCAGTCCACTTATTAGCCTGTGTCTAGACTGAAGATAGGTTTAGATAGCATTTACAATATGGTGGCCATCATCATTGTGCTTCGTAACGCCTCTTCAGAAAACAATGGGTGACGTCACTGAGACTACATCCATGTTTCATACAGTCACATCTCCCACCACAAGGCAACTTGGAGGCATTCTTCTGTTGTTTGTGAGCTGATGAAATGACGAGTAAGACTTTCTTTCTCTGCCAGCGTGGGCGGGATATAGTTGTGCCGCGTCTCCATCCAAGGCCCAACAATGACACACATAAACTAACCTATAGACACCTATTCACGCAAAATAAACATCTCTGCAACTATTTAGGAGCTCTTATGTAACCTCATCCTGACACTGAATAACTCACTTCACTATATCATATCCACTATGAGGTACATATATTAAAGAGAGTATTGGATGTGGGTCCACATCTATTTTTCTTGTTTGATTTTCAACTCTTTGTGTCCACTATCATATTGAGATTTAAAAAAAGAAAATGTTTTCATTTCAAAAAAGGCGGCACTGGAGAAACACTGGACAACGCTTTGTGAAGAGCCACCTCCCAGATGTTACAATGAATCAGAGCAGCAGCTGTCTCTTAAGGTAAAGCAAATATTCAAGGTCAATATGTAATCCTTGTAAACCTACCTGGCTGGTAGTTAAAGTTGCCATTGATCTGTAATCACCCGTCCCTGTGTGATGTTAGAGAGTTATTTTCTCGCCTTATCCCTTTCTCATCTTAGATATTGCCCCCCCACCAGGATTTTTCTCACCCTCCCTGGTTGATCTTTGAATGTATTCTTTTAGAAAACAAGATTATTTCCGGGAGGGCTGAAGGTTGCTCTGCACCAGCAGATGTCATATTTCATGTAGGCGGACTGTCGTGTGTTTTTCCCCCCTTCATTTACCTCTCGTTGGATCTTTTCTTTGGAGCGTGCTCAGGGCTGTACATCATGGTAGCCGCTTTAGGCCAGCTGATGTGATGCAGCTGCTGTCGTGGCCAGCTTCAGTGTGTTGACACTGAGGTACACATCAAAGTCGGGAATGTAAAATTTAGAGCTTCCACAAAGAGAAAATGGGATCTTGAGGGTAATTAAGCTGTTAGTTAGACTTAAATATGAGCATTCCTAGAGTGTATAAACTTTCTGTGGTTAACAGTGTCAGCCACATACCTCAAAAGAAAACACCAAGTAGAGTTAGATGTGACTTGACATCATGTTATACATTGTTTTCTATTTTCCCTGTACTGAGGAGTGCCTGTGTCTGGACAAAGTGTAGATTGTATTTTTCTATTTGAAGCTCAAGCATCAAACCTTTTGTAAGCACCTCAAGTCAGGATTCATCTTTTACTCAAGCGAAGGAAAAGTTACTTGTACGTGTCAACTGTTTTGAAATATGTTTTAATGTTGGGTTTGATTGATAAATAGAAGCTAATATAAAGAATAGCGGCTTTATATAATTTTTTATAAGCTGCACGCTTTTAAGAATGAGTCAGAGTGATGTAAAAAAAGATTGACATTTTTGGTGACATTGGTGCATGTAGGTATTTCAGCCTCCCGGGACCTTTCCTGAAGCCTCCCAGTACATACTCCCTCCACCGCTGGTATGGAGGTCAAAGCAGGCCTGGGTGGATGAAGAACAGGTGGTTTCAGCTGAGCAGAGAGTTTCTCCTGTGAGCTCCACCAGGTAGGGCAACCCATCCATACATTTATGTTCAATCTGGACTTCAGTTGATAGCATGAAAGCTTTTAGTTTATTTGCACATTACTAAGAAAAATACAATAGAGAGTAATAGAAGTTAAACAATTGTGCAAAGGAGGTTAGAAGTCATAAAAAGGTTTATGAAGATGCCTCCCCACTGAGAATAACAAAAGTTATACTCTGTAGAAATGTACATTTGCAACTAAAGATGATTTAATCAAATAGGCTAAAATACTGAATAAAGTTTTTTTGTTTTTTTTTAAATCCCAGTGATGTTTAAAAAAAAAAAAAAAAAATTAGAATGTTTATTTTCAAAAATGGAAACCAGTGATGTCAGAGCTGCGGAGATCAAAGACAGACAGAACCCAGTGATGTCACAGAATTCTATAGCCTACAGTAGTCATCATATAAACGTCATAATTTATGCAGCAGACAGATTATCTGTTCACCTCGGATCTTCAACCTGACAGCAAGTAGAGTACCTTCGGACAAACGTCTTCTTTCTCATTTGGAAAAAGCATTGAAAACAGATTAACATAGCATCTGACAACATGACCACGACAGGAATATCAGATTTTTCTAAAGGGAGCCAGCTCGGACCCTTTCACAAGGTGGAGGCCTTACTTGGGGAGGGGGGTTTTGGTGTTGTTGCCAAGTGTCGCAACATCAAAACTAACAAGTGTGTGGCCATCAAGGTCAATAAAAGCGACCCCTGTATTTTTCAACAGGCAATACATGAAATTGACATCCTGAAGGAGCTGCGTTGTCTCGATCCAGAAACAAGCAACATGGTGCAATGGAACGGCTTTTTCTTCTTGAAGGAGAACATCTGCCTAAACTTTGAGCTGCTGGATCTAAGTCTGTATGATTACATGCAGGGCAGACCTGAGGGGACTCTTCCAATGACAGAGGTGAAAGCTGTGCTATATCAGGTGTCCAAAGCCCTTTCCCATCTGAGCTCCCTTAGCATAGTGCATGCAGACATAAAACCAGAGAATATCATGGTTGTGGACCGCCACCAGAAGCCGCTCAGGGTGAAGCTGATCGACTTTGGCCTGGCGTTTCGTTTAGCTGATTTTCAGCCTGACATGTGCGTGCAGACCATCTGGTACCGGGCGCCAGAGGTGTGTCTTCAAACCCATTTTAATGAGGCAATCGACATATGGTCTCTGGGCCTGACAGCTGTGGAAATAGCTGGAGGGCAACCTCTCTACCCTGGCAACATGGACTATGATGTACTGAGCTTCATCGTAGCAACTCAGGGTAACCTTCCAGAACATGTGCTGGATCAAGGATCGGCCACACCTTTTTATTTCAATCATCAAGGAGATGGCCCACAACGCTGGAGATTAAAGACAAGGAATGAGTTCCAGTATGAGACGGGGTCCCGACCTTCAGACACAAGACGCTATTGTCTAAAAAGTCTGGATGAACTTGAGTGGCGGATGGGGTGTAAAGGACACAAAGGTGATCACCGTCTGTTGACGGACCTGATTAAAAAGATGATGCATTTGGACCATCACCAGCGAATCAAAGCCCAGGAGGTCCTGCAGCATCCGTTCCTGACTGGCCGCCTCCCTCAGAACTCCAGTGATGACGTCTTCAATGATGTGACGAACACTGAAGAGGTCATCCCCGAAACCAGTCAGCAGCCCCCGTGTGCTGAGTTCTGCATTGATATGTCAGACATTAAAGAGGTAATTTCCAAATATAGTCATCAGCCCTCGTGTGCTGAAGTCTGCATCGATTTGGCGAACATTGAAGAGACCATCTGCAGGGTCCAGAGTGGAAACACATCCCAAGCTGCAGAATCAGAGAACATTGGCTGGTTCAGTCTATGGTTCAGACGAGTCATTGAAAAAATTAGAAAGACCTTTCAATCCTACTTCCTCATGACCCCAGCCAGAGGGCTTCAGACAGGAAACGCAACCCTGGCTGTAGACTCTGAAGATGTTGAGATCAAGCCTGAGAACAAAACTGCGAAAGTCGGCTGGTTCGGAGTAGTTGTCAACGGGATTAAAGACACTTTCAAATCCTTCTTCCACAAGACAGAAGAGATGCCGTCACGAATTGGTACGCCTGTTTGATCTACAGTCAGGCCCGCACGCTGTTGTAGTGATTAGCACTGTTGCCTCCCTTAAGGAGGTTCCTGGTTCAAATTGCATGAATGGGTTTTCTTCGGGTGCTCCGATTTTTCCCACAATCCAAAAAAATGCCCATTAGATTAATTGGTGTCCCTAAATTGCCCATATTGTTAATTTGGTATTCACTTTCACTGCTACGCGGATGACACCCAGCTCTACCTGTATTCCAAGCCCAACTCCGCCCTCCCACCTTCATCCCTCTCAGACTGTCTCCTTGAAGTTAAATCCTGGTTCTCACATAACTTTCTCAAACTCAATAGCAACAAAACTGAAGTTCTCCTGGTTGGATCGAAATCCACTCTGGCCAAGTCTGAAATCTCTGCAATAACGATCGACTCCACTGTCCCTCCCTCCCCCCAAGTAAAGAGCCTGGGTGTCATCCTCGACAGCACTCTGTCCTTTGAAGCGCACATCAATAACATCACTCGGTCAGCATGTTTCCACCTGCGCAACATCAACCGTCTCCGCCCGTCTCTCACACCCAACAGCACCGCCATCCTTGTCAATACCCTGGTCACTTCCCGTATAGACTACTGCAACTCTCTCCTCTCCGGTCTACCTCTCATGCTACTCCATAAACTTCAACTGGTCCAGAACTCAGCTGCCCGGATCATCACCAGAACCCCCTCCACAGACCACATCACTCCTGTCCGTCAAAAACTCCACTGGCTCCCTGTTAAATACCGCATTGATTTTAAAATTCTCCTTCTCACCTTCAAGGCTCTCCATAATCTCGCACCTCCGTACCTTTCCGATCTTCTTCACACCTACACACCCTCCCGGACCCTCCGTTCTGCCTCCTCTATGCTCCTCACCGCACCTCCTTTCCGCCTTACATCAATGGGGTCCCGAGCCTTCAGCCGTACAGCCCCCCGTCTCTGGAAATCTCTCCCACAATCCATCCGTGACATTAACTCTCTCCCCACTCTCTACTGTAAGGTGACCTTGAGTGACATGAAAGGTGCCCATAAATAAAATGTATTATTATTATTATTATTAATTGGCGTGAGAGCAACGGACAGGATTGACTGGCAACCTGTTCAAGTCAATAAATTAATAGTAATAGTAATTGTAATACTAATAATGATATTAAATAAATAAATAAATAATTGAAAGTAAATCATGCCATGTTTTTGATGAATCATTGTAAGTCTTATTTGTTAAAGTAATATAAACTTGTTCTCATCATCAATCATAAAGAATGCTGTAAAAAAACCAACACAGGTTTAGTACAGTGAGTCTTTAATTTTTATTTGACATACTGTATTTCAAGGGAAACACACTGTGACTAGACAAGCCAAGGCAAGGCAACGTTATTAATATAGCACATTTCAGCAACAAGCAAATACAAAGTGCTTCAAACAAGACATGAAAAGTATCACGACAAAGGGAAACAGAAATATTAAAAAAAGAAAATGTAAAAAAATCACTAAAATAGGCCCTACTGTCTGTATGTCCCAGCTCTGTGACTGCAGGTGCTGGAGCTGAAGGCAACCCAGTCAAATGTATCAGTCACATTGAGGCTCAATTATGTCATTACATCCCATTACCACCATCAGGTTCAAAACCATGATGAGGATCAACACCTGACAGCTAATGAGCATATACACCATGTAATCTTTATAAAAAAAACATTGCTATAACAGCTCCGTGGTTCTGACACAGCTTGAGAACGTTATATATACATTCTACCTTTTTGGACCTGATTGGCCAACCATTAGTTCCCCTGCTGCACTCATTTCATTTGATTGATTACTTTATTAATGGTTAAGGGCTTTTTCACGTCACAATGTAAGATTAGATCAGTACATATATGTATACAGGGAGAGTTAATGCGTCCCAATACTGGGAAAGAAGAATGTCGGAAAGTCTGAGGCCTTTGTTATAGCGGATCAATCGCCAACATGTTTTGACCATATTTCATTAACTTTATCAGTCATGGTCAAGATGGGTTTCATTTTCAGATCACAGCCCACATCTTGGAAATGAGAAACTAACAGATGCTGTATTGTTACCCCTATATAGTGCATGTATGTATACTGGTGTAAACATTAGTGTATGTATATCATATATATTTTTCTACCTTTTGCTAGCTCTATTTAAAAAACATCTGACTCCCTCCTTTTAAATGGTTAATGTCAGTTTCTTCCGTCTGGACGCAGCCAAATCTATAAATAGGTAACCTTTGCGTACAAAATGCACATATCATGAAAAACCTACTTGCACAGTGTCTGCTGTAGTGGCTGTCATATACAGCCCGTATGATGTTATATCTATACGTTTTTGTAAAATGATTTCAGAAGTAAATCTCCTGCCTCAACACCAGTGCTCAGCGGTCTCACCGAGAGATCTGAAAAGATTCTTGAAGAATGGTAAATCATGTTTTCTTTCCCTTCTTTATGAAGTCTTTGTAATCAATTTAGGTTTTTTTTGTATTGCCGTGTGTGTGTGTGTGTGTGTGTGTGTGTGTGTGTGTGTGTGTGTGTGTGTGTGTGTGTGTGTGTGTGTGTGTGTGTGTGTGTGTGTGTGTGTGTGTGTGTGTGTGTGTGTGTGTGTGTGTGTGTGTGTGTGTGTGTGTGTGTGTGTGTGTGCGCGCGTGTTTGTGTGCGCGTGTTTGTGTGCGCGTGCGTGTGTGTTGTTAGGTTTTAATGGAGAATTTTCTGTGAGATAGTTTCATCTTGTTTTCTCTAGGGGCTTCACTCACAGCCACACGGCTCTTCTGATGCTGAAAAGGGCTCAGAAGATGAAGTCAAAGAAGCAGCAGCAGAAGAAAAGTAAGTATGTGAACATGAAGAATCTTACAAGTAACAATGTCCTGCGTGTGCCTCTTTTCTTGTGTGCGTAATATTACGGGTTAAACCAAAACATTATGATGTAAATTGTTAGCTAAATGCAGAAGTAATAACATTGTTAAGACAGATATAGATGTACACTCTCATAGTTTCTTTCTTAGATATTTTCAACAGCACAGACGGATCTGTAAAGACATAAATCCTTTTACAAAAAGGGGACATGTCTACTGTAATTATTGCTTCCTGTCTTTGTTCATCACCCTTTTATTCAACAGCAGCAACATTTCCACCCTGTGTATGTTAATGAGCCATAACAGACGGCAGAAGCCCGGGCCCGTCGCCTCTTATTGGACCTTATTTGAAATCCTGCAAGGGAAATAGTGATTGCCAAGAAACCTCTTGACAAGTCATCCCGTGATGATTTTCATTACCATTCATTGTAGTGGTTGAGTGCGGCTGCAGTGAAAGGTGACCTCACCTCAGCTCTGCTCCAAGAAACAGTAGTCCTGCCACGGGTATCATGCCACAGTCATGTAGAGGGGGGCTGCTCTTTGATCAGAATTGTAAATGCACAATTCCAATGGCAGGGCTCTTGTCATCTTGCTCCACTGACAAACAGGTCTATGTCTACGTTAATTCTTAATGGCATCTGCCTCAGTGAAACCAGAGCGCTGTTCTAATATTTTCCGAATGTAAGGATCTGGTTTTCTGCTTCTGTTTCTCGGCCTGGCTTGTCCTTCTTTGACCTGTTCTTTCTCTCTTACTCTCTTAGATCCCTCCGCCCATCTGACGTTGTTCAGAAACTGCAGTTACCAAATGGATCCAGTGGGGGCACCGAACAGGCGAGCTAAGCACAATAGAAATTATAAAAAGGGTAGGACTTACTTCACATGTGTTTACTCTGATGAAAGTTAAATGTATAGTGTGAAAACTGCTTCAGTTTTGGACCAATGTTATCAGTGTCCCTAAGGCGAACATTAAGGAAGCTCCCAAATCTTTGATTCTTATTGGTCGAGCAACATTTTTTGACTGAGTTGTTGCAAATTAACAACAAAAAAAACAGGCAATTTCAACTTTGATTTCATATTCAGCTTTATCTTGAATTGCAAACTGCTTACAAAACTGCATAGTCAGCCAAAAAGACTCCCAAAAATAGAAGCATTGAGGATTTTACAGAAGAGGAAACAATTTACACCTAGATATGCAGATGTGGTGTTCACGCTAAGGGCATATTTGAACCTTTGGGCACTTCTTGCATGTTTTAAAAAGAAAGGGGAATTCAGCATTTTAGGTCAGAATAGCATTCACTGTTTGGACACCTACCTAATATGTGGCCAAATATCCCCTTTTAATGTGTTTGCTCAAATAGATAAGCTATAAGCTACTTAACTGGTCCAGGAAATTAGTTAATAATTAATTTGTTACCATCTTCCAAAGAGCGTTGACTCCGATGTAAAGCAGTGCAATAGTCTGTGAAGAGGCAAATTCCTCCCACCATATTTTTCCTGCTGTGGCCTCCCGCTCTGCCCTGAGGTGGGTAGATGATTTGACATTGTGACATCCACAGCCAGACTTAAAAGGGAGGAAGAGCTTGAGGGAGGGCAGCACAGAGGACCGTGGAAGTCTACTTTTATCATGGGAGTCTGTCTCTATCTTTCCCCTCCACCCGGCAGGGTCAAGGCCTCACTTGCAGAGGGCACGATGCTTGCGGTCATCCAGCAGTCAGGGTGACGCTGTAACAACAAAGGTTACCAGCAGTCAGTGAAATGACTCTCTCTGGTCCAGGTCCAACACTCCCATAAGCATTAAAATACCTGTTGATAACCTGTAGAGAAACTCAATATGTTTGTTTGTCTTTTTACAATTGTATTACAACCTGTTCTTTTGGCTTGGGGATCCTTTTTGTTTCACTTTCTGATGTATTCATTTCTGTAAAGAAGTCTCCTTGTTCATTATCATATAACTGATGTACGTCTTTGTTTGACCTTTAGCTGCAATGATTCTGAGGAGTATTTTTTAACCTTTTGGTCACCTGACACCTGTTTAGTTCTATCTTATTGCCAAACTAATAATTGACCGTCATTGGAAGATGATAAACAAACTAATCTTTAGCATTCGGTCGATGGCAGCTGAATTTTTAACTCACAAAGAAGTGACAAGATCATTCTGCTTTCATTTTGAACTGCATCTGTTTCATGTCAGCTTTTCATCACTCTCCTTGCCAACAGTGTTATCGTGTCTGAGCACAATATCGTGGAAGATGAGCTCTCAGCCAACTGGCAGTCGAGAACCAGCTCCATCCAAAGGCCTATTTACCAATACCACAATAGTTCCAGCTCTCTTTCTTCCAGTGTCATTGCCTCTCCTCTTGCATTGCCTTGATAATTCATCAAACAGGGCTGGTGTTCTTGTGCAATGAAATGAAGCAGCTACATCAGCTGATAAAGTCATAGTTAGGACGTTTGCATTTCCCTTTTTTGCTTATTTCTAGTGTCCTAAGTCAGTTTTCTGATGACTGTATGTAACCTTAGCCAGCCTGTTTCTGGACGGGACGACTCCTGTTGTCTTTTAATAAGGTGACTGTAAGATAGTTGGGACAGAGATGTCAGATTTTGTGTTTTGGGAACTTGCTTATGATCTCGTTTCTGTGTCACTGGGCCCAAACCAGCCTCCCCTCTTGCTCCCCTGGTCCTGACCTGTGGAAGGCACCCCCTCCTCCGGATCCATCCTCAGTGCCCGGGGCCTAGCCAGCCCAGCCCGGCCCAGCCAGCGCTCCCCGACAGGGGCTAACGTTTCAGGCTTTGAGTCAAGCCCCTTCTGGAGGTGATTAGCCCCAAACCCATGACAGATTCTTTCCAAGATATCCGACGCGGCGTGTTTATTTTATCCGGGCTCTTTGTGTGGATGTGCTGGACATGAGTAACCCACTTGAAATGGGTATCGTCTTACATACCCAGAGAGGGAGATACTGAGGGAGAGAATGGAGCAGAGCCACAAGACATTTTCTTTTAAAGGCAAAAATATATATATAGTTATAAAATCTCCTTATTTTTTTAGATGGTTTGTATTGTCAAGTTTCTGGTGGCTGCAGATGTTGAAGATGTTTCATGCCTTCAAGCGTTTCTCCTTTTTTCTCCTCTTTCTTTCCAACAAAACCTTCCACACATCCCCCCTCCTCTCGGCACACACAAACTCTTCCAACCTTCTTGTTCCATCCAAACTGGGATCCAGCCCCACTAAACATCCGTCCTCATGTCAGAGGGACACAAGGGTACATATTTTTATTTCAGCCTGGAACCCCTACCTCCTGAGCACTTAACTCGATTTCACACTTCAAGTCATCTACAAAGTCCAACTGAAACTCAATCATCTTGTTTATCATTCATCATCCAAAATAACTTAATGTCAGACTATTTACCACCATTCATGTGCAATCAATTTCTCCTCTGCAATCCCAGAGCTTCTATTTATGTCAGCCAGCGGAGCCTTTTCTTCATGGTGTATGTTTGAGATGCACTGGCACACTTAAGGAAGAAACATATAGAGCTAAAGTACAGTCAGAGTCACTCACAGTGACGGGCTCTATACTAAAAAGACTGAGTTGATATCCTCCAATCTCAGACATGCTCTGATTCTTCTGTCACTCTGCAAATGTCATGAAAACAGGATTCATAAATGTGTTTAAAATTCATTCAAAAGAAGTTAAGATTCAGTCTTAGTTTAGCTCTTTTTCTAAATGTTACGAGACTCGTTTAAAGTAGGTCAGTTAATCAAGAGTTCATGGTGTAATAAAGGTCATAAGGAATAGCAAGCAAAGATGCAAGTCTATAAACCATCAACATGACACAACATTTGAATACTTTCTTTTTAGTTGTTGTGTTTAGACAAATTAGTTAAAATGTAATCACATTCAATGATTCAAATTTGAAGCTTTTAATCCGAAAGACAGCTGGACTTAAGCAAAGTATCCTTTGGATAAAGCTTTGCATTCCCATGACCTGGATGTCTTCGTAGATTAAAGATTAACGGATCATTTTAGTGTGTTTATCCTTGGTCATATTTTAGCTTTTTGTTTGTACTTTGTCCTTGAAGCATTAATAAATGGTCAAGGCATCAGTGTGCATTAAATGAAGGTCTGAACTTACTGTTTAGTAGAAAGTGGACGGTGTCGGTGTCCAAAGTTTTTGGGTATTGCTACAGAACAGAAAATCTGTCAGGCAGAAGTGCTCGGCAAAATACGCACTTTTCTTCACAGACCTACTGTCCTCACTTGTTGTGCAACAAGAAGAATCCCTTAAGAAGACATCATCCAGTCCAGATTCAGATTCAGACTCTTTATTGTCTCACAAGGAGAGTGTAGTTTTGCAGCAGGAGCTCGAACAATGACACAATACAAATGACTCAGTTTGAAAAGACCGTATCGGCAACATCAAAAATCAGAAGAATTTAGAAATTTAACTGAAATGGCAATTTCTACTAAGTGGAAATATGCACAAGTACAATGTGGAGGTGTGCTAATCCTTAATAACTTTGCAATAACAGTGCTGCTCGAGTGCAAGTTTTCAATAAGCATTTGAATTGTCAGAATTCCCGTTTTTTACAATATATTTCTATGACGGCAGGCTTTTGTTCTCCCCTTTGGGTTTTGCAAATGCCATAGCTTGAGACTCAGCAACATTTACCATTCTTTCTTTAGTTGTGCATTCACAGAGTATTACTGTACACTGGAAAATCATCACGACTGAGCTTCATTCAAAAATGATTTGTCTACCCTGACTGGAGTCTTGGCATGTTGATCTTTTGTCTAACAGCCTGTGTTTGGCCTCATCCTGTTCCAAAATCTTAGAAACACTTTTACAAGACATCTGTCCCTTAAGATAACTGACTCTTTGTGTTGTTTGTTCCTTTAAAGACGGAGAAGATGCTTAAAAGTGGGAGCAGTGTGTCTCCTTTATCTGTGCTTTGCTGCAGGCCAAAGCCTTCACCCTCCTCCTCCTCCTCCTCATCCCAAACTCTGTGATATAAAGTCAGGGTTCTCTCCTCCTCAGTAGAGACAGGATTGCTTAATGTGCTTAAGAGCCTTTCTTAACAGGCGTGACTCCTACAGGCCCCCTCCTGATGTCCTGGAGGGGCACTGTAGGGGGATTGAGGAGGTTTAGGGGGTCAGGAGGGGGGGCTTTGGCGGGGGGTTTCAGAGGGGAAAAGGGAGAGTGGAGTCTCTTCTTGCTTTTTGAGTGCAACTTACATGACAGCTTTATTTATTATGGTGCTTGTCTTTTATCACTGTGTTTGCTACAATAATCCTCAGAGATGTCTATTGTATCGTGAGTCTTCTACGTAATGTGTTGATCTATCAAAGTAGAAATCTCCTTATCTTCATAGAGTGTAAGTGGTCTGCCTGTGCCCTGCCTCTCTGTGTATTTTAGGAAGTGTGTGTGTAGCCATTTCCTGGCCTTTGCTGGCCCGAGGGGAGAATCTATCACTTGACATTTTTAGTGGGGCTTTGCAATTAACCCATGAAAACTGTAAAGCCGTTTTTGTCCTTTTTATGGCTCAGCAAAAGCAAGTAAATGGCTTAAATAAATGCATCATTAGTTCCAGCATTGGGCTGTCAAAATTCATTATCAGTTTACACCAGTCGGCGGCAGCATTACTGTCAGTGCAGCATAAATGTTTACTTTGAATTACGACCTTATTACAGGATGTCAGTACGGCTCGTAAATCAGCTGCCTTTCACATTTCTTTTTCTAACAAACTGTTGCTTTGATTGTGTTTTTTTTTTCTAGACAAAGAATCAAATCCCTAACAGGCAGATCCTCTCCTGGTGCATCTCGTAGCAGCTGCCTGTGACTCCTCCAAACAAATACAAAATACTTAAGCCCAAACATAAACGCCAGGAGCTTTGACCACTGAGCTCTCCCAAGGCAGGGATCCCTGAGCAGCTTTAGTTACAGTGAAATATGTCAAACTTAGCCACAGATCAACCTTATGAGCTGTTTATTTGCTAAGCTTGAGCATCTGTTAACACAACTCCTTTTCAGCAGTATTGATTCAGTGTTTTTTTCCTTTATAAACCTGTTATCTTCAATCTAACTTTCTCTGGTTACGCAGCACACTCTCTGCTACCGCTGTCTTCGGGAAAGTGACCTGATTGAACAAAGGGATGGGGAAAATGAATTGCCTGTGATGTTTGTTTGAACTTTTGTGTTGATTGCAGTGGTCGAGAGCGAGCTGGGTCTTCAGCAGGCAGAGGAGACGGAGCGAGTGAAGCAAGAGCGAGCTCAGCAGTGGCTGCACAGTCAGGCGGTTCACTCTGACAGGGACTCAGAGAGGTGAGGCACTGACTGTTGGTCATATGATGTTTGTTTTTGTGCAGCTAAAATTGAAAGGTTGCTTTAACAACTTGCAGCATTTTTTTGTATCCTGATTTACCCCCTGGTTTCTAGACACGCACATAGTTTGTCTTGTAAACATTAAGGTTTTGAAATGTCTACCTCTGTGATTTCAAAGTGAGGTACTTTGATTAAACAGCATAACTTGAATGTTTCCAGGTTTTTATTTTCTTTCAATACAACCACAAATTCTCTTCTGTTCTATTAGAGAGGCTGAAGTCTTGTTGGTAGATATTTTAAAACCTGCGCAAAGGAAGCCAAAACTATTTGAATGAATGAATGATATGCCACAGGAGGTGTGGCTATGCATTTTCTACGTGTGAGGTAAATTGATTATTTTAAATGAATGTTTAAAGATCCAGACATTTATTAAAGACATTAAATGTTCAGCTGTAAGTCATAATTTAAGTCGTATATGGTTTATTCACAAAATAGATCAACTACCTTTTAAAAAAAACACAATTGATGAACTATTGTTTTTCATTTCAAAGTGTAACTACTAGACATTAGACATCTTCATTTCAAGGTCAATATTTAATGTATGCGTATCAAGATGGTATCAAGGCGGCGTGTCTCCTTATCACAATATTTTTCTTTAAGGATTTTTTTTTCGTCCTTTTGTGCCTTTATTTTGGAGATAGGACGGTGGATAGAGTTGGAAATCAGGGAGAGAGAAAGTGACATGGGAAAGGAGCCACAGGTTGGATTTGAACCCGGGCCGCACGCTTTGAGGACAACGGTCTCTGTACATTTGGGTCGCACCCCTCTAGGCCACTGGTGCCCCCTTCTTATCAAACTTTTGCTTTTCACATAGTGGACTACAACTTGCTTTCAAACTACATTCTAACGTCACAAAATCATGCTGTTAAAAAAACCCTCTTAAAATAAAAAACGAGATGAAGGATTAAAAATGTCCCCCTTCAGCAGATAGATGCTTTTTGTGTCAGACTCGGTACGTGTATGTGTCCTCACAGATTAGGGAGGCTTTCTTTTTTTATTTCTGTAGATGAAGTTTCATAGCTGGTGGAGGAGTTTTACTATTTCTCTTTTATTAATTAAATCTTTCTAAAGTAAAAGAGGTACGTTGAGGGGCAAAACATCTCGTAAATGCAAATGATATAGAGCTGAAATAAAAGCAAACCGGACATGTTTTAAAACAAAGCCTGTTGGCCTGTTCTTCCCTCTCCCTCTCAAAGAGACATTAAACTTATCATGCAGAGCATCTGTGTTTATCTTGTGATATGTCAGAGGTAATTGCACAAATGAAGGAGGGAAACTGTTACATTGATAGAAATATGCAGAGCACTAAAAGCCCAAATACTTGGGCCCGTTTTTCTTTTTTCCACAGTATTCCTTTCTTACCCGAGATCAGCACAGACCTTCTGCACGGAGGCAGAGTGCAGCTTGTGGTGAGTACACTCCTCTCCTGTTTCCCTCTGCAGTTCATTCACTTCATGGCATGACAGTGAATCTCGATTTGGATCTTTTCTTTGGGGGGGGGCAGTTGCATGTATGTAAAGGTATGCAGTATTTACATTCACCAGTCAGAGTCACGTCCTGGGCTGCATGTTCCCTCCCCTGGAGCCTGTCTCATCAGCTTCCATTTTAAGGAGTCAAAGGGGGGAGGAGAGGGTGAGGTTTAGCTCTGTGGTGACACTTCCAATTGGATCAACTGGCCGCAATTTCTTCATTTTACTTGTAGAAATCCCAGTGTCACTTTGGAGCAGCTTGCCCGTGCTTGAGAGCGATGCTGATGCTGGTGAGGTCTTTGAAGTGGGAAACTGCAGGTCTCCCTGTGCAGTTACAGAGCAGTTTGAGTTATGATCACTGGCAAGACGAGCCCCCCACCCTTTCCTCCTGTTTCTTAGATATGTTCAGACTGCAGAGCCGCTGCTTGTCCAATGTTTTTCACAATATTAGAGTGCCTGCTGCGTGAGACGTGTCATGTTGGGCCTCATTTATGTGTGTGTTTGTGTGTGTGTCTTTGTGCGTGCAGGCAGACCTTGGATACACAGAACGTCAACATCACGCCAGCGGATTGTGGGCCAACAGCAGTGTAGCTGCCCAGCCCTGCAAAGAGAACAGTTATCCTCGCAGAAACTCGCAGGGTCATGCAAGTGAGTCTTGTGAACTTCTTCAGTCTGAAATCGATTTAGAATCAACCTCTCCCAGGGTTTTTGAATTGAACGTTAATGAAATGTTCTGCATTCAGATGACTCTGAATGCAGTCTTGGTTTGAGTGTCGGCACTGACTTCTAGCGAACTATGTTCTCACAATAACTGTAACCCAGGTACAAAACCTCTTGCAAATCTCCTGAAATTTTCTGGGTAAGCTGCATTTATGAACGCAAATGGCCACATTTCCCCCCCCCCAACTTTACCCAAATTTGTTTCCTGCCAGCCTCCTTGTAAACATTTTGTTTGAAGCTGGGGTGAGCTGATGTAAGAACGCAGAGAGAAATATTCAGGAATTGCGAGCAAGCAGGCAGGGGTGATGACGCTACTGTACGTCACGCAACCTGTGAGCGACCGGTGCGTAGTGAAGCAGCTTCATGTATGTTGTTTTCCACTCTTTTGGTGATACTATGATTACATGCAACATTGACTTAAAAGCAGAAACTATCATTTTAGCAAAGGATGCTGTTGCTTTGTAGCCATGTCAACGTCATAGCCTCATGAGGACCCCCCCCCCTTTTCAGACAAGAATAGTTCGCCCCGCTGTGAGGTGCATATGTGAACAACTTACTCAGGAAGATTTCAGGGCAGCCGGTCCTTAAAATGTTTAGATGTTTTTAGGGGTGCATGTGCACAGATACATTGTGAATGAACAGAAAGTGCAGAAGGTTGTACTGTATTAATCAAATGTCTTATTTTTGGAACTGTCTTGCATGACCTGATATAAAAAAACGTTTAAAACTAATTAATATGAAATGACTCTAATTCAAGTCAACAGTATTTGTAAACAACAGCAAAAAAGCTGACAACTTTAGAATCGAGCTACTATTCCTGTGGTATTTACAGATTAAGTTTATGACTACATTCATGCTCCTATACCTAAGAAACCTGCATGTTGTTGTGTCTTTACCTATGTGTGCATGTGTGTAAAGACCTGTATGTTAAGCACATGCACAGATGTGTCAATGTTTGCACACTTGCACCCAAAGTCTTGGATCACATAGACCTGAGGTTGCAGAGCCGGGGATAAATGCTGCTGCTTATTCAGCCCAGAGTCCACCGGTCTGCTGCTTTGAGAGGGAAGAGGGGGGGGGCACACAAAGTCGAGCTGGGGACAGAGTGCCGTGAATTTCTCCTCTGACAGGAAACTGGCAGAAAGGAAGAAAAAAACCCTCTCAGTCCTTTCAGAGAAGAATGACTGGCCCTTGTGTCAGAGGACGTGGGGCTCAGGAGTTTGAATGACAAAGATGCTACTGACCGGCTGAAGGCAGATGACCGCTTTAAACAAGCCCAGGAATCTGAGTGAAGGAGAGCCCTGTCCACGTTAACGAAGCCTAATTGGATTCTGATGATGATTTTAAATTGATATCCACGAGGTGCAGCAGCAGCAGCAGGAGCGAGTGTCGCCAAGCTCAGCAGGCAGACTGTTGTTCCCCTGCTAAGGACTGCCTCTTAAAAGAAAGCGTCTTTGTCTGCACCGATAAAACGCTGTTTATTGAAATAATCTACGACACATTGAAACATGAATGTGTATGTAAGGAAAGAGCATTTCTCAAAAAGCCAATTAAGATATTCCATAAACTTTAAAGGAGCTTCTAATGGTCTCTTTGCTACAGCATCAGAAAGTCAACATATCAGAGGAAAAGGGTTACTCGGATGAAATACGTGAAGCAAGAAGGTAGAAACGCAGCCTCAGTGAGTCAGGAAAAAGGGCGAGATTATAAACAAACGCTATCCATAAAAAACGATGTATCTTATTCTTCTGAAGTGGCGCACACACATCAAAGTGAAGGTTTAAAGTGGGAAGGTTCACTTAGTTTGCCAAAGCAGTAAAGACTACATAAATACTCTATAACCGACTCTATAACCTATTGCAACACGATACCCACCACTTGCTGGGGCGGTGCCATAAAATGCGTTTCCAGCCTCACAAAATATTTTCACTACGTGTGCAGAGGAAACCGCTTAAGTTGCATATCTGCTCCCTCAATTTTGTCCGCTGCTCAGCTCTAATAGGAGCAAAATGAAGGAAAACAATTTGTTTGGTCACAGCGGTTGGGTCAAATGTACGGCCATTTGTTTATCTCTGAACATTTAATCGTCTAAAATTGGCAACATGTGCGTCAGGTTCTGTATTTGATTTAGGACAGATCATTGGACAAAAGTCTTTAATAAACTGAATTTAGCCACCAAACATGGCCGGACATTTCTGAAAATAAACACACAAGACTGCGGTGGCTTTATCTTCATACTAAATCGCTCAGACCATGAGGAAAGGGAAGGATACCCTCAAACACGAGTTCAATCAAAAACTACAGAGGGTGTGATTAGGTATGACGTGTGAGTCCGTGGATATTCTATATAGTGTGCAAGCTGTGCAGATATTCAGAGCCGGGTCAGTACCTGCAATACCTCCCAGGCCCTCCACCTCCTCCAGAGCCCTCCCTGCTGTTTGGCTCCCTGTGTGGGGCGGCTGTTGAGACCGCGGGCCCTCGCTCTACACGTGGAATGCATCATGCCCGGGAGAAGCTCTGCCTTTGTTCTCTGTGTTTTAAAAGCTTTGTACTGATCCCCAGGTGAAAAGGACAGGCCTCGGATACTGCACAAAGAATACCTGCTCACACTGAAGTCTTTAAAGAGAGCTTGAATATACTGTAGTGTAGTCCTAAATCTACTGAGACAGAGAAAACAATTCTTAAAGAAACTCCAACAGTTAAAGTAAAAATGTGTCATTTTTAAAAACTTCTATATCCTCCTCTGACTTTTTTTTTCATGCATTTAAGGTCAAAAGTTGCAGGCTCCCTGCTGTCAATCTCTGTGAGTGTTGCTTGATTGGAATCCATTAAAAAAGCCTAAAGAAAAAGATGCTCAACTTTAAATAATCCCTTGCACAATTAAACAGCTAATTCTTTGATAAATAGCAATTTTAAATAGCACGTTAGCAAACAATGATAGCTGTTGTATCAGTAAGTTAAATATTTAAAGGTTTCATTTTTCACAGAGATATTCTGGTGAAAGCATTTATGACAGAAAACCAAACTTTACATGGTTCAGTAAATGTCCTGAGGTCATCATCTGTTTCAGGTAGTTAACTTTTTGTTTATAATTTGAAGAATTAGATTAAGATAAAATCACATTCTGGTGACGTCTTTCCAGGGATAAATCCTCAGTTGTGCAAAAATAAGACATGCATTACTTTTACTTTTAGGAGGCATGTACTGGTGGTCCTTCCTTCAGACACCTCTTTATATGAATGTATATATTTGTTTTAAGATTTATTTCGGGGCTTTTTTTGTGCCTTTTTTCAGAGATAGGACAGTGGATAGAGTCAGAAACCTGTAAAGAGAGAGATAGTGGAAGGACATGCGGGACAGGAGCTACAGGTTGGAATTTTAACCTGGGCTGCTCGAGGACTGGAGCCTCTGTACGTGGGGCACGCACACTAACCTCTAGACTACTGCTGCCCCGTGATATTAAGCATTAATAACCCAAGTTATCAAGTAAGACAAAATGACTGAGCAGACAAAAACAAGCAGACCTGGTCACCAATATTTCTGTAGAATCCTAATAAGTTTAATATGCAACTACAAAGGGCAACACGACTCAGAAAATCCATTCTGTAAGTTTCACAGATATCGATAACTTAAAGTTTAAAGTTAAACATCGTTTGGTTTACATGTGAAATATTGTTTGTTTCCTTTCTCTGTCTCCAGGAAAAGAGCTTCAATCTCCAAAGAGAGTCTCGTCTGCGCCGTCAAAAAAGGAGCGCATGTCCTTCAGAGACAACCCCGTCCAGCTGAGCGGCGGCTGGGGAGGAGGCAAGAAGAGGGACAGAGTGTTCAAGTAAAACTCAGAATCTTCTACCTCTGTTATGCCATCCTTTCCCAACACCTAAAGCAATATTAAGACGGACACATTTGATGTTTCCCTTCTTTTGATCCATATCCATACAAAGAATGGAACTTCTGTTGTTTGTGTTGCAACAGACTAACAACTTCTTCAAGGAAAAACACAAAAGAATTACACTTACCGATTTCGTTCCACAGAGGACGACTTTATTTATTTTTATTTATACTCTTTTGATCCTCCTGCAGCAGCTCACTTTAAACTCAACATTTCTTGAGAACCCTCTTTTGCAAATAAATGAAGACCAATCGGACCGGCTGCAGCCCAAATATCTCCAGGCACTTCCATTGTGTTGATTCTGCTCAAGTGTCACTGGCTGAGTTTGATGGCAGCCAACCAGCACCAAAACACATGGAAGAAAATGGCACGCTTTGTATGCACATAATATCAGGAAAGACAAACCAGGACTTTAATTTCTTAGCATTCATGTTTGTTATGAGGGCGAACTGCTGCTTCTGCATCCATTTACTATGTCAACAATAAAAATTGCATTATGGTCTGCAGCCATGGGAAGAGGCGTACGTTTACAGCTCTTCTTGACCCCTCTTAACCTTAAAGTTTAATAAAGCCCAAAGGTTTAAGAGAAAACCCCCGCACTCTGTTTCTATTTTAAGCTCCTGCTTACCAACAAAGGGCTTGAAATGACTGTTTCTGTGAGCCGAGCACAAACATTGGTGTTAGAATTAGAACAATGTTTTCTTTAATTCTAGTAGTAGATTATGATGGCCTTGTCTGTGTATTTGAATTTGAGAGAGCTAAGGCGTCAAACACGGCCTTACCGGAGGCGGTGAACCTCAGGCTTGGCGGTTCCTCGCTGCTCCGCCGCCTGGAAATGATAACTTAATGAATGTCAAAACAAATAGTCAGAGCTGCGGAGTGGCTGCCTGGCAGGAAATGCATGTCGCTCGTCTATTTATTTTCCTTCTATCTTTCACTTAGCACATGTCTGGAGGGTGTGTTTTGACTGTACGAGAGCTGGTGGGGGATTTTTGTCTCGGAGAGTCGTGTATGCCAAAGATGTGGAGGTCCTGTTGTGAAACCAGAGAGCACTGTCCTCCTCCAGGGGGAGGCTCAGTCTTCTGGCTCTCTGGGGGACATAAAGAGAGAGTTTCTGTGACGCCGGAGAATTTAGGTTTTTATGTGAAATACATATGGAAATACATGAATACCAACAAACAGGTACTGTAAAGTTTCTAAATGTTCATATCTCATCACATGGGCTGGATTGTGTTGTTGTTCAACCATCGTCCACCAGCCTTTGTTAGATTTATCTACTTTCAGGTTGTGGGTAAATTACATGTAACCTAAGACATCCAAAATCCACGGCCTGGTGAAATGAGTGTTCCACCGCACATTTAGATAAGATGAAGAATGTCCCCGTCGGCCTGCACTGCGCTGCCAGCCTGACCTCAAGTCAGCGAATGTTGTCAGCTCGAGTCTGGCAGGCATAGTTTCTGTGTCGGAATCCCTCCAAATCCTTCTTCAAATGCACTCAAGGACAACAGAGTGCTATCAAGTTCAGCTACAAATTATATACAGCCCACATTTTTACTGGCTAAATTCTTTGCTGTTTTTGACATATTTCGTAAACCGTTTCAGGCGACCATTGATTTCTATTTCTTTTATGTATGTATGAAAAAACGTGCTTGGGTTGTGTAATGAATCTCACTCAGCAGCGAATCAAATGTTTGCAAATGTTTCATTACCAGTGAATTGTAATGCACTTTATTTCGTACAAGAATATTCAACACAAGGAACACAGACTGAGTTTTATGAATTGAAGCTATTTGCTGCCTTGTGTTACGTGTGTATGTACGCTGGAAGTATACGCATGGAGGTTTTCTAGAGATGTCAACATTTATAATAAACTGAACGAGGCTACATGCGAGCCTCTCGTCCACCCTGCTCCATGACAGTCTTGCACGCATCCCTTCCACGGTCCCTCATTGAGCAGTGTAGAGCCGTACGGGCAGCTCTGTCCTGCGTGAGCTGGATCTTATTGAGCTCTCGTTTCGAAGCATTAGACGCTCCGACTGTTGGGATAAGACTTAAGAGTGTATCGCTTGTTTTCTTGTATTTTCTGTTGGAAAGTAGGCGTTCTTTCTGATGATGGAAATACCTCTGCTCATGTTTTGCAACTATAATTTTAATGTGATGTGTAAACAGTTTTTCATCAATTGTTACACCTAACAGTTGGGCCTCGCTCAGCTGCTCAATACTTGTAAAGAGATGGTTGATCTGTCCTCAGAGCTTGTCTCGAACCAAATATCATGAAGGTTTAGAAAGTTAACTATAATATAGTGACGGCACACTGCTGAGGACACTGCCTCTAGTACTACAAGACGCTGCATGACATACAAAAGACAATTAGAGTGCATGTGTGCGGACAGCAGAATACTTCCTCAAAGATAGATACTTTATTAATCCTGTAAAGGAAATTATAAAGTCACAGCAGCTATAATCACATTCAAGATACCAGATCTAATATGGAGCATTAAAACATTCAGGCACATAAAAAACAATTTAAACAATACAGATATCTAAAAATGTGATATATCCAGGATGCAAAATACTAAAATCCTCATTAAATGGTGCATACATATATTTACAAATATATGCATAAATATGCTTATATGCAACTGAAATACACCCTGAGTGTGTGTAAACACTCCTGGAAATATGAACCCTGTTTACAGAGAAATCTGGAATCAACTCACACAAACAGAAACTGTTCTGCAGCCTGGTAGAGGTCAAAGCTGATTTATCGTCTAAACAGCGACCGGCTGCTTTTTAAGTCTCGCAGATAAAGACAGGTTTGAGTCGCTCTTTTCACTACACTGAGTGTGGGACAGATGTGACAGGTAGTGGAAGCACTGAGAGTATTACCCAATGAGATTCAAGCCAGTTGAAAGATTACTAACACATTTATTACCAACGCAGTCACTCCAGTTTGTCCGGTGTTGGAGAACTGATCTCTGTTTTTTTCCTGCACAGATGGAGGACTGATGAAAACAAGTGCATGCACTTATTATACATGTGCATGCATGTCTATATACAAGTTTATATGTGTGAGACATTTGCAAAATGTTCAGATTTAGATTCTTAAAAGTATCTTGAATTACTTGTTTACACACAGACGCACAAAAATCATTTCAACTGTGATTTTTTTATTTCAAATTCTGATCACATTTTATAATGAATAGGTAAGACCAGTAGGAGCGGAGATTACTCTAAGAAAACTTGTAAATATTCGATCAGTAGCTTGATTTAATTTCAGCGTATTTATCTGGAGCCGGAGTACTTCCTGATGTGTCGAGTTAGTGTTTGTGCATCTCTTTAGTTATTCTGTTAAATGTAATGTTTTTAATTAACTTATTAGGAATACACAATGCAGTTTAAAGCTGTATTACTTTGACCTTAATCTCTTCTACATTTTGAATTGTCAAGCATTAAGAAAAGGTCATATTGTTGTGGTGATTTAAATGTGATAATGTGTGTTTGCTCACTGTTACTTTCTATCATGTTGCCGTGTTCTCTGCTGATACAAACTGTTCAAGTTCTTTATGACTTTTTTAATGTCATTAAAATTGTCTTTTATTGTGTATCACAGCATCTGGATTCAGTCTTGACGGTCGCTCGCGGCGGCTAAGTTCTGCTTTCAGTCTAAGGTGACTTGTTTAACGTTCTGTCATGAACCCAGATGACTTTGTCAAGTGACTGAGCGCTGAAGACTGTCAGCGCTCAGGAACGCCTGACTCCTGGAAAAACAAAAAGACAAACAAACAAAATCAAAACAAACTCCTAAAGCACGAATGCACTGCTTTCACTTGTTCATACTCGTAGCTTTACGAGCCAGAAGCTCTGCAGGCTCAGATGACATTCATAAGCTCCATAAAAATGTGAGCTTTTGGGGGAAATAAACTCTGCTCGTCTTTGTGTTTAGTGGCTCGCCAAAGTTTGAAGACGTTTCAGTAGATTGAATTAGACCCCAGGGTGGCTTTGAGCAACATGATGTCATGTTTGTGCCTTCTGAAGTGGCACGTTTTGGCTCGGTTTGGTTTACTGGACTGTGATCAGACACGTTGGAACTCTAATGAATGATGATTAGTTCAGTTCAATCACATTTTGACCATGTGGAGGCTGCATGAGGTTTTAACAACTATCAGTTTTGGTTGAAAATTTAAAATGACATGTTGTCCTTTCACATGACATATTGGCTGTGTGACTTACAGAACAAATCTGACAGATCGGCCTGAAAGTGACCAAGCCCCCTAAACTTCAGCAACCCATACAGCATCTATCGTGGCAGGAATTTCCAGACAAAGTCCCAACGAAACCTCAGTGAACTTTTCACATTTTCTCCTCAGCGTGAGCCAGTGTGCGAGGTCATCTTAGAAGCCCAATAAGACATCCCCCCTGCTACCCTGTTTATTTTTATTTTTTTCTCCTGTGGCACCATGAAGCTCCAGGTAACTGCCACTGACCCCAGAGCGAACCAAAGCTGCATGCATGGTGTGCATGGCAGGTGGTGTGGCTGCGGGTGGAGACGTGGAGGTGGAGGGAGATAGGCTTTGGTTAGTGGTAACATAATTCGTCCAATAAGAAGAAATAGAAGAACCGCTTTTTCCTGTTATTTCTTTGCAAAAACTTAAACCCATTGAGACTGTGTGTGTGTGTGTGTGTGTGTGTGTGTGTGTGTGTGTGTGTGTGTGTGTGTGTGTGTGTGTGTGTGTGTGTGTGTGTGTGTGTGTGTGTGTGTGTGTGTGTGTGTGTGTGTGTGTGTGTGTGTGTGTGTGTGTGTGTGTGTGTGTGTGTGTGTGTGTGTGTGTGTGTGTGTGTGTGTGTGTGTGTGTGTGTGTGTGTCTGCTGCATAGTCCAATGCAAGTAAAGGTTAATACTTTAGGTCTTATGATTGTAAGAGATATTTGATTTATTGATACTTTTGTTCATAAAAGATAAATTGCTAAAGGTCAGAAGAACACTCACTGTTCATGAGCACAGGGCAGTGGGCATGTTTAATTTTGAAGCTCCTGTTAAACTATTAAAAAACTGAATTAAGGAATTCATTCATAACGTGTTCTTACGGCGAAATCGTATGACAAAAGTATTATTTTTTCATGAGCCATAACGTGAATTTAATCGAGAACACTGACTGCATGTAGTGTACACACATGCGCAAAACCATCCAATATCTTTCATCGACGTAAATGTCACACCTGATGAGTTAAAATAAAGAACTGAATTTTTATTTTGGGATAGCGGAGAAGCTTAGGCTAATAGTTTTTAAGCCGCTCGAGGAGTTACAACTGTAAACATTTAGTTTTCCAAAGTCCCAGGACCTTTTTTCAGGTCGTTTTTAAAAATGATAATCCATTTAAAATTTCTCTTAAAGTCTGGAGCGTGCTGCACGTGTTAATCACTATTACATTTAGTAAAGAAGCACCAGGTTGTCTTACAAAATCGAAACGAAAATGAAAGCTTTAGAACTGTATTTTTAATTGAAGTGCACGTGCGCAAAACGCAAATGATTTTATTAGAAAAAAAACAGCAAAATAATTCGTCCATTTAAAAAAAAAAAAGTTCAGTGCTTTTCTAAAGGGGAATAATATGTTAAAATTAGTGATTTGATTTTTTCCTAATTTTTCCTCTGGGCCATCACGGCATCTCTTATCAGGCCTTTATACTTGAAACATGAGCTTTAACACATTTGCATGGCCTCATTATTTCAGAGTAAAGGCATCACCAAACGTCCAGGTTTAGGAATAATAACTGAACTAATTTGAATATAATTATGCAAATGTATGTTTTTTTCTATGAGTAAATTTTCGAGCATTTTGCAATTCAAACTTTAAAAATCGAAGTTAATGAGCAGCAGAGATCAGCCATTTGAAGTAGATCCACAGCCTCAGATGAGATCCAGTTTGCAGCAGAAGCAGCAGCTGCAGGAGTATGAATTATAGCCTCTTTGCTGATGTGTAAACATGCTGTAAATTAAAATCACTTCTGATCGCCTCCTCTTGAGTCGTTGTGGGTCCAGAATCTCTTCACACTGCTGCTCGGTTTGGGTTCAGCTCGTGGGAGGAGTTGGTGCTGCTTCATAATCAGAGAGGAGGGGTGGGTTGGGGGCTCTTTAAGGATCTCTTTCTCTTTGGGGCTATAAAGACGTAGTGCCTTCAACACAGAGCAAATTAACTCCATTGGCGAATTATTGCATTACGAGGCATCTCTCCGCTCATCTGCGCGCGAAGGAGATTAGTTTCGTTTTTATATGGTGACATTTGGTTAAAGCGAGCGGATTACGGTGATGGAGTACATGGAGGATAAGTTTGCGTTGAAAAGCCAAGCGATGAAGGCCAGCGATTACTACATGGAGCAAGTCATGGAGAGCCTGGACGGTGCGCAGTACTTCAAGTCCTCCCCGAAATGTGTGCAGGCCTTCGGGCTGCAGAGCGGAGAGCACCGCTCCTCGCCCTGCGGAGACCAGAACGGTGCGTAGAAGCGACTTCTTGTAACTTTTTACTCTTTGTGCATGAACACTGCAGTGTGTCTGGAGTTATTCTGTGAGGAAGAGAGACAGTTGAGGGAAATGTAATATCCAAACTTTTCTTCTCATGATTCATTTTTGGTTTTCTTTTAAATGGTGTACTTGTAGGCTTGTTATTTTATGTTTTCGCAAATACATTTATTGAAACTTGTAAAAATATTTGATGGTCTTAGAAAAGGCCGGTAGTTTAAGAATGAAACTCAAGTTTTTTTTTCATATGGGGAGCAGTCATTTCCGTATTGCATATTTAATTTTACGCTTTAAGTTTCAGTTTACAGTGTCTTGGAATAGCAGGTGAAAAATATATTATTGTACACATATGATTTGGTTTTGTAGGCAATTACGGTGTGCCAAAAACAGACGAGGACACTTTGCACTCGGACCTGGGCAGGTCGATGGACAGTTGTTGCACTCTGCGGGCCTCTCCGGTGACATCCGGCCAGGAGAAAACGGACTTGGACGACATTGGAGACAAATGTGACAGTAACGTGTCCAGCAGCAAGAAGAGGAGACACCGGACCACCTTCACCAGCGCGCAGCTGGAGGAGCTGGAGAAAGTGTTTCAGAAAACGCACTATCCAGATGTTTACGTGAGAGAACAGCTGGCCATGAGGACGGAACTAACCGAGGCCAGAGTACAGGTAAAGTAAATTGACATTGTTGTAAATCTCACGTACGAAAAAAAGAAACCACAAATTAAAAAAAACAGCCATTAGGCCTACACATAAATGTGACGCACTGTTTGACCAATGTGCGTAAAAATCCAAATTCAGCGAAGCAGCGCGTATAAAACAACATGTGTAACACTCACAAGGCATTTATTTTTTTATTGTTTTATTATTATTCATACTTTAACATTTTTATTTTTACCGAACGAGCGCAAACGAGGATTTTTAAATTTAGACTTTACCTTTTTTTTTATGCCAGAATTTCGTTGTACTTCTTTTACAAGCAATTACCAAGAACAATTCTATAGAAAAGCCGAATTATTTTAGTGGATTTAATCTGTATGTCACAATATATTTCCCTCTTTTTCCCAATTAGGTTTGGTTTCAAAACAGAAGAGCAAAATGGAGGAAAAGAGAGCGCTACGGTCAGATCCAACAAGCTAAAACTCACTTCGCAGCCACCTACGATTTATCAGTGTTACCGAGGACCGACAGCTACACACAGGCAAGTTTTTCTAACAGTTGTGGTTTACATTTTCAATTATTTTAAATGAGCCTCTGATGGGAGTTTTAATCTATTTGTCGTAGGCGGTGGTACGTAATGTGTAATTCTTCATCTCAATAATTTCTCTCTTTCAAAAAAACCCTCCCACAACAAATGAAAGATTGGATCTGCATTAATCAGCGCCTGCCATTGCTGCTCCATTCATCACTTATTATGAAAGCCACCCTCAGATAAGAGGCTGGACGCTGATTAGAGCCTGTGTGAGGTGTCATGGCTGAATTAATGGTCTTATATCAGATTTCATGTTAGCTGAGCATTTGTCTTGGTGTTTGGAACAAAGGTCAGGTACGAGATGAGGTGAGAGGAGACGCACGGTGTCAGTTTGTCCCTGTGGAGGGTGTTTTCTATCACAAACTGAGATTAGGCCTCAGAGTGTTGCAGATATACCGGCGGGAGCTCTTTGGATGGGTGTGTGTTGACTTTTTTAGCTCACAGAAAGAAGCTTATGCGCTGAATTTTAAAGAGGTAGAATTTTAAAAAGTCAAAGCCAGGGCCCAGCTATGCTCCGGCCCAACACCAGGTCAGAAATGTGGTCTTAAACTGTCTCCACATATGTTTCTGATAGATATCCTGGATACCAGCCATGCCCTCTTCTTCCAGCTGATCCAGATTTCTGTCATTAAATTGACCGTCCCGTGTGTAATTGTGCTGGCACTGGGTGGGGGTTCGTCTCCCTGAACACAGTGGACGTGGATTGCATTTTTGTGGGTTTTTCAGGGGTTTCTTTTTGTTTTGTTAAAATGGAGGTTTTGGCCAATAGTTCCGCTTTATAGGCAAAGACTGAAGTCCTGCTTATTGATGGCTCGTTTCAGGGACATGTTGGTGAAGCTGTTTCACGAGCTACAACCATTTTTCCATGATTTGAAGGAAATTCATGAAACTGTCAGAGCCCACTGTTGGTTTGTACCTTTTAAATTACATTTTCTGTAAGTCATACTGACTACATACTCTGGCTAATGCTTCTGACCTGTACTGAGCAATAGTCAGTCCATACTGTCTATATTTAATTTTCTTGGTTAGTCACGTAAATATTTAAGGAACTAGTTTTCTGTTTTTCACTTGTTCAAAATGTATTGAGACATTTTGGAGCATTACTTTATTTTGATTTGCATTAAAATACCGTTTGGAAGCTTTATGAAATGTGTAAGTATGTTGAGAATGGAAAACAAAATGATGTTGGCACATTCCCGTGACATCATTTAGATGAAATACAGTTAAGGGATAAATGACTTTTCATGCTACTCGCGCTGGCTCGACGTCTCCGTTTGATTGAAATCTTGGCGAATCAGACCAAATGATCTGCGTCACAGTGAATCATGTCAAATGAATGTGACGGAGCTGTCACTGCAGCCTGGATTCAATGCTTAACACACACACACACACACACACACACACACACACACACACACACACACACACACACACACACACACACACACACACAGTCATATGGACTCAAAACTGCGACCAGATGAGACTGTCTCCTCTCTGTCCTTCTCCAAACTCTCCATATACGAGTCTTTCACCATTAGAGAGTTACTTTGACCATTAAAACCTTGTTTTTTATGTAATTTTGAAACTTCCTGAGGTCCAGATTTTGTGATAAATATATGTAAGTTTATTGGGACAATTGGGTTCATAAACATTTCATCACTTACAGTCAGTCACTAGGGTCGGTCTACACTCCCACATACCATTAGTTTAAATGTAAACGTGTTTATTTATTGTTGTACGGGTCAACAACCCTTTAGGAAAAGATTAGAGACTCAGTTGTAGCTGAAATACTTGACTTTTAAATATTTTAAATGTGCATGCCTTCAGTTTCAATGTGTAGATTTTTTCATTTGTGTCTTCTTATTTAACCCTCCTATTACCTTTGAGGTCAATTTGACCCCATTCAATGTTTAACGTCTCTAATTAAATGATTGACATCATTTTTTTTTGCTTCATATTTAATGACTTTTCCTAATTTAATGGGGACAGCTGGGTAAACATAAAATTAACATGATATGATCAATGATTCAATGTCCTGTACACGTGTTGTACGCGTCGCTGTTTTGGCTGTTTAAGCATCTATTGAAACTTCACACTCTGTGAAGAGATTAATACTGGAAGTCTAATCACTGTAAATCATGAACATACCTGCACAGCTCCTTCATTGAGCCTTTTGTGCAGTTTACTTTTATATTCTATGATATCTGTTTTAATTGCTTGTTATATTGAAGTCGTCAGCAGGAGCGCTGCTGTTTTATAGCTTCTTACTATTTTATCTTAAGTCCTCTGTTCACTGTTTTGCACCAAATAACAAATTCCTCGTATGTGTAAAGTTACTTTACACATTGACGCTACTTTGCATATAAAACTCAACACTTCCTGAACTCAAACTACAACAGAGAATTATTTTTGAAGAAATATCTGGATGGCATAACCTTACTTCTATTTTTTTTAGTTCATAGGCAGCACTGAAATGTTTCTGTAAATTAGATGTAAACTGGACACGATCCTGTTTTCTGAGCTTTCAGCTTCACCTCATGGTTATCATCCGTTAACGAGGGTCTCATTTAATAAACTGGGGACAGTTGAAATACTTTTTTCCTGTATGTCATTAAGAGACTGTTTGCATGTGCTGATGATGTAATGAGTAACTTGCAGTTTCTCTTGCAGTGTGTACTGAGACTTGTTGGTTTAATGTTTGAGACGAGCATCAGATGCTGCTGACTAGGGGACGACCGATAACAGATTTTTGAGGACGAAACCGATATTAGGGAGAACATTTTTTTGATACCGATATATCAGCCGATATCTTTCTTAGATCTTTAGAGACACAACTTTAGTGCGTTGATCCCTCAGATGCTGTTATCAGACACTTTATCTACTCTATTTTAAAAGATTGATGATGAAGATACGATTTTTTAAAGTTGAACCAAAGTCTTTATTAGCCAGAAAAACAACAGTTCACTGAAACACTCAAGTTTACTTAGAAATGAACAATTATAAATTTAAACAATGTCAAAATAAATAATAAGCTTGAATTAAATACAGTTAGTTATGTCGGCACATATTAGAGATAAAAATGAGCTGAAACTGATAGTCACGTGATATGCTGATATCGGCCAATATTATTTGGTTTTTGATTAATGAGTCGAGCTCTACTTCTGACAGAATCACCCGGGTAACCCTCAGTAACCCTCGGTAACCCTCGGTAACCCTCGGTAACCGTGTACATTAGTTTGCAGAAATTACCCAAACCATTTCAACGGGAAAACTTGAACATGTTTGTAACTTTTATGACGTAATAATGAATAAAAAAAGATTACATTACTTTTTCCGTTTGTCTCAATAAACAAAGTTTCCCCATAATGAATTTATATCATAGTGTGATTTATTTAGCAATAATAGTACAGTATGGTTAATCTGTTTTTATACATTTTAAACATTTTATTTAAAATGCTTAATTTGTTTAAATAAAGGCCTAACTGAGATGTTGTTTAATCCTTGTGTGTTTCAGTGTTAGACATGAGAAGAACAACAGTTTAAATAACGTTTATTTAACGTCTTTTCACTCAATAAATAAATGTCGGGGAGTCACTGACCTCATTCCCAGTCTTTACAGAAAATCATGTGTTAGCTACCTACTTACCATACCACCAACAAAACAAGCATTCAAATATATTGAGATTTAAATGATTCATTCAACACTTCAGGATTTAAGTCGTATTCATGCCACAAAACCAACTTTTTTAACGAGTACAGCAGTAAATGTGTAATGTGTCATCTGTGTTCCTGGTGGGTGGAAGGTCTCACTGAGCATGTGCAGTAAGAGTAACATCTGTCTAGTGTGTTTCCGATTGGAGGAATAAGATTTGTTGCAACTGTCTCCTATCTGGTCTACATACGAGTGTGAAGTTTTACAATTGTGTTCATCTAAACATGCGTCTTCAAGTGCTTAAATGGATCTTCAGTAACTTAAACTGTCTCCCACCAACAGATCCCCAACAACCTGTGGCCGAGTTCCTCCCCCGCCGGCTCTGTGGTCTCCTCCTGCATGCTGCCTCGTGGCTCCCCTCCCTGCGTCACCTCCTACTCGCACTCCCCTCGTTCCGCCGCCGGCGCCCCGGACCACGGCTATGTGGGCTTCCCTAACCAGCAGAACCAGTTCAGCCACGTCTCCCTCAACAACTTCTTCAGCACAGACTCCCTCCTCACGCCGGCCGCAAACGGTCACCACGCCTTCGAGACCAAGCCCGAGTTTGAGAGGCGCTCGTCCAGCATCGCCGTGCTGCGCATGAAGGCCAAGGAGCACGCGGCCAACATCACGTGGGCCATGTGAGGGTTCGTGGAAAGTCCGGATAATGTATGGAAAGAAAAATCTGTTTGTGCCTCACAGCACAGCTCTAATATTTCTATTCATCTACGAACTAAATGTAACTTATTTTTGGTTGCCAATGAAAATCCGAGGTGCCCTGGCTCTTAGAGCTTTATCCTTTTTATTTAGACCAAAGTTTATCAACGCAGTCGAGAAAAAAAGACCTGGGTAAAGAAGTCAAACAGAAAATGTGTCCGGATTTCTGCGTATTCAAGTCAATATGCTTAAACGTGTTGCATTAAGTTTAAAAGCCATAATATTGTGTGACAGACAATCAACAGTGTCATCATATCTACAGCGAACTGGAACTATTTGAAAACAAGATCTTAAACAATAAAAAGAGGTCAAAGACTCTCCTCTCGTCTGGACCTTCATGTAACTCAAACTCTTCTTGAAGAGCTTATAACTGGTTTTGTCCAGGACTCAATAATGTGCTGATGTCTCTGTGTGATTTACAAAAGCAAACTGGCTCTCTATAAAGTTATTTTTGATGCCTGTCAGTTCTGTCGGTCCGACAAATCAAACCGGAAGTGCCTTTGTTTACATTTTCAACCAAAGAGATTAACAGCGAGTGATACGTTTGACTGTTAAAAAAAGCAGGGTGAAGTTTTTGTTGTTGTCATACATACTAACACATGTTCAGGACATGATGAACAAAGAGATCAGAGGTCGGCTTTGTCCACAAAGTCTGATTTTTTTTTATAACACAAACCCTAAAGTTCCTCACAGTAATTTTAACGTTAGCAACGCGCTTCAGGATGACGTCCAGTGCCTTGTTTTGTCAGACAGTTTTTTAAGAACCCCTGTGATTTGCTTTCTTCTTTTTGTTTTTTAATGAGGACCAGGAAGTCCTGAAGAGTCCTTTTTTTTTATTGTGACAAAAAGACTTTGAAAGAGAGGCGAAGGAGGAAAAACCTTCGGGCTCCAGTTGGGATTCATACCCAGTGTGGGCGCATGTGGATCCAGAGGGGGGGTCCCCAAACCACTACAGCATTTTGTAAGCACTGTGAATAAGCTTTCTATACCTTCGTCTTCCTCCCTCCATACAGCTCAGGACTGAAGATGAGCAACATGGGGTCAAAGTGACGCGATGTACTGACATGTGTTTGTGCTTTGCAGCAAAGCTCTGTAATCTTTATGGCCTGCCTCTGCTCTGTATCACAGGTACATGATGCAGGAAGACCAGGCAGGTTTTGTAATTGTGTTGTAAATTTATCTGATGTAAGCAAAATAAATGAATGTCACTTGATTCAAGCAGGACTAAACTTTCTTTTCTTGTTATTTGGTAAACTTAAAGGCGGAGTCAGTACCTTTTCTTAAAAAAATCCAATATAGCCTTATACAGAAGTAAAGCTCTTCAATCATCACTCGTAGGCTTCCTTACATGTGTGGTGGGAACTGTGTCTGCAGAGACCCTGTCCTCTGCCTGGATTTTCATGTTTTGGTTGACTCTGGACATTTTGGGGGCGGGGTGCTGGTAAGTTTCCTCCAGCCAATAACAGCACACAGGTGACTCTAGGAGTGAATACAATTCAGTGATTGGACACGATTCAAACTGGTGGATATGACGGATGTGGACGTAGTGTCAAAGCAGAGAACATATTTTCATAGTGAGGCGAAATGCCAAGCGGATAAAGCTCGTTCCAAAATGAGGGTGAACCTTCAGTCGGCCTTTACCTGCGGAGGCAGAGTTGGTCTGCTTTCTGTTGGACTGTCAGGTACCAAACACCGGCGGTTAGCTTGTGTTAGCGTGCGGTAGCTTGCGGTGTACGTACAAGCAGTAAACGTACACACTACGTCCTGCAGTGAGTGTGTGCTTCTGGGGGAGATGAGCTCAGGAGGAGGGGCCCAGTTTGAATGTTGAATGAAAAAGCTACTGACTCCACCTTTAAATGCACCAAACTATCTCATTAGGTGTTTTGTTCCTTTATTACACAGAAAATACACAATGATGTTGACTAAAAACACGGTACACCCCCCTGCTGCTTCGAATCCGACCTTTGGCTCCTTTACCGCACGTCATTCCCCACTCTCTCTCTCTCTCTCTCTCTCTCTCTCTCTCTCCCTGATTTCCGAATCTACCCACTGTCCTGTCTCTCCAATAAAGACCCAAAAAGCCAAAAGATAAACCTAAAAAAAACTAAGCTAAAGTCTCCCGCTGTTTAAGGAATACCACACACTGAAGCACTTTGACCAAATGGAGCTTTCTGTTTGTTATTTGTTTTTTAAAATGGACGTCTTAAGTAAGAACCCGTGAGCTTGGTCCCGTGTCCCAGAAACACGAGTCTGACACTAGTAATGAACTTATGCCGGGTTTTCGTCCTCTAATATAATTCATCTTCTTTTTAAAAAAAGTACTTACAACTTTAAGCTTTTTCTTTGTTTTGTTTTTTAATTTAATTTTGATTAATGAAGTCCAATAAATACTCAAAAATATCAATCAATCATCAGGTATCAAAAGGGACGTCTTTAAAATGGATGGTTTCAAAATCCTAATTTACAATTATATAAAACAGAGAGTGACGGTAAATCCTTACACTTTAGGAACTAAACCCATTTTAATGATTGATAGATAGCTGAGTGCAAAATTACATATGATTAAACAAATGTATGACACTTTGCTGCTCCTGCTTTACAAAGTCAGCAACCCCATTTTAACGATCATTTCTGGGCTTTTATGCCTTTATTTTTTAGATAGGACAGTGGATAGAGTCTGAAACCAGAGAGAGAGAGTCACAGGAGCAACAGGTCGGACTCGAACCGGGAATGCCCACTCTCGAGGACTTAAGCCTCTGTACATGGAGCGTGCGCACTAACCGCTAGGCTACTGGCGCCCCTGAGCAATTTTTCAGCAAACGTCAGGATATAACATGCATTTAGCAGGGACTACTTTAGGATGTGGATTAATACACATTTAGTGCTCTAATGTAAATTGTCTGGAAGGCGGTGTATGCTGGAATAATACAAAACAAACTCCAGTTCCCGTGGTCGTTTTGATGACAGACTATGTCAGCCACTGCATATTCTGAGACTCCTCCAAATGTTTTGAATACTTTGAGGTCAAAATTGAAGCTTTGGGTACACAGATGCTACGTATAAGAAGGATCATTCCCTGTTTAAGTCGGTCATTACATGGGATTGGTGGACAACAAGAAAAATATACAGTGTAACCAACGTTATCCTTTCAACTCCGTCCAAAATCAGGCCTCACCTTTGTAGTCTGGAAAGAGCCATGTCAGCTCATTAAACACAGTTAATCTCCTCATTCATCAATAGTAGCCGAGCCATTTCCACGAGGCCCCAACACGCCGCGTCTCTCCTGAAACCTGCAGAACTTTAATCCATCACATTGTCTCGTAATTGGGAGCATGTCTTCGTCTTCTTCCTCTGACATCATCCCTTTGTTTTGCTGTGAGATCACAGTCAGCGGTGGATGGTATCTGAAGGGAAACCCTGTCCATAGGAACGGTAGGCTTGATTCAATTAGGACCGTAACTTGTGTCAGATGTTTGAGTTAAGAAACACGTTTGTTTCCTTTTGTGTACTTCCTGGTTACTGTCATTTAAGAGTACAAACACAAGAACTTTATCTGCATGCATCAAAACATAGAGGCTTTGATCCTGCAGTATCCATGGAAACCTTGGGTGTTTTCCCTGATGTTGTAGTGAGGTGTTTTTTTATCCACTGCATTTTAAATGTATCATTACATGATTTTGAATTTGTGCTAGATATACTGAATATATCTCTTGCATATTTGCAGTAGAGGAGGATGATCTTCTAAAGAGGGGGGTTGACTCTTGTGTTGTTAAAATCTTTCCCATTCATCGTCAAAGCAAATATTTTGCAATTTTTTTTGTTACACATTGTGAATGAACATAATATGATGACTGGTTGGATGTTACACACGTAGCAACACAGGGCTGAGAAATGAGGCCAAAGCCTATGTGCCAAAACCTGCAGTTCCTACACTGGCCACTTGGTGTCGGCTGCAAAAGTGTTTTTTACATACTTTATTAATCCCTGAGGGAAATTGTGGTTTACGCTCTGTTATTGAGAGACATGCTTCTCACACACATAGGCCCGAATCACACACATGCACAAACAGGACGTGTGAACATGCATTAGTGGAGAGATGTCAGAGTGGGGCTGCTACACACTGTTACGCAGGGAGCGCACCTGAGCTGTTGGGGGTTCGATGACTTGCTTAAGGGCGCCTCTACAGTACTCCGAAAGTGACCTGGCACCTCTCCAGCTACCAGACCAACTTCCATATTTTGGCTGCACCAGGAGTTGAACCGGCGACCCTCTGGTTCCCAACCCAAGTCCCTGTAGACTGAGCTACTGCCACCCACATCCTGCCCAAATCCCCTTTAGGCCCAATATTGAAATGCCCAACATTACAGCAGCTTTAAACATCTTTACAGCCTTATAAAGTCTACAGGTTTACTTTTGAATAGTTGCAGTCTGTTCATTGTCAACAGATGCCATGTGATTGTAAACAGCACCTTTACCTTGCATTCATCAAACCAGAAACATTGAAATAAGGTTTATTGTGTTTGTAGCTGCAGCCAATCCGTAGGGGGAGCACCACATGTTTTGGCTTCACTTTTGGGGAGCTGTCATGTAAATGGTAAATAGAGCTTGTACCGCTTTTCTAGTCTTCCGACTACTCAACGCGCTTTTACCCCGCAGGTCACACCTTCACATTCTCACACTGATGGCAGAGGCTGATGTGTAAAGTGTCCATCAGTATTAACTAACCCCATTCATACACATTCATATACTGCAGACGAAGAGGTGGGAGCAATGTGGGGTTAAGTGTCTTGCCCGGGGACACATCGGACATGTGGCTGCAGGAGCTGGGGATCGACCCCCCCAACCTTCCTTCAGAGACGACCGGCTCTACCACTGAGCCACAGCCGCCCCATCGTTTGATACAGCCTGCATTTTGGACAAAGAGAGGCCCATTGTAGGACTTTTACCAACATTGAATTAGATGGAAAAAAAGACGAGTGATTTTGCTAATGTCAAAGATGATAAAGTGGCATGCAAGGTAAGCCTGTTTGTGTGGTATTAGAGTTGCTGTCCATCCACTTTCTATCACTATGAGGTGTTTACTTTAGCTTAGCTCAAATATCACTTTCTAATCTCATGGAAATAAGGGACATTTGTAGCTCCACCCACAGCGGTTTACTTCATCCAGTGATGTGAATTATTCCTCTCCGGCCTCCGATAAACACATCCTGTACCTAAAACTTAAACATGTTCTTTTATATCTGTATTTTTCCCACCATCTGTGAGCTCATGCTGCCCTCCTCTCACCTCCTGCATCAACTTCAATCTCGCTGCCACAGAAGTTGTGACTGGACAACCAGAGACTGATGATCAAGCAACCAGGCCTGCACACATGTTTGAGTGTGTGTGTGTATAATAGAGAGAGTTTTTGAGAGAGAAAGCTCCTGCAGACCAGATCCATCAACAGCTCCAATGGGTTTGACCCCCACAGGTTAACCGCAGCCATTAATATAAGAGCTTCCCTCCCCTGCCTCCCTACTTCCCGCTCTACCTCACGTGGGGGAGGACAGGCCTGTGTGTATGTATGAGAAAACACACTCACACACACAGACACACACACATTAAAGTGTAGACATGAAGACATAGAGCTAGATCAAACGTTCTGGCGGCTGAAAAATGGAGTTGGCGGTCACGTATGTTCCACAGCAGAGATGTACACTCTGTGTCTGCTCACTGTTGTTTTTCTAATCACTCAGCGCTGATGCTCTACTTCTTCTTCTTCTTCTTCTCTGGAACAAATAGACCGGCTCACCACCCATATTTCTTCTTTTTTTGTCTGCCAGGACATCTATTAATCACAACCCTCACCCGGGCCCAGTGTAATATTCGCAGACTAACTTCAACATGCTATTAAATATGAGTTTCTTGGCAAAAAAAACATGAAGTGCACACAGTTCCCAGAGGTGGGAAGCAAAATACTTTCTTACTGTACTGAAGGGGAGTTTATATATCTAAGTTTAGATATCTGTAATTTATCAGAGTATTTATTTGGTACCTCTACCTTCTCCTAAAAACATGCTCTTTAAATTTGATGCATTTGAAGAAATTGTTCAATTTATTTGCATCCTTTCGTATCACCTTCAAAACATCAAGACTGATTTAAACACACACTTATGTGGGGGCGCTGGTGGCATAGTGGTTAGCGCATACACCCCATGTACGCAAGCTCTAGTCCTCCAAGCAGATAGCTCGGGTTCAAATCTGACCTGCTGCTCCTTTCCCGAACGTCATTCCCCACTCTCTCTCTCCCTGATTTCCAACTCTCTCCACCGTCCTATCTCGACTATAAAGGCCCAACAAGCCCAAAAATAAATCTTAAAAAAAACCAACCCATACATGGATGGGACAGTTACACATGGAAGGAACATCTGCTTGCTGTATCCATCATAGCATGCATGACACATGTAACATGATAAACGAAGAACTTGAAAGAAGTAAGACATATTTTAAAGATGCTTGATATTAAATTGGTTTTCTTTGTCTTTTTATGATGTTAGAACAAGAAGAATCAAAGGTGTTTAAAGCACTGAGGTTCAGTTAGCTCTGCACAGAAAAGTCCTTCATAGGGACACTTTTTATGTTTATAGTTTGACAACATGTCAGAGTCTTTACTTTTTATTTGTACCCGAGTAAAGATGATGAATCAGTTCTTTTTCACACATGTACTTCTACTTGTTTCTTAAACAAGTGTGTGGACACACACACACACACGCACGCACGCACGCACGCACGCACGCACGCACGCACGCACGCACACACACACACACACACACACACACACACGCACACACACACACACACACACACACACAAAACAAAACGTGAATTTACAGCTTTCATTCAAAGTCTTCCAAGGACTTAAAACACTGATTGAAATACAAACAATCATTTTGAAAAGACTAGTTTACTGACAGCTTCTTTAACAACAAGAAAATGTTGATGCTAATGTCCTGATGTTTGTACTATTTGGTTTTTACTTTGCAGGAACATTGCAGAGCAGAGGAAAGGACGCATCTCTCGTCTCACTGCGAAGGTGTTGAAGGACCTTAATTTGCGCTTTACTGCCCTCTAGTGGATTAAGTATAAGCAGTGGGGATTCTAGGATCTGTTGGGGCCCTAGGCAAAAATTCATTGGGGGCCCCTCCAACTAGCTGTCATTAGTATTTTCCTCTTTCTTTAATCACTCACAAACAGAACATTCCTCTTCATTTTCCTCCATTGACAAATTTGCAATAATGCATGCATCGCTTATCAGGGCATTGAGAGTGAGTGCTATCAGATGGGGCCCCCTTAGGGAGGCAACATTTGCAGATTTTGAGGCAATGCTGTGATTTAAAGTTTGTCAGCAGTTTGGGGGCCCCGTGCTGGTCTGGGGCCCCAAGCAGTTGCCTGCCTTGCCTACTGACAAGCAGCGCCTCTGAGTATAAGACTTGTTATAATCAGTCAACACGCACAGGTCATTTTACTGTAGTCAGAATAGTCCGGGACTAAACACAAAAGATTATGGTCTAGAAGATAGACCTGCTGTTTTATAAAGTGTCTCATCTTCTTTTTTCAAAGGTTCAAAACGTGCACACATATCCAGGAATTCTTTTTTATGAGTTTAATATTAAGTCAGCCTTTATATTTTTTTTAAACTTTATTTCTACCAACATGTCTTCACTTTAAAAGGGCCAACACGTCCACATGTAGATGTTTGATTTGATGATGTAACCATGAAGCTTTCTTTCCAGCCATCGTTGATAACTTGTCATAAACCTCTGCTTTTCAGTAAATTCAGTAAGGGTTGTTAGAAAACCTGGGTGGGTTATTATTTTGAATACTTCAAATTCCTCTGCACGACTATTTTCTTAACTTGGTAGGTAGAAACATTTTTATTTGACACAGACATCGTGATTACAAAATGAAAAATGCATTGTTTGATTTAAGCTCAGGTGCTAATTCTCAACACTTGTTCATAGAAGGCTTTTGAGGAAAAATTAATAATGATGAGAATAAAAATAGAAACAAATAATAAAAAGAGAACAATTAAAATGTACAATATTACAAGGACAACAAATGATTGTATTATTGATATTTCAAATATTTACCAAAGACACATGTTACACTTCATATAAGAATTAGTTATTGTTTCTTTTAGGATTTTTTCTTGACCTGGAACTAACTACAATAAGGCTATATAATAATTGAGTTACGTAATGACGTTCCAGTGACGTGGCCAGTGACGTGATAATAATGACGTATTAATTAATTTATTTATGTAAGTTTATCTAATTCATCGAACAAACAAAACGATTAAATACATAAAACCTGAAATCTTGAATGAAACGGAGCAGAAAGAAGAAAATCACGAGACAATAAAAAAGCACATTTATAAAAAAATAAACCATTAACGTTTGCGGTTTGAGGAAAGTGCTGACTTATATGAACACGTTTACACCTCTATTTATGTTTTTTTCAAAATGCTTTGTTTTTATGTTAAAGTTTGTAAATAAAGTTTAAGAAAAAAAATCCGCGTTTCTATCAAGTCTGATTCTATGGTCTGATTGAATGTTTGAGACTTTTTGTCCGACAGTTTCAAGCTCCTGAGAAACTTAAAGTGTCGTGACGTGGATTTACTAACATAAAGTAATTCAGTGTATTTCAGCGTGTTGAAGACAGACAGCTGAATATCGATGGACAGTGCTGGATGATGACGTCAGTGTTGATCAGCTGAGATTAATGCTGCTATTTCAGTGGAGGAGGATGGATGCTAAAAGCTGACATGTTGGAGACGAGGAGGAGGATGATGAAGAAGAAGATTGTTTGAACGACCTGCATTAATACTGTAAGTTTGCTTTGTGTGCTGAAAATGAGCTCCTTCTTCAGTCACGTGCTGTGTGCCTCGAGCTACAACAAGCATGCAGCTGCTGGCTAGCTGGAGTTGCTCCTCCCCCTTTGCAGCTCGATTCATAAACTTCATTTTCATTTAAATGCATCAACATTGAAAAATCATTTTAACCATCAAGTATTCAACTCTAGCATTGCTTCTATTCTGTAAATATATGTACTGATGCCCGGGAGACAAACTGGTCATTGTTTAAGTGTTTTAATCCGCACTTTCTCAAATTCACACGCCACCGACGAAGCAGCGGGAGCAACTTGGGGTCAAGTGTCTTTCCCAAGGACACACATTGGACATGTCGCTGCAAGAGTCCCTGACCTTCTTGATGATAGACAACTGACTACTTATCAGAGTCGTGTCTAAAGAAGAAACAGATGCATTGTTCTGTTAAGTATAAAGCCTCAACATTTCTAATTATTACAAAAAGTATTTTTTAATAATGGGAAAACTGTACAACAAAAGTGATCAAATGGTATCATGAACCCAATCATGTGAAACGTATGGTGTCGTTACGTCCCCTCTACAACATATCCAGCCCCCATGCCTCCCACACTCACAATCACCTGGTGCTGCTTCTGAAATAACACAAGTTGTGAACAAGCTAACATTGTAGCCCAGTTAACCCAACTACGGTCTCAATGTGAGCTGCATTAAGGCCCTCCATCTTTCTCTGAGTGAATGACAAATTGACAAATGTTAAACACTGACTTGTTCAGGAAGTCCGATAAAGAAATGTTCCAATTTTAAAACCACAAAAAGTAGTCTTCCCCCCTTTTTGTTTCCTTTCCTCTCCCATGTCTTTGTCCTGTTGTTCTGACGTTGTCAAAGTTCTTCAAAATCTACAAGTGCCTAATATCTCTACGGATTTAGGGTGTGCTGCCAAAAATGCTTTTCAGGAGGTAACTTATTCTCAGCGTGGGGAGGAAGTGGTCCACCAGGGCCCGTGGCGGCTTACAAGAGGCTATTAGAGGCCTGCGGCGGGATGCCTCACAAATCCAATTAGGAAGAGCTGGAACTGGACCTGGACTCTGTGCTGCTGCCTGTCAGTCAGAGCAGGAGAGAGCAGGTGTCCAGTTACCAGAGAGGTGTGTGTGTTAGAGTGATGGAGCCAGGATTGTGTGTGTGGAGCCGTGCATCAAAGTGTATCATGCATGTGTAAGTATGCAAAATATTGTAAATGTCATTGCTGTGTTTTCCTAACAAACAGACGGCATTTGCGTGCAGTGTTATTGTGGGAAAGCTGCAGGCGGAGTCCCTTGGTAAATGTAGTCCAATCCGCCGTAACCAATGCAGAATCTAACAGACTGTTACCTAATCACTGATGTCATCTCTCTGCAGCACATGAGCTTTGACTGACATCACGTAGAGGTCGCTACTCTTCAGTTTGGTGTCATCAAGTTTAAGATCAACTGGTGTTATAGGGTCATCAGACTATGAGCTCTGTGACAGCCTCGTGTGACAGCTGGACTTCCTACAAACAGATCGGGTGGATGGCTTTGTGTGGTTGCACTTCGTACTTCTTTTTTTTTTTTTTTGAGGACCATGACGATGATTCATTTGGAGTGGCGTCCCTCCATCCCAACGCAACCTCATGCCACTCCAAAAGAAAGACACAAAACCATATTTGTGAAATTGACGTGAAGTATGCGCACTTGAACGTCTTTCATGCGTTTCTCTATCCTGAGCAACGTCTCTGCTCTCCTCATATGCTCCCAAGTGTGTCAGTTAAACAGGAAGGGTCGGATCCAAACTTTTATTATCTGGGGCTGCCCGACCATGCCCCGATAATGCAGGGGTGGCACACAAAGGAAGATCATTTATTTACCCTTACTGTCCCCAATAATCACATGTACCTGAATCATGATGATGATAAATGTTCTGTTAAAAACAACAACAGAAACACACATTTAAAGAACATCTTTGTTTGACGTTTAGTAAAATGTGATCTCTTCCTTTTTAAGGCACAAAGTTATAAAGAAACAGGAATCCAATATATTCTCTTCAGTTCTGTTATTTTATACTTTTGGATTTTTTTTGTCGAAGTTGTAAACAATGGGAACCAGAGGTTTTGAAAAATGTGTCATCGATTGTGTTTTTGTAAAATCAGTTTCTCTCAGGGTAAGAATCCTGAAATGTGTTCTTGAAACATCTTCGGGAAGATTCATTTCCCCCAAACTCCTTCAAAGCTTGACAAAATTCAAGCGTATAAAGAAAACAAACTCCATAAAGACGTACTGTCTAATAAAAAGCTGCATTTTTCAGTAGCAGAGATTGGACCATAGAGACAGGAAGTAGTCATCATGCTTTTTTTCTCTTTCCTCCACAGAGATGAACGGCTCGTCCAGTTAAAAGCTGACAGAGGAAGATCGGTCTCCTGCTGTGCGATGGCCAAATAAAACTCCAGCCGGCCTCCCTGCAGCCCCTCTGTGTCCCATGAATCTGACATGACTGTGTTTGTCCAACAGCTCCAGGTACTTCATCCATGCCATAACTATACAAAGGAACGAGTGCATACAACTGGGGGAAAATGTACATGAGTGCATTAAGTGACACTTAGCTGACACAAGCCTGTAGGGTACTAGAATATGAACGTGTATTTTAATTCAGTGTAACGCTTTAAAAATGATCAAACAAGTAGAATCAAAACTTGTGATTTAAAAAGGAAGGGAGTTCCTCATGAGTCCACTAGAGGGCAGCACATGATCAGTGCTGTGTCATTCAGGGATCAATGATAAGAGAGCTTCTCTTTCCACACAATGGCACTTTATTCACGTGTGGATTCTTAGAAACAACAGAGAAAAAGCTAAATAAAAACTGAAAGCTTTTCAGACAACCCAGTTTGCAATCCCTAATTTAAAAAAATCAACAAACTCCATCTAGTCAGTGCTTTGGAAAATGAAAAGCTGTGTCTGAAATCACTCTATAGTGCACTATATAGTGAACACGCCATTTTGTAGTGGTGTCTGAATTCTGAGCGAGCATGATCATACCGTAAATAGTCCACTCATTGTATCCCACAATGCATTGTGAAAAGTAGTGTACAGCCGTTGGTCACCAACCGAGCAACATATTAACCATCATGCATTGCGGTTTAAAGATTTTTACAAGCAGAGAGTGGCGTTTGACTCGACTGCTCCCATATATGAGTGCAATACAAACACGTTTCTTCTTTTTCTTCTTTTTCTTCGTGTTATTATTCACATCATGATAAACTGTGCAGTGTGACATCCCTGGTTTTGTTGACACTACACTCATTTTAGACACTGATGGACCTCCTACTGAATGTGTTTTTGTCCTAATTTGGTTAAAAAAACGTTGACGTATTTGTTCAGAGACGTGACCACATAGGACCACATCACTAACTACTGGGATGCTCTGCAGGTCAGGTGTTATTGTGTAACATTAGTGGTCATCTACACCCACTCTCTGCAGCCAGGATCTAAAGTGTGTTTGAAAGCTGTCAAAGAAAAAGAGAAGCTTTTATCACACATGGTTTAAGGATGAATCTATGCCGATCACATACTGCTGTCACATTCTGGTGTCTTAATAGTGTTTGCAATAAAGTGCCCGTAAGGACTCAACAGCAGATGGGGAATCTTAAATGAAATAGTTTGAAACACTTGGAGCACTACGCCATCTGCTGGTTAAAGTGCAACACTGCCCGGAGAGAAAAGTGTCTTTAAAAAAAAAAAAGGCTCGTATGACTCAACTCAGACCGCTTCTCTTTCTACTGCAGTCCGCACGTATATATGATCCAACCCCCTGTGGTGTAAATCTGCACTGACGTGCTGTGTCACACTTACTTAACAAAGGTGATAATTAACAATTACCACATGCCATAATTGAAACTGCAGGGAGCCCTGTGTCCAGATGTTGAGGGATATGGAAGGGTGAACCTTGTGCTTCGACCTGCTGCTCAGACAACCTCAATACATCCATGAAGGCTCGCTGAAAGATTTTAAATCTGTGTGGCTTTGGAGATTGATCAAAGTTTGTGAAGCAGGTCACCCTTAATGAGAGAGATGGAGTTAAAGTTCTTCCACCTTAAACCTAGAAAGCCAGTCTCTTACGGAGTTTGCTTAGTGCACATTAGAGTTGTCATTTTGAAACAGTAAAGAGTTTAAAGGCAGGGTTGGTCATTTTCTCCAGATACACTTTTTAAGATTTCATTTGAAATTGTCTTTAGGTCCTGACAGACATTAATAACTCATGTGCTCTGAAAAAGAAACAAAGAAAATCCGTCATCTGTAGCAGTTGTAAGCCTGTAAAAAATTCAACCAATGTCTGCCACGAGGTACCAATCTGATGAACCAATCACGCTTCCCCGTCTCCCTGCTCGGTCTCTACCCCATGCGTGCACGAGCCCACACTCCAAGAGCGTCACCGATGACAGAGTTTGTACCTTGAGTTTGTCGTTGGCTGTTGTGAGTAGTAAAATAGTCATTTTAGTGTTTACTTACCGCTGAACGAGACATGAGACGACGTGGTTTCTACACAATGTGGCGCTCGTGCATGTAAGCGAGGGGCGTGGCTTTTGAGGGAGCACAGAGGGGAGGGGGCGGGTGTAGAAGGAGCACTTAGGGAATTCTAATTTCAAAATCATGCTAGTATTCAAAAATAATCAACCCTGCCTTTAACCAAAAGTGTCACTTTATTGCGCAGCATTACATTAAAGGGGCTAACTTAAACTTAAAAAAAAAAAAGACAATCCAAGATCCACGCACCAAGAAGCTCCCGATCTTGTTTTGCTTTCCTTTCCTGTTCGTGTTTTTGGATCCAGCGCCCACTGAGGGATGTAGGTGCCGTTTTTGATTTCTCATCCAAACTAAAACATTGTACATTTGATGTCCTAAGCACCTATACCTCCTGAGATAGTTGTGTCTTTCCCCTTCCCCTTCAAAAAAAAGTCATTCTTTCAGCCATAGAGTGTATAAATGCTCTTCAGTGTAAAGTACTTTTGACCCAGATTCCAAAATATGGGAGCATTATTTTACAAACATTACCTACAAATGTGTGTGAAGGGTCTCCGCCTCTAAATATCAGCTTATTGATATTTATGAATGTGTGCTTACTCACGCAGATTTAAACATGCGTTTTATTTAAAAATAAGGGAAGAATTTGAAGACTGTTACTAATAATTGAACTTTTATTCTAATGAGTATATATAGTTTTATTCTTCAGCTTCAAAAGCTGCCCCCCCCCCCCCCCTCCCCGATAAGTCCACACACGTGCCTATTGACAGTTTGAGTCGATTTGCTTTACCCTGAGCCCAGGCTCACAGGCTCAATATCCCTGCACTGTTCCTTTTTGCTTAACAACCACCAGAGAAAGAGATGCATGATAATAAGACTGTGTTTGACGGCTTGAATGGTTTGTTCGCCTAAAGGCTGCAGACAGGACCTGTAATGTTTTAGGTTTGCTAATAGTGCATCAGAAGGATCATTTTTCATTATTTGTCGCGAACATAAATCAAGTTCATTAATTTTTATTATTAAGTTGTTTTAGGGTTTACCAGTATGAGCATGTAAAGAACTTAAACCTTCATTGATTGGTCTAAAGCCTTTCATTGGTTCACAAAGAGCCAGCTTGACTTTCTTTGAAGCAAGAAAAACTCAAAAATAAATCAGAGATTTGAAACGTGCAACAGACACAGACGTGGTTTCTCGGCTCTGTAACGTGCATCTGTTTCGTTAATGGATGGACACAAACTGGATGCTGTCCTTTCTGTTCTGTCAGAGTGCTTTTTCTCTCTGACTCAGAACCCGACACAAGGGGCTCTGAAACCACTTGAAGACCAAGGAGGGGGACACCAGCTGGGACTGCACTCTCATGTTTTTCATCAGGGAAGATGGCAGAGCACTTAAGTCCATGGGAGCAGAACATGAAAGGACAAAAGAAGGATGTCACTCAGAGACAATGAAGACAATGAAGAGTTCCAGTGGTGGCAGAGATGATACTTATCAGTCAGGCTTGAAGGATGAAGACATTTTTAGTGGAGCTTTGAGAGATGTTCTGGAGGATCATTAGTTGTTTCCTGTATTCACACGAGTAAATTATAGCTGAACGATAATCTGCAGTATTCATTACAGTCCAAGCTGACCTGATGTTTTTATACTCGCCTACGATCACATTCTTTCAACAGCTCAGAATCAGAATCAGCTTTATTGGTCGTCGGCTGTAGTCTTTGCGTTGTGTTCTAGTGCAACTTTTTGGCCAAGACAAGAGGCGACGTGAGAAGACGCCACAGCCGGCCTTCGTCGCCACTAGTTCTTTGCTGTCTGCTTGGTGTGTCAGGGCTTTAACACCACTTTCAAACCAACGCTCTTCCCTGGCCATGATGTGCACTCTGTCATCCTCAAAGGAGTGTCCTTTGTCCTTCAGATGTACATGGACCGCAGAGTGCTGTCCTGAAGAGCTGCCTCTCCTTTGCTGTGCCACGCGTGTGTGTAGTGGTTGTTTAGTCCCTCCAATTTATAAATCCCTGCGTTCCTCTTCGCACTGCATACACAGACATCTTGCTTTGCTTTATTGTCATGTTTTAAGTTAGTTATTTATTGTTTTTGTGTATGTTGACGGTGTGAACCAGCCAATCACAAGACTACGACGTGTTGTAGGTAACAATAAATATCTGAAATATATTAAAATAGTGACTCAGCTATTGGACGATCGAGCTCTCCTCACAGAACAAATATTTAACAACACATCTAATACAGAACCAGAGTGAAGCTAGCTGGAGTTTATCTGAGCTTGTTTAACACACTGAAAACAAAAACACAAATCTGAGCTTGGGCTGGGAGTTATGTAAGCGGCAACCTCCGGGTTTGAAAAATGAAGCCAACGTGAAAGTGCAAAGTCGTGCAGTTTGTTAAGGGTCTGCTTGAGGCTGACTCTAAGAGATCCAGAAGTCTCATACACACCACATTCAAAAAAAGCAGAAATTAACACGTTTACAGCCTGGTACAAAAAAACTAAATAGGTCTGATTAGTTATTGTCATCATGGGCACACACTGTACGGGGGTGAATTTTTTAATAACGCATCTGCTTTGATTTTATGAACGATACGTGTTATCTATAGTTAGGCGCGTAGCTGACATGATTGACAGGTGGGCGCGATGAGACAATTCGTCGAGAGGCTTAAAACCCGCCTCAGCTCAAGCTCTTACTCTGTCGTTAGGTTGACTGAAAGTGAGCCTGAGACAGGATCCTCCAGCATGGCGGATGACACCAATGAACCTCCAGAGCCTCCTGCTGTAACAGATGGCTGACGTCACTCAGGCTTCGTCCATTAACATTTACATTTATGAAAAAATTGTAAGTGGTGTCACAGGTTAAATCAGGTTAAACTCATTCTGTCATGACCATAAAAAGATCATATCTGAAAAAAAAAAACTTCTTTTAAATGTATGATTAGGATTTCTGAGAAATTAAAAGAAGTCCCAGGGCTGATGGGATTTCTTACTGCGATGAGAATTGGGTCTGTAGAAGGTGCTGAGTGAAAACCAGGTTGTTGTCTTGTTAAATGTGTGAAAGTGTCGACCTTGGCGTGAAGCCATCAGCCGCAGTCTGACATTTTTACACCCTCACAGGAGCTGCTGTCGTCTTATATTGGATATGGTTCACATGTGCTCTTTTAATTCATGACTTCCTGATTGTGATTAAATTAAATCATGTAACATTAATTAATATATCTTAGAACATTGGATTAATGATCTTATAAATGAACCTGATGGTAGAGTCGCTGTATCTTGATTTGATCAATATTGTGGGTCACATTAGATGGCATTGCATTGTTTCAAATTGCATTGTGTCACATCCTAGTGTACCGTGAGTTACTCTGATTCATACCTCTAGTGTGCAGACTGAACCACCTCAACAACATTGATTGATTGACATCATACAACACTGACTGTCGGTGTAGGATACATTCTGGTGACTGCAGCTTCATCTGTATCTTGTTTTTAGTTTAAAGCAGATTAAAGCAGATTAAAGTTTAAATGTATAGTTCACTAACCAGTGTGTTCAGCCTCACTGCAGCCTCATTGATGTATACTACATGACTACAGTCGTGTGTGTGTTAGTTTTCCCCCAATCATTTTGCACTTCAATGGACACCCAATGAGAGGCAAAGAATCTATATAATCTTATCTCACACACATCGTCACTGATGGTTGCAGCTCATCTCTCCTTTTCCTCATCATGTAACACTTGAACCGTCTTGAGACCGTCTTGACTGCAGCGCTGGATATTTGTTCAAACACTTAAAGTGACGCTTGCTTGTCGTCGTCCTCTTAGCTCTCGTGTCTATTCTTGTCCGTTGTGATGTGTTACACAAGAGAGAGCGTTGGTATTCACCACTGAAATTACGACTGTATTTTGTCTCCAATCAACAGTCCTTTCACCTCACACAGTCGACACATTTTTTTTACCATGACACTTCTCTCTCTCTCTCTCTCTCTCTCTCTCTCTCTCTCTCTCTCTCTCTCTCTCTCTCTCTCTAACCCTAACCAAGACGTTTTTTAGTTCCTTTGACCTATAACCTAACTTTATGGCTTCCTTACATTTGAAGACTTTGAAGAAATGCATCGTAAAGGATTACATGTATAATATTGCAGCTAGATTTCTCAAAGACAATTTTCCATCCTGCTTCGGGGGATTTTTTTTCACAAGGAGAAAGAAAGCTTGGATCGAGTTTTTCGACTATCCCAAAGAAAATGGTTGAGAACTAATTAGGACCTTGAAGGAGCGTTGGTTGGCCTAATGGTTAAAATCATGCGCCCATTGCAGGGAGGCTATAGTCCTTAAAGCGGGTAGCCCGGGGTGAGAGTCCAACCCACAAAGCCTTCCTGCATGTTAAGTTTATCCACTGTCATATCTACTGAAAGATAAAGGCATTAACAGTGAATCAATAAAATCGATTACTAACTGGCTGTCTCGAGAATAAATAAAGGAAAAATGAAAAATGAGATCTTTGATATTAAAAACTCCAACAACACAAGTTTTGTTTTCAGTTACGAGACGAGATGGGACTAAAATGTAAGTGGCTGGCCTGTTAGACCTTCACAATCCATGATATTTTCCCCCACTGTGGTTCTCATACATCAAAAACTACAAGCAGGAGAGAGGGAAAATCAATGAATCGAAAAAAGGAATAGATGAAACGACCATATTATCCGTGTCAGGACCAGCGACCATTCGGTTCCCAACACAAGTCCCTATGGACTAAGCTACTGCCGCCCCGAATGCAAAAAAATCTTCCGGAAAAAAACAAGTTCAGTTCTATTTTAGGACGATAGGTGATGACTTATAACCTGCATTATATCCTAAGATAGGTTATAATCTATTAAAACAGTGAAATAATGTATTAGGGGTAAGGTCAGCATTAAGCATCAAGAGGGGATGGATAATAAATGCTTATTTTAGAAGTCAGTGGCAAATGTTACATGCAGACTTCCTGTTCAGACAGCTACAAACTCTTAGCTCTAGAAATGAATCAACTCTTGTTCACAGCTATGGTCAAGACGAGCTGAGAATACCAAATGCACCAAACATGGGAATACTTGGTGGTTAATCATGGCTGAATTTAGTGCGTCACCCCTGGTGGGTCCTGCAGAAGTCCATCAATCAGGCTTTTCAGATGTGTTGGTACCTTTGGCCTGCGTTTTGAGGAAACATTACTAAATCCTTTGATACCACAGAACAAGTTAAAGTTCCTCGATTGCATTATGTACGCAGCCAACAGTGAAGAGAACACTTTGAAAAAGATTACGCATCACACCAAGTACCCAGGAAACTGACAAATAGAGCCGTGTTATATATTAGATTAAATCACTTTATCATTGTCTTATATCACCGCTGTTGTTGCAGAGTTTAGTGTTCACGCTTGCTGCTGCGATGTACAGCAAGATAGGTTAAGATGAATCATCGATGTACATTTCTTGGATGAGCGGCGGCTCCTTCATAATGCGTCTTCAGCCCAGATGAACAGAAACATTACTGAGCTAAGGAGAAGAATAAAAATAACTTTAAGCAATGATGAAGAGAAATATTCAATGAATAGTGAAACGTTAGAAGTGTACGGGAAATGTTGCGTTTCATTGTTTCTTTGCAGGCTGCAGCAGAGACGGTTACATTCTCTTTTCTTGGTTGTGTTGCTCTGTCCTATATGTCTTTTTATATGTTGTGTTTTTACCCTCTGCTGTAAATCAAATTTCACCTCCAGGGACAATAAAGGTCTAAACTGAAGAGGGGAGATGTTTGTAATTTATCTAAAGTTAAGTCAGTAAATGTTGTAAGCTAACAAGTGATTGTCGAAGTCAAGAAGCTCCAGCAACACTTGTAGAGTGAAGATCAACTTTGTTAACAAATTAGACCAATGCGTTTCGGCTTGTGGCCTTCATCAGGGTCATTGAATTGATTGTCCTCGTTGTATTTGGCGAAATGGTCAAAGGGATGGGCGGACGAGGGTCGATCCCCAGCAGTGCTGAATGACCCAGGAAGTTCACTATTAGCAATTGGGATTATTGATCGATCCCACGAGCCATTTAACAAACGGTTAGTTTTCTAAAACCTCCAATAAGACGTGTTAACACATGGTGAAACTTTTCCCCATTCAAAATGACAACTGGATTGTTTTGCATGTCACATATAAAATTGCTAGCAACACGCAGCAGCTTTGTGTTTGTTGAACTTATGGTGGAAAGGACAGCTCAGCCTCGGGCTAACTGGAAGACATCAAAGTATCTTAAGGGATTGGGGAGATTTGAGGTAAGTTTTGAATTCTTTGATTCAAAGTTGAACAATTTAAACTTGTATGGAGCATCTTTGTCTAATTCATTTGCACAGGTAGTGCAATTCCTCAAAACTTGAGAGGACGTAGGTCAGAGTGAACGGTTCTGTTAAAGCTAGACGTTGACCCCAGAGCCTGAGAATGGAACCAGCATCTACATTTTTAATGGTCAGTCTTTTTATGTTGAGGTTCCACTGTAGTACTACCGGTCACACGTAGGTGCTGTAAATAACTTTAATTATGCTTACTCAGGGTCAGATCGTCAGAACGTCATTGAGACTTTGTCCATGTTTCTTTACAGTCTATGAAGGTAATGACAGATGATCTCTTTTGTTGTTTTGATTTGAGGACTTGTTTCCCTCATTGTGGGGGTGGACTTTGTACCTGTGTGAGAGAAAGCAGGAAGTACTTGAACACGTCTTTATGTGCGTAACACTCACCGGGGGTTTTGTAGTCGGTGTCGAAGTATCTCTTCACAGTGCCATATGGGTGCTAACAGGACCGTAGCGCTTATAGACTCTGTTCTTGTAGCATGAAGTAAAGGATCTCTCCTCAGGGCTGGATCGTATGTCACACAACAATAGTCTGCATTCCTTATTACATTAACCTGAGATGCTTTTATTCACAACATGTCGCCTACATCTGCTCCCATCATATTGAAGAACAAAACGCTTCACACGGCAGCATTAGGTTTTGTTTTGTCAAGCAGCAAAGCTCGTCTCTGTTGTTGTGGTATAAGCAAACATTTTCAAAAATCTGTCTGCTTCTGAAATGGAGACTCTTAATAACAGTTTGTTAAAAGTGGACTTACACCAGACACACAGGATGTCACGATAACAGACTTTAGTAAAATTAACACTAAATCGATGCTTATTTTGATACCATGGCAACAAAAATGGAAGTCTAAGGTGCCCGATATCTGGTAATTTATTGTTTTTAGTTACCAAAAACTGTAAGCAAAGATTGGCATTTTTCAGTACAGAAGCGTTGCCAATGATTTTGTGATGCAAAGATGGATTCATTTCCATCCTATGCATCGGTCTTATGAAATAGCTGTAGCTTTTTTTTTAAGCTTCAGTATTTTGGGTTACAATCGATCATTTAAACAGCAGAGATTGTATTGTTTCACACACGTGGTATCCAAAAGTGCCGAGCTTTCCAGACACAATGACATCAAGCAGTTTATTGAAAACAATGAAAATATGAAACGGCTTTTGGAGGCTTTAAAGATAACAAAAGTGATTTTACATATAACCAATGGAGGCTGCAGTCTTTACAGTTAAAAGGAAAAAGGACGTTTTCTCTCTTACTCAATACTCTGTTTTAAGTTTGAGTACAAAGACAGATTTGATTTCTCAGTTGGATCCGTGGCAGCTACCAGAAGTTATTTAGTCTTTTTGCATGATGACCGCACACACTGTTAAGTTGCTTTCTCAAGCGTACATACAGTATTTCTTTTCCAAAGCCAATGGATGACAGGCATTTACTACAACCAATACATTTGTTTCCTAGTCGTGATAAATTCTATGAATCTGTAGGAGTTGGTTTCAGTTTCACTTGTTAGTCTTTCCGTCTGTTTCTGCTGGTGTAAAATGGCGACACAACCAATATCATGTTTAAGTTAAAGTTCAATAGAAGGTCCCTTCTTTCATAATTCATGGCCATACTGAGTTTTTATTAATGCTTTTATATTAAATAAAATCACATGCTCTATTCTCCAGGACACAGTGATTCCCAATGAATCAGTTCAAGTAAGCATGGCGGTCTGCCAAGGACCAACATCCAGTCATAGAGTCAGGGGTTTAAAACAACAGAGTCATTTAAAGCTTTAAAGGCACAGAGACGTTTGTATTCTGTTGTGTCATAAGATGCTTTTATTTTTGTTTAAATCCCTGTCACTTCTCTCCTTCCGAGCAGTGCTGCTATTGCTGATCAATTCAGGATGAGAATGCATTTGGATTATCGTTTCATCGGCCCCTTCTACACAAAGATTAGTTTTTGAAACACGTTGCACAGGCTCCGGTCCATGCCAGGCGTTCTGGGCCTCAGCTGGAGCGTTTGTCTCCAGAGGATCCTCCTCTGCGTGGATACACGGCAGCAGAAAGCAGAACATTAAGATTCAACATGAGATTCACAGACGACCGGTCATAGTCTAATGACGTCAACACATTAGCGGTCATTATGGATGCAGTAGTATAACGTGTATGGGGAAAAAGGCACATAGATGGAGTGCATTGTAAAATTAATTCACATCTTCCTCAAAAGGATCATTGTTCCCTAGGACCGGTTTTCTTGGCATTTCCTTTTTTTTTGCAAGGTGAATAATCTTTTACACAAGCCGATTATTGATAATGTATGTTTCTGCTTGCAGGTGCAACATCAGTGTAATGAATAAAATCTATGACCTGACACATTTGATCAGATATTAGTCGATGTATGTTGTGTGTATGCATCTGTGTGTGTGTGTACCTGAGTGTACCCTACATAATACTCTCCCCAAAATGAAGCTTTGATCTGAGTCATTTTGTTCTTGTAAAGGAGCAGAGATGAGCCTGTGGGCAAGTTGCAGCAATCATGGGGTATTTATGGTCTTTATGTGGTTAAATTGTTCTGTAGCCTCCAGTCAGACTAATTTGGCTCGGTGTAGTTCTTGGATTTACATTCTATTAAAAGTCAATTAAAGATAAACACATAATAATAAGTTTCACTTTTTAGTGTCACAGAGAGGATAACATTACAGAAGAAGACGCCAAAGAAATGTCAGAAGGGATAACAGGCATATACTGTTTGATCAAACATTCACACCAAAACAAAACAACTCTCACACTTACATATATATATACTATAAACGTATGAATACGTTTCAGCTGGACCTTTTTTTCCTAAACTTCTGTATGCTACTACTTACCTCATGTGTCAGGCAAACGCTTCCTTCAGAGTCGTTGGCATGGCGAGACTTTTTCCCTTGCATGTTCTCAAACGTCTTTGGAGTGACCCAACTGTAGGGTGGTTGAACTTTATTATAGAAAATATGTTTATATTATGCTGAGGCTTAAAGTTATGTGTAATCAGAGGCGTGGGTCACTTTAAGGATGCTGCTGTCTACTTCCTCCATGTTGAGTCAGCTAATTTTAGCCACTGTTTGTAGCCCTAATTGCCTTTTGGATACGTTTTCACACCCACATGAGCATACATTGGGGTTAAGTCTTTGCTCCAATACTTGAAATGAATGTTCTGACACTTAAATGTCAACATAAACTAGTATCTGTCTTGTACCTGTTAGCTTGTTGAATACTCATACAGGGTTATGCGTCGTGTCAGAATTGTTTTGGCAATTAGTAGACCTTTTTTTAAGTTTAACTGTTGTTTTTGTTTGCCTCCTTTTTAGTCTAATTAGTCAGCTTGCTAATTAGCCTAGTGAATAGACTGTATAGCTTTGACAAATATGCTTTTGCCAACGACTCGCCCTTCCCCAGTTTCACCATCATCTCATAGTCATCTCTGGCAGTTGATTACGACGTGGTTGCTGTCATACTGCAAAAATTCAAGGTTTCAAAAAGGACGGTCCACAAACCAGTGGGTGACATCATGGTGTTTACATTTTATTCTCATACAGTCAATGGCTACCACTCATCCTTTCTGACAGTTGAGTGAATAAAGTTGGTAGCAATGGCAGAAAGCAATGGTAATGTACCGTGGCTATCGGTGGTCTTAATACCTTATTCCTGCACCAAAAAGTCCTCCCAGAGAAAAAAGCATCAGCAGCCATTGAACTTGAAGTCACAGGATAGAAATGTTGAGCAGTCAATAGGCTATTATGTGACTATAAGATAAGGTTAATGCCCCGGAGAGCTAAGGAGGCAGTTCCTCATCGTGCGCCTCACAAAAGGTCAAACATATTCACCGTCTCCTCTCTGAAATTTTATTCACATAGGGGGCACCCCCCACAGGTTTGATGGGACTTGGCACTGTGGCCTCGTCTTGGCTTACGTAAGCTTTTGAAACAGATTTAGCTCCTGCAACTGTAAGAAGGCCCGGGGGGTCGAGTGTGTGGGTATGAACACTTGAACACTCTCCCACCACATTCAGGGCTTCTTTTGAGTTTGTAATGAATGAGCTTAGTCGCCACAGGAAGGGATGAATGAGCTCTTTAAACCCCACTGAATACTCTCACACCTCAGAGGGAAAAAACCCACATCAATGAACTGAGTAGGTCCGAAGTTTGACTGGCTGTTCTTGATATCATCTCAAGAACAAGAAGAACAGGAAAATTCTCTGAATGACTTAAACCAAAATGCTTCATTTGATTGGGCTGATTTGAAAATGGTTTTGCATCGTGCAGACAAGAAAAACTGCAGCTTTTTCCTCTCTTTAAATGCAAACAAGCATACAGTACACATTGTTTAAAAAATGGCACATCACTCACTGAATATTGTCCTATGTACCAAATACAGCATGTTCTACCTCACATGAGCTTCTATTGACTTAGAGTGATCTTCAGGAAGCAGATGTAAACAGAGACTGACTATTGACATCTGTACTAATCATTTGTAATTAGTCAGAATGAAAGTCAGAATTTGTAACAAGCCTGGGTTAAAAAAACTGTTGCGTGGAAGCAGTGAGCATGGCTTTTCCATTATTCAGCCAGATTGATGCATGAATGGTGTTGAAAAAGGAAGCGCATGTGGAAGTGCAAAAAAACTGCAGTTCCTTGAGTGTCCACAAGGGCGGCTGTGGCTCAGTTGGTAGAGTCAGTCATCTCTCAACCTGAAGGTTGGGGGTTCGATCCCCAGCTCCTGCAGCCACATATCCAATGTGTCCTTAGGCAGACACTTAACCCCATGTTGCGTCTGCTGCTTTGTTAGTGGCGTATGAATGTGTATGAATGGGATTGGTTTCTTCTGACGGTCACTTTACCTATAGCAACCATAGCCATCAGTGTGTGAATGGGTGTGAACATGTAGGTGTGACATGCGGGGTAAAAGAGCTTTGAGTAGTCACAAGACTAGAAAAGATCTATACAACAAGTCCATTTACCATTTTACCATTTCACTTGAGGCTAGCTCAAAAAGCCAACGAAGCCCCATTAGGTTCCATATTAAAATGCTAATTATTGCAGCAGAAATAAACATGTTAACAAACCGGTTCAATTTTTTTTTTTCTCTTCTGAATAAGGGTTAGGGTTTCTTAATTGGTTAACACTGTACAGGGGTTGAGTATTTTTTAGTGTTTTCTTTTTCTTTAGAACTCAGCTGTTTTGGTTATACTTAGCCCAAGAGTAATGCATAAAATTGCATTAGGGGCGCAGCTGAGTTGACTGACAGGCGAACACATAGGAGCGTTTTGCCAGGAGGCTTAAGGCCTGTCTCAGCACCACCATTGCTAGATTGATCGAAAGTTAGGTTGAGATATCACATCCAATACTGGGACCGTCTTTGTTGGGCTTCAAAATGCCTCCTCAGGAACCAATAGGGCACTTTGTCCATGTGTCATACGATCTATATGTTAGATTGTACCTCTGTTTTATTTAACATTAGCAGGCTAGCTACCGTTAGCTGTAAGGGCTGGAATATTTACTGTTGCTTTGAAACACCATCTACTGATCCGTCTAATTTCTGCCCCCTGCCCTTTATTGTTATTTTTTAATAATATATGGAAGGTTTCATGAATCCACGAGCAAACCAAGAAATTCAGGATCTAAAAAGCCCACAAATTATCAGATATTCTGGATCAAGACATCTAACCAGATATATCCCTCGAGTATCGCGAAGGACATGTTGGGTGTAAATGGTTCCAGAACTACTGTAAATCCAAGCCTTGTCATTTTTTCTGGAGCTAAACAGGTGTCTGGAGGTTTATACCTAATTCTTTGTCTGGAAAAGCACAGTTCAGACAACCAAAACAAGTTAATATTTGACCCTTAAGATGGTCGAAGGTAAATCTTTGAGCCCTGTGGAATCTAAGGTATGCAGGAACTGCTACTGGATGTGTTACCAGAAACCTCAAGTGAGAGAAGTAAGAGATTAGATGCCCTTATATGGAGTTTGCCGTTTCCTTTATGTCAACACCTGAGAGAACAGTAATTGACTTTTAAATGGCACGACCACTACGTCAGACAATGCTGCAGAGAAAACCTCAGAAACAACACAGTGGATAGGGTTGAGATAATCATTTGGTCAATGTTACTACTGATTAAAAGAATGCAAGCAAAGGTTGAGAGTGCATAAGAGATGGTTTTGTGTTCAATGGTCAAAAAAGACAGAAATATGAAATTGTAATGTTAGTCTTGGAATAATGGGAAGCCAACATAAAGTTTAAATAAAAGGCATAGTACGTTTAGGACTGAGGAGAAATTACAGATGTATATGCCTAGTAGTAAAATCAAAAACCTTACATTGCATCAACATGTAAGGACGCACAATTAGACAATTAGATTCTTAATGAATCTGTTTCACTGAAATGTGAAGCAAACGTGACAAAGATCTCAGTGTTGAAGCAACAGGTAGAGCTTCTAACTCAGAGTCTTCGGGTTTATTGAAGTTAGTGTCTTGGCTCTTCATCATGCAGATCAAAAAATTAAAGGTACAGTATGTAAGATTGCATGCTATTGTTTACATTAAAATATCTAACTTCAATTAAAAATGGAATAAACCCATGTTATATATATTTTTTAGTTGAGTACTTGCATCACCTCAAATATTTCCAAAAGTTATCAAAGCCAGAGAAATCCATAGTTTTATAGTTGTAACGGGACGTGTCTTGTAGGCGGCCGCCATGATGAGCCGCCATGACAGACACGAAATGTTGATCGTTGTCAAGGAAACACCGGATGTTACGTCAAAGACCGCTGTATTAGCTAAGCGCTAGCTGCTACTGAAAGCTGCCGTTCTGTCGCTGTATGTGCTGCTGTGATAAAAAACTTAATGTAAATTATATTTGGATACATCATCAGTACACATATTGTCTTTCTCAGGTCGGTTTCGCCCGTTCGTATTGATTCAACACAGAGTTTGTTCGTTTTAACGGGGGGTGGGGGGTGGGGGTGGTATCCCATGAGACCCTGCGAGGAGCGACGTCATCTCTTTTGTTATTGTTTTGATTGAGAGCCCCCTTGCGGCAGATTTTACATACTGTACATTTAAAGCAGAAAGAGCCCATCAGATGAAATCTCCCATGGTACATATAGGAGGGGGCTGAACATTTTACAGCTTATCTTTGGAGTAGATGTTTGTTGGGAGGCTTAAGCCCCGCCTCAGCTCCAGTCCACTTATTAGCCTGTGTCTAGACTGAAGATAGGTTTAGATAGCATTTACAATAAGGTGGCCATCATCATTGTAACGCCTAGAGTTGTGCTCTACTAATACCTCCTAAGCCTTATGTTGTGTGTTTTCTTTGTTTAAATGTTAAAAGAGATTAAAAGATTCAGATTCATTAAACGGTCCATCGCTGTAGGGATCCCTAACTTCATGTCCCCCATCCAATTTGTAGGACTCAGGTAAAAAAGTATTGGAATTTCTCCTTTCAGTTAACCTGAGGGGATCTAAAAACATCTCTGCAAATATATGCAAAACCGTCTTGATAACAATCTGAAAAGATTTTAACTACAGGACCATCGATGAAAATAACTAAAAAAACCAAACATTTTAAATCAGGACTTTGAAATCATTGTTTTTAATCTGTTTCCAATATCACCACCAACAATGGAATATCAAATGTAAAACAACAGGTGCTGTAGATAGTTAGGTCAACACAGGTGAAAACCAAGCAAGCATCCAAAATAGGTTTGAGCCCAACAGACCTACAACAACGCAGGTATGATGCTCCAAACAAATATCAGTGGTCGAAAAGTCCAGTAGCTCGATATTGTTTTTCCATAGACTAAAATACTGAATAAAGTTTTTTTTTTTTTTTTTTTTTTAAATCCCAGTGATGTTTAAAAAAAAAAAAAAAAAATTAGAATGTTTATTTTCAAAAATGGAAACCAGTGATGTCAGAGCTGCGGAGATCAAAGCCAGACAGAACCCAGTGATGTCACATAATTCTATAGCCTACAGTAGTCGTCATATAAACGTCATTACTTATGCAGACACCACACCACACCAGCTGTTCACCAAAGCATTCGGCCTCAGTTAACACCTTAATCTGTTTGTTTTGTGTTACCTTCTCCCCCCTTTCTACTGTAAAGCGTCCTTGGGTTTCGTGAAAGGCGCTATATAAATCTAAGTTATTATTATTATTATTATTATTATTATTATTATCTGTTCACCTCGGATCTTTAACCTGACAGCAAGTAGAGTACCTTCGGACAAACGTCTTCTTTCTCATTTGGAAAAAGCATTGAAAACAGATTAACATAGCATCTGACAACATGACCACGACAGGAATATCAGATTTTTCTAAAGGGAGCCAGCTCGGACCCTTTCACAAGGTGGAGGCCTTACTTGGGGAGGGGGGTTTTGGTGTTGTTGCCAAGTGTCGCAACATCAAAACTAACAAGTGTGTGGCCATCAAGGTCAATAAAAGCGACCCCTGTATTTTTCAACAGGCAATACATGAAATTGACATCCTGAAGGAGCTGCGTTGTCTCGATCCAGAAACAAGCAACATGGTGCAATGGAACGGCTTTTTCTTCTTGAAGGAGAACATCTGCCTAAACTTTGAGCTGCTGGATCTAAGTCTATATGATTACATGCAGGGCAGACCTGAGGGGACTCTTCCAATGACAGAGGTGAAAGCTGTGCTATGTCAGATGTCCAAAGCCCTTTCCCATCTGAGCTCCATTGGCATAGTGCATGCAGACATAAAACCAGAGAATATCATGGTTGTGGACCGCCACCAGAAGCCGCTCAGGGTGAAGCTGATCGACTTTGGCCTGGCGTATCGTTTAGCTGATTTTCAGCCTGACATGTGTGTGCAGACCATCTGGTACCGGGCGCCAGAGGTGTGTCTTCAAACCCATTTTAATGAGGCAATCGACATATGGTCTCTGGGCCTGACAGCTGTGGAAATAGCTGGAGGGCAACCTCTCTACCCTGGCAACATGGACTATGATGTACTGAGCTTCATCGTAGCAACTCAGGGTCAGCTTCCAGACCATGTGCTGGATCAAGGATCGGCCACACCTGCTTATTTCAATCATCAAGGAGATGGCCCACAACGCTGGAGATTAAAGACAAGGAATGAGTTCCAGTATGAGACGGGGTCCCGACCTTCAGACACAAGACACTATTGTCTAAAAAGTCTGGATGAACTTGAGTGGCTGATGGGGTATAAAGGACACAAAGGTGATCACCGTCTGTTGACGGACCTGATCAAAAAGATGATGCATTTGGACCATCACCAGCGAATCAAAGCCCAGGAGGTCCTGCAGCATCCGTTCCTGACTGGCAGCCTCCCTCAGAACTCCAGTGATGACGTCTTCAATGATGTGACGAACACTGAAGAGGTCATCCCCGAAACCAGTCAGCAGCCCCCCTGTGCTGAGTTCTGCATTGATATGTCAGACATTAAAGAGGTAATTTCCAAATATAGTCATCAGCCCTCGTGTGCTGAAGTCTGCATCGATTTGACGAACATTGAAGAGGCCATCTGCAGGGTCCAGAGTGGAAACACATCCCAAGCTGCAGAATCAGAGAACATTGGCTGGTTCAGTCTATGGTTCAGACGAGTCATTGAAAAAATTAGAAAGACCTTTCAATCCTACTTCCTCATGACCCCAGCCAGAGGGCTTCAGACAGGAAACGCAACCCTGGCTGTAGACTCTGAAGATGTTGAGATCCAGCCTGAGAACAAAACTGCGAAAGTCGGCTGGTTCGGAGTAGTTGTCAACGGGATTAAAGACACTTTCAAATCCTTCTTCCACAAGACAGAAGAGATGCCGTCACGAATTGGTACGCCTGTTTGATCTACAGTCAGGCCCGCACGCTGTTGTAGTGATTAGCACTGTCGCCTCCCTAAAGGAGGTTCCTGGTTCAAATTGCATGAATGGGTTTTCTTTGGGTGCTCTGATTTTTCCCACAATCCAAAAAAATGCCCATTAGATTAATTGGTGTCCCTAAATTGCCCATATTGTTAATTTGGTATTCACTTTCACTGCTACGCGGATGACACCCAGCTCTACCTGTATTCCAAGCCCAACTCCGCCCTCCCACCTTCATCTCTCTCAGACTGTCTCCTTGAAGTTAAATCCTGGTTCTCACATAACTTTCTCAAACTCAATAGCAACAAAACTGAAGTTCTCCTGGTTGGATCGAAATCCACTCTGGCCAAGTCTGAAATCTCTGCAATAACAATCGACAACTCCACAGTCCCTCCCTCCCCCCAAGTAAAGAGCCTGGGGGTCATCCTCGACAGCACTCTGTCCTTTGAAGCGCACATCAATAACATCACTCGGTCAGCAGATTTCCACCTGCGCAACATCAATCGTCCCCGCCCATCTCTCACACCCAACAGCACCGCCATCCTTGTCAATACCCTGGTCACTTCCCGTATAGACTACTGCAACTCTCTCCTCTCCAGTCTACCTCTCATGCTACTCCATAAACTTCAACTGGTCCAGAACTCAGCTGCCCGGATCATCACCAGAACCCCCTCCACAGACCACATCACTCCTGTCCTTCAAAAACTCCACTGGCTCCCTGTTAAATACCGCATTGATTTTAAAATTCTCCTTCTCACCTTCAAGGCTCTCCATAATCTCGCACTTCCGTACCTTTCCGATCTTCTTCACACCTACACACCCTCCCGGACCCTCCGTTCTGCCTCCTCTATGCTCCTCACCACACCTCCTTTCCGCCTTACATCAATGGGGTCCCGAGCCTTCAGCCGTACAGCCCCCCGTCTCTGGAACTCTCTCCCACAATCCATCCGTGACATTAACTCTCTCCCCACTCTCTACTGTAAGGTGACCTTGAGTGACATGAAAGGTGCCCATAAATAAAATGTATTATTATTATTATTATTAATTGGCGTGAGAGCAACTAATTGTAATACTAATAATGATATTAAATAAATAAATAAATAATTGAAAGTAAATCATGCCATGTTTTTGATGAATCATTGTAAGTCTTATTTGTTAAAGTAATATAAACTTGTTCTCATCATCAATCATAAAGAATGCTGTAAAAAAACCAACACAGGATTAGTACAGTGAGTCTTTAATTTTTTTATTTGACATACTGTATTTCAAAGAAAACATATCCGTTCAGTTGTATGGGATCTCCTTGTAAAAACGGTAAATTTGCAGGCTACTACGTTTTACGGCGCCACAGCGCTGTGCGTGAGAGAGATAGAGACAGAGCCCGATCATACAGCCGGTGCAAATACAGCACAGGTGTCTTCATATTTTATTCCTGATGCAGCCCAGTGCCCACGTTGTTTAAACAGAAAATTAATAGGCTAGCCAATAAAGTCTACGGTGCAGTATGTTCCTGATATTAAAGAGTAGGATTAGCCTACAATATGAGTTCACAGCGCACGTCCTCTTCACTTAATCCACACACAGGATGCACAACAGATCTACAGATCTACTCCACAGTTTAATATCAGTGCATTTGCTGATAGGCCCACAATTAAATGCGTTTTATTGGGATAGAGGACTGAGAGACGAAAAGCTTTTGTTTCTGTTTGTTTCCAAACTCTCCAACCTGCGCGTCCTGTCTGTAGCCTACACGCAGAAGCACACGCACTCAAACGCTCTCTTGCAAACGGGAGTTAGATTTATAATACATCGTATGTCTACGAGTGCCTCCCATATATATTAATACAGACTGTCCAGTGTCTATTATGCGCACATTAGAGAATTTAACAGAGGATTCCAGAAGAGCAAATTATTAAATGTTTTTTTTTGTGCTATTCAACTTGTCGGTTTCATCGTTTCTGAGGTTGTGGAAATAATTCAGCGCATTTAAGGCAGAGAGCTGACACTCTGATTGGTTGGATTCACACACAAAACACACGATATAATCAAGCCACATAATCCATCCGCTCTGCGCCCAGATTGTGCGCCGCGTAAATTCATAAATATAGTCGGACATGCCCCAAATCACCGCGCGCCACACACTTTTGAACAACGCGCTTTAAGCAGCCATAATAGAGCCCAAACATAGAAAGAGGGAGAGGGGTAACAGTCTCCTGTAACTTTTGTTTGATAGGTGCTTGTGCAGGATATGTCAGCCCATAGCTTCAGCCGTGGAGAGTCTATTACCTTTGTTTATTCATTTTTGATTGTGTAAATAATAGGATTATCAAGTTTAATTGTAAATATTTTGTCCCTATCCCCAGGCAATACCGTTACACAGGTTACAGGCAGGTGATCCTTCCTGTGTTGTGTCTGCCATCAGGAGAGTTTCCAGAAGAGTTTATAAAGGCTTTAAATGGCATTCATTTAGAGGACAATTAGAAAAATAAATAAACACAATCACAAAGTGTCCTACCATTTAAAATCTTTTTTTAAAGCTTATATCAGTTATGTATCAAACACATTGTACTATAAGGGTACCCAGCATGCAACTGCAAGAACAATATGCTGTTTTTAAAAACAAACTATTAATATGTTCTTCTATTAAACATTTACAGTCAAAAACACATGAAAGCATAGGAACAAGTGTACACAAATGCAGATTTCACAGACTGATATAATACACATGTACATTTTATATACATTCATTTCATATTGAATAGTACATATCCGGTTCCTTGCTTCCCCCTCCAGAGGTGGATGTGCACATCTGGGAAATGCAGGATTACCATGGTCATGGATGTCCTGAACATGGTTTACCAGGCTTTCCCACCTGGCTGCTATCCCACCTGGATCCCCATTTGGAGTGGAAGCTGCAGTCCAGTATAGATGATTTATCATAACTGTTCTCCACAGCTTCAGGTCTTCACACTCCCGCTAGAACCTGGTCAGGCACAAACATCACACCGAATGAAAAGTGGCGATAAGAGGTTCCCCAGTTATTAACAGCAACTCTAACGGATTTAAGAACAATTCAATAGACATCAAACCTCACACTGAAAGTTCAGACGTGGTTTATGATCAGTTTATAGTTTTTTAATAAACAGAGCAGGGAGGGTGACGCGCAGACGCGCAGACAGACAGATGCGCACTCAGCGCACATTGGAGAAGTTTGGACAGCACCACCGTGTTAACAGAGACTGCAGTCTGCCATTTAGTACACATACTTTACTGTTAAACCTGTAAACCGTAGAGCACATTATCAATTCAACTTTTGTTTTTTTGTCCGTGCGCAATATGAGCACTGACACGTTCCCAGACTCGCTCGTATAGCTATCTCTCTCTCTCTCTCTCCTGTAAACAAGGTCCAGACTGTTTTAGTTACGGACAAAAATGTAATCACACATACCGGTGTAGGCTTCTACATCCACACATCACATGTAACTGTAGTTTTAAAGTTCTTATTGCTGATGGTTTCAATTATCCCTGATTTCAAGGGGTGCTGCAGCACCCTTAGCACCCCTCGGCTAGCTACTTACCGCGTCCCTGATGCCATGTCACCGTTAGCTAGAAGGCTTCGATTATATTATTAATAATTATGTATTAAACACACATTATTCTACCTATTGAAATTCGTATATCCACTTATCTGGAGTCATAAAACAAAAACGTAAGACTTACGCCGAATTTCCACCAGATCCGTGTGCATTGCGTGTCCGCTCCGGTGCGTGACGGCTCCGTGCACCCCCGTCCTTCAATACCTACCGGCTGCGTGCTCCGTCCGCAGCACGCAGAGCACAGCCGGTCAGCTGGGGTGCAGAGTCAAAGGAATTGCCGCGGTATTTTAAAGATTAACTCCCGACAGCGCGAGATAATACGATGTACATGGTATTAAACTCTATATTAACCTTATAAACACATAAACAAACACACATAGTCGTTTTTCTGAACCGTTAAAACGGAGTCTTTTATTCTGAAAATAAACCGGATGTTTTAATGATGTATCGGTGTCTGACTTCCCGTCCCGCTTGTTCTTTTCTGTGCTGAATTGATGCGTCGCGCTCCGGCATCCGGCAAAAATAGAAGTCTTGCGTATCAGCTCCGGACTGAGACGGAGCTGAGACGCAGCGCAGCGGACCCAGTGGAAGCACACACATTGAATAAAGTGAAACGTATCAGCTCCGCTGCCGGAACGGAGCGGAGACGGACCGGACACGCATCTGGTGGAATTTGGCCGTTACGGTGCTCAGTTTACGTTTACATCGGGCAGCTTCTCTGACAGATCCTTGTTTACTTCTGCCACCGGGAGCCGGGCTGGGGGCTGCGGCTGCCGGTGAACCTGCAGTTGCCTGGATTGACGGGACCGCACCTGCCATCAGTGTCATCCTGTCCTGGCTTCGGTATCCCGTCCTGAACTCCATCATATCGCCGGGCACATAATCTTCCTGCCGAAAATGAGCGCCACAGACGACCGCGTTTTTTTGTGACCATAAAGCCCCGTCTCTTCATCTGCTCAAAACGAACCCAGGCACGAAAGCTAACTCCATGTTTCTTCCTGTTGGGGAAACAGTGGACTCGATGTCCCGTTAAGATTGTATTCAGTGCATCCAGCACAAAGTCAACATTTAACCATCTTAATGACTGGTCAAATTGAATGTAATAAGATGGAAGAAACACAATAAACACAATCCGAAACGCCCGCTCTCATTCACTACCGCCTACTACACAGCAGAGTCAGAGGACGCGAGTCCCCCATGCTACGTCATTTGACGCGAAGTTGAAAAAAAGAGCGTTCTAAACAGCTACACTGAAAAGGGCCACTTTCTCCTCTAAATTTGTGCCTTTTGTGTTGGAGAACATATCAAATCAAGAATTGTCTTCTTCTAAAGCCATTATCAGACCATTTTAAGTGTTCATTTACAAAAAATTTAACCTGCAAGTTGCTCTTTAAAGAACCAGTGTGTGATGCACTCACAGCAACAAACAGTTACTGTGGTCCTGTTGTCTTTCTTGATCTGAGCGGCTTTGCAGTGATCCTCTATAAGCTCTTTTCTTGTCTGAGTCCGACCCCTGAGGAAACAAGCTGCGGCTCGAGGTTTTTTCTGTGCCGAAAGTGGACTAAAGATGTTTAATTAACAAAGAGAAAACTTGATTTAAACAGCAGCTCTTTGTGTCCAACTTCGACAAACCTTTCCCGTCATATTTATCTATGATGCAATCAATGATGGCTGCTCATTTGATGAAATTAAAATGAAACTACATCAACAAGCCCTCATCCCTATTGAACTAAATGAACAAAGCATTAATCCTGGAATAATTCAACTCAACTTGATTAAGGTGTACACATACTAAATGTAAGAGAAGCTTTTACTAAACTTAAAATTACTTCAAATCTAAAAAATATAAGTGAAGTCCTTTAAACATTCTCCTTGTAATAGTGCAAATCATTTGAAATACTTCAAATTAAAATGCTTAATGTAGGTATTTGGATCTAAAACAGTGAATCACAGTTCACAAGGTGATCATCTTTGTATCTCAGGTTTATGATTTTGTAGTTTTGAGGTAGCAGTAAGTGAAACCTCTGATGACTGTGGCCGTGTGTCATAAACACTGATGTGTGTTACCTGCATGGTGAACATAAGTCTTTATTATGTGGCCATAGTCACAGCGTTTTAGATGGAGTGGGACCTCTCAGATTGTAGAGATGTACCTGCTGGACGTCACTCTCAGTGATGATTCACAGACTCAACCTGCTCAGATACTGATCACAGGGAGCGTGATTCACAGCTGCACTCACCGTCATCATCTCAGCGTGTAGAGAAGTCACTCACATCCGAGGTCATTTAAACAACAATTTACCAACAATAGTGTTGATTTGTTCTCGAAAAATGTTCATTAATTTCCTTTAATGGTCATCAGTTGTTCAAAGAAAGTCTGGAAGTGACAAAACAAGTCCTATATCAAAACAAGTCCTACATCCAACACTTTAAAATAAAGTTTTTCCATATTCTACTTTGAGAACACTTCAGATGATTAACAATATTAGAACTGCACCTATTTTGGGCGCCAGTGGACTAGTGGTTGGAGCGTGTGCCCCATAAGTGGACGCTGGGGTCCTCTGGGCGGGCAGCCCGGGTTCGGGTCCAGCCTGTGGCTCCTTTCCCGCCTGTCGTTCCCCACTCTCTTCCGAAAAAAGCCCCCAAATAATAAAACTTTAAGAAACTGCACCTATTGGATTTTTCTCTACTAACAATGAATTAAATCACTAAATGAATTGCAAAAAGGGTTACCTGATGTGACGAGCCCACACAAATTTGTCACCAAACTCACAACTGTGCAGTAAAACACTAAAGAACAGTCCAACACAAGCGTGTTGACATATGAAGCCAATGTTGAAGTCAAACAGAATTTAAATGTCTGTTTTACTAACTAGGAGATTAGTTGGCTGAGAACATCGCTGGTAAAAACTGTGTGCAGGTTGAATTGTTTTATAACTAATCTGTTTTGATTTTATGAAGGCATTTATGAAGTTATGCATAAATGTGGGTGCGTCTGAGTTGACTGCACACAAACAACTTTCATCAGTTTGCCTGCAGGCTCAAGGCTCACCTCAGTTCTTTGCCCGTCACTATTTGATCTAAGCCTGTCCCCGAATCATTCACAAACTGGTTCTTCAGATTTTGCTCATCCGTGACTGACAGTCGAATGTTTTGTTGTTGTTTTTTTGATCAACATTCACATTTGAGATTAGCCACATCGTTAAACTATTTGTCTTCTAATCTTGGAATAAAAATGTATTCTATGATAGGACATCGTTTTCCTTACTCATTATGTCTTTATTAATGTGACCTTATAATGATTACATGTGTCCAAAACAGCGGACACACACAGTGGCGCAGTGTGTGTGCGGATCAGACCAGCAACAAACAAACATTGTCTTTTAATTTACCATTTGAAGATTTACTCAACTTTCCTTATCATAATAATCCACCAAACTGAGTCCCCACCATTTACATCCAGTAAAAGATTGAATCAAAATACAAGGGAAGGTCGAGGGTTCGATCCCCAGCTCCTGCAGCCACAAGTCTGATGTGTCCTTGGGCAAGACACTGAACCCCAAATTGCTTCTGCTGCTTCTTCAGCGGCGTGTGAATGTGATTATAGTTACTTCTGATGGTCACTTTACATATCAACCTCTACCATCAGTGTGTGAATGTATAGGTGTGACCTGCGGTGTAAAAACACTTTGAGTAGTCGGAAGACTATAAAAGCGCTAAATAAGCTCAAGAGCATTTATTATTACCACCATGACAACAATGTAAAATACAATAATCTTTGTTTCGTCTGTCTGTTGCCTGCTGCCACACTTTATTTGTCAAAAGAAAATCAAATGATTCCCTTTAAATGATTCCCATTGTGCTCTCATTAGAGACTCTCAAAGACAGCTGCTGATGATCCTTTTAACTGAGAGCTCAGTCACACAGGCTCATGTCAGAATCTCAGCTGTAATGGATTCTGGCTGATCTCAAGGAGCATACTTTAGGCAGAACGGAAATGATGGATTCTTCATGATTTTACAATATTTTCTCTCCCTTCATCCACGGCCATATAAACATTTATTCATCGTTTGAACGCTGAGAAGCTGATTGTGGAGCCTTCCCACTGAAGCTGAATATCTGAATATGTTTCCATCTCAAACAGCAGATTTATAACAGCAGCTCCAAATCCAGGACGGATTTCTGAGTCTGTAAGGGGGAAAGTTGAATTAATTCAAGAATAAGCTTAGCAATATTATTGATTTGATTTGATTGTCCAAAAGGCCACAGAAAAATAAAACCAACAAAGTACTGCTTGTGTTTCTCTCTGTCCCTTTGTTACAAAAAGCATACTAAAGTGCAGACAAGTAAATGCACTTTTAGCTCCAGTTTGAGTGGTATGTACTGATTACATGGTCCAGCAGTTAATGCAAATGACGGGGCCTTTTATAAAATATAACAACAGTTTTGACATTTGATTTGATGTCAATTAGATTTATTCCTCAGACGGACACAACGAAGGAGAGAGACTGTACAAGTCTTGTCTTTGAATTTCCTTGCAGAAATCTGAATACATGACAAAACCAGCATTATACTTTCAATGTAAAGTATTTTAATCTGTAAACAAATACTCAACTTTGTAATCGTATAAGGCTCAAGTTTATAGTCTGTAATGTATGCCAGCATTTAAATGAAAAATATGATTGTGTCTGTTGCTGCACAGCTGCTTCAGCGACATATTCACTCTGTGACAGATTTATGGAGCTGCTTTATAAACCTCCAGGAAATCATTCAGGGGCAGCTTTACAAACCTGACGGCTCAGTGTGAGAGTGAGAGTGTGGGAGAGGAGTGGTTATACTCTTTATATCCCACCTCAGGATCCTCTGGCTGACCTCATTGTTTTCATTGCATCTTAAAGACTCGATGTTGGAGCCAGAAGCAGTCTATATTCAAGGGAACTGGGTCTGCACTGTGCAAGGCCTAAAAAACCATAAAGATCACAACCAGACTCTCACTACTGGACCCTCTCCAGAGCCATGCTGCTAGGTTGACCACAAAAAACTTCAAACCAAAATCTCTTCAACTTCAAAATGTGGTAAGCTTAAAAATGTGTTTTTTGAAAAGTTCCCACATCATATTGTTTTTTTGACAAAACAGTCTTTGGTTGAGACCCTGAACCACCTGAGTTTTTTCCTCCACCTGAACAGTCTCTAAATGGACATGTTCAGACTGAAGTCTATGACACACGAATCGATGGTGGTAACCAAACTATGAATTAACACCGTGTCAGTCCTGACACACTCTGAAAATTACAACATAATCACATAAAGTGTTTCCTCCTCCGCCTTTACTACTCAGCAAACAATTACACAAATTAGCAGAAACGCTTTGCATAACGCACATCTGTGTGCTTTAATTAACTTAATACCTGTGAAAACACACAGTTTGATTTCTGCTCTGATTCACTCACACAGAGACAGAAAGGAGCCGAGGTCTGGTGTGCTTTTGTTTTTGAAAAATCTCCATTTCTTTGTAGTTACCCTTTAAAATGAAGATATTTTAAAGGTTTTTGACCAGGATCAACACCTTCACTAATCGTTCCACAAAGTCAAACTCAGATTTTCCCACTCCAAGTAGGAACCATCTTCTGCCAAAAACAAGACATCCTACCAGATTAAGTTAAATTCAAATAAAAGGAAACAGCAGATTGACCTTGTTTATAGCACAAGTAGAAATGATCTTTGTATGTGTTGTTCACAGCCCACTATTTCCTCCCTCCAGCAGATGAAAGGCGCTCAGCTTGACTCCCAGTGATTCATCAGATGATCTCATGTAATTTGGTGAAATGAGCACATTTCCTGTTTTTGCTTTCTCTTGTACAACACTACAGATAGTGTCTTACTTGCTAGTGTGTTAACCCTCTCTCTGTAATGCATGTTTTTTTAAGTCAACAATGTATACAAATAAAAAGTTTTTCCTACGTTGTACGGCGCGCCCTGCCCCACTGGATCCGTTTCTGGAACTTGAGCGGTTATCACATAAGTACTAGATCATGCGGGAATAAAGAGAAAAACATGCAAACAACAAGTTACCTTGTGTTTCTGAGGAGGATGATTTGTTGTTTGTTTGGTGCCTGTTTTGACGTTACCAAAGTGAGGGAAAGTACGATCGTGAGTCCGTATATTGTGTCTAATTTTGGAAATTTACCAGACGCTCTGTGCGTTTCCTTGTCTGACTTCCTGTCTGGGTCGTTCTATTCTGTCCAGTATTTGAATCGGAGCAGAGCGTAGTGGCATCGGGCCGCAGCGACCGCTGTGGAAACACAATCATAGAGTGGCAGAAACAGCAGCGTAGTGTGCAGCGTTGACTGACCGCGGCGCGCAAGGAGTATGTGGAAATTGGGTATTACTCCTCAAATCAAATGTTAAAAACTGAATAAGTGGGACCACTGTGCTGCCTACAATACTTTCTTATCTCCTTTAAATGTAAAAGGAAAATGTAGTTTTGATGTCACCTTATAAGATTTGTGAGACAACAGAAGGCCCCCAGGTGAAGGAGTCTTTTAATGAAAAGATCGAAACACAGCGTTTTAGCAGAACTTGACCTTATATGCAGAGATTAGCGTCCAACAGGGCAGGGACTTTTATATTTACATGTGCTTTTTGTTTCTCATTGCTCTTAAGTTTGCTGAGCTTAGTGCTTCAACAGGAAAAATGAAAGTGTTATTTATCCTTCAAGTCTGCAGCGTTTGTTGGGAAAACAAAAGCAGGCAGTTTGTCTCAGGACGATGTAAAGGGCATACAGTCACTGCTCCATTTCTGCTGAGTGCTCACAGTGTTTGCTCTTTGAGTCACAGTCATGCTCAGCAACAAATTACAGCCTTTCAGTGTATGAAACCAACACCCACTGACCTCAGAAGTGTGAACAATACATCTATCAAACACCGTATCCACCATGAAGGTTTGAGCAGTTTTTCAGCATTTGCCTTTGACTATAATGCATGTCATCTTGTTGGAAACATTTGCTGTGATTCAACATTAGGAACCTGGCAAAAGTTGACAAACCACTTGTTGGAAAGAAGTGAGGTATAACTTTAAAGACCTGAAAGCGACTGTTAGGAGAGTGGTGTGAAAAATCCTCCCTTAGCTGGCATCAGTGATTAACTTCTCCCTCACGTCCCCAAAGGCAAATCAGAAACCTGGAATGTGTCTGGACGTGTACACCCGATGTGTGATCTGCTTGGGCCAATTCCCAGCTGATGCATAAGACATGTTCATATGCTAAAGCACAGTGTGTTCAATGGACTTCATAGGCAAAGCCCAATCCATGCAGAGCTAATGTTCTGCTTCTCAGACTTTGCTATTCTTCAAGCATTGAGTCAAAGAAAAACAAAGCCAAAACTAATTTGCCACCATAACATCGAGTTAATCCTACCACTTAGTATCAATTTTCTCCTACAAGAACTGCATGCGCTTTCTCAGGTTGCTAATAAGTTGGAAGTAATAAGCTCCTGGATACCGTTTCAGCGTGCCAGTCGTGCGTTATGGAGACACTCATCAAGCTGGTAGAACAAACAGAGGCGAGAACAGAGGCAATTTTTAAACTTTTATTATACAGTCAACTTGTTAGAAAGATGTGCTGCTCTCTGAGCGTGAACAGATATACTGTATGAGCAGGAGATAGCTCTCAGTGCCTCTCCGTGGAGATAGAGATGCTCAGTCATGGTGGGATGATGATCACTGAAGGATGTCTTCTTCTAATGAAATCAAGAAAATAAACACAGTCAGGCTGTTCAGACTTCCAACCACTGATACACACAACTATTTCTTTGTGCTGAAAACTACTGAAAGGTAGAAATACAAAAACGATATGCTTAATGGTATATGGACAAGAGATTTATTTTTGGGCTTTTTATGCTTTTATTGGAGAAACAGGACAGAGAGATTGGGGAATGACACACGACAAATGATCCACAGGTCGGACTTGAACCAAGACTGCCTAATTTGAGGACTGCAGCCTATGTACACGGCGTGGGAAAACTTACCACTTGCCCACCCCAAACTTTTGACACACAGTTAGCTAATATGAAAGAGTGTAAGTTAATCATGTTCGAGCTAAGATTTCTAGAAACCTTTTGACCTGCAGATCCCAGAATCAGGCCTTAAAGACAAAGAGTCTCTGAAGATTTACTTCTTTTAGAAAAAATACTTGGATTGTCTTCTTAAACCAATTTGGTGCCACTCTCCGGCTCTACATTGAGGGTCAAATACTCCTTTAACTGAACAATCACTCTTCAGTTATTTACTTGAATCCAAAATACACTCAAAATCTTTTAGGAGTTAGAACGTAATGAATTGGGATTAATTCTTGGACTGAACGTTGTTGTTGTTGTTGTTGTTGTAAATCAAGCCGAGCAAACTGTGTCAAACTTCTTATAAAACTAGCTGTTGAACTAATCTGTTATTCAGTGCAGCCAATGGAGATTGGGTACGAAGTCGTGCACTTCATCTCTCCGAGTAAAGGCTCTCATGCAGATCTCAAGGTGTTTTTTTTGCCAAACATTGTTGCAGAAAGCTACAAACTCATTAATTCCTGTTTGCAGCTTGGGCTGTGAGAAGCTGGGATCTCTGTGCAGAGTGTGTAAAATGAGGCCTCGGTCTTTTCATGTGCGATAGTGTTTCTCACCTCTTACCGCCATTCAGAAGGATTAGTAGGAGAACCAGTCGGTGGTTACTTGTTTGGCCTTTCCCCCGCGGAGCCAATTCTCGCTCTCAGCAGACGTATGGCCACTCCAAAGCCTTGGGCTGAAATATAATCTTGAGCTCTGCACAGCAAATCACATGGGCTCTCCTGGAAACAATGCACCCAGGGTCTGTAAGGTGGAGGGGAGAGTGCTCATAAGATAAAGTGGATGGTATGAACTGTAATGGATACATGCTAGGTTTTGACAATTTCTGGGTTGAAACAATATATCATCTGCGTCATACTGGGCTGGAAGTGGGAGAAAGGGCTGTATGTTGATGGATCAAGTGGAATTTGATCATTATAAAACAGGCACAAAGCTTTCTGTAAAAGGCTCCTATAAGCAGCTCCATGTAACTGTTCCACTTCAGTTTGTTCATCTTTTCTTGGTTAAAGAGTGTTGGTTTTTCTTTGACAATTCATTTGAGTTTGCACTTCAGAGAGCTCTCTGTTTCCTCATAGCTGGTCTGACTCTGGCACCTGTTCAAAGGTAAGGGGGCACCAATCAGGATTAGCTTTTAACTCAGATTAAATCACAGTTTCTTACAATACTGGTGGAACCCATTCTAAACCTGGTTTTGGACCTTAAGTTTTTCTAAAAAAAAATCAGCCCCTCTGCTTGTTATTTCTTATTCAATATATGATCTTTGGTCTTTAACTTACAGTTTAAATAGCTTTCTTAAAGATTTTAATCTCTTTGGCACCACATATGAGAGTAAGGGGTAATATCAGCTTTTTTATTGACTTAGGCCTCGTGTCCACCTAGCGTTTTTTCTGGGCAGAAAAGCGCTGGCTGTGCGCTCGGGATTGTGTGCATGAAGCGTTTGTTGGCTGAGAAGAAAAGCGCTGTATGTCTGTCCTGTCTCTATGACAACAGTTTGTTGACAACGTCCGCTGTATGACCGACACGGCTCCGATACTTTTTACTGCATGTTTTATATTTGAGATCGTTTTTTGCCCCAGCAGACACGGAGCAAAGAGGATGCGGGTACAAGATACGATCCGTAGGAGGCTAAAATACGGAGAATATCATACATTCTGAAAAGTTGAAAGATTTTCAACTTCAGCACTCGGAGCGGCCGCACAAAAACGGCAGAGCGCTTGTTCAAAAGACGCTGGACGCTGCGCTTTTCATCCAGGCGGCCGCTTTCTGCTGCAAACGCTCTCTACCCTTTGAAAACAACTGAAAAAAGACGCTGGCGCTGAGAAAAAGACGCTAGGTGGACACAGGGCCTTACCCCTAATACAATCCAAACAGTGTCTCTGTTGGCGGCGCTGACTCTCTTCATGTAAACCTCTAATTCATTTTCTTTCCTTGGATTTGCACTTGTCTTTGAATTGTCATTTTCTCAATATTTTCTTGGGTAGTTGGCCAAACAAGTTGGTAGGAGGTCAATATAAGCTGAATCTCAGAGAGCAGTGGTGGTGTACTGTCTCTCCATACTGTTCTTTCTCTGGTGGTCCAACCACTGCTGGATAATAGATGCCAGATTGTTGAAGGTCAAATGTACACCCTGGTCATAATACTGGATAAGTACAGCATTTACCAGTGGGCCATAGGCTCAACCTTTAATGTGTTAAATCATTTGGCTGACCTAACTGACTGTTATCTAACCTGACAAATTTAACATCATAGCTTTGACCTACAATCTGCTACGCTTTTTAATAAAAGTCATACGCACAGTCACTGAAAATAAAAGGGCTCAAGAAGTTACCTCCTACTGATTTCAAGCTTTTAAAGAAGGACTCTGCAAGCAGTACTTCCACAAAATTTAGCCAATAAAGAACCCAAAGAACAAACTTCTTGTTTCATTGTGTTTCCAAAATAACAGTAAAGTTGTCATGAAATATAAGCCGTAACTTTGTCAACAGGGAATGGCATGGGATGGCATGGCATCATGTAATGTAAAGAGTACTCTATTGGGTTTGATCACAGGTTGAACATTATGGGATCTATGCAGTTTTCCAATTTGAACAACTTTTAGGTTGTCTTTGGGGGAAATTAGAACCTGTCGAAACAATCAACTCTGACTTGGTTTGACATTAATGACTTGGATAGTTAAATTAATCAGTCACGCAAATCCAAAATGTGACCTTGCAGAGTCCTTCTTTTCTCCTCCTATTGGACTGGATCTACTTTTCTGTCTGTACTGGGGGCTGCACATTTATCATTAACATTTTTAACCCATAGAGATAACCAAAAGTTTAAAGCACTGAGCAGCATTTTATCTGAAATCATCAGCCAAAGGAGGTTCTGCTGCTCTGAGCAAAATGTTTTCATGGCCCACTATCTAACACCCAGACATCACAGGGAAACAGCGTGAAGGGGTTAGCTACAGAAAGGGAAGATAAGTAAGAACAAAGCGAGTTGTCCCATGGTGTCAAAACAAGACCTCCCATTTCACCCCTATAGACGCTGCAGCCTTGAGCAGATACCAGACACTCCTCATCCTCTCTGAGATTAGGAACAGACTCTTCTATAGACTAAACTATCACTAGACCTGCTTTGGCTTTGGCACCAGTCAAGGCCTTCAGGCATGCTGGGAGTGTGTTTCTGTGGTTTGTTAATATTTGGCTAAGTGTTCTGCATTCCAGGGATGTTGGGAATTTTAGTTTCCCCAAGGAAACATTAGGTAAAAGAGCTGAGATTTCCCAATTTTGCTGCTTTTTTGACACCTTAGTATCTGGGCAAATATGCTAACAAACACTACAAATTCTACTACAGTTCAAACAATACAAGTTTACCCGTACTATCTGCCACTTTGTGAACCTGCTCCTGTGGTTTTTCTCACTTATGATCTCACCTGTTCACAGCAAGTTCACATCATAATTTGCTTTTGGGACCAGTTTGGTGGAATGCACATTCAAAATGAGGCGTGGCAATTTGGCCAACATCGCTTTCCCAAACCATACACGGGTACACCCAATGAGTCAACAACAACAATACTCAATGTTGGGGAAAAAACATGTGTGATGCAATTTTAATGCTTTAATGATCTTAAATTGTGACTGACTTCTGTGTTCTACTTGTTCCAACTAAGATCCAGTATTGACACACATACAGCTTTTTAATCTCTATCAAGACATGTCTCTATATTTTAATGCAGACTTTTGTTAGCAAGTGTGACTCATCAGGCGTTAACTGCACGGTGTTTGAAAACAAATCATGGTTGAGCTGTAGGGAACTCTGTTTCTAGGTTTATAAGTTTTTATATTTGAAAAATGTGGGGAAAGATTACCAAGATAATGGCTTCATAATCCTGGCTCTGAGAAGGCCTGAAAGCCTCTCGACATCTCCAGCTACCTTTTCCTTCTTGCACATTCACTCTCTAACTCTCTAACTTTTTCGCCTCCCTCTGTATCCCAGCTATTTCGTTATTCCTAGTCACAACTCCTAAGAACTTAACCCTGTCCTTTAAAAGCAATATTCATCATGCTTCGTACCTGATTTCTTCTCTCTAGCTCATGATTTTTTTCCCCTTCCCAATCTGCTTCCTGCATCATTTCCCTTCCAAGCTGCTTCCTGGTGTTTTTCCTTTAAAGCTGCTTCCTCATGTTTAGCCTTCTCTTGGACCTGATGCTTTTGGCTTTAAATACCTTATTTCTCTGTGGACAGTCTGCTTGCCATGCTTTATGATTTACCCTAAATTGATAATCACCTATTAGCCACTACTTCTTTATCTCTATTTTTGATTTCACCTGTCCGTTTCTGAGGATTCTCTCTATACCTGCAGCTTCAATGAACCCAGTTTGGACTTCCCTCTGATGGGCGCTCCAGGTGTGGCTGATTAGCCAGTCTATGCTCAGAGATATAAAAGGGATCCATGGCCTCTATTCATGTCTGAATGCATTAGAAAAAATCAGAGGACTGAAGCTAAATTCTAACAGTTTATGATGCAGCCAGTGTAATGTTTTCTATGAAATACATCAAATACAAATCATGGGATTTTGGTTTGCAGGTTATCAAACTAGGAGAGGAGAGCGTTTTGAAATGAATGCATCTTCCAAAGTTTCCCCACTGCAACCATTTAAATATTTCATGCTGTGCAACGGGTTAACACACAGAAATGTATTTGAAATCTAGTCAATATTTAAGGATATCAAATAATTCTCATTGAACTGAAGGCAAATGTGTATAATGTCGTATAATGAATTACCAACCAAATAGTAGTCTTGTTGGAACTTTCCACATCCTGAATGAAGTGTTGAAGTAGAATATTTAACGAGTTGTTTTGATCCGAAGCCTGACATCCTTAAAGCGAAGGACAGCAAAGACAAAAATGGATGCTAAAGGGTTAACCCAGCCTGATCTTTGCCATGTACCTCTGTAAATCTCCTGTCGCCTCCAGTTGATTAAAAATGTTCACAATCTGAAATCCCATGACGTATCCTCACCCACTTACTGTTAATACGTCGTAGGTGGTGTTCAACAAAGTGATGGGAATGTGATTTTGGTAGTGTGGGACTCCATGTCTGCCGTAGGCAAGCTCCATAGAGGAATCAGCCTGCTGATTGGCCGAACCACTGAAGGGATGTGTTCAGGATGGAGATTACTAACTACAGAAGTATGTAAGGCAAATGGAGACATACAGAGTTCAAAAGATTATATTTCTATTCTGGTGTTTAATTCTATGAAAAATCAGTTTTTTCCCATGAGGCATGCAGCAACCTTTATTTATGTAAATTCATTTATAAAGGGAAGATTTGAAGTGGTAAAGGATCTGGAATCTGCTGAAGGCTAATATCAAATACATTTGTTAAATGTTCTGCACAGCTGCAATACATGGCTGCTTCTTTTAAGACAAATGTTTATGTAAAAGTATTAATTCAGGGCCTGCTCACTGCGATAGTTATAACAAGAACGTTTTTATGGAATCAAGTCTCAATTACCTGCATTTATTTAGCTTTTCCTAGTTCTGTTTTTTGGGAAATTTAAGGCAGCGCATTTGTCTGTTTACAAATAGCACAGCTTTCATCAAATGTGCGTGTAGAGCGAGTTCAAAATAAGGCACACTGGCATTGTTGTAAAGTAACTTTCATATTCGAAGATGTCTTGCTAAAGCTTATTCAATAGATTAATAATTGATTGATTAGCGAACAAGCTAATTGGTTAACTTTCTCTGTATTACTACGTTTTTTCAAAGTCAACAATGGTAGCTAAATATTTCCATAACTAACATTTAAATGTCAAAGTGGTTATAATGTGCCTGAGCTAAGCTTTCCTGCCATTTCCCCCCCAGTGGTCACAAGTAGTACTGCAGCTAACGTCCCCTGCAGCCCAAAAGGCGGTTTCTACATAGGCCACCATATAAGATAACATGTTTCTGACATAACAGGAAGTTAAAAAACGTCATGGCAAGTAATCCTGACAGGAAATAATATGAGAACGATTTTGGTCCTGTGTCTCCCTTAAAATAATTGGTAGATGTTAATGATTGTATGTGCTAATTGGTACATTGGCGATTTATTTTGCAGCTTTTGACATGTATACAAGGAAAAAGGTGAGGTAAAGCACTAGCATGTTTGCAGGGCCCTTGTTTGCTGCTCATTGCATGTGATCTATCTCCACAAGTCAGTAAGTCACAAAGCTTTCAGAACGATCATTTTGCAAGTTTGAACTTGCTGTTTCAGGTCGTAGTGTCAACAAAACATGGACATAAATGAGAAAAAAAAAATGTACATTACTAATTAATTAAGACAAATGATTTCCAGAAAGAATTTTAAATCCCACTGCAGCTCAATTTGTTATAATCATCATTTTAAATTCCCCCAGATGTTCCTTAGGTATCTCTATGGTTTGTTTTAATGTCAGCTACATTCCTAAAATGAATGTAATGTCATATGGGAAAGAAAAGCTATATTAAAGCACAGAGGCCTGTCACAGCAATGAAAGATGGTGTAAAATGACGGTTTTATGTGAGGCCAGTGCCTGGGTGTTGGTTAGCTACCAGTCAGGAACAATGGAGGGTGTTTCCTGTTTGAATCAAAGCAGCTCTGCTACCAACTTCCTCTGATTACTGAGGGAGTGTGTCTGCGGTGTTTGTGTGTGCGTGTGAAATAGACGAAAGAAGGACGACATAAGACATACTTTGTTTCCTAATATAGGTACTTCTGTCTGCCACTGTGGTTACATACAGCAGATGTATGTACTGAAGAGGCAGCAGGGAGAGTCTCAGAAGTCATAGTCTTCCACATAAGAGCTGGTAGGGGTCGTGATCCTATCAGCTCGCTGACTGCCTTTGTGCGTAAATCAACAGGTGCTCCATACGTCATCATGTCCCACATCAGGCGGCACTTCAGCCAAAAACAGCACAGCAAAGACAATACGGGAGTGAGAGGTGAAAACACATGAGGTTTATGGTCTCATTCGTAATTAGATTTTACAGGCAGCATGCCAACAATATTTGACTTTGGTGAGGTGGACAGTCTTTGAAGCTCAACCTTATTTTAAAGGTTTGTCTGACATCAATATATCTTTAAAATGTAGACCTTTTAAAAGGTTATGTCCCCCATCACAAACTGGCAACGGAAGAAGGTAGATATCTAATTATCTGATATTTTATCAAATAAATGTTTAATGATTAAATATATGTAAATCAGTTTTGGTTAAGATTTGCTAGTTTTCAGATTTTCCCATTCTTACACCAGTTGTGGTAAAACTAAAATAAATTTAGCCAGCAAAGAAATTGCTTGTAGACACATTTGCCCATGTCTGTTGTTTAGCAGGTCATCTTGCTGACAGAAAGGTTTTTGACCTCTTACAGCGCTAAGAGTCCATGTTTCTGAAGCAGCCTTTTGAAGCCCAATGATGGTGGATGGTGGACAGGCGGTCTCAAACTGACTTTCTGTCAACCTAGAAACGGTACAAATGTGGAGCTGAGGCGGGCCTTAGGCCTCCTGACAAACGGCCAATACTCATCAGCCCTTCAGTCGGATCAGCCACACCCCTTGTTATGAATACGTTTTATTAAAACAGATGAGTTATAAAAGAAATCACAGTGTGTGTAGCCATGAGCTATAGATGTAAACATGTTTATTTCTGTTGTAAAAATGGATGTGTATGGGACTAACAGGGCTTTTGCAGCCAGCCTCAGGTGGACACTCAAAGAACTGCAGGTTTTAGCACTTCTGCATTGGCTTCATTTTTCAACACTAGCGTTGCCACTTGGTAAAGACGTGTAAGAGAACACAAAACCTCTGTCTAGAGTTCAGGTTGGGGTGTTTGTAGGGCTCACGTGTTTAATTAGATTCTATATTCATAAGAACTTATTGTAAACATGTTTTGATCTAAGTTTACATTTTTTATCCTTCATTTTTCGTTGTATTGATAATACCCACAAATACTCAGGGTTCACATAAATGTCTGACAAAGATGTATACCATCGAGAGTCATTTTCTCACCTATGAGATCTCTCTATTATACATAGATCCCTTTACTCCGCTGATAACAGTGGGTGTCAATCACAAAAAAAGGGGCAATGTAATAAGATGATAAGCTTAGTCTAGTGCTCCCTTTAAAGGCCTGAAGACTTGATTTTTAATGTCGGGATACGTCACTTTTTCTCTGTTGCATTTGTTGTCTTGGTTGGTGTGTTTTTGCCTTTCCATCCTGAATGTTTTTGCAGCATGTTTGCATTTGTATGATGTAATATGTATACAGTATACACACACAGAGGCAGAAATGGAACTAAACAGTGCTGTTCTGCCTGAAAGTTCCTGAAGATTAATCTGTTTACTTGTCACGTTAGCAAAGTGGGCGAAAGCATTCCAGGTTGAATTCTTCTCTTTCATTGTCACAAACAGGTTTCGGGGGACTATAGGGAGATTTTCTGTCAGCAGGAAAGAGTTATGTATTAAACCTATTGTTCAGCAGCAGGCTTGTATTGTTGTCCTGTCAAAGGGGTTGGACGTTGTCATTCGAATGTTTGAATTCCTCCTTTGTGTCGTGTACAGGCCGGCAGCGTTAGTGTTTACATCCGGACAGTTAGCGTTGTCTACCATACATGGCTTTTCTTAACAACCTCTCTAGTGTGGTATTTATGCAATTATATATTATCAATGATAAACTATTAAGGAAGTCCATTGAGAATCATATTTTACTGACACATTAATACCAATGGAGCACCAGTGGAGAAGGAGCTTTTGAATTATATGTATAAAAAAAGAGGATAAAAGCCGTGGGAGCTGTAATTACTGTTTACTGTTGGCAGTGACCAATTTTGTGGAGCAATCAACTTTTGTGATGATGCTTCATGAAAGTAACCCGCTTGTTTGTTTACCTCTGCAGGGGCGGGGTTCATCTCCACTGTGAGAATGACAATTAGGACGAGAAGTTTTCCACGAGAGGTGGATACACAGAAAAGAGGGATGATGATGTTGGTCCTGCAGGGGTTGATGTTTTTAACATACCACATCTCCCTACAGAGAGAGCTAATGTGATGATCAGAGCTAAGGGGAAACAATGAGGACACCATTGCAAATTAAGGGGAAAAACTTACATTCCTGCAAAGAGTTTCCAGGAAGACAGATGGGTATTTGTTTGCCAGGTGTTATGCTCATAAAGGTCACAAAAGGCTTTGAACAGAATCAGGACAATCAGACCTTCAATTGTCCCTCGTGGGATTTAAATAATTTTTGAATAAAATGGCGCTGTCCACTTTTTTCTGCACCTGTCATTTACACAGTGTGGTTTTCACCGGGAGATGATTGTGATTATTTATTTGTAAAGATTTAGCACTGAGAAAAAAAGGAAAATCATATCCCTCCACCAAAAGTAATGAATGATTGTAAATAATGAATTGCATCAGATTTTTTTTTTTTGACACGCTTGTTGGAGGTTAATGATGGTCTTGGTGTTGATTTTTCCAAGACTGTGCAAGTCTAACTTAACTATTGCTTAAACGATTGCATAATATATCTAGAAATGTTGTACAGGCAATCAGGGTATCCAGTGACAATGTCCTATTGAGTTTCTGAAGATATTTCTCTTTATCATTAGAATCTCATTTGCGGGTTCGATTGAAATATTCCAAAAATATTTGATGGATTTCCGTGAAGTTTGGTACAGCCAAAGATTTCCCCCTCAGGATGAATTGCTATCTATTTGTGATCCACTGACTTTTCCTCCGCTGTCATTATCAGATCAAAATGTTAGGTTTTGTTGTATTTTCAAAATCTTTCAAATTCAATTCTGCACTTTTTTCACTTTAGAGCAAATAATGGCTTGCTTCCATGCTGAACTAAGATGTTGTAAAGGTAAACATTATCTCTGCTTAATGTTAGAATGTTAGCAGTGTCCTTGTGAGCATGTTAGCATGCTATCGTTAGCATTTAGCTCAACGCTAAGTTAGTCTGAAACCAAGCTGCTGGAACAGATAAAGAATGTTAAACCTTTATTGAGATTGACTGAAGTCTTTATTTTGAACATGTACTTTTTTTCTTCAAGACAAAAAAAACAAACAAACCAACAAAAAAATAGGGCATAAAAGACAACAGGCATTTCTTATTACATGTCTGGAAACGAGTGGGAAGAAGTGTGAATTTATCTAATCCCACCCCCTGTCCAAACATGTCTGAGACTTCCAGCTCAGACACCTTTTCTGACATATCTGGTTTAATCCAGATTGCATTTAGAAAGTCTGGATTTAAAAAAAAAACACGAAATAGGAGATTAAAGTGCCACTTAATTCAGATTTTTAAACAGGCCATTGGCAACTAAAACCCAATTTCAAATGTCTTTGGCGTTACATGCAACACTAACACATCGACGTCATAAAATCAAGAATGACAAATGTGCATCAGAGCCACACAGCAAAAGTCAGGCTGCTACTAGCACAGCTATATGGACAACAAGAGAAACATGTTACAAAGGAGGAGTTTCGATCTCCACTTCGCTAGCTAGACGACCAGAAGATTGTCTTTTCTGGTTGTGAAGCACTGTCATCAGCATACATTGTGACTGGCGCTCACAGTGTTACACAGCAACCAATGCGTCTAAATTATTTGCACAAAACAATTAGGACATTGTAACTTCAAGATCTGGTTTGAGACACAAATCTAAAATACCAGATGTCTTATGAAAACCTTTTATTCTTGACATAACATAATGATCAACCAAAAAGGGTTACAAGCTTCCTAAATTTCAATCAACTCTATTAATAAATTCCAACATTAGCCCAACAATGTATTTGTGAGAATGTCAACCCGCCACTATATGCTCATTAAATCTGCACCTTGTTCTTCTGCAGCCTGAACTCCTCCCTAAGCCGCTTATCTCTCATAGGTAATTTTCCAGCTTTTCAAAGCTGAACTTCTCGCCCTTGTGAGGTAACTTAATTCCCTGTTGTTCCAAGGTAATATGCAGTTCAGCCCATTGTGTCATAGAAAAATGTCAAAGGTCTGTTGCAGGAAATGCCTGACTGAAATAGATGAACATTAAGGGGGATTTTAGACGGCTCCATTTCCTCCACGGCCAAAGATGGAGAATATGTAGCTGGTTGTTAATCGAAAGATGAAGCAATCTTTACATCTTTATTGACATACTGTTCTCTTTCTTATTAGCAAAAAAAGAAACAACAAACCCCAATCACAGCAGTCTGTCCTCCATGTCAGCTGTAAATGTGTTGAATCTCTGGTTAGATGACACTAAAATAAATTAAACGCGCCCTACTCTTTAGACATCTTTACTTTTTTTGTGGGCTGGGGGATTTCCGTAATGCTATAGACATTTTAAAATCAGGTTAAAGGAAACATACCATAGGACACAAAGACAGCACTGTCAATGACAGGAGATGATAGTGGGATGATTCTCCAGCATGTGATCACTAATCAGATTCATGGCAGACTGAAGGAGGGGAAAGACGAGATGCCCTGACCTGTATATAATGTCATGTGACGGAAGCTTTTAAAGTGAACTAACTATGCTTTCTTTCAGGGTCTAGGCTGGGATTTTCAGCTCCCAGTTTGAGATAATCAAAAATAATAAAGATGAAACATTCATTTAGTTTGGAACACTTTTCTTTATTGTGGGAGTTCAAGTTAAAAATGCCATGCTGCTTGAAAATAACCTGTACTGCCTGTGAACCAGCGAAACACACAAAGAACCAACTTCCTCAAACACAGGGAACCTTTTAACACAGCTGCAGTCTTAGGAAGGTTTCTGAAACCTTGTTTGAGTCAATCTAATCATGTAAGATGCATATGCTGACTTTAGGTTTTACACCATGGACATTAACACTGGTGTCTGAAATATTTCGCTCCAATGTTTTATAAGCATTAAACTTTAAAGTCTATCTGAACAATCCTGGTGTGCGCTGGATTACTGTGATCTCGAAAGCTGCCTGTTCCTGCTCTAGCAGATAGATAGATACTTTATTGAACCCGAGGGAAATTCAAAGCAGCAGGATGAGCAGCACGGCTGTGCACAGGGCACCCATCGATCCACTGGTTTCTTAAATGTTTGACTCACACATACCAGCCCAACCTCTTCCTTAGAGACGCCCTGCTTTGACATGGTGTCAGTATACGCGAGAAAAATTAGTTTCCAGAAAAAAAACAATCACATGAGTCACAACTTGATATGCTGCACAAACTCTTGGTTCCCGATTTGCAGAGTTGACAAGATGGTAGGCAAAAATGAAAACAAAAGTGTAAATATGCTGGTGGTCTTTTTATCAATCAAAATATTGGAAATGAATGTTTTGGCTCATAAATCAATCGTGAAGTTTGAGGTCGTGTCCATTGGTCACTGCTGCATTGAGTTAACTAGTTTAGTTCTCAATAATGAAATGTTGCATTCATGTTGTTTCCATGTTACGACTTGAAACTCTGGAACACACCAACATTGGAAGAAAGACTTCCCAACTTGGGAACTGGGACCACCCAGAGAGCTTGTAAATGCAGTCTCTCTCTCTCTCTCTCTCTCTCTCTCTCTCTGTCTCTTTATACCTTGTCACATGACTCTGTCATAATTTACAGCCACTAAAGGTCGCTTGTATTTGTAGGTTGAGCTTGTATGCTAAAATGTCATAAAATAAATAATTCTGGGGGAAACACAGCCGTGTCGTACAAGCCTGTAATGTTAGAAATATTTCACCATGAATTAAAACAAAAAGATGTAAGTTAACAGGCTGATAGTCTAAAACAACCTCCAAGAATGTAACAAAGATCTTGATTATAATCTTATCACTTTTGTGTTGACCAGGTCAGGCACCAAGAAAAAGGCTCGAAGCTTTACACACTTGAGACTCTGAGTCTTTCCCGGCCATTCAGTGTAAGTTTGAAGTGTGGTTGTGAGTCAGTGAAGAAGAGAATCAAGAAGAGAGAGAGAGAGGGAGAGCAACATATCAGTGTTTCTGAGTACGTTTAAAAACTAGGAGAGGATCACATATCTGAATATCTTTCTCTGTGGGAAAGTTTTCGATGGTTTCAAGTAAAAAAAAAAAAAACCCTGCGTGGGCTGTTCTGAAGTGTCATAGTGTTTGTGTGTGTGTGTGTGTGTGTGTCTTGCTGATTTACAGTGACCCCCCCTCCAGGCAAACATAAAGCCGGGCTCCATTGTGAGCGCTGACCTCTCCTTTCTCTGCACAAACACTACGCTTCCCTCACTTCCTGTTACGCCTGCTACCAGCCTTCAGCAGAGTGCCCACCAAGTCTGTTTACAGTTTAATCCCTCTTTTATGCAGACCTTGTGCAGTGTAAATAATGTGCAACATGCTGCATGTTGTTTGTGTTTTTAATTGGAATGCGCTTCCCTGTTAACGTAGGATTTCCATCAAGTGTATTGTATCGTACAGCATCGTGTCGTATCGTATTGTACCTTATTTTATCGTGCAAATCCCCATAAACCTAAGTTTGAAGCTCATTTGTTATCTCTCACATTCCTCCACCAAGGCCAGATCGCTGCCCTCAAATCTCCTCTCTGACAGGAAGCATCACAGGAAGCCACAACCCATGAGTGCACAGGAGCCAACTCGAAAGAGACCTCAGCCCACCGGTGCGAGGCCCGGTCCTGCTCCGTCATACAACCAGAGGTGGAGGAATGCAGCTCTCTTTGTGTCAGAGTCAACATGAAGTCAATCTCTGCTGTAAATCCAACACAGCCTGTCTGCCTGTCCACATACAGACTGAAAAGCAAAGTCTGCACAACGAAACAAACATTTGGTGTTAGCTGTTTTTTATTTGAAATTCTGAGTTCCTGTCTCTTATCTGAGAGATGTCCCTTGAAAATAATGGCATGTATCAAAAAAAACTTGTACCTGAAGATTGCCAGCTTGAAGTATGGAGAAACTTTGGTGAGAGATGATGGCTGCTGAGCTTTCTCTCCATGGTGACTTTTGCACCTTTTTGAAATACAGAGGGTCAACTGCCAAGAGGCTGAGTGTGCTTTCAGTTACCATGGCAACCAGCGCTAAAAGACAAAGCAGCTGAGGGTTGTAAAAGAGGTGCGTGTGTTATTTTGTTTCTGATAGTGCATGTGCAAAACAATGTGTGTGTGTTGTGTGTGTGACAATAACAGGAACACTCTCAGGAAATTAGCACCCAATCATATTAATCTCTTAAACAGACCGGGGTCTTCAAAGTGTGTGTAGATTAGCACGAGGCTCCAGCCTCAACATGGCACAGGAAACAAGAGAGCCTCTCGCCCACCATCAAAGGCTCAGCAGATCTATCACAGAGCTCGTCGGCGTTCAGTCGTCTGCCACTTCAAACCTTCTGTGAGCCAAACCTTTTCTTCAAAGTCTCCCCAGAGAGATATCTGAATGTCCCCATGCCCAAGACTTTTGCATTTTATGGTCAAGTTGCTCTTCCAATGTTGCGTTATTTGCTGCATCTTACCTTCTAAAGTATGAATAGTATTTCTGCATACTCATGTAGCTGTAGGAATAAAGAAGTTGTAGAGAAGAGGAACCCGAGCAAAGCTGAAATATTGGTTGGTGACAAGATAAATGGAAACTTTTAACTAAAATAAACAGAAAGGCTGCTCATCTGAAATTTGTTGACATTCACAAGTTATCAACAGAAAGTTTCCATTACTGTAAAATCCGTAGTATAAGTTGCACCAGTATATACAGTAAGAAGCAGTCTGTTTTTTCGTGTCCCAGAGTGAAAAAAGGATTCAGCTGTCCGTCTGTGTGACGATTTCCATTGCGTTCATAAAAGTCCACAATGTGCAGTTTCTGTGCAGGTGTGTTGCTCTTTGTTGAACCATCTGTTTTCACAATGTGGATTTTGCACGTGATAGCTAGAGGCTCTCAGCAACTAACTCATCCTAGCCTGTGATTGGTTAATTCAGGGACATGCAATTAGGAGCAAGGAAGTGTTGTGAAGCTGCAGAAGAGGGGAAGACTGCACAAGTGCTTCTTAGTGCTCTGTTTCCATCTCCATGTTCCTTCTTAACAGAAACCATAAAGGACGCCTACAGTATGTAGCTAAAAATCCAATGTCAACAATGTAAATGAGTCAACAATAGTTTTCACCGGGGGGTCGCAGTAGCAGACAGAATCACTCCCATGATTCCCCGCCAGCCTCAACATCATCTTTTGTTATTGTTTTGATTGAGAGCCCCCTGGCAGTGGATTTGACGTACTGTGCGTTTAATGCAGTGCTCTAATTAACCATAAAAACCTGTCTTTACATGACAACTTAGAATCAATCCAAAAGATGCTATAATGCAAAACAAACACCAAATTGGACTATAAAAGACCTTCTGTAAATTCCTCTTTGCAGCTTCCATAAGAGGGAGAGAAAATACACAAGCAACATAAATATAGCAATTTCCATGTCTTGTCTATATGCATGTTGTATTCATCTTACCTCCTCCTCTCACTGGCGATGATGCATTGTGAATCCTGGTGAATTTCAAGACTTTCTCAACATGGCAAGGTCGTGACTCACCAGCCGATTACACGCTGAGCAAACCTCCACAAAGCACACAAAAACAGGCCCAATCAGGTTGCCCACATGTGGGAATGAAGGACGGAGGATGTAGAGCCCCGCAGAGGAAGTGTTTAGGAGTGTAGAGGTCACACTTCAGGCCGGTGAAGAGGGGAGGCGACATAAAACGAATTCCATGTTTACTTAAGTAGCTAATCAGAGCTACAGTCAGGCAATCAGAGAGAGACGGGAGGCAGCGCTTAAATACCAACAAATACCATCATTGACGTGTAGCCTGCTGGGTATGAAATGGATTTGAAGTGAAGTACCTCTGTGATTCATGGGAATATAAAGAGGTTAGACTGGACTGCTGTGAATCATTTCTTTTCCTGCAGCATTTTGGATGTTAATCTGGTTTGTCCGTCAAGTTTTTTACTTATTATTGCTTCTAACCTCGGTCGATTCCTTATATGTGATAGGACAGTAGAAGCTCACTAGAGACAAAAAGGGTGAAATTTAACGAAGAAGCGTCCAATTTCTCCTGCTGTTTCAAAATTGGGTCAGGTTCCAAAAATGTAAAATACTACACATCCCAAAATGCAACCCATCGTGCTTATTTTCCCTGCATGTTAAAGACCCTTGCCTTTTCACAAGATCAGATAATCTCTTAAAAAATTAAGCTGTCAGAAGAACCACTCTACCTTACTTACGGAGATTGACCAAGAAAGTCCAAACGACACTCGACTCTTGCTCAGTAGATCGGGGTTAGAGATCCATGAAAGTTCTTTTGCTAATATTTTTGTAATCTAACCCATTATGTTTCCCCTACTGGTTACCTAACTGCTCAGTTTTGCCTATGAAGAGTTTTTTTTTGTGTCCCAAACTTATTTTCCAGGCAATTAAAGTCATGCTTTTCTGAGAAGTTTAGTTCTGATTTGTTAAATGCCATGATTGACAAGTGTGCAAGGATTATTAGAGTAGAGGAGGAACGGTGAGAGGAGACGTAGATGACTAACATAAGAGTTATTAGGCTTACCATAACTGTGAGTGTCTGCTAACCCAAATGGATCTGTGCTGCTTTGGACTGTACAAACCTGAGAGAGGTTTGCTTTTCTACCTTCAAGTTAGATTTTGGTAAGTGTAAGGGGAAGGACTTTAAAACTGCGGATCCACCAGCGGACCTCCACTGCACAGGCTTTAAATGTGCAATATGTCAGCGCCGGTCGCGATGGGTGTTTTGGCTTCACTTTATAATAGTGGGAGGTGGAGAAACGTCCATTTTATAACAGACTGAGATCATCTGTACTGTCTGTCTCTGTCTGAGTGGCGACATGCGTCTCCACCTTTTTGTAATGAGAGGCTGAGTGACAGAGCAGCATCAGAGAACACCTGTCAGACAGCAAACAACCTGAGCCACAGAAAACAGTGTTAATAAAGAGGACAATTAACATCAATGCCAACATTAAATGTGTTTACTAAGGCTGGCACAGAGGGAGGGCGGAGGAGGAGGAGGAGGAGGAGGGAGCATAGAAGAGCAGGAGCAAGTGTGTGTTGACAGAAAGTATTACTTTTGATTTCATTTGAGCTGGTGAACACCTTATATCGTGTACAATAATGTAAGAAACCACATAACACAGATCATGTTTCATAAAACATTCCCCACTTTAAAACAGCAGCCAGCAGATTTCCACAAACACACACCTACACACACACCCACTCTCACTCTCCCTGTTTGCTCTCTTGTTGCTTGCCTGGCAGCAGGGACACTTTATTGCTCGTTGGGGCCTTTTATGAAATGATTCATGCCTCTTTGACAACATGGCACTCCAAATGTGCTTTCATTAAGGCAATTAAGCCCAAGGCCCTTGAACTACTTTGACAAGTCCCAACTCGTCCAGTTTGAACGCAAATGTGACTTGGATTGGCAGATGGGACCATTGAAGGGGGGCCAATACATGAACATCATTTGATTTGGCCCATATCAGTCCATCTCCCTGCCAACAAATTGTAAAGAGAAGGCTGCATTTATTGATGCATCAATGATTGATTTTAGCTCCTGGCGGAATCATAAAATATACATAATCACGTTAGTTTACTGTTGGGTGTGTTGTGGGAACACCACCAACTAAAAACTGATTGCAGGATTTTGGCAGCTGCAAAAAAAAGATGTATGCATGACCTGAAAAACTTGTGAGGACAAAATAGAAGTGTTCGCATGCTGCTTGTGAACAGTTTAACTCCAGTACAAGCTACTAAATACTGAGTGGCTGTTTGGAAATAATGCATTCGAACAATTAGTTACTGGACCACCAAAGCTCAGACGTTAGTTATTTTGTCTTAGGGTGCATTCACACCTAAGCCGTTTGGTCCGTTTGAAATGGACTCTGGGGCACTTTGTCGGATAGTTTGTTTGGTTTTGGGGGTGGTGTGAATGCTCCAACGAAGTCTGGTGTGGAACAAAGGACCAAATTCGTGTCCGCTTAAAAACAGGGTCTACTGTAGGTACGCTTCCAAGTGCACCAGAGTTCGGTTGGGTGAGAACGCGATCAGGACCCAACAAAGGAAGTGAACCAAAATGCAGTGCATTGTGGGTTGAATTTCGCCATTTGCAAACGATGTCAAAAAGCTTCGCTGAGCATTGCTAATGTTAGCATTGCTAACAACGTCCCCCTTCAGTCTCCCATACAAGTTAACTTGCAAATGCCTGTGCTAGACTTCGACCCTGAATTGGACTGAGTCCACCGAACTTTATACAGAATATATTTTATTTATTCATTCATAGGGACTTTAATGTCATCCATTACACCTAGACAGTTAAGTTTATACTAGATAATGAATCTTTTCTCACTTATGGGAACCTGGGAATAGCTTTCAATTGATTGGTTGCTTCAATATTAACATTTTGCAGCCAAGTGTACTCGTTGGGAATTTAACCTCGGGTGATAATTGTGCTTTTGTCACATGCATGAGTATGTGAGGGGAGTGCCGAGGGGAAATAAAATCAAGCTATGTCCTCACCTCAGTTGCCCTGCTAAGCCTTTGAAAATAAATATATTCATTGAAGGAAAAAGAGAACACACATTGGTCATTAAAAAACATTTTAATTTAACTAATTTACTGTGTTTATGATTGATGCATCATTTTAAGTGTGTCATTAAACGTTAGCCATGAGGTCAGCCATTTAAAAACATTTCAAAGCAGATACGCTGATTAAAGAATCCCTGAGCTAAGTAAAGGCTGATGAAATGTGTTAATTTGGTCTTTTTTGTTGCTGCCAGTGAAAGCTGCCCAACCTGATAAATCATACATGCAGTTTCTTTCACGTCATGTCTTCCTGACTCTTATCGTGCTGCTTCCTCCAAAAGTCTGTGCACAAAGATATGGGGTACAGTCAAGGTTGGGGAAAAATAACACAGCACAGTCTGCATCAACATGTACAGTATATGAATAGTTATCTGTACAGATTTCAGTTTTTCATCGTCAGTACTGGAACAACAGCTGATAACAAATTATGGTTTACTCAAGCTGCCCAGTCATCGTAACTAGGAGGGCTGAACAAAGACAGGTTTGCAGTCAGTCTAATTGTCATTTTGGTGCGTGTAATTATTGTTGTCTGCAAACGCACTTGTGAGCTGGCAAGTCTTTGAATTGTTGATGTGCTGCAGAGAGAAGAGGGTAAACATTACCTGAGTCTGCACGCCTCAGTTAAAGGCACCCTGCAGTGAGGGAAACACTTTGTCATGAGAGAAGAATTTTGACTGCAAATTCTTTCTATTAATTTCCAAAGAATGTCTAAATCGGTATTATGAATACTCAGTGCCATTTGGGCAGCTGTGGCTCAGTTGGTAGAGTCGGTCGTCTCTCAGCTGGAAGGTCGTGGGTTCGATCCCCAGCTGCATTTACATGTCCGATGTGTCCTTGGACAAGACACTTAACCCCAAGTTGCTCCCGCTGCTTCGTCTGCAGGGTATGAATGTGTATGAATGGGATTAGTTAATACTGATGGTCAATTTACATCGCAGCCTCTGCCATCAGTGTGTGAATGTGTAGGTGTGACCTACACAAGCTCAGGTCCATTTACCATTGCATTTAAGAGAGAGAATTTCTTTCTGAACATATGAAGTATTTCTGAAGCTGTCACAATTTCTCAAGAATTTGAGTTTTTCAACCTGTTGCTTCAAACTTCTTTTCATGCCTAAGTTGCCCTTAAAGCAACAGGCACTGGGAAAAAAAACTAGACAGACATCAATTATTAAAAAAAAAAAAAACCTGTCTTAATTTCCACTTGTTTGAGAACAACAGGTGCTCCATATGTCATTCAGTAAAGTGATGTTCATCCATTAAAAACAATTATGGTAGAAGGACAACTCTCAACAAACTTTAGTATGGAGGTCCGTTTACAAAGCAATTGTCCAAACACAAAGAACAATAGCCAAAATCTGTGGAAGGTGAAAAATTGGTCAATTAATTGAAAATTTACGTTGAAATTTCTTTAGCATGCGCTTAGCCATAAGAGTAATCCTAAAATACCCACTTATGTAAAACTCTGGTGCATATAAACATGTAAGAGAAGACTCACTACAGGATATCGTGCAGATTATTAAAATTGACCTGAGCCCTCTGTGGTCTAAGTCCATCTCTAGTCCGGTTGTAGCTGATGGTGGTTGTTGGTGTCATATATGAATTAAAATATTATCAATAGAGACGCCATTATCTGTATCTGTTCAACCAAAAAATGATCTGTATTCAGATATAAAGCTGTTATTGAGTGTGGTTATTCTGGCAATAACAACAGGCTGATAACATAGATGCCCTAAGATGGCCTCAGCTCTGAATCGACTGAATCCTCTGCATCCAACAAACTCTGTTATTCAACATTCCTTCCTTGAAATTTTCCAACAACTTAAGACCCGATTTGCATTAGAATATCAGTCCCACAAAAGGCCCCTTTTTATTCCCGCTTGGTGCGTGCCTGATGGGGAAAAAGAACATGCTAGAAGCACCGTAATCGTCCCCCATTCCATCAACAAGTGTGAGGCACCGGTGCAACATTGTTCACATTGTAAGATCTCTGGCCTTTCATGCTTGGTGGAGTTACTTAGTGGCTGGAAGCGATGAAGGAGGACGAGGAGGTCGAGGGATGGGGTGAGGGGTAGGGGGGGTTAAGCAATTAGTGTGTGAAATAGATATCCTCTTCTTTTCCAAGAGGCAGCCTCACTCTGCCCCGAGTACAAAGTGTTAGTCTGTCAGCAGGACCCTGACAAGGGGAGAGTGCTCGCTGTTGTTTGTGCTTGCCTGGCGACCATGTTGTCTGATTATACACTGCACTGACTGGAAGGGGGCTCTGTATTCGCTGTGTCATTTCTTTCAGGTGACTCAGAAGTTTCAGGAATCTATGAAAGTCAATTCTGTGCTTTTGGCGGCTTCAGGTTTCATTCTCGTGGTTTTAGCAGCAACGCCCTCCAGCAGGAGTCTGTTCAACAACTTAGAGAAAATACAGCAATAAATCACCAATGCTCGGCACAAACAAAGTGAATATAGCATAGTATTAGTGTTTATTATAAAAGTTGAAACTTACAATTAACTTTATAATATAGCTTTTGTGTTAAAGCATGGTGTACACAGTGATAGACCAAATAGTTGTGCTACTTTTGCCGCGAATATACCCGATGCTTGATCAGATCGGTCACACATGGACGTTATTGCCTCGGATAGCAACCGGTCATAATAAAATCTATAAAATACAATAACAAGACAAATAAATATGTTTTTCTTTCAGCTGCTTTTTTTCATTAAGATGCCTTTACAAATTGTATCATAAGAATAGGGATGTACTACGGAAGCCCCAAGTGGACATGAATCTATACAACTTATTGACTTCATTTCCCCCCGTGATGACGAGTCATTTCTGGTTGTTCTAGAGAGATCTTCACGTATTCATTTTGTGCACAAAATGCACAAAACAAACCTAGAAATAGGCAATACAACAACAACATGCCATTCTGTCATTGTTCACACTAACAGAGAGGTTTCAGCCTGTCACAGTGATCAGACTGTTGTTTTGTTTTCTAAACAGCCAGAAAATTATCCTGGTATTGAGACAAAACAAGGTTGTTATCTCGAGGAAAATGAGATACATTCATTTTTAAAGGAAAACAAATAGTGAAGAAACAAGTGGAATTCACTGATCACAGGAAACTTAGTTTAATCTTAAGATCCATCCATCCATTATCTATACCACTTTTCCCATTCGGGGTCACGGGGTGGCTGGAGGCGGGGTTAGCCCTGGCCTGGTCGCCAGTCAGTCACAGGGCTATTATCTTGAGATGAGATAAAGTTGAAGCCTCCAGAAAACAATCAGAAAATACTCGTTATTGTTTTAAAACGGTGTCAATAAAATGTATTCATGCACGTCTGCTCTGGGCTTCCATAATGTTCTGCTGCTACAGTAATTTATTTACAGTGTTGCTGAAAGGAATACACAATTTAAAACGATTTAAATCTACATCCAAAACAGTTAGCTCTTTGTTTTAATATAAAACATTGTTAATAGACGTATAAGTGTGTACAAAGAAGTGCAGTTCATAAATAGCTTGACAACTCAAAGATAGGAGGAGCATACATTCAACATGATTAAGAAATCAACACAAAACACGTAATTATAACTAAGCCTGCTACACCTCAGACATGCTAAGGCAATCGTCTTTTAGGGCAAAAAATGTATACTTAGAAGCCGGGAAACCCAGCTGTCATGAACAACAGTGGGTGGCTTGCCTACAGTTGTAGGAGAAGGAAGGTTTTGTATTCCAGCTACCGTCCCTTTCGTGATTGTTGCGCCTTGAAACTGAAAACAAGTTATTTTTATCTGTAAATAAAATGGACTAAAACCTCCACATTTCCAAAGCTGCTGAAACAGAGTCTTTGGAAGTATTGTTTTACAATTTGTGAATCTTGTTGTTAATCATTGAATTGCTTCAAAGCAAAGGAAATTAAATTGGTTTCTTAATGAGAGCTCTCTAGTAATATTTCACACCTTAGACATGCTGAGGGCAAAGGTCAGGAAACCCATCCGTCATAAGGGACGTCTTGTGTGAGATGGCTAAAAACTACCCAAAAAAAGGTTAAAGGGTGCAAAGGGGACAGTCTTTGTATTAAATATTACAAAATTAGAAAGCCCTTACAATTTTTCAAGACTAAGTAACAGAAATTATAAACACGATCAATCAACATGTTGTGTAAACTCCAGGAAAATGACCCTGAGGCTTCATGAAAGCTCTCCAGAGATCTGTTGCTCAGAATAATAATGTTGCGCTCTTAGACACAAAGGCAGTGACGACACATGACAGGCACAAAGAGGTGCTAGTGCACACAGAAACTTTAAATTGCAGGTTCAACTGGGTTGTTCAAACGTCTGTGTCCAGTGGGGGAGGGAAGTCGAGACACGGTGACAGCGAGTCCTGACTGTGTGTGGAGCTAATCCCAGTGTCTGAGTCTGTGTCCGTAACGTCTAGAGGGGACAGGCTGTGTTTGAGTTTCACTGTCTGCGAGACGCTGCACTGAGTCTCACTGTTCAGAGACACAGGACTGGACTGCTCTTCGTCTCCTTTGTCTGCAATTTGCAATGAGTTCAGATGGGCAGCCAGCTGCCAGCACTCCTGATCCTTGGAGACCAGGGTCGTCTCATAGTTCTTCAGCTGCTTGTCTATCTCAGCAGCTTGGTTGTGAAGGGAAACACCAGTGAACAGGCTGTGCTTCAGTTCATCCTGCAGCCGCTTGAGTTCAGCAGTGTAGAACAATTCGTCCGTCTCCATTGGGGACCAGGAAGCAGCTGCAGCTCCTTCTTGTTCAGAGTCCTCATATTGGCTCAGGGGGAAGTTGGCCCTCCTGAGTTCAGCATCGATATCCTTAGACAGCTGTAGGATTAGTTCCTGGTGCCTCTGAACCTGTAGCTCAAGCTGTTCCACCCCATCACTGGTGTACAGATACTCCTGCAGCTGATCATCAAAGTGCGCCTCCAAACTCTGACCACAAGCCTGAGTCGGTGAACTCTCAGACTCAGCTTCTCTCTGCGTTTGTAGATCAATATGCTCGAGCTCCAAATCCAGCTCCCTCATGCGTTGGATCTGCTCTCGGATGGTGTGGTCCTGGTTGAGAATAAGCTGCACCATCCGGTCGACCTCGTCTGCACCCAGTGAGCTCTTACTTTCCTTGTGCAGCTTTTCCAGCTTTCGGAAAGCTTTTTTCACCATGCGCTTTTGCCTCTCCACCGGCACAGCCTGGGTGTGCTGAGTGCGACCGTTTTCCAGTCGTTTTGGCCGAGCCCCCCTGGACTTCCCAACCTTCTTGGTGGGTTGAGGCACAAAATCACTGGTTTTGATTAGTATGAACTTGATGAAGGGTCTCTGGTCACCCCAGGCATACCAGAGTCTCAGGATTCGGGTTAGAGGAGGCAAGGCTCTTTCGAAACCCTTCCACCGCTCCACCAGACAGAAGTCTTTGGGTTCCCCGTGCAGGAGCCGCTTGCTCTCTGGGATTGACTTGTGATCATCCAGAAGCGCTTGAATCATATCTGCACATGTTGTGTGCTTAGTTACTCCACAGACAACTTTGTCCTCGTTGCAGACTGTAACTTGAATCTCCTTTCCCACCACAGGCTCGGCATCTTTTGTCCTGGGAAAGAGAAAGAATAAAAAGCTTATTTAGTGATTGGGGCTTGGGAGTGAAACATTTGGAAGTCTTAGCAAAGGTTTTCTCTTTTTCCCCTGAAGTAGTTTTAAGGTTGTAAAAAAATCACAATCTCTCAGTATCATCTAATGGTCAAATTGTAAATATTGAAACCAAAGACTCAGTGGTTTTTGTTCTTCCATCGTTCCATTAAACAGAAACAGTTTTGATATTTTATGAGTCCACTAACATGCATTTTACCCAAATTTGACATTCCTAGTTGGTGTATTTAGAAAAATGTTCACGTCAAAAAGAAATCAAAAGAAGTTGGTTGTTCTTTTATGTTTGGCATGCATTACTTTTTCATTAAAAGCCTGCTCAAAATTGGAATGACTAATATCTTCAACACTTATTTGAGCCATGTCTCCAGTTGAATTGAAAAGCACATTTCTTAACATCTCCACAACTGATACATGCAGTCTGTATGATTCGACCAACCATGACCTCTAATAGACCCAAACACTCCAGGTCTGTGCTCCAGTTTTGCTTTGTTGGAAAAAGTGTATGTGTGGGGAGAATTACAAAAAATGTGATTTTTTTGTCCCAACACCAGTTTGATGACATCCAGAAGTCAATGTGAGTCCGCCAGTCTGTTGGTGGACAACTTTGGTCCAACCTTTAATACAATAGTTAAAAAGTGTTTGAACTTATGCTACAAAAACCCAAATCTTAGCAAGTGTATTTGTCCAGTTTCTAGTCAAAAATATCTCAGTGCACTTAATATAAACCCCATTCACCATAAAAGTCCAGATCAGGATCTTATTTCAAGAAATCAAAAGCAAAGAATAAAGACTGAACTGCTTCAAATGAACTGAGGACAAAACATCTCATTTCAAGAAACAACAACTACACTACAAGAGAGTCAGGCCTTTTTTTTTATAACCCTTTTTATCTTGAAATAAGATGTTTTTCTGGACGTGTCAGGTGAGTGTGTCCAACTATGAGTGTAAATTGATCATTTTGATGATGAACTGGATTCTCAACATGCACGCTAAACATCTTAATATCCATGTGAAGCATGTTAACATGATGCCATTACAGTTATGAAAGAACCTCTGTGCCTACTTAGAAACTCAAATAGATTTAAGGAACTTGTCGCAATTTCTAAATCTCACTGTTTTGGATGTGTTGTGAATTCACAGTCAATGTTTGAAAAAACCTGAAACAACGATGACGCCTCCATTGAAAAGGTAACCAATGACTAAGCGTGACCATATGAGATTAAGAATGAGGTTATCTTAAACAACAAAATGAACAAAATGGTCAGAATCTTTGCATAAGAAGAAACAGAGCTGCAGTTTGACGTTTACCACACATATACTCTAAGCTTAAAGCTCCTTACACTGTATTCTAAGTAGCATATTTTCTTAAGCAGTTCTGTCTTTGGTGGTTTTCTAGATCAGTGGGCAGAAAACTACATTGGCTCATTTGGTGCACCCAGATTTGATTTTATTAGACTGCTACTCATCAGAGATGATCACTTAATGGTTTGATTCTGAGCTATTTCACCCCGAGGCCCTCATTACCTTTTCATCTGGACGGTCAAACTCGCTCAAGAATTGACCTCTGATGGGCCGACGATAGCCATTTTTTACATGCTTAATGGACCACCGGTAATATCCAGGACCTAATATGCAGTCATTAAATGATCGGCACCGGCAATGCAGACATCCACAACATGGAGAAGTAATCGAATAAGTAGATACCATCGCCAGACATTTCAATTTGATTTCATGATAAAGACTGATGCATCATATAATCATTTATAAAGAAGATATCTGCAACAGATAACTAGAAGCAGTAGTATTCCTAAATGTCAAGTTTCTGTCTCAGTGAAATACTTAAATAAAGGCTTCTCTTTAATTCTATGGTCTATCTGGTGTCATCAAGCTTTCAGACAGTTCAATCCCAAAGACACCAGAAAAACACACGACCCTGTAACAGCAGCAACAAACCAAAGCAGGAGTTCCTACTGAAGAGCAGACTTACTATGGGGGTTGAAGGAATGTGGGACTCTGGCAAACAGGCATTTATTCATAATACTGTTTACACTAATAAATCAGAATAACGTGCTTGCAATCCTGGTCAATGTCAAGTTTGGTCCACAGTCTGCAAAACTGATAGGTAGCAGCTTCTGTGAGGGAGCTCATCTTTAACTCAGTGAGACACTTGTTCACGTTATTTGATGAAAACCAAAAAACTATTAAACTTTTCTCTAAGTATTTCACTGCTCCGGATAAAGACTCATCTGGTATAGCCTCAGCCCCCACAACAAACTCCTTCATGAAAGAACCATGACCCAAATTTAAGATATTTATGATATTTATTCAATGAAAATGTGTGTTGTTTGGACCTCAGACGGTACATAACATGTGCTAGAACAAAGTAATGGAACAAAACTGACATGTTTAAAAAGCACTTCACAGACTTTTTCCAGGCACACATTTGTGACCCACTGAATAACTCTGTCACCCACTTTTGGGTCCACCATTTGACCCAACTGTGTGAGTCAGGACTCGATGTCACCACTGCTTTAATGGATTTGTGCACAAAAGCCTTGCCTTCGATTTTGACTTCGAACATTTGTGGTCAAAATTAAATCGTAGAGATGTTCAGCCTCTAGATACCAGACGCTATGATTTCTAGTTTTGTTGTTTTCAGATCCAAACCTTGCATCATGTAGCTGCAGTATCTTTTTGTTCTCAGATAACCTTGGTTGACTGCAGCCCACATTAACCACTGATCGTCATGAGGAAGGAGGCACGAAGGTACACATCGTCTGGAGATGACACAGATATGACCTGCCTGGAGGCCAACACCAGCAAGTGAGATATAATAAGTACTGTTCAAACAGGAGAACTGAAACGCTGCTTTATCTCGCACATTTTACAGATTTAACAGTCTGATACCACCAGCGTTTTGGTTCCCACACTGCATGAAAACACACAACCAGAGCATTGTGTAAACTGGCGTTGAATGAGGTCTCAGGAATGCGATACGTATGCAACAATGCAACAGGTTGGTTAATGGTTATAGAGACCCTCGGAGACAAGCGGAGCAAAGCAAATACCTGAGCTATGTGCAGGCCAAACAAATCCTGCACGCCTCCGGCATTCAAAAACATCAACCGTGACGACTATGACCTCAGAGTTTCCAACTACAACCCACCCCAGAAACCCTGCAAACACTGTTGATGCACAGGGGAGGAGACAGTGGGTGGACAGCATGTAGGCCATGCATCATATGTTTCTATAGCTTTCAATGTCCTTTATAGGGATATTCAAAAATGATGCACATTTTTCCGCTCATTTAGTATCTAAAGCACCCCGAGGGGTCAACAAATATGAAAAACTGAAAGATGATCAGAATGGGGAAGAGGAAAACGATGAGAATCACAACCATGAATTGTTTCCGGCTTTGGCCAATTTAGCTTTTCCAGGTAGAGTAATAGATATGTTCAACTCAATGTGACAAATGCAACAATCTGTGGAAATGTTCAAGGTTACATGCACTGATTTATGAGCAAATACATAGAATTTGTTGACCTTGTTTTATTTCATTCAATACAGTATTTGATCTACTTAGAGGGACAATATCTTTACACTATATTGTGAATTGTTATTGATACAAATACTCCTTGTAATAAGTCTTTAAATGCAGCACCACCTAGAACAATATGCAACATTGAAAGGCTGCGTTCAAACACGGCAGAAGTTGTGTCATTGTTTAACACACGATTGTACTTCAAATCAGAAGAATAAATAACTCCATTTTATGGTATCCCCTGGCAAAAAAGAACAGAACCAGGGATTTCCTGCTGCAGATGAATAAAGAAATAAAGGACGGAAAAAAGAGAACAGGACAGGAGGGAAGAAGAGATAACGAGAGAAACATGAAGTCTGTTGGACAGATGTTTGTTACGTATTAGGACAGGAATATCTGTACTTGATTAGTGCATGATGTCTGAACATACAGGTGGATAAATAAGCTCTAAGGACAATTCTGTATTTCATAAAGGCTGACCCATGGCCTCAGCTGTGCAGGAAGAGGTTACGGCGAGGCAGGGAAACACCTGTATTTGTCCCGGGCCACAATCACCAGCGCTCACACACAACATCCTGCCACCACGGCTCAATAGACAGATGGAGGAAGGGGAAAATGAATTCCATAGCGGTCAGAGTAAATCTGTTTTGTTAAAACTCCCCTCTAATGTGAAGTTAGTGTTGACAAATCTATGACCATGGCTGGATAATCCCGATTTCTAATATGTGAAATAGACATTTACAATTCTTATATTAATATTTGAAGCTCATGCTCATGTTGAGATGTTCTCAGGGAGTAAGGGTGTTTTGTTCTGAAACATTCCCCCTTTGCTCTGATTAGTTTGGAAACATGTGAACGCAATCGAGCCGAGATCGCCAAGAAGTAGGACTCATCACACTCCAGTAGTAGTTGGAGTGGTAATATTGAGTAACAGGTGAACAGCATAAAAACAGCGATAGGCTAACGTTACCCACAGTCTCCATCTTACTCAGCACCAGCAAACACCACAAGACTCGACAACATCTACTGGTTCATCAACTTGTTTAGTTGTATCCAGCTCGTTGAACCAGAGGAACGGATCCCTCTCCTCACTCAAACCTCCACCTTTGAGAAGGTCTCGTACCATTACATATTGCTGTCAGAGTTTCTCTGCTGACACTGCTAACAGGTGTTACGGTTTAAAGAATGACAGAGTTGACTGGAGACCTTCAGCTGCAAGAAACAGGAAAGCAGAGTGCTCACGATTGCCTCTTTGTTTTTTTATACATTACAAGTCAAAATAAACTTATCAGATGAAAGAAAAGTTCTGGAAGACATTTTTGTTTTCAACAGCTGTTGTCAACAACCTCAGAGGCATTTGGCTCAAAGTCGCAATTTATCAGGGTCACACGTTAAACCGTAACACCGACAGAGTGTTGAAGCCTCTCTTGTTCATGAGCTGATCCACAAGTTTACAAGTTTGTGGTTTGTATTTGTCATGATTTAGCTTGCTAGTTAGCCTTTAATTGTTGGTGAGTGTTGCGTGTGTGTGTGTGTGTGTGAGAGAGAGTGAGGCAGAGACAGTGTGAGTGTTTCTGACTGTGTTTGTATTTGAGCTTTGTATATTAGACAACTGAACTAACCACAGATCTGTCTTCACCTTGTTCGTGGGAGTTTTCAAGGGAAACTTTGTAGAGAATTGTGACTGCTCAGGTCGTACTTGACAACACTATACAGTGTGAGCGCATAATTCGTGAGCCTTCGTCGTGCGTTGTAAACAATTCACTCGTACAGCGTGACATGAAATTCCACCCACCGTGACTTTTATACAACTGTACAGTGTATGCTTGACCTTTGGTAGAAAGTCAAAACAAACACTAAACTACTGTAACCTCGTGAGAAAGTGAGGTGGTAAAAGCTTCTTCTTTTTTTGGATTAACATTTTGATAAGACCGGTAGAGTAAGTGTCTTGGAATACCAAAGACTAACACTCTAGTCAAGTCCCCACCTAGACAAATACTGCACGCATTATTGGGCTGATTGCATCGCAGCTAATATGCTCATAAGGGCTGTCACTTCAGGTGCCGTTTGATATTCATAGTTTGGGATTAAGAGGTGGTTGCCAGATGCAACAAATGAGGGTGCCCTCATAAGTCAGGGCTTCAGGTGGAAAAGGACAAAGCTGGCACTGGTTTCATGATGAACTCAACGCCTCTGATTGAAAATCTGCCAATAGGATAACAAACATATGATGAGTACTAGACACATTCAAAAAGACCATGTCATAGAGGGGGTTGATGCTGTGCAGGGAGCAACACAGGAGAGCCAGACCTCAACATTTAACACTCGAGTGAATCCGGGAAACCTGAGCGGACCAGCTTGACCTCAGTTTGAACTTCCAACCTGAGAAACCCAGAGAGACATCAGACACGTGGGAGTAAACCACATTTAAATGATCTGAACTTTCAGCACAAGTATCTGAGCGGGGCGATTGTGTTACAGCTCCACCATGGTGGCATGGCACTCTTCCATCATAACACTCATAATGACCACCTTCAGGACTTTAACAATTCCCTCTTTGTCGTAAAATTTGCAAGCTGCAAGTTACCACGATGACTGCATGCTGGTGGTTTGAACATGTCGTAACAAATGACAGAGTTATAGCTCTGCAGTGTCTCAGCTTGTTTTATCAGATTGATAGCGATATGATAAGTGGATGCTAATATTGCACACAGAAACAAAAGCTTTGAGCAAATACATCCTGTAGCAACTGCTGTCAGCAAGTTCTGATTTTCTTGCTATGGCATCGAAGTTTGATTACCTTTTGATTATTCAGGTGGTGACAAAATTATAGGTTTGCTATTTAAAGAAATAATGTCATTTTTTCTTGGTAAGAGCTCTATTAAAGGGCTGCTTTGCTTTGTTCACATAAAAGTCAAAGTAGTTTCTTATTCCTACATTTAAGATATCCATCCGTCTGATTCTTGCGGCTGCTCCGAGACAATGAAAGTCCTTACAAATGTGTGTAGCGGTGCTCACAGCAAAGACAAACACAGAGTCTACAGTCCTACTGATGGCTCTGAGAGGCTTATCGTTGGCACAACAGTACTTGCTTACATCCCTAATGGCAATGCTAACATGCTAATAGATCCAAGTTGGATTGGATCTACCGAGACACCGTTTAGCAAGTTAGCATATCTAGATAGGCTAATTAGCGACAACTCTAAGCTAAGGCTGATCAGAATACCAGTTTTGCAGGTTTATGGTTATAAAACAAATGTTAAAATGGTTAAAAATGAAAACAATGACCTACAAACAGCTGTATTGTGAGGGTAAAGTCGACCTTTTATGCTGATTCCAATTCTAAGACTCACATATAGCGCTGCAATGCTGGATGCCCATGCTAAATGTGGGCAAAGATTTAGCTCAGGAGGTAAACGTATGTCAGAGAAATCCCAGGATACAAGGAAACAAGTCTTTGTGACAACTATAGAAGAGCTAAGTAAGAAAAAGTCGTGTGTTGACATTTGTTTGAACCCACCCTGAATGCTCTGCCAGAATGATACATCTCATTAAAGACACACGACCTCTGCATTGTTTCCCTTAACGTAAATGTTAATGACATCAGGCCATAAGATGAAACATCATATTAGCATTTCCTGAACTCATAGGAAGCAGCTCATTTTTTCAGACTTAAAGTCCTGCTCTGAGATAGCCAATTTAGTTCTGTGATGAAAAGATTTCTTGTGCCCTGTCGGTCATACGGTGTATCATACAGAGGACTATCATACCACTTATCTGAAGTTAAAGGCTAATTCTGGTAGTTTTAAACCTGGGAAATTTTTTGTCTTTTACATATGTTTTGGTTAAGTCACTAATAGGTACAGGTTTTGAAATGTCTGTACAACATTGCTTCAACTAGCAGATTTCAATTGTTTTCATTGAGGAGAGAGCGTTTGCAGCAGCAGGCGGCCGTCCAGAGATAAAGCGCAGCACCCAGCGTCTTTTCTCCGTCTGCTCCGCCTACAGCTGCTCTGAGCGCTTCGACTTAAAAATGTTTCAACTTTTCAGAAAAGGCTAGGCTGTTGACGTCACTGGTGCTCTTCCCAAATGTATGATATTCCCCGTATTTTTGCCGCCTACGGATCATGTCTTAAACATGCAGTAAAAAGCAATGGAGCAATGTCGGTAATACAGCAGCTGTTGTCAACACACTGTTGTCATAGAGACAGGACGGACATGCAGCGCTTTTATTCTCAGCACACAACACTGCATGAACAACCAGATTATCTGCCCCGTAAACGCCGGTGAATGATCGGGAATGTCTAAGATTCCCGTTTGCAAACGCTTCATGCAAGCGCTCCCACTTTTCTCCCCGTAAAAAACGCTGGGTGCAGACAGGGCCTTACTTGTCCCCCGCTGCGTTTGTCAGTTTGCTTTCTTTTTTTGTGTTAAACTGATACTGTGTTGGATCAGGATAAACATTTAAAGACAAGAAGCCCCACAATAACACAAACTAACTAGCCGATCAAGGCAGCGGTAGACCAGCAACACTCCTGTGTTCTGTACAGTCAAATCACTGCTTTTGTTACCAAAGCTTCTTTCTGATAAAAACAAAACAAAACTATCTTATAGACAACTTTAAAAAAAGAGATCCTTCAGACATCAACCTCTTTGTGAGGCACTTAAACGGCAATCTGTCTGTCTGTGGTAAGAAAGACAAGCTATTTAAGAGGGCGTACTCCAAAACATGTAAATATAGGGCCATTGGATTTCTTTCTCACAATAACATAGATATATCAGGCTTTGAAAGTGTAAACATACTGTCTTTAGTGGCTTATTTAGATAGAAGGAACAAAAGTAAACAGAGAGCAGATTCTGGTTGTTGGACAGGAAGGTGCTTCCTCTCGCTCTTATCTCAAAGAGGATGAGGGATGGGCGAGGAAAAAAAACATCACTTTTCAATGAATCTGGATATGTTGATCTCTGGGATGACTCCCGCTCTGATAGACATCTGTGAGCAGAGACACAACACACCCCTTCTCCTTATCTCCCCCCTCTTCCTCTAGGAAACCACCCACCCGCCCGTTTATTCCCCCCCGCTGGCTCTGTGAATCACCAAATAGGCTTTTGCTCAGTGAAAATAAATGACTTATTCTCTATGAACACAATTGATCTATTCAAACTGCTTTTTTGGAGGCCTGCTAATTTGTGCAAAACCAAACAGTTTCAGCAGATAATTGGTCTTGTCTGCACAATGCTGTCATGCTGTTTCTGTGGCAGAAGAGCAGGATTAAGTGGAAGATGTCATTGCTTTAGCCACATGTGTCACAGACTGGCAACCATTACACTTGAAGTCATTTGGCCTGAAAGTGCAGTTTCACCACCACAGCAGCTTGACGCACAGGACTCTTCAGTGACACACTCGGATTCTTTGAAGTGAAAGAGAATGAAACAAATTTTGTCAGCTGCAATTATCAGTTTAATTCTGAAAGTCTTGATGTTTCAACCGACTGTTAAAGAGCGACAAGATGAAGCTGATGTGGAGCTGCAAACATCCGCTTGAATGTCTCAGGAGCTGCTCTGAAATCAAGTGTGTGACATATCTACAGATCTAAACACTCGAGGTAATTATAGGTGCCGCAATGGTAATTACTACACAACATGAAAAAATAATAAGACATCCACAGGAGACAGCCTCAGTCAGACTGTTTGAAGTGATCAAAGATAATTCATCTCAGCTCTGCGTGTGTGTGTGTGTGTGTGTGTGTGTGTGTGTGTGTGTGTGTGTGTGTGTGTGATGTCAAAATCCATCCATTCTGCTGCTGGTGCCACTGTCAAACGGCAATTTAGCATAAAAGCCAGTTTTATTTCTGAACTTAATCCAAACCTTTCTGCTTGGTTAGGTGCTAAATCGGAGTCTTAATAAGTAAAACTAATGAAAATAGCTCTTAACCCACAATTAAAGCCTTCCTGATCCTGGTTTTGGCAACATAAACTCTGTCTGCTCGCTGCGAGGGGATTGGATCATGACCTAGATACTCCTTAAAAGAAACCCAGAAACTCTGTTTACCAACTCTGCGCAACAAAACTCTGCAGCTCCAAATAGAATTTGTGCACTCATAATGGAGGACAGCTTGTGGCTCGGCAAATCTCATTTTCCCACCTTTTTTTTCAAAGCTGAGGATCTCAGCTGCTGCACATACGTACAGTAGAGGCACATCAAAAGGCCAAGCGAGCCACTCAGGGAAACTACAGCAGCAAATTATAAGAGTGTTGATGACAGGACTTTGTACCTGAAGTCTGAATGTTCTTTGGTCGTGTTGTCCCAGATGAAACATGCATTAAAAGTTACACCTTTGTTGTAATTACAGAGCAGGAGAAGGTGAGAGCGCTTATAATTTGATGTACAGTGAGGTTGTCAAAGTTTTTGATGCTTAGATACTTTTCATAGCAACATGTTTTAAAGTGATATCTGATATTTTAATGATTGACAATATCTACAAGTACAGATGCTTAAAAATAACTTAAGATCTTTAGTCATATTTTTTAACTGCTGCTGAAGCGAAAGAAAGAGAGAGCAGTGTCAAAATTGCACAAATACATTGGCAATGTTTGTATTCGTGCAATTAAGACCTTGTGCAGGAGTTTGCCTGCATTGTTCAGGAGTAGAAAAAAGACAAGAAATGACCCAATACTGTGTATTTGTTGCCATGGTACCTTAAAAGGTATGGATATCATTTTATTTGAACTAGAATCATATCAAAGGTTAAAGATCTGGTTTCTTAAAAACTATGATGTAAAGTATGTTAAACTTTGACAGAAATAAGTGGAACCTCATTAAATCAGTCACTTACTCTGACTTTAACATTGAGGAATGCTATTTTTATAACTGCTGGTGCAATATAACTTACAAAGGTTTCATCTTTAAGTGTCAAATTAAGTTGGAAAGAAAAGTATCCTTTCATTTTTGCAAGTGCCAAACGTTCAACTGTCCTCCAGATACTGTACACATATACAAGAAATACCAACTTTGATGTGAACAGATTAACCTGAACAGCTTCAGGAATTCTATATTCGGTGTTATCTTGCTTTAAAGCAATAGTAAAGGTCCATTACACTGTTATTTCCATTAAAAAACAAGTTAATAACGTGTCCCTTACTCTTATAAGTTCATAACTGAACATGTTTCCCAACTTTAAGTAGCCTATATTTGAAGTTGCAATATATTGACTGAGATCGTTTTACAGAATATCCTTCTAATATTGCTCTTAATAACTGTTAAAAATAAAACAGCATTCCTCCTCTGTCCTTCTGTGCCCATTACGCAGCTCGCTCACAAACCTGACGCGCTTCGTCGTGCGTAATTCACCTCAGTTCGGACTCGGAGGAATTAAAAACGTACTCTCACAAGTCTCCCATCACGACACATCACTGTCATCACATTACCTGTTTTTCAGCCGAGCTTTCAGGAAGTTTTTTCCAAACGGAGCCATGTCTCAGGAGCGCGAGGAGAACCGAGCAGCGATCCGAAACGCGTTACAGTCCCCGCATGGCACGCAGGACGCCGTCAGACACTTTGTGGAGACGTTCAGAAAAGTTTGAGGGTGTCCCGGCTGAAACTCCGCAGCCAGCCCGTCCCAGACAAAAAAAAAGCGGAGGGAGGTGTTTCCCACACCCAACTGAGATTAGATGGTGAAACTCTGCCCCCCTCCACCTGCAGGAGTGTTCGAGTAAATGCGTGAGGCTCTTCATTACAAAATAGTAGGCTACAGTGTCAGTATAGGCCTAAAACCCATTGTGAGTAAAAGGGAATGATATAATGCGTTTTAAATGACTTACAAAATGTGAGTTTATCACAGAAATATGATGCACGCTGTGGGAAACAAACCCCAAAAATGCAACAGCCAGTAGCAATATACTCAATATAATGACTTGTCAGGTTGTATTACACAATCGTTCATAAAGTTATGTAAAAATATGATCACAGTCACAGTGAGCTGCAGTACAGGACACACAGAGGGAAATAACTTTTAATTTGATTTGGTAACTGGCTCTCCCTGCTGGATTCAAATGACACAGATTTAATTTCAGACATGAGAGGAATGCAGCGTGCGCTAACTTCAGTCAGACTGTTTTTCATTCTGGAAACATCTTGAGCAGAAAACAGGAGACCAAATTAGTGTGAAAACTGACACTTCTAATCTACACTGTACTGCCACTTTAAATCAAAGTGGATTTTATATATTGTTCTTTACATATCCAGTAACCTCTCTTTGTTATCAGGTGTATCTAGAAGTAGTTTGTATTGAGTGATGCTTTGTTTTGTATTTAGTGATGAAAATGGATCAGAGATTTATCATAATGAAGATGTAATGCAAATCAGCAAATTATGAACCGCCATGGAAGCCTACTACATTCACTTGAGGAAATAAAAAATATCTGCTCTGTGCCTCTAAATGAACAAGATCATTTTCTCATTAATTTGGAAAACTGGGCTGTTATTCCAAATTAACGAGATAGACTGGGCTTCTTCCTGAATATTAATTAACTATGTTTATTTGGAAAAAAAGAGGGTTGTTGTCCTCCATTAATGAGTTCACTTTGTTGTTGATTCGGAAATAGAGGCTGTTTTTCCTGAATTAATGACACATGGCCCGTTAATTTCTAAAAAAACATCAACAGATTTTTATTTTTTTTAAGTGACAGTAATGTGCTTTCATAGGAAATCTTAGGAAATGATTTAAATTTGTCAAGTTGCTCTTCTTGTGGAAATGGGACATATTGTAAAAGTGCTTTGAGAGGTCAGAAGACTATAAAAGCGCTTTATACCATCCATTTACCATTTATTCCATGTCAGAGAAGAATCAAAATGCAAAAGAAAACATAAACAAGGCAGTATCTTAAAAAAAGGAGAGGATCTAAGATAGATCCCTGAGGGACTACAAAGTAAATTACTTATAGTTAATTCATTTAAGATGAACATAATTGTGTTTCTGAAGCCGTAAAATGTAAGTTTCAAAGTTCTTACTGAGATCATCACGTGATGGCTGTTAATTTAATGCAGGTTTTTAAGGTTCTGTAAATCTTGCTCTTGTTTTATTTTTAAGTAACTAATAAAACATATTTACATTTCTGGGAAAGGTAGTGAATTAACAATGAGGATGGAAATTTCAAGAGTTTCTTATATAAGGGCAAATTTAAAAGATATACTGTATGTATACAAGTGTATTAATAATAGCAGAGAGTGTGTTAGTAAAGCACATACAGTAAAAGTAGATTCCCAGATTATTAGATTACTAAAATTGATTCACCCACCGTGTTGGAAAGTCAAAACAATCACCTGTTGATTTGGAAAGAGACTTCATTTACAAACCAGAATACGTGGTGGGGAGCACAGCTTCTCCAAAGACAGACACAAAGGGAATCTTTTTCCATGCATCCTCCAGCACTCCCTCCGGAGACAAACACAAACAAAAAAAATCTAAATGAATGAATACATAAATAATTTCTCAGCCTGTGTTCATTCATGAGGTGAAATAACCAAATCTCCTAAACCTTGACGCAAAAACCTTTTCGTCTTGTGATGCCAAAGTGACGTCTGATTCAGCGATGACACAGGGACATAAAGGAAAAAGATGATATGAAGACAGAGAGGATGGATGGGGTGGGGGAGGGGGGGGCATCAGTGGGTGTGAAGGTGGGGGTGATCCTCTTACATCACATTGGCTCTTATAAACTGAGGGAATGGAGCCCACTGCACTTGACAACCAACCAGGAAACTGAAAGACAGGAGGGAGAGTGTTTGGATCTGGAGGAGAAGAAGAAGAAGAAGAAGAAGAAGAAGCATCACTTTCAATCCTTCTCTCAGCCTCTCTTTGTGTCTGACTTTTAACCTTATGGACTAGATCCCTCCTCAGCTGAATTCTTCTTCTTCAGAGCGGGATCCTCTTTTCTCTTTTAGTCCTTTTCTTATCAACATGCAGGTTCTATTGACGGGCTTACTTCTCCTCTGTTTCACATGTGGTGGACTCTGCACAGGTAAGAAAAACAGTTTGTTTACAAAACACTTTTTGCATTGCTTTGCATGCACGCATTTGTGTCCTGGTTTCATAAACATAAACATGGTGCTGAATAGCTGTAGCTGTTTTCCCCCTTACACAACTTACTGTGTGCAACAGGTGCATGATTCTGGTTATATTGGTGCAACAGTTAAACATCTCTATAGAGTGTAGTGCTGCACCTCAACAATTCTTCATGATGTTATTTATCTCAATGTTTGTAGTATCTTTGCTGTGAAACATGATTTATTGTATTTATACGGTAGTTATTCAATATTTCTATTCCTAAAGGAAACACTGTTGACCTTCATGAGGCTCTAACTTTAAAACTTCTGTGAATTTATTTAAGCTAAAGGAAGACATTCTCTAAAAATGTTTGTCTAACATTTTGCAGAAGTTGTGGCCCTCCTCTTTTAGGCTCCTTTTGAAATCGACTGAATATATGCATTAGTTTTTTCTTGTATTCAAATATTTTTTTTACATAATCAACTACAAAACAAAGGTACTAACAAAAAAGACAATGAAGACATGATGAAGTTTAATATATATATGTACATATACATTTGCACCATGCATACATAGTATACACATCCACGCATATATACACATTTATTCATTCACACAAGCATTAAAGGATACGTACTGATCAGGACGAAGTGTAACGCACACTCACAGTCACGTACACACTGGAGATTGAGGTGACTAAATCCCTGCTCTTTTCACCACAGCCTATCTTCTTCTTGAACCGTCTTATTTACCTGCTTCTCCTCTAGGATCAAAAACCCATTCAAATCTTTGTTGATCCAAAGAAGCCTTGAAATAAAAACAACATGTTTCTCTTGATTCCAAATCAAAGTAAATTAATTTGTATTTATTCTTGGTTTAATTGAATTGCCCTTTCATGCAGCCTTCACAGAACTCTTTAAGAGATTTAATCCTTCGGGTTAGACTACAGAATCACTTTGAGCTCATTGATCCAATCAGCAGTCCGCCTTTAAGATTCATGGACATATTGCCTACGATGATCTAATACAGAGAGAGTTTTGTAGTATTTAAAAAAACTCAATAACGGACTTGGTTGGCGAACCTCTCTGGCTAATAAAGCTTTGTAATTCTGTAACTGATACTTTGCCTCCTTTTGAATGCTTAAAGACGTAGTTTAAGTTTTCTTTCCATATTTCATCAGATGTACATTTATGTTGTTTCTTTTATTTAACGGGGTCAATAGACCGTCCCAGAGTTAACCACGTAGCCACACATTATCTGCTTGCTAGATGAAATGTCGCAAACTCTACATTACGACGGCTCACAGAGAACCAATCACAGTCTGAATGCTATCTGACACTTATCATAATTTGTCTTTGTTCTTGTGTTCTGTATGTTATGTGTGTCATGTAGATTTATTACATTTTCTTTGTATTTTGTCCTCTCACTGACAGATGTGGACCAGGATCAACGAGCGCTGGAGGAGGAGCTTCTCAGCAGTCTCTTCACTTCTAAGGTACAGTACAGGGGTTTTTCTTTGTCTTTTTTATACCTGGGACATCAGAGACTGACTGTCCAAAAAGGTTCGACCCACCCGGTCGATTAGTGATCCCTCGTATCCCTGCTGCTGACCGCACATACAGGCCGCCAGGTGTTCTTTACGCAGCAGCCCGACCTTTCTGTTGTACTCATGCTGAGTGCAGATACATAATTAAATGTAAAAGGCTCTTATTCTCATGTCACTCATGGTCAGAAACTCACACTTTGACCGAGCTAGTTGTGGTTTGGTTTGAAATGATGTATTTTATTCATACAGAGAAAAAAGACTAGTGTGTGCACATCCATGCAGCACATTGCATTCAGGTGCAGGACAATAAAAGTATAACCTGCAGAAAAAAGAAGAAGATCCTTTGGATCCAAACGTTGCCCTTAATGAAGTTGCTTATTGGGAGCTGAACATTGTGCGGACCTTTCTCTTTTATTCATGAAGTGCAGATTCTCACAGTGAAATTGGCCTCCATTCGATTTGTGCCTTCATGATTTTTAAGTTATTATTTGGTGGTGTGAGCTCGAGGCTCTTGACCTCCAATAAGACAAGGCTTTTTTTACTTTTTAAAAGATGTCACCTGACTTTGATGGAAGATCTTAATTATTAGCAATGAGTAACAACGCTTTCAGTGCATCTGCAGCTTCATATTTTGAGTGACACTGATCAAGCTTGAGTGTTTGTCCACTTTGGAGTGAGAATGTGCTGGGAAAAAAAAGCTTGTAAAAGTGACATGAGGAGACGGTTATAAGATTCAGATGGACAGCATCATAACGACACGTCTTCCACCTCTCTGTCTCTCTCCGTCTGGAAAATAACGGTGCTGCTCGTACAAAGATTATTTGACAGCAACGAATCAGCCGTGTGATTCGCTGTTGCTGATGCTGGGAGGTTGTTCAGGGCTGATGATTGTAATAATAACTCCCCGGATGACTGACTGACGGCTCCAAAGGCTGAGGAGTGCAGAAAAGGAGATTATGATTTCTTCGCTTTGAGTTTAAGTAATCAACCATCTGTTGTTGATTCTTCTCTTGTTCTGATTTCATGCAGGATGTCGATTTGACTCTCTGGCTCTTATTTCTATTTGAAATATGACAGCACATGAACAAGCCAGGGTTCTTATGTGTGTTTTTGTATCATTTGAGTTGCTTGTCAAAGAAATGTTCTAAAATGTGAAAGAAACAGAGCAGGTAAGGAAAGCGAAACAAGATCTGCACACCAAGAAGCTCCCGATTGAAGGGTTTATGAAGTGAAGAGCATGTTGGCTCGAAACATCACTTAATAAATCCTTCAAACAGGAGCTTCTTGGTTTGCAGATCTTCGTTTGCTTTCCTTACCTATTTGTGTTTTTGGGATCCAGCACCCGCTGAGGGACGTGTGTGTCTTTATTGATTTTTCAAAGAAACAGAGCAGGACATATGACTGCATTAGGTTAAAGGAAGTATTCCCCACAACTCTATCATGCAGACAGGGTTGGTTTATAACCCCGAGAACTCTGCAACAGCAATGAGTCAACAAGACTTCTGCTTTTAATGTCGTAATAATGAGGAATTGTAGATACCTCCCTAGAGTCTGTACAACTTAAGTTTAAACGTTATATTGATTAAAGCATCAATCGATCTTTATTTGTAAAGCGCCAGTTCATAACAAATGTACTCGAGGCACTTTACAAAAATGCAGGTAAAAGACCTTACTCATTGTTATGTTACAAAAGAAAAATGGGACAGGGGGAGATGGGATAAGATGCAGGAAGAAGGATAGGGACAAAGAAAGGGGGGGAGGTCGTCCCCACCAACAATCCTGAGGAACCTACAGGACATGAGAGTCCAGGAGCTCCCTGGAAAACAGTATTGAAATCATGTCATAGATAAAAGAAACAAAGATGGGACGTTATTATTTCTTCAGACTTTGCTAATCAAACACAGAGAACATAAAGATCCAATAGAAAACTCTGAGTTAAAAGACATGACCTGCTCTGTCCTTCGCACATCACAACTTATTTGAACTCTGCACGTGTTCAGTTTTAGTGATTTTTATCTGTGCTGTTCAAATTCTTTTTGATTGTTGTTTCTGCAACACATTTCTTGGATTTTCTTCAAGTACCTCTTACTCCTTAAATCTGCACCGTGCAAGAATCAGAATGAAGGACGTTCACACATACACAAGGAATTTGTCTGGGTGCTTTGGTGCAAAAAACAATTGACATACCAGAAGAACAAAAATGTAAAGACTGTCACAGCAGTAAACCTGCAGTAATGTGAAGGGACTTACATGAGACAAAAAATATACAATAAAAGGAGCTGTGCAGTCGTGCAGGTATGTGCATGATTAACCGAGCTGCGAATGCTCGGTCTCTTTTTTGTTTTTAAGTTTGAGGAGAGGACATTCCTGCCTTTGGGGCTATTCGTCCATCAAGAAATGTTTCCTCTCGAATCTTAAATAAAGGCTTTATTACAGAGTATGAAAACATGCTTCCAGTTTCCTTACAAAGCAGATGAAGCGAGTGGAGGTGATTCTGTACAGGGAGCTTTATTTGATAGGGGATTATTGTCCATTGAGATACGCTTCCCTTGATATAAAGAGTGCCAACATTGTCTCCCCACAGTCTGAGAATGTGTATGGAGTGAGTAGTGACTTCCTGTAAAGTTATGTAGGTCTGGTGGTAATAGTTGATAGGGGATACGGGGAGCCCCTCTGCTATCATGTTACGCTATGGAAGCATTTTTCGACAAGGTAGCACAACCCAACATAACACCGGCTATAATAAAAAAAAATTCTGATTGATTCAAAAAGGATTGAGTGAAAAAAACACAGACCCTCCAAGGAGCCAATTTCAAACAATTAATAACAAGTGGACCCCTGGGGGTTATTAGAGTATCTGCCCACTGTATTAACCCCCCCCCTAAGTTATTGATTTACTGACATTACAGGAGAAGATTCTGATGAATCTATATTAAACACAGCACCTGCAATTAAAACCAAGCCTGCCCCTCACTCGCTTAATCAATTAAGATTCATTTTAAACTAAATGAAAAAAGTCCTATAAACGTCAGTCTTTGCTTATGTGAGGTCCCCGGTGTGTTTTTCTCTTGATGTATTCAGCTTTCATTACATGTTCCCCCCCCTCTTCCCCCGGCGAACAACAGAAACCTACACTTGACATGTCGTGACATCATCACAGGAGTCTGTTCTCCTCTTCTGCTCACAATCAGCACGAGGACAGTGAGTCTATGAGGGCTGCTGGCGATTTACAATAACCTACAATAACAACAATTTGCCCCCTCACCCTCTGACTCTCTCCATCATCCTCAGTGACACCTAAAGGTCTTCGTGTGTGTGTGTGTGTGTGGGGGGGGGGGGGGGGGGGGGGGGTGCTCAGCCGTGTTGAAAAACACTCAAACTAAATTACTTCACAACAGGCTGCAGCCAGATAAGGTTAGAAGTCACTGAAAGATCCACCCGGGGGTTTTAGAGATTGTTTGAGAGATATTTGCATTTATCTTAACATTGTTTTTATGTTTATCCGTCTGCATCAAGCGGCAACCTCTTGAAAAATGAATCCAATGCAGAAGTGCAAAATCCTGCAGTTCATTGTGTGTCCGCTTGACGCTGGCTCCAGGAGTCCCGGAAGTCACAAACACATGACTGGCGAAAAATCCAGTTTTTACAGCACAAATGAACATGTTTACAGCCTGGTACAAAAAACCAAATAGGTCTGATCAGATATTGTCCTCATGGGTACACAAGGGGGGTGAATTTTTTAAAAACGGCTCCGTTTTGATTTTGAAAACAACACGTGTTATCCATAGTTAGGCGTGTAGCTGACATGATTGACAGGTGGGCGTGATGTAACCCGCCTCAGCTCCAGCTCTCAGCCTGTCGTTAGGTTGACTGAAAGTTAGACTGAGACAGAATTTCCAACATGGCGACGACTGCCGATGAGCGTCCAGAACCCCCAGATGGCTGACGTCGCTCAGGCTTCGTCCGTTAATATTTACGGCATCAGTGTGCAGTAAGTTTTAAATGCAGTGCATCTTAGAGGTCACTTTTACCACTCCAGCTTTATAAGGTAAATATACGATTGCTCTGACAGATTTAAAACCTCGTGAATAGCCTTTGAATTGCAGCACTTCATTGAACACAGAAAAACATCGTGTTGTGTTGGCGAGTGAGCACTCTCTGTTCAAAGTCAGTTGAAAACGTGTTTAGATCTTTTCAGACATTTTCCAACCAGCTAAAATACGTCCTTATAACTTCAACATGTCACAACACACAGTGTTTACTCTTTAATGTTGAACACTTGTTCATGTTAGCCTTGAGAGGAGGATGGAAATAATAAATCTGACATCATTTAGTTGATTTTATTTTTAAAGGGGAGAAAAGATGGAAAATGAGATTTTTAGCTTCTGAGACTGATGTTGTGTTTGTGTACACGGTCCCTGATTCAAACAAACTAAAAACTAAACTAAAACAATTATAATTACGATGCTTTATGGGCGATGTGCTGTCTTCAAGAAGATCGAATCTGAAAATACAAATAAGAAAGGCTGTGTTACATCGAACTTAAGATGGAAAAGGTCAAATTCAGATTCTCATTTTTAAAATACAAGAATTAAAACCACAGGACACAGCATGGATTTAAGACGGTTTTTAATGCATTTTAATAAAAAATGATTTGTGTGAAATAAAAACCCATTCAACTGATCACTACAACTTCTTCTTTGTCCCATCACAGTCCCAAACAGCATGATGGTGAGCACACAGGTAAACACATTACATCAGGACTATTGGATTAGCTTGAGTTAAGTTGTAGAAGATTCTCGTGATTGTGTTCATCTTATTCCTGTCCGTATCTAACGATCAAAGCAGATCACTCAGGCCACAGAAAAACCCCTTTTTCTTCCTGCCCAGAATGCGATAAAACAATGATAACATTTGAGAGGAAAAATGTGCCTCATGGTCTTATGTTGGTCTCTCTCTCTCTCTCTCTCTCTCTCTGGGATTAATTCAGTTTTACTGCAGTTTTATATCATCTCTGCACAATAAGGATCTACTTTTTAGGCAGTTTGGACATTTAGAAAACCTTATCACTTTCTGAATTTCTTTTAAACCTAACAACCTCTACTCTTTTTCCCTGTTTGTAGATGAAACAGAGTAAGCAGAGTGCCCCCTACTGGCGTGTGTCGCTCCCCAACCTGTGCCGTGTGGTGAGCAGTCTGCGGCAGGAGGTGTGGAGCGGCGAGGAAGGGGAGGAGGAGGAGGGCGAGGTGAAGGAGGGGAGCCTCCAGCTGCTGGAGGAGCTGTACAACCTGCAACACATCTGCAGAGCGCTGCAGAGCCGGGAGGAGAGGGTGAGACACACGCACATGATAAAAACCCTCACAATCAAACAAATGGAGGTGGGAGTAGTAGACATCCTTAGTTCACATATCGAGTAAGAACAGGGACATAATGTGGACATAATGCCTGAAAAGTTCAGTTTATAAATCAGCAACATTTAATGACCTCAGACTGAATGCCTGCACAGTATCTTGTAGCTATAGAGTATATCAACTGTACATGAGCCTTTTGAAGCATTCAGTTTGTAACACTCCCAACCAACAGTGAGATAGGACAGCTGATAGAGTCAGAAACCTCGGAGAGAGTGAGTGAGAGAGAGAGCGGGGTACGTTGGGTGGTCTTTATCGTCACACACTGGATATGGAAATTAATTTTACCCACTTTATGCAGGATAAAAGTTACGCATGATGAGGGGCGTGACGGATCTGACTGCAAGCAGATGCTTTGTAGTGGTTTGTCAGGAGGCTTAAGGCCCGTCTCGACTCCAGCTCTTTGCCTGTCGTTAGGTTGACCGCATTTCCAATATGGCAACCACCATGGATTGGCTTCAAAAAAGCCTTTTAGAAACTGATGTGTGGAGTCACGGAGTCTTTGTCCATGTTTATATACAATCTATGGCTGGCCCTTTATTTAGATTTCGCCCTCTCTAATTGTTTTGTTTTTTAGGATGAGAAGTTTAAATAAAAAGCACTGTAATCTAACCTTCGAATGTCATAAATTATCTCAATGCTTAAAGTTTAAACTAATGAAGCTACCACTTCCACTGATGGAGAGAATCTACTCATTAATAACTGAGATAAATACACTGGCTCTATTTTGTACTGGTTTAAAATGCCAGTAACACTAATGACATCATGTCTTAACCTAAGACAGGAACACACACACAAATTTACTATAAATCTAACACATAGCACGACACACACACACACACACACACACACACACACACACAAACACACACACACACACACACACACACACACACACACACACACACACAAACACACACACACACACACACACACACAGAAGAGGCCGTCCGTCATCTCTCATAGCAAACACAGCTCATTAACTCCCTTCCATCATCGTCCCATCACCCTGCACTCCTCACACAGCAGCATCTCTCTCTCTCTTTGTCTTTAATCTTAACACAGCGGCTGCAGATTAGCACCTGTTTTTCATGCATGGAAGCGCAAAGCAGGAGTTCTCGTTTAATCACGACTACGCGACGCGGCCTCCCATTACCTCGCCACTCAGCAGCTGAACATGTGTTTTCCTGTCATTCCCTGCCACACTCACCCTCCGCTCTCTCTCTCTTCAACAGCTACTCCACGACTCTCTGGAATATTTAGACGAGAACAGGGACACTCCGCTGAAACGAAAATCACCCTACATCCTGAAGAGACAAGCAGGGCAAAACACCAAGTCCCGGAGGCCGTACATCCTAAAACGGAGCACGATTTACTGACGACATTCCCACAGGACCAGACCGTGTTCCTGCTTTGAAGACGTGACGTGTTATTTTTCCTCCATCCTCCTATAGCTGCTATGTTTTATTTTCTGTTCCTGTTGTCGTTTATCTCCACTCAGACCCTTTGACTGTGCGTCCAGCATCGAGGCCTGTCTGTATTCTGCTCCTCTCAGCTAAAAGTCCTGAAAATTAAATCTCCCCGAGCATCGAGCAAAATCATGTATCTCTGAGAAACTATATTTATTTACTCTATTTCTTCACTGCACTCTGAGTCTATTTTGTTTCAGGATATGATTAAAGGATTCATGATACAAAACCAGTGTGATGTCACTGTGATCTTTCCATTCACGAAAACATCTGCTGATTCAACTGATGTTCAAATGATTCTTTAAAGATCCCATATTATATTTATTTTAACCTTTCATGTTGTCAGTCTGTGAAACCTATATTAGCTTTGAGGCTCAAAAGAACTCTCATTTCAGCTTCTGCCTGGAAAAGTTAGTTTCAGCTGCTGTCTCTTTAAGGCCCCCCTCCACACACGCCCACTTTCTTCTGATTGGCCGGCATTCTGGAAGCCGTCAGGGTCAGAACGCTGCAGCGCTGCCAGGTTAGGGCAGCTCTTCAGTGCTGGGAAGAGAGTCTATGTAAGAAGGTTAACGGATTACGTAGAGGCTTGAAGCCATCTTGTGAAATTCTCAGTTTCATATCCGGGACTATCGCGTGATTGGCAGGACGAGCCGTTTAGCGCCCTCTGCAGACATATCCTGGGATTCCTCTGACATACGTTTACCTCATGATCTGGATCTTTGCCCACGTTTAATGTGGGCATTAAGTAATGTAACACTAAAGGTGAGTTTTAAAATAGTTATCAGCATACTCGGTCAACTTTAAACTCGTTTCATCCACTTCAGGTTTACTGCCTGGCTGCCTCAATCAAAACTCCATTCTGTGTACTGGCTTCAAGGGCCATGAAAAATTCAGGACGGACACAATGACTGACTGCAAATTATAGAGTGTGTCCGTCAGACGAATGAGCTATGTAAACGCGTGTGTGTGTGACACAATGAAGTGTGGGGTGTTGTGGAGCAAAACAGAACAAAGACCCAAAATGTGCAGGTGATGGCTGGGGTGAGTCCAGGCGGAGTGAGAGAGAGAGAGCGAGCCAGAGCAATAATAGGGTTGGGCTTTTCTACCCTGAGAGCGTCAGGCCCAGGTGCTCTCAATCTGGCTGGTTGAGACACAAAACATATTAGCTAACGTGCGTGTAAGGTAAGGCAGTGACCGTCACAGTACAGTACACCATACAGCAGCATCCTGCAAAATCCTTACTAATCTGCTGCAGGACATAGTTCACAATAAATACATTTATTCAAAGATATTTTTGGGTGATTTGTGCCAAGAGGCAGCAGCCAGTTTTTAACAATGTTAGAGATATCCATCCATCCATCCCTTATCTATACCGCTAATCCTCACATTCACACCTAGAGGCAATTGAGAGGCATCAATTAACACAGGTTATGACAGGGGCTAAAGATAGAAATTTCTTAGCAAAATGCATGACTGACTGTGTGATACATGTAATTCAATATACAGTATGTTCATGTGATGATTTGTATGCTGAGGGGTGGGTGGTCTTGTAAATATTTGTATCTGCCAAAGGGGGGTCCGGCAGAACAAGTTTAGAAAGCACTGAATTAACCTAACGAGCATGTCTTTAGACTGTGGGAGGACGTCAGAGTACCCGGAGAGAACCCACCATGTACGGGGAGAACGTGTAAACAACACACAGAAAGGCGGTGCAATGCTCGATTAACCTGTGTGCTGTTGAACAGTAGTTAAAAAGAGTGGCACACAATCAGATAAAACACTCTGCTCGTAATGAGAGTCTTGGCCTTAATAAATGGCGTTTTCATCTACAAATCAAAAAGCTTTGGTTACCACTGGTGCCTTGCTAAAGGGCACCTCAGCAGTACTCAGGAAGTGACCTGGCTACCAGATAAACTTCCATACTTAAATCTGCACCGGAACTTGTACTGGCGATCCATCTGTTCCCAACCCAAGTCCCTACAGACTGAGCTACTGCCGCCCCAAATAGTTATTTTGCACGAGCTATAAAACATGAGTCACAATGGTCAAAAGAGTTTTGAAATCTTATGTTAAAAAACAGGTCTTTAATGCCGTGATCAATCCTTCAAAACCAGGAGGAAAGTTTTCAAGCTCACTCAGAAATTAGTTTCCCTAACATCTGCACTTTTATAAGTTTAAATATCCTTTTCTTCCCGATATTTGCAAAAGAAATCAACACAAATCATCAAAATCTTACAAATTGATAAATTATTTTTTAATAGATGCACACATAAAAAATGTTCCTTTGATTTAACGATAACTGCGTCAGGTTTTCTTGACTTCGTATTTTAAACTAAATAGAATTAAGCAAATAATGCAGAAGCAGGGAAACTATAAAATAAACTTACATTGGTGAATAAACATTCATACCAAAAGGCAGCTTCACAGTGGTATCAAACAATGCCAGTAGTTTGGATCTGTCTGAGTTACTGAGGTTTTATAAATCTCTGGACACAATGTTCCAGTCTCTGTGAAGAAAAGACTCTCCGAGCTCACTAGACGCTGATTTCAGTGGGACTATTTCTTCTCTAAATAAGGTTTTCAATTCTTTGAGCAGCAGAAAAGAAAATTACATTCACCTTGGTTGTATTGGGGTGAACGCAGGACTATCTCAGAGACAGATGTCTTTTTAACATCAGCGGATAAAACTTCATCTAGCTACAGTGATAACCTGGAGGAGTTGAGGTGAATGAAACCTTTAGTTCAGAGCTTTGTCTCGGCGCTGTATTGATGGAGTCACTCTATTCTCTTTTAAAGACAATAATGATAAAGAAAAGTGACCGAAGAATCCAAAGAGAGGCGGAGAAAGCATGGAGTCCAGGCCCACAGTCCGCAGTATGAAGATCAGAAAGTGTCAAAGCACATTTAATGTACAGACTGATCCCTAAAGTAATAACAAGGATAAAAAAACTATCTGAAAACCTGACTGTTCTAGTTTTTTTTGTTGATATTTACCAACTTGATATGTAAAAGTTGGGCTGCAAAGCTGCTGTACAATAACCGTAAGGTACCTTTGAGTCTGCCTCGTGTAACTACATTAAACGCTCCAGGAGCTCCAGTTGAACTTGAATGTGTCAAACTGTTCATGTGTAGCAGGGAAAGGGCAAACTTTGCATAAATAAAGGTTGAAAAAAAATCCCATAGAAGCCTCTTTTAAAATGCTCTCCTTTTAGTCAACAACGCCTGCACTGTACAGCAGAGGGCAGTGTTGTTAAAGAAGTCTGATGGTTTTGATTTACTGCGTGAATGACTGCAGAAACATACAGTAAGCACGCCCTTCAGGCACAGGAACGACTCACTGGAAGAACAAAATAGGCAGAAAATAAATGCTGAATCCCAAGAAATCAATTTGATAGCAAATCTCTCCTAAACTATTAGCAGGATTTAAAAAAGATCTTTAACCTCTTCTTCAGCAACCTGTTGCCTAAAACTTTACAACACTTGAGAAGTGTGAAAAAAGTTTTGAAGCAGTTTGGAGTTGAAGTATTCCAGGTTGTGATCCCTCGTTGTCCAGCTAAAAGCACTGTTACTGCTGTCATTAGCATGCCAAGTCAAAAACGATGACCTAGACATGCTAAAATGTTCTCCCCATTCCTCTGCAATGACCATTTCATTTTACAAAGTTGTCCATTCAGGCGTCTCTGCTCGTCAACATAGTGGGAGCGCTAGTTTGGTTACGTCTGCTATCGCACTAATCTCATGTAAACAAAAGTGACTGCATGGCACAATGACGTCAAACCGAGGAGAAACCGGCGCACAGTGTGACGTTAAAGCCCACAACTCTGTTTTCCCCGTCTACACGTAAACACCATAAACAGAGTTTCAGAAATTCTTCACCTTGGAAGGAGTTTTACAAAAGGCGTGTTTTTAGAACGAAAGGCCAAAACTCACAGAAAAACCTCCGTTTTATCTACTTGTTTTTCAATTGAATTTGGTGGTGTTTATGACGGTGCTTAACTCTGTTTCTGAATTTAAGAAAAGCATCTTACCTTGATTGGATAGGACAGCTGGAGAGAGAAAGGAATTGTTGGGAGGAGAGAGTAGGGCAACATGCAGCAAAGGGCAGAGGTCAGGTTCGAAAGCCACAGTCACTGCGAAGAGGACTATAGCCTCGACGAGGACTATAGCCTCTGTACATGGGGCGCACGACATAACCACTAGGCTTTTGGCTCACCAACAGTAAGTGTTTTTATCCTACATATTCAGGCAACATTATACTTTCACCTTACATCATGCAAAAGTCAGTCCACAAAACTGTGAAAGATTGGTTGTTCCCCAGTAGAATTTACGTCAAAAGCAATAATAGCATTTTAGATTTTAGCTTTTTGTGTGAGAGCTCCCGTTAACCACCCTGAGGCATGAGTCATTTATCTTTGTTGAAAACTGGAAAGTCTTTGAATACTTTAATCGAGGAGTCTAAAATGTCACCTCAACACTCTGAAACTTAAAGCACACAGAAACTGTTCTATTTCCTTCTCTATCCAGAGTTACTTTTCATTCAGTTAATTTGTCTTTTCTTTAAATACATTTGCAAACCTCTGACTCAAGACTAAAAAGTCTGAATCACCGGTCGGGGAGGACGGATCCCAAAGGCAGTAAATGTTTAAACTCCAGCAGGAGAAAGTATCCTGCCATTAGGTGAAAAAGTGCTTTAATAACATTTCAACTTCAGAGAAGACAACATAGATCCTTCTCCTATATCCTCCCTCGCTACCTTCTCCGTTCCCTTAACTAAACCCTTGTTTTAAGTGTTGTTCACATCACTGCCAGCAGGTGGTAGCGCTGTACAACTCTACTCCAGAATGTGGCTTATCCTTTGATTTCCCTCCACAAAATAAAATGTCTTTCTGTATACTGGAATAATTCCATCATATAATTCACTTTTCCATAACTGCATGTGGTGGTTGGATTGACTTTTATGAAGCTCTGGAGATTGTTTCTCTCCAGCTAAAAAGATTTGAGTTTGAGGGCTTCAAACTCTTCAACATCAGATGGCTTTTGAGACTTTAAAGCAGACCTTCATGACAGTATGAGTCACCATCACACCTCTCGGGATTTCATAGTCTGAGTCGCATATATAATCAATACAAGTCAAAGAAGCGTGCATGTCATGAATTGATTATTTTTGTATACTCTGTTCAGATATTCTGCATTGAATAGATATTATTGTGAAGAATGCTGCTGTAAAATAACCTTGTGTTGTCTCCTGTACAAGTTTCTACACAATGAAATGAAACAGTGAGAGTCAAAGGAGGTACACAAGCTTCAGAGCTCATGTATCATCGGCCCATGATTAATAACTGATTTATTTTAATCACAGCCTCGTACGTTCAGAGTGCCTACTTACACTGACAGTGTGAGGCCTCAGGCTGTTCTGGATAAGTTACAATGTCAAGGAGAGCTACAGTAACTCTACGTTAGATTGAGCCCCGAGCATCATGCTGCTTTCATGGAGCTCGTCATGCAGAAACAAAGAGGTTACAATGATCCTCCTGTGAGTGAAAAATACCCACAACAGCCAGAATGTTCTCTTAGATAACCAGGAGGTTAGAGTTTTTCTACAACATGCAGTCAAGTCAGCCAGTAAATGCGTGAGCCCCTTTAATTTTAAAATAAATCGAGGAGATGAAGAGTTGTCTTAGTGAAATGCTGCTGTGTGTTTCACCTTCTGGGGTGGTCCAGGCCCGATCCTTGATGCAGACATTTACAGCACCTCTAAAATTGATTGACAGATCTGTAAACAAGAAGACCAGCTCTAGTTTCAGACCTTTGAATCGCTGCCAACACCCAAGGCTCCTTTCAGCTACTCAGCAGTTTGCTGTTTGGTGGTGAAACATGCAGACCGATCTGAGCTGTGTAGGTGGTTTTCAAAATAAGGACTTAAGACTTGCACCTGAAATGTAACAGGTTTTCACATATCAACTTACATAAATAACAACACTTATGTTTCCATATTTCATTGATTGATATCACACATTTTAAATCAGCTGCTTCAAACATCTGCGTGCTTTAAATATTTAGACTCTGGAAAGACTTAGAAAGGACTTATTAAAGACTAAAGTCTGACACTCTGTTACATTAATATGAGGGTACAGACTCTAAGATTTTACAAATACCCTGCAAGGTCACAATTAACAACCACATTCCTGTTGAATAATAACCTTTCCTGCCTCAAACAAGTAGTGAAGCTAAAATTAAGCACACCCGCTCTGCTCCCTTGAATGCAGTGTTTTGTGTTATCTGCAGTGATTAAAGGTGCACTCACGCAATGCAATCCGTACTATGCCCAAGCACGTTTGACCCCCAAAGTCCAGTTGGTATAACTAGTGTGAGTGCTCCGTACCGTGCTCAAGCACCATACACCTCCTTGGCCGTGAAACGGTTGGAACGGTTGCTCATGCACGAGCAAAGGCACGGGAACGCAACGCGACATGACGTATAATCCATCCCCATCTTGCTTGATCAAGAAATCCAGGATAAGAGGGCCTTATCTGACCAAAACATCTCAAAATCAAGGAAGTGGAGTGTTTTCTTTGGTGTGTGTGAGTTGATGTTGTAAATCAATCAAAAACACTTTAAATGACAAAATGATAACTGAGCATTGTGTTCGTTTTTATCGTCTCTTTTGCATGATCGGATCTTGTAGCGCTCGAAAAAGTGTATATGAACTTCAAACAAATTATTTGTTGTTGACAAAGCTGACATCAGAAGTCCCTCTCGCTCAAGCAGGGTCGTATTCCAAATGTTGGACTATCTTCAACAGGCCAATCAGAGGGCGTTTTTGCGCTTAGGATGCTGAGTGCTCCTTGAGTACAACCATGGTTTGTATAGAAAATGGCCACTGACAGCGCAAAAAACCTAAACAGCTGTTAGTGGACACAGGCCATGTCTTGGGGAGGGATGTTTAATTTGCTTTACTGCTTGTTATGCTCTTGGAAATGTTCCTTTGCAGAGAACTGGCCAACGTATGTGAGCAGAGCACACACAACAGGCTTCACAACAGGCTTCGCATTGGATGGTTGCAATTTATCATTATCTGAACATCAGAGCAGATCTGTCAGTTTTTGCAAATTGCAGGCCGCCTCAGCAGATGTCTATCAATATAACGACTCTCATGACCCTGGGAAAGTTCAGGCTTAGTACGCCTCCCACATCCACGGAACAAATTACACTCTGCGTGAATTAATTCAACTCCATTAAAAACCTTCATCGACATCTGCCGCTGCAGCGATGCTCGGCCCTGCTTGTCTTGGCCTTTCTCCAGCCAGACGCCTCTTCAATTTAACTCCAATTTGGAGTTGGTGGATGTTGGCTGACAGTTTGAAACTTCTCAGTGGGATGCTGACGAGCGTCTTCACTCCTGCTAAAGGAAAGTCATTCTCTCGTCTGGACAGCGTTGCAAATTGCGTAAAAAGCCGGTCCGATCAAGATAATGGCTTGTGAAGGAATGAGATTAGCTCCCTTTGTGAGAAATCTGATTGTGTGGATGGGACATTGGCATAACAAGTGTGACCTTGTTGCAGGGGCCAGCTGAGAAAGTAATTAGGCCTCACATATGGGCGGCATTACCGAAGCCTTCGGCATTGGCAGTGAAGGGAACAGACATGTCAGAGCTGTTTATGTCACAGGTGAGGCTGTCAGTGTCGGCTGTGAATGGTAACCGTGGTTACTAAGAGAGAGACAGCAGAGAAAGACAAACGACAACGTTGAGAGATTAAAGACTCAGTCAAAGTGTTTCAACTTTTAAAATGTTCCTTTCTATTGAAGCCACTGGAAAGCAAATCCATACAGTGACAGCCTTTTAAAAGTATAATTTATAGTCATTGTAAGAGGAAGTTTGGTGCTAAAGTCTTAAAAGTGTTAAGTTTCATGTAAAAAAAACAAACATGTTTAAGCTAGCTTAGCTTCCATCAAATCGCGGCTAACGTTAGCATTCAGCCACTTCCAAGTTATTGTTTACGTTTGATAAACACAGATAGAAAAAGGCATGTATTAATTTAAGATATTCACGTTCATTTTGGACATCATGTATATAAAAGCACCATTCACCATGCAGGTCTATCTTCAAGCTCCATAGTTATTTTTACATTTCTGTGTCACTGATGCAGTTTAATGCCCACTTATTTACTTTGGCCGCTAGTCTGACGAATTGTCCAGTATCCCAAAAAGGATTTAAAAAAGCACAGAAAATGAATCCAAAGGCCTATTTCCACCATGCTGAGGTTAAAATCACCGTCCTGTATCCCGTACAGTAAACATTGTATTTCTAGCTAGCTAAAGTGAAGCTAAAATAAACATCACAAAAAAGCTCTTCTTAAGTAGTGAGCTAATAATGCAATAATTATGCTTGTTCAAATGTCAAAAGCATCTATCATTTGTTTCACTAATGGCTGCCTCGATGATCCTATAGTTTATTTTTTGCATGATTCTGATCTGGAGATTAGGACTTCTTACTCTGCACCTATCGCCAAGATCTGTGTTACATTACCTCTGTTTGCATGGCATTGTGGGAGTTTTGGAGTCTGCAGCTAAAATCACTCTATGATGGCCTTATAGAATCTTACTTAACCTGTACCTTTAGTATACAGAGCACTCTAAAAGTTAGGAAAGTTAGTGGAGAGTTGGGATGCAATCTTTGTCTTAAGTTAAACAAGCAAACAGAGATTCTCTACATAATGTTCATAATAAATGCCAACTGTGTGCTACTATTGATGGATCAATCCTCCCGTTGCAAAGATCAGCCAGCAAGAAGGCAACACCAGACTGAATCAATGCCTGGAACTGTCTTTCCCTCTGGATATTAGGAGAGAGATTTGCTTACACAGTGGCAGGGATTGCAATGATACGGTCATTCTGGCATCTGAGATGTAAAGCAAATAAAGCAATGATCAGATACCACAGCCTCCAGAGTAGATACGCTGTGTTTCAAAGCCTGTATCTGTAATCTACTGGTCTGGACAGCTGGCTGAATGTTGCAGGGTGTTTTCACTTAGTGGGCCTCTTTCAGATTTGTTATTATGAGAACTCCAGATTGGAGGCTCACATAAAAAGCTCAATAAGAGGCCTTTTAGACCACCCTCCTTCACTTATCTGCAATACTCTGCTACCGAGGGCCTTTTATTGATTATAAACATAGAAGCTGATGTGTCTGTTGGTAATGTGTCACTGGATTTCATCTTTTTATGTTCTGAGAAACTAATAAGAGCTTTGAGATGCTGGTAGAAATATGCTGCATGTTGTGACAAAGAAACCAAAATGCCTCATTACAGCTCTGCTGTCATCTTTATCTATTTGAAACTGCTGACTAAACACATGTTCACATGAACACGCATGCAAACATGATTCAGTGGCTCTGCCTCTGCAAACACGCCAAGCATGTATACCTCAGTTCTCCACAGAGGCTTGTAAAGCGAGGCTGATTTCCAAAGACAGATCCTCACTCTGTGGTATGCCCTGACAATGTAAACAGTCTTCATGAGGAAGATGAGCAGCAGTAGTGGTTGCCCAGGGTGGAGAGACAGATAGCCTGTGCAGCGGGCCTTCGACTGGCTGATTGTGTCTTTGCCTGCCTGTGATAATTAAAATGACTCAACCTCCCCCTGCTCCAGTCACAGTGGTGGCATCGCAGAGGCAGCGGCAACAGCAGAGCTGTTATTGCTTGTCCTTCAGCTGAAAGGATCGTGTTGGCCGGAGAGCTGAGGGCTTTTGTTCTGAAAGCTGAAAAATCTGGTGTCCAGCCTGGGTGGTTTTTAGCGAAGCGCCCTGGGAAATGAGTTATCTAAGCGGAGCATGCAAGAAAAACCCTGACATTAATCTTTAATTAAGGCCTTTACAATTTCGGACGACATGCCCGCGAGTCTGAGAGTTCCTGTAGGGGATAGATATGAACAGTGGGCAGTGGAGAGGGCCAGGCAACATATTATTTCTTGTGCTGGGCTCATTTTGTCTCATCAAACTCAAGGATCCGTTGATCCGCTGAGACGTTGTCCCGCCTTCCTTTTCTGCTATTTGGATCACGAGACGCCCTGTAAGGTAAGCTTGGCATTGAGACAGAGCTGGTTTTTTTCCCTTTTTGGGGGAAATAGATAAGAGTCCCCTGAGGTAGCAGTAGTGAATTTGATGAGGAGTGTAGCTGCTTTGTTTTCGACAGTCATCCAGATTGCTAAATGTTTCACAGCTCTTGATGAGAGTCTGTCTCAATACTGTTTGTGGTAACACATCAAGGTGACTTTTTTTTGGTTCACACATTGTGTTCCCTTCTTTTTTTTTTGTAATTGGTTGTGGGTCTCTCGTTGAAAGAGCCAAATGATAAACCTGCTGGTAGAAGCAGCATGCCACTGAAGCTTTTTCCTTGTTTTGTGACAGCTGCTGCCTTTGTGATGTTCCACAAACCCCCCCATGGACACAACCTGTTTTATTCTGGCTGGAGACTCACATGAAAAAAAGAAAAAGCAAGTCTCCCATGAAACAAAATCAGACTTTTTAATTGTTTATGATTACTCCTCTCGATGTTCCCAGAAGGATGAAGGCATTACAAAGCTGAAAGAGGAGGTTTAGTGAAGAAGGGACTGAGGAGAAAGTGGCAGCACATCTCCCTGCGGCAAGATTTGTTCACTGGCAACAATGAGAGACAGATGGGAGGATGGTGGTGCTAGCATGAGGAGGAGGAGGGGGTTCACACCTTTGTGAGGCAAAGCAATTGGGAGCGATTAAACCCTCATTCGCTGAAGGGACGATGCAGTCGGAGGAAGGAGCCGGCTCCAACAGCGCCTGCAGCAGTGTTCCTTTTATCTCCACTCCTCACGAAGACCCTGTAAATGCCATGGGAGTAGTTAAAGTGAAGCACACAGCGTTCTGCTGGGCTGCTTCACTGTTAATACTCAACATCATGACGGCAAATGAAAAGAATTCCTCGGCTTTTCTGCACCACTGTAATGGATCATATATGCAATAAGAGTGCGGCTTAACCCGTGTAATTAAACTCCTGACCTAGTCGGTTATAACTCGTCCCTTTTTTAACCACATGGATCGGCTCAAACCTTCTGCTGTGCATGTGCATATCCTACTTTACTTACCTTTGATTTGCCCCAACCTGGAAACAAATGATGATTGAATGCTTGACGTGCTTCGCCATTTCCATCCCAGATTTGGCAGATAAGGATGCATCCATTTTCATTCCCATCATGAGAGCGTTTCAATACCCAGCGGCACACGGCTAGCTCAGGCCTCTCGGTATGCTTTGTAAACTGGCGGCTCATCAGCCCGAGAGCACCTGAACACCGAGGGGCCCCCTCCATCATCGCCAGATACACAATCACAGGTTCCTCGCCAGGTTATTACGAGTCATTCATCACCTACGCCTGCTTCGTGTTTGTCTTTCGTCAGCTCAATACTTTTAAATCCATGTATTTACTCGTTTGTCTCTTCATTGCACGTCTTTTCAGCTTTTCCAACGTGCCTTTTATCTCCCCCACTTCTATTTCCCCCTGCTCGTCCTCCCCCCCTCCGCCAGTGCACCTGGCTCCTGTGGGTACAAAATGTACTAATCAGGAGCTATTGACAGGCTTTGATGACGCACTGGTGTGTGCTTGAAAACATATTGCTCGTGCACCTTGAGAGAAGAAGCGGCCAAAAATAATTCAAACCGGCCGTGGTCGTTGTTCTTTTGATTTCTATGCACACGGCCTCTTCTTAATAGATGGATCGTTAATGTGAAGCGGAATTTAAATCCCAACACAGAGACAAATTCCCAAAGGCACGAGAGCAGGACAGATCAAAAGGCAAATGAGGAAATCCACACAATCCGCATCAGCCCCGGTATCATGTGGGGTTTGCCCTCCTGTGCGGATACGTGCTGCCAGCACCATGGCAACCACGGCAATTGATTGGTCGACGTGGCCCGCTGTGCACAGTGCAGATCTTGTTATGTGGGATATTGGTTTTTTACTTGCTACCCCCGGCCCCCTCACAGTGTGCATTAGCCGTGGTTTCCAGGTACCCGGCTGTCATGTACGCTTACCTTCCCTTTGGTTCTGGATGACTTTGAAGGACAGGAGATGGAGCGAGGCGGGGACCACTGTGACAAAACGCTCAAGGTCTCTGAAATGGTGCAGGTGCTGTGAAAGCCTGAAGGTGTTAAATTGAAAATGAGACTCTATTATCAAAAGAAGTCATAAAGCCTTTAATAACTGTGATTCTGTTTACAGATATTTCCCACCAACTTCTTCATTTTCTTCTCTATCCATTATTTCTTCCATCTATTTGTATGGTTGTGAAAAAGATTATATGCCACATGCTCATTGTTAAACACCTAATTAGCAGCGGGAATCAAGCATGACACTGTGACGGCCCAATCTGTTCAATTAACAGATTATATGTTTCTCTACGGGTTGAGGAAAATTCTCTGAATCTGCTGCTTTCATGAAACTCTTTCAGAACCAACGGGAGGTCTTACAGAGTGAAATACTTCATATTAGTCGGGTGAAATGTTGAAACTAGTTTCCCACCAATGATCTAAAACCATTCAAACACAATCAGGAGTTAATCTTGTTGTCGTTTGCAGGTAATTCTTTGTAAATAACACAAATTAAACAAAATGCATTTACTTCTGTGCTGCAGGGAACTCCAAGTTGACTCAATACTTCTTCCATATATATAATGAACAACCCTAAATGAACAGCCTGAACTATGAGCTAAGACTTTTCTTCACCCAATGTCGTATATCGTTACCACATTTGTCACTTTTATTAGAGACATTTCTTGTAAAATGCTCGGCACTGAAGGTTGACAGGCACTACTGATGCTCATGTGTCCCTTTACACTGGCAGTAAAACTCACAAACCTGTCGAAATATATATGTTTTTGTATCTTCTTGAAAGTGTTGCAGGTGCAAATATGCTAATTTTTTCTTGCCAGAATTTTGCAACCCGTACAGGTGCGCTGGACACTTGAAATGCATATGATGGTTAAAATCTTACGTCCACCTCTTGTAGAAAATCAGACAATCCATGTTGTCAAAAAACAAATCCTGTAGTAAGTTCTGTGTAATTATTTTCACATGTTGTAGTGTGTGCATGCTTGAGATCTGCTAAGATTATCCTTATGTGTGAGCCATGTTCTTCAGTATAAGACGTTTTGCTTTATATAAAAAATGCATGACCCATCTTGACAAATACACAAAGAGTATAAAGTATCCCTGCAAGCCCCATTCTCACACCTTCATTAAGCATGCGGTTAAAAAAAAGCAGAACCCATATGAATATTGAAATGAATAATGTATGTTTTTTGCTTTTGGCTACAGCGAGATCTGAGTCAAACAGGGTTGCTCTCGCTGCAAGTTTCAAGGAACTGCAAATGTCAGTAATGGTTTCTTTCTTTCATTTCAAATGTACGCCATGAGTGCATGTTCTGCTTTTTATTTCTAAACAGTCAAATCAAACATGATCAAGCAAAGACAACAGGGACAACATCTTTGATTCGGGGTTATGTAAATATTGTTTTGTATTCCTCAAGACATTCAAACCAATATTCAAGCCCTGACGCCGCAGACACAAATTCAATATTTTGAGCTCCCCCGAGCCCTCCTGCCTACAGCTCCGTCTCAGCAGTCAATGCACCACAAAGCTGGCATCCAATCCTTTAATCTAGTTTCATTTTAAATACAATATATACAGTACAACATTTGAAATGATACGTGTAAAAAAATATATGTCATCTTACAATACAGTACCATTTAGAGAACAGAGAAAGTCAAACAGACACAGGAACAACATCTGAACACACTCGCTCCACTGAACGATAAACAGCACGTGTGAACTCCAAACCTGTTGTAAGGTAGTATCGGTACGCTTCTACATACGAACCCAGTACATTATCATGAGTAGAAGCTGAACAATACGTCATAGATCCTGATGTACAAAAGGAGTTGTTTTATCCACTGAAAAATGCTTTTGTTCATGCACTTTGTACATGCTCCACTGGAAGACAGCTCACATTTCAAATAACTCAGAATGCTACGTGTTGTATTCACATTCATCACTTGCTTTGAGCTTCATTGTTCAGACCCTTACAGCCAATATAATGACACGCTGCCTGCAAGTGATCCACACACATCTTCAATTATTCTCACAGAGATCTGCCTCTAAAGCGTTAACTCTTACCAAATGGACACCAACTGTAGAATGATCATGTATAACTTATATACGGGAGGAAAGAACAGTTTTTCCTTTAGTATTAAGTGAAATGTACAGTATAAATAATCCTGTTCACACTGTTCACTCAAAGGCCCGAGTATGGATTGAGGTTTCTAAACATGCTGCCAATTGCAAAGAATGCTGTGTGCAGCACTTTGCTGACATCTACTTGAAGAATTTATGCAGCTTTTGTTGTTATCCCCTAGATGTAAATCTGTCCATAAATCTGCAACGTGCAGCTAGTTTTGGCTGGCATCTTGTTTCAAATAAAGATCAGACAGCAATTTCTCCTCCAGCTGAAAAAAAAAAAAAATCAGCCTCACAACACGGTTGCTCTACTTGGGCATGAGGCGTATCAAAGCCATCCATTACACTTGTAAAACAGCTAACTGCCCTGCGGTGACATCATGGGTTTATAGCTCATAAGCAGGTAATACTGGAGCTGAATTGGCACCATGGTGTGCATCGTAAAGAATACCACACGCGCAGCACAATGTAGATTGTGTTTCCGAGCATCATCCATTCAGATGAGATCCCCTCCGAGGAGCTGATCCATGCAGGTCACGGAGACAGTCACCAAAATGAATGGCAACATTTCCGGGCGAATGGCGAGGAAAAACAATAAGTCGTTTTGTGAGGTGGTGGGCATTCTAATTTCATTCCAGATAGCACATGGGGGACCTGCTGAAGACGGATTTCAAAGTTGTGCTACAAGCCAATCTGCGAAAGGCCTCGATCTGTGACACTGAACGAGACCTTGAGGGAAAACACTGAACAGGTGGCCAACAGCAACAGAGCTTTACAAAACTGTCGCAGCATGCTTAATGACAATCTGCTTCCACCACGTGTTCCTAAAGAACGTCAGTAGTATGTAAACATTTACCTCTTTATTGCATTTAGTGATTCTTGACGACGTTTCAGTGTAGAAACAAATCAGTCACTGAACATTGCTCACCAACAGATCCTTATTACAAGAACATGGGAAATGGAAATTTTCAAAGCACGTCTCAGAAATGCTTTGAGCATCTCGATGATGCTGATTTAACATGTGCAGCGTTAATTCTCGCAAATGTTTGCTGCTAAACATAAAGCAAGGTGGGGAATTCTTAAAAGGAACTTCAAAGGAAAGCAAAGTTTAATACCCCAAAGCAGCAGCAGACTGAACGAACCAAGAGCAAAGATCACAGAGAGGCAGCCATGTAGGAGCAGAAACATTGGGGTTGCGAGAGCGCAACATAGGGGAAAGAACGAATTGAGATCCTATAGCTTCAGGGGAGATGTTGTTTTGCTGGTGTAGAGAGCGAGGCAAACACAGACCAATTTACTGCGGGAAAATTGTGCTGTGGTGAAAAAAAAAAAGAGACCTAAGAGCAGACCTGGCCCATTCTTCACTGTGCAATCTAATCTGAGCTCTTAGAGAAGATGGGTGAAAACAAACATTGTTCTCTCGTCGGCAGCCCTGACGAAACATACAGTGCTCATAAGAGAGCTCAGCCCACTCACACAATGAAGAAGATGATTAAATGCGGGATGGAAAATGACAAAGAAAACTAAACAAGCTGTGTGTGACAGGGGTGAATATTGAAGGCAACAATGACCTCTGGTATGTTCTGCTGGGTTTTCAAGGAGGAAAATAATTAAGGGGCTAATGGGGACATGATGGTCAAGAAACCAGGGCTACACTCAATAGCAGTCATGAATAATAGCTAAAGACACCATGGATTTAATTTGATGGTATTTTCAAGGAGAACCTGTTTTGTCGAAAAATATTCATTCACACTTTTTAATAGCTATCCTTTCCGCTAATTTATAAACAATCAGTGGGTGCAAAATAGCAAGGAAAGAAGCTGAGATTAAATCAACCAAACAGCAGTTAATGAAGAGTCTACTGTTCCCTCAGTTAGATTAGTTTTCATTTCTGACATGATATCTTCTAACGTCATCAGACTGACGATGGGTGATATGATTAAATTAATAGGGTATAGATATAGTGAAATTGATATGGCTGATGTATGAAACAATCACATTTAAAATGATACACATTTATGTTAAATGCAATGAAAAGTCTTTACATGTGTGACAAAACCCCAAAAATAACAATAATCCTTCAAATGATTTAGCTTTGAGTCATTGGAAGGATAAGTCTAAAATGATTCTCAGTAATTGTCAACAAATCTCATGAAAAGTCCTACACCAAAAACGTTTCAGTCTGTTTCTCAGATAATGTCTGACCTCTATAACTTTGTCTGTGGCCGTAAATTAGACGTATACACATGGAGAATCTGACAAGGTGTGATAATTTCACCCCTTTCTGGACTGATAAGCCAATGAAAAGACGATGCAGAAGAAAAATTAGGTAGTAATTAGGTTAGGTAAAATGTCACGGTAAAATACCCAAAGACAATACCTGTTTCCATCCATCCATACATTTTCTTCAGCTTATCTGAGGTTGTGTCGCAGTGGCAGCAAGTTCAGTAAGTGATCCCAGACTTCCCTCTAAAAATCGACTATCAAAAGCTAAAACTGTTTGATAGTGTTTGATAAGACCAAAGTAAAAGTTTACATTTCTAGCTAATGGCAATGATAGCTCAGTGGTGGCTGAATGCTATAGCTAGCTGTTGTCTACAAGCAGCTTAAAGCTCCTGTAAGGAACTTTCAGGTAGTGTGAATTATGGCGCCCTCTGTGGACAAAGTGGGGCAGTGTATCTCTTAACTGATTTTCAAAGTGTATATGTGCAAGAAGGATTTACTGACAAAAAAATCATCCTTCTTTATTGTTTGATGCCATGTTTCTTGTCTGACACCTACCCTGCAGCAGGGGTTAAAGCCAAGTAAAATACCTTCACAGAAAGAGTCAATATCCTTTCTTATAGTCTTGTTTGCCTTAATAGATCATGAAGAGGCATCAATATTAAATTCAGACTGATTCACATCCAGCCAAAAACTCCTCACAGAAGCTTTAAGGTCTTTCAAAATAGGTTGTTTTGCCTCTAATGTTGCCCAATGTCACTCAAGATTTCTTCATTGTTTCCGGATATTGTGTAATCTTTAAAGCAAAAACTACATATTTGATAACCCATTAGCTACTCTAACCTTCAGATACTGTTGGTAGCCGCTGATTCCTTGGTAACATTACTGTTTGATTGTTGACACCATGAGATTGGAAAGGCGTACATTCTTGCTAATGTTGAGCTGTTAGCAAGGAAGGGATTAAATGCTAATGGTGTCAGCTGTCTCATTTTAGCTAGGTTATCATTTATGGCATTGTAGCACAAAATAAAGAGCATGATTCCCTCCATTTATACGCCTTACAATCTGGAACAAAGCAGAACCACAGTATTACAGCATTTGACCTCCTCCCATTGAGCTTGAAGCTAGAGTACAATGGCCGCAATGTGAATACAGTAACATTTGTTTTTTTCTACAACAGTTTTGCCGCCGTAGCTTTAAGCAGATATAACTCATCTGAAGGAAACAGTCGATTTCAGGACTAATTCAGCTCTAGGGTTAACACCACATGGAGCTCTGGTGAGATTTTACAGTAGGCTACATAAACGCGAAGTAATGAAGTTATATGTCACCCAATGAAATGGCATGGACAAGATGGAGGTCTATGAGAAAGAATAATAAGCTGTATCAAACCTTGGCTACATTAACACACTTCTTCTGGTCTTTTCATGAGATCTGTTGACATTAAGAATAATTGTAAATGAATTAACGCCTCATTCTGGTTCAAAGGGTCCAGCTCTATTTAGGATAGCTTTTAAAAGTGTAAATAAATAAAAGGCTTATGGAACGTTTAATAAAACATACGTTCGTGAATACTCTGAGGTCAGTTAAACAGTCTGTAAGAATGACTGGGAAGATGCTCCACTAAGGTTACAACTTGCAGGTATAAAAAACTATAGATTGATTTAGCAATCAAAATGAGTATCAATAAATACATACAAAATGAATAAATAAACCTGGAAATACATACATTAGTAAATAAAAAAACACTTTTCCTCTATGATATTAAGAGTCTTTCTGGATAGTCCTCATTGGCTGGGGGGTTGTGTAGTCCATAAACTTATACTTCTAATAATAAGCCATTCTTTCTGACTGGCTGTCACTACAATGCACACACACTCAATATCAAAGGCAATTTTGTGGTCTACATCTTGAACCTCAATGTTGCCATTTTTGAATTCCCCTAATGTGATATAAGAGGAACACTGTTTCCCTTTTTTAGTCCCAACTAGCTTCTCTCCTACTTCCAGAGCTCCATGGTGGAGAATGTCATTCTGACGGTCATCTGAACCAGTGGAAATCTTGATTTTATTAATTTTGGTGGATTTGTTAAAGACTATAACAAAGAAGTCTCCAGTGGAAGGAGGCTTCCCCCAAAAGTATTCGTCCACAGAGCTGTAAGCCTTTGTGGCGTCATAGTTTTCAAAGACGTTGATGTTTGTGTAAAGGCTGGCAGGAGGGTTGTCAGGAATGTCGATGGAGTCTTCCTCGAAGTCGTCGTCTTTTAGTTTGTTCTCGGCTCCTTTGTAAGAGGAGTAGTAGCCCATGTGCTGGAACAACGAGGGCTTAAAGCGGATCACGTCCTTCTGAGCCAGCAGACCCCTGAAGTGGATGAGAAGCCAGTCGCAGGGCATCTCCTGGTAGAACATGAGGAGGAAGTGAGCCAGACGAGGAAGGTCTCTGGAGTGGTACAGCTTCCCGATGTAGCCTAGCTTGGAGAACTCCAGCATCACCCAGTAGGAACCATCTCTGGACGTGATCACCTTCTTCAGCGCCGTCAGGAAGTTCCTGGAGCAGCGCACGTCGTCCTCTAACATCATGTAGAAGTGAGAGAGGTTTGTGCAGAAGTTCAGGAGGAAAGCGTAGTCCACGTTCTGCTTGGAGCGGAAACGAACCCGGTCGTCCGGGTCGTTGTAGTTCCTTTTTAACCCGTCCAGAGACGGATAATACTCCTCTGGGGCCTGGATCACCAAGAGGCGTCCAGCTATGATGTGATGAGCAAACTTTCTGGTGATTTCCTGCACTAAGTTTTCACACCACACCAGGTCAAAGTCTGCCAGGTGGACCACTACCACAATCTCTTTGAGTTCCTCGTAACTGGACTGATCAAAGATGGATTTGATCGTCTCTAGAAGGTAGTTTCCTCTTTTTCTTTTGACTGATGACAGTCCGATGGTGAGATACTCTGTGAACAAAATGACATCTTATATTTGAATAATGTAAACAGATAAACTTGCAAAATACAACTACTAAGTATAATTTGTAGACATGCAAGAAAAGGTTTAAGAAACCCATTCATTTTAAATGCAAGATTGTTCCTTTCAAAAAGATGTTCTCGCTGTATGAACATGAATTCCTATGAAGCAAGCTTCCTATTAAAGTGTTTAAGTGTACCTTGAGATGTGGGTTCTGTCAGTGGCAATTTAAGAGTCTATTGGGGCCCTAGGCAATAATTCATTGGGGGGCCCTCCAGCCAGCGTTCATCCCCATTATGTCTGCAAGTGTCCTGACACATACTTTCTTTTTTCTCTCCAAAGAGACAGATAATTCCTCTTCATTTTTCTCTGTTGACTTTCGTTGGCAAACTTTCACAGCAATAATACATGCAACGCTTAGCAGGGCAACAACAGTGAGTGCTGTCAGATACGTTCTCTACTGTCATTGCAAAATTTGCCCATTTTGAGCCATGCACTGCTTTATTGTAGTTTAAAGTTTGTAAGCCCTCAGGGGCCACGTATTGGTCTTGGGCCCCAAGCAGTTGTCTGCCTTGCCTGTTGACAAGCAGCACCCCTGGGTACTGTTTCACAACTTACTCATAACTTTACTACTGTAAGGCGTTTCTTGAACGGCACTATATAAATCTAAGCTATTATAACTTTAATTTGTGACAAATCAAAATACAACAGAATATTTTGTTGATACAATCAGGAATATTTACAATGAAAAAGTAATCAAAGATTCTTAACCAGATCTTACTGGAGTGGTTCAAAAGCAAAAAATAGTGTCTACATTTTGGTACACTTAAAAAGCCTAAAAAAACGTCATTGCTGTATTTTAAACAGTGAAGTCACAGCTTTTAGGCTTTACCATCCTTTCTTTCTCAAATATACAACGTGCTGATGCTCCTACAAGCTAAGGTGAAACGTCAATCCTTTTGAATCGAACACTAAACTACTTACTCTTGCGATTCAGCGGAGTCCCAGCGAGATATCGATAGGTTACATTAATAGATCCAGAGAAATTACTGAGGTCTCTGAAGGTGTGAACGTATCGATCTGAGCTCGGAGGGTGAACTGATGTCTCCCTAAGCTGCCTTTTATCCCCTTCCTGTAAAAAAAAAGAAGAAGAAAGAAAAGCACAACATTACTTCACATTTTTAAAGAATAGAGACAAATTAGAAAAAAAAAACCTTCGCACATCTACTTCACAAAACAGGTGCGTAGGAGAGCAATGTGTCCATCAGAAACTGTAAAAGATAAACTCCCGCACACTGTCTAACTTGAAAACAAAATTTTAATGGCAACGTTTCGGTACTAGACCTTCATTAAAATTTTGTTTGCAAGTTAGACAGTGTGCGGGAGTTTATCTTTTAAAGAACAGAGACAGAAACAGGCTGTCAACAAGAAGCAGGGGAGTCTTCTTGAATGTTTAGATTTCTGCTGTGAATAATTTACACGAGGTGAAAACCAGACTTTTGGTTTCTTAAACTCATCTCTTACATCTTGTACCCAACATGAGACGATATGTGTTTGGAAGTGACTGAACTAACCCTCAGCTTGTGGAGACAAAGGGAATATTAAAACCTCTCAAGGCAGTTTGCATAGCTGAGCAAATGGACTTAAGAAGAGCACCAGAGAGCTGCAAACACAGTGTACAGTACCGTTTAATAATTTAAAGAACAAACATGGATAATGTACTGCGATCACCAAGTTTGATGGCATCATGAATAAGAAATAAATCATCTGGATGATTTTCACTTTGGGTCTGCATTGTGAAAATTTAAAAAATGTCCTCTAAAATCAAGCAATATGAACAGGGCACATGGATAATTACAAGAACACATTTGGTTTCAAAGCTTATTTGTTCAAGTGTAGACATAAAAAAGACTAAGTAAGTATTTTATCTTAATTGCTACCTTGGGAAATACATAAATGTACTCACCAGCACGTAGCCATCTTCAATGTAGAGGTTCAGGAAGAGGAGGAAGGTGATGAGGAAGCCCAGGAAGGGGATGGTGGAGCGTTTCCTCAGACACCTCATCTTGTCCAGTGATTTCCACACCAGCCTCATGCTGCACGCGCTCTCACTGCGATCTGCATGAGAACAACATGAGAAATGACACGTTAGAGCAGCTTGCTTTGAATGTCGTCAGCTCCAGTCGCTGCATGTGAATAATTTGTCTCCTTTATCAAGCATCAACAGATTGTGAGGGAATTAATTTTAGGACCATACAACCATGTATGGTGTGATAATCTTCCACTGGGATCATAATTATTCTTCTGCACATTTCTAATGATGTGTGATAAAGAGTTTTTTTTTTTAAATCCTTTTCAGGGAAAGAGCTGGACCAAACGCACATGAGGGAAACACTAAATGCACTGCAGGATATAGAGGATATAGACATGCTCAATGGAAGATTAGGCTGATTTGGTTAAAAGCATCCACAAACCCCACGCTACAGGTATTTTTAGCTGATAGGTGTTACTATGGCTGGTGCCCAGTTCTCCAATAGTCCTTCAGGCTTCTTTTTGTCTATTAAGCTAAGACTTAGGCCCTTTTTAAAAAAATAAATATTTTTGGGCTTTTTGGGCCTTTATTGGAGAGACAGGACAGTGGATAGAGATGGAAATCAGGGAGAGAGAGTGGGGATTGACATGGGGGAAAGGAGCGACAGGTTGGATTTCGCGTTGAGGACTAAAAGCCTCCATATATGGGACGCACGCACTAACCAGTGCGCCACCAGCGCCCCAGGGCCTTTTTAAACTAGGCCTCTACATCACCTGATAGAGATGACTGAGGAAAAGAGCTACAGTCATGCTAAAGCTAGCTAGCTTATTAGTAACATAGCACTAGCAGCCATCCCAGCTTGATTTGATTGGGACCGTCCTGTTTTCAAGCTCGGTGTCCTGAGTCCCCATGTCTATAAGATAGATAGACGGACGGACAGACGGACGGACGGACGGACGGACGGACGGACGGACGGACGGACGGACGGACGGACGGACGGACAGACGGACAGACAGACAGACAGACAGACAGACAGACAGACAGACAGACAGACAGACAGACAGACAGACAGACAGACAGACAGATCCCCTTGGGGAAATTGACAAACAAACAAACAATGAATTGGACAAACAATAAAAGTCAATAAAATATATAAAACACTTATATGTCCCGGTTTTGAACAGTCCCTGTCCCGGTTTTAATTAACCAAAACAATACACCGTATATAATGTCAACCACTTTTGTTGCCAAGGCATTGCTCTTCTAACCAATGGAAAAACATAACTAATGCACCACAAGTCAAAGTTCAACACTGATTCATCTGTACATGTGTCAATCAATATCAAGGTTGTGGCTGTTGCTTAGCTAGCCTAGCTTATCATACTAACAGGACCTGCTGCATAACGACAGGTAGGCTTGCTGTGAGAGAGTGAGAGAGATGGAATGAATATGCTGCTTTTTACACACACTGTAAGTGTCTATTTTCAGTCGCCCACAGTGGAAATGCCAAAATTCAAACGAGCAAACACAAAGGGTGGGTACAGGCTGGAAGTAGCACTACTTCAGTGAGGCATACACAAGTAACAAACTCTAACGGGCTGCTCAGGAGGACGCCTTGTGTGACCAGTGCAGATCGATACATGTGGGTTGCAGTAAACTTAAAGTGTCCCGATTCAGAGGTTTAAAAATGTAGGCTTTGAGGCTAAACACAGATTATTTAATTGTTTGTGATAAAAAGACCTTAAGTCATAAACTTTATATCCATCTCTTCTTCTACACTGTTTGCCATTAATCCTCTAAAACTCAAAACCCTTTTTTACTAAACTTCACTGCTTCCCATACGTACTCCTCTCTGTCTTTGTAGGGAAGAAAACATTCTTATGATACGACGGTCAAAAGGAGACACTTCTGTCAGCTCTCATCACACTCCTTACTCCTCTTTGTTGTGCCAATGTGTCTTCTCTATTTGTAGATTATGGGCCATCATCACTAAAGGGAAAAGTCAATTCAATTTTCAATTCAGTTAACTTTATTTCCAATTTGTGGTCCATAGACGACAGAGATAAAAGATATAAAAAGGCTAAAGTGGAGAAGAGAAAGACACAAAGGACTATAAAATGGATGATTACTTTCATTCATCTCTTAATCCATCAATTTCTAATCTAAACTGGTTTGGATTTCTTTGTCGTTTTTATAGATTTTAGAAAATAAAAAGACCCATCAAACAGTCAGACAGATATATAAGACATGAAAACAACAGTTTCATGAAGACAGAGTTGACATTTTTAGATTAAACCTTAAAAAAACACCCAGTCCCCTCCCCTCCCCATCCCACTCCCCATCCCATTCCCCATCCCAATCCCACTCACACTCCCAATCCCAATTCCCATCCCACTCCCCGTCCCCATCATCCCCATCTCTGTCCCCATCCCCGATGTAAACAGCTTAATTTACATATATCACAAGGTTTATCCACAACAATGAAAGCTATATCATAAACTGCTTACATCTATAGAGTTATGCATCAGGCCCATTCATGACAGGATTGGCAACTCCTCATAGAAACTGCGGCCGAGATTGACAGTGTGTGGGGAGGGGGGCCTAAACAGCAGCAGCTGAAGCAACAGCCTACAGATGTAACAATGGAGTTGGTCTTTTCTTTGCCAGCAATTAGACATCAGCATGCGCATTTGTTCCACTGCTGAAAAACCCCAGAGATGCCTAATAGAATACAAACTAAGCTCTAAGCTCAGTTCAATGACCATACACACATCGATCACTCGCACCAGCAGTCAGCATCACCTGGGATTCTTACAGTCAATACCTCTTGTGCACGCTTAAAAACTGAAGTTAACGTATCCATCCTGTGGGGCCTGCTGTGTGCAATTTTAACCCCATTCTGCTTTCATATGACCCGCCATTATTTGTATTTTCAATATGTAGAGCTGCTGTCATACCACAACACATCAGACTTCCTTCATACTGACGCATACTGAGCTTCTGAGTGTCTAAAATTGGCACAAATGGTTCCAAATTGTCCGGTAAATACAAATGTTATATGAATTATAGAGGATGTCTTGTGATTTCTTTTACCATCATTTCTTCATTGTCTTCCTTGGTATGAGAATTAGCATTAAAATCCAACAACCTATTCTGTTCTATATATATATATATAATAGGTTTCCGGTAAATTGTAGAGTCTTGTACAACCTGATGAGAAGAATCATTATGGAGGATAAGGTAAGTCTTAGGTAAGTCTTTCTTCACAGCAGCTTCTATGTTTTTTCTTTGCTGGCAGTTTCCACAGGATCCGTGTGCACAGCGTTCCCGTGGCTTTGCTCCTTCCTACAGCACAAGCCCTACCCTACTGGGTCCTCCTCTAAAGCGTGAGTGGAGCCATGAGCAGCTGGACTCCCTGGTTCAGATGATCACAGAAGAACTACAAGATCATGCAGGAATATAGAGAACAAACAACAGGTAACGCTGTCTTTCCGAGGTAGTTTTGCACTTCATTTGGGGCCTGTTTTGACGTAATGTTGATGAAGTGATGGGATATATGACTGGGAGTCTGTGCATTGTGTTTTATTTTGAAATTGACCGGATGTACTATGCATTCCCTTGTCTGACTTCCTGTCTGGGTCGATGTACTCTGCTCAGCTTAATGCCTAATTGCAGCGGGTCGACAATAGACTCAGTGCTTATTTTGTGCAGAGCTGAGTGGCGCTGCTGGCACGTGCCAGAGACGGACCGCGGCGCATGCAGTGGAAACTCAAGCATTGATTAAAGAGGGCGCAATCCGCTTTCGTAGTGTGCAGCGCGGACGAAACAAGGCGCACACGGATCCTTTGGAAACCAGTTAGAGATAACTTGGCAGCATCAGCTCTTTACTTTTGTAAAAGTCAAACTATGTTTTCAAGACATTTCCAACAATGAAACTATTTTTTTGTGGGATCCAGAGGGAGAGGTATAATCAAAGAACTTTTCTGCTTTTCTTGAACAGGAGTCAGTCTCTTAGATTGGGATATTTTCTATGTCCATCCTGATGAAACGAGACAAAGCTATAGACTCTGGTCTTCATTTCAATTATTCAGTATGTGCTCAGAGCAGGAAGAGGAGGAGATGCTCATCCTGGTGAACATGCTCGCGCCTCCTGTTGCAGATTTAACTGGGTCTGAGATGTACTGTATGACAGGACACCTAAAACAACACCATTAATCCGATTTCTTGTCCGCTGTAGCTTCTTCGAGTATTCCTGTATATGGAAAAGGCATACATGGACATATGGATGACCGCATGAGTTCCCTGAGAGCATCCATTAACAAAAGGGGGACATGTGTGTTGTTGTTGTTGTGTTCATCCTTGTGGTATGAATCCATAGTGGAACCGCAGCAGTAAAATGGACTAAGTGTGTTTTAATGGCTGTGTCATCCTGGCAGTCACACACTCCCTCAGATGTCCCCGACACCATTTTTAGGGCACAGCACACTTCCAGCAGGCCGGGGCTGTTAAATATCCATTATGCACTATGCGTGTGAGTGTGTGTGTGTGTGTGTGTGTGAACTGGACCAAACAAACCACAACACTGGCCATCTCCTCGCTGATACACGGCAGCGCACTGTGCACTTAACTCTCATCAACTGTCACTCCTGCAGGCGTTTCTTCGTGAGAGGTTAAATCCTTTTAGACTGACATAAAGGGAACGTGTGGGAAGGAAATACTGTGATAGAACCTACGCACACAATCTGTTCTGACTTCACAAACTCAAGTTAATATCCATTGTTTAGGGAAAAATAGCCAAATCCTTCTAACAGCCAGCATTCCCAGTGATTTTTTACTACAGTTGCTCCTGGAACAGAAAGGATAAAAAAACTATCTCAGGAAAGTATCACCTGGTTTTGTCACACCACGGTTATAGTGCCTCGAGGTTTGGAAAATGGCTCTCAGCTGGAAATCTTCTACCCATCAATCCTTGACGTCACAGCGAGCCGAGGGGTTATTATTATGTTGCTGTGCAGAAAGATGACTACACAAAGGGCTGAAAATGAAATACAAAAACACTGAAGACATTTACCAAAGGGCTCTTGTAACCTTGAATCGTTTCCATTAAGGGCTTTCTACTATCAGGAATTCAAATCCGGAAATCTTTTTCTAGAGAGCCTTATATTTTATGGGAAATACTAAAAGATTATTACAATTTATAAATTAGTGTTTTATTCATAAGTCATTCTTTAAAGTGTTTGTTAAAAGCAAAAAAAAAAGTTGTAAATATTGAACATGTTCAATATCTATGGTCCTATCTCTTATTTTGTGCGGGGAACCACGAGGACAGCCGAGCACGCACTCCGTGAACTGTCAGGCAAACTAAATGTTGGCTGTTTGGGAAGGGAGCACAAAGACTGTAGCAAATCAATTCTTACTAACCTCCAGCTCTCCACGTCTCTATCCATAGTTTCACTTATTTATTTGTGAATTTTCAGTTTAAAAGAGTCCAAAAACTACCGCAATTCCTTCCTGCCTGTTGTTCGGCATATTTGTTTACTCTAAAGTCGTGTTTGACCGCAAGAAATTTCTTGCGATTTCCAGTTTTGAGATGCCGATGGCCGCTGCTTCATGCCGCCGCCGATTAAGCAGCGGGAGCGATTCAGGGTTTAGTGTCTTGCCCAAGGACACATCGGACATGTTGCTGCAAGAGCTGGGGATCAAACCCTCGACCTTCCGGTTGAGAGACGACGACTCTACCAACTGAGCCACAGCCGCCCCAGTGGAATGGAATCTGTTTGTGTATCAAGAGCAACAAAACTGTTTAATCTGGGTTGCCTAACGGATATGTTGCGTGCCACATGTACAGAGGCCATGGTCCACGTCCCAGCCGCCCTGGGTTCAAATCCATCCTCGCTGTGCTGCAAGTCACCCCCCCCCCCACTCTCTCCTCCCAACATTTCCTGTCTCTCTTCAGCTGTCCTATCTAATAATGGTAAAAATGCCCGCCCAAAAAAGCATTAATGTTTAATCTGTGATTATTTGTCATCATGTTTGGGGTCTCTTGATCTGTTAGGATTTTAAATATTCCTTTAGTGTGGACCAGCCTTTAGATACAGCACCATATCTCTAGAAAGTAGGACCCAGTTTTAGACATTTTTTTCGAAGCAATATAACATTTTTCTGTGCTCCAGGCGAACCTTTGGCAAGCTACTGTATCTCTGCCTTCATCGTCAATGTCCTCCTTGCTTCTCTGGCAGCACATATGAGCTGACTGATCCAGGTATTGTCTTCCTCTCCCCTGCCTCACCCCCCCCTCCCTCTAATGGTGAAATCTGACAGAGGCAGACTTCAAATGGAAAACAAGGAGCTCCCCAGTGAGGAGGAGGCAATTATGGTCTGGCCTGATGTGCAACCTAATGCCAAGAATTCTATATCACACAAACACACACATACACACAAAACAAGAGCAAAACAAAACAAAGGGCCTTCCATTCCCTCTCCATTCGTAATGGCTTGATTGCTGCCGAGTAGAAGCAGTCCTCCTGCATGCCAACGACACCACTTTTTGTTTTCGAGTGCTGTGAAATGGGAGCAAAGAGCAGAGGAGATGGGGGGGAAAAAAGGTATACGATTGAGCCGAGCTGCACTGACATGCCACGAACATGAGTCGAGCGCCACAGTAATTTCACATCCCATCTTCCCAAGGTTGTTCCTCTAAAGTCATTTCCACAACAGTCAAAGCCGGATGTCAGGAAGGCTCTGAGAGGACGCAGCTTGCCTGAGGAGAAACACCTGCAAACCTGGATCTGATAAAATCTGAATGGATTACTTTTTTTTTTTCTGCAAAAAATTGTTTGTGTACAGTATCAGCATAATGAATTCAGTCCTTTGAATGCTTGCAGGGAAGTGAGAGTAGCGGAATAATGAAGGTGAGATATGAAAATAAAATGTTTTCCTCTGGGAGTCTCAGGTACACACAACACTGAGTCCCTCCATGTGTTATTCAGAAATCAAAATAACCTCTTAACAAACACTTTCTCGCTTGCTTGAATCAACCTTCAACTTTCTATTCAGGCCGCTACGTTTTTAAAAAGTTAAGCTGCATTTTTCCTGTAATGGGAAAAACCTGGATGGGAAACTCATTGTGAATAAGAAAAGGGGAAAAGATTAATAAAATGGGTAGCGGAAAGCAATTCTCCCACATTTCATCTTGTTATCTGTTTTACATTATTTCCCCTGGGTATCCTGCACCTTGCAGATATACAGCTCTGCACAAATAATCAATTAAGCCTGCAGATTTGCAGGGATTCAGCAGTTGCTTTGTGTCAGGCCTTCAGCCACTTTCAATGGATTTCCTTCAGTGATAAAAAGCTGAGAGTAACAAAGGCTTCTGTTGATAACAAAATTGTGCCGCATGCTGGAATAATAAATCCCTTTATTGTGAAACGGCTGTTTTGTTAATAATTTAAATTGGTCAAACGGTTTACCAATTACTACATTCTTACAGCATGACACACAAAAGAATCTGTCATCTACAAAGACGTAAAGACCCTTGTAAGACATCCACGCCCCTCATGACAACACCAGAATGATCTTAATTATCTTCATGCAATGGGGAATCGACAATGAGTTTGTTATCAATGCATGCGATGAATTAGCTGTTGCTAATTCTGCTGGTCTATCCAGCATGTTCATAAAAGTTGATCATGTGTATGGACACTAATCGTAACCCTTTAACAGATTGTTTTATTGACCTACCCTATTTGTAGTTGATACCCTGTCATCTCCACAAAGCTAATCTTCCAGCGGGAATTTTCAGATTATTTCAGACACCACTCTTTTTTTTAGTTAACATCTGTGAGCTGTCAAGTGGTTGTCTAATCATAAAATGATCCCAGATGTGGTGTGCTTTTTCTGAACTCAGCTACATCACATCCAGGAGGCCAGACTGTTGTGCCGAGGACCCAAACAGATGTACCATCCAGCGACAGCAGCAGCATCCGCCTCCCCCTCTGTCTCCCAGTTCCGGGCCTGTCAACGCTGTCAGCAGCTTGAGCTCACTCACTCTAATGGAGGGAGGAGGTGTTGCGGAGGTGGCAGTAGAGAAGCGTGTGTGTGTGTGTGTGTGTGTGTGTGTGTTGAATGTGATGGGTTCCCTACGGACACACTGTCTAAGTGCGGAGCCCTTCCCTCCGCCGCCGCCACCACTAACCGCCACCGCTACCACTGCCGGGGCCCTCGAGGGACAAAACAAGCAGTCCAGTGACAACGGCACTTCCAGCTGTTCTCCCATAAGGCCACAGTGTGCAAGACAAGCCTTGGAGGGTTAAAAAAACCAAAAGGTCTCAGCACAATCAGCCTGTCAGACTCTCTGATACAGGAATATTTCTAAGCACCTCCAGCCAGCATTTCTATTCTGGACGGTCCCGGTGTCCTTGCTCATACAGGGAAAGGACAGTGCCTTGTTCTCGTTCCAGGATGTGTTGGACACATCAACAAAGCTCTTCAATTCATCAGCATTAATACTTGTTTTTTCCAGAGCAGCACTGGCAGCTACTGGAGTACGATCTCATGAAATACTGATCACTGTGCCACCCGTTGATGCAACCTTCAGAGCGATGGAGCATCAAAACATTCAGAAGAAACGGTTGCAGCCTGTCCTTTATTGCAGTAAAATCCCGATCATTCAGCACGAGCACTATTGAAATGTGACTGTAAATATCTTCCTCCCATCGTTCAATATTTTACCCACCATTTCATTACAACTTACTTGGCTTGAGAGGAAAAGGTCTCACATCTTTTATAGCTAGGAATGGACTCGTGCCATCTCTGGACAGCCAATCCTCGAGGCCATCAGGGATATGAAAGGGACACCACATTTATCATGGAGCACAAACTGAGTGCAATCAAAGCGCTTAATGTGCTAATGATGTGGCAACAAATATACCGCTTGCTTCATCAAAGAGAGCAACCAAGAGGCTGTCAGACTCTCTGCAGTTATGAGCTGCGTGCCCACCGCGGGACCAAGTTGAACAGGGTCAGGACAAAGCCCTTGGTGCTTTATGCTTTCGTCCCGGCTCTTAGGGTTGTACTTTCAGAGGAACAGGGACTTTGGGGTGGGCGTTGCTGCACTGAACATTGGATTGTTGGAGTACAGGTGTAGTTTTCCACACCTCAGCAGAAAATAGCTGCATTCCATCAAAAGTACCCATGCATGACTTTTAGTCCCAGAGGGTTCTTCTCAAGGGAATACAAGGTTCAAACTCAAACTTATTGTTGTCAGTGTTCAGAGAAAGATCTAAAAATTCACAAAGATTAGAGTCATTATTCTGCTGATGGCCTGGCGGTTATGTTGCGCTCCATGTACGAAGGCTGTGGTCCCTCAAGCACGCGGCCGGTTTGGGTCAGACACACTGCTCCTTTTCCACATGTCATGGCCCACTATCTCTTTTTACGTCCTACTTTGTCCATTGTCCTACATGTAGGACGGAGCGCTTCTTGGATTAAAAAGGTTTCAGGTGCTCTTTGGATTGGGATACAAGCAATCATAGAAGAAAAGAAAAAGGAAAACATTTCAAGGCACTCTCTTTAAACAATTAAAATGCCTTTATTTTACAGCATGGCTGTGCTGACCTTTAAAACATACTTTGATGTATTCAAAGTGTTCATCAGGACGTCAGACAGACCAAAAAGAAACGCTGAGCCATTTAAAGTGGTACTCCACCAATAGGAATTTTCCACTTGGAGCTGGAGTTTTAACCTGCTATTATTCTGCTTAGTTGTGAAGAAGTCTTTTGAATTTTGTAAGTACAGTCGACCATTTAGAAAAGTTCAGTGCTATGAGTCACCCGCCAAAGCCCATGCACTTTTAGAAAGTACTATCTTTTTCTGATTTTTTAAAGGCACTGGTCCCTGTAATGCAGTGTTCATTTTGGCAGATATCTTAGATGTAGTTTTAGACTTTCGACAAAAATGCTTTTAACCCTTCAAAGTGTTGGTCTAATTGTAGTCAATACAGAGTAATTACTTTTTGACAAAACATTTTTCTTCCTTTGAATAATTCAACAAGCCTATTACAGGTATCACAAATTGGTATCAAGACAATATGTTGTATAAGCTGTCAGTGAGGAGAGTTGTTTAGGTGTTTACATTTGAGGTCAGAGAGAAATATAAAAGCTTTTCACCGCTCCGGCTGCGATGAGCATAATGAGGACAGGAGACGTGAGAAATGATTCATACGTGGCCGAACCTCTACAAGGCCCTTCTGAGCAGTTAGCACTTTGACCCAGATTAGCGCTCTGCCAGGGGTGCACTAGGGAGGGATGGCGATGGAGGACTGCGATACTGCCTGTTCATTTCCACAAGAAAACACACTTGACGTGCGTACAAACCCCTGTGCACTTGAAAAACACATGTGGTCTCCGTCTCTACCACATCCCTGATGTGAAGCTGTAAAGATACGGTCTGTGATGTAAATTATTACCTCCATCTGAGGCATAAGATGATTAGTACTTGAATATTGTGATGTAGACTCTAGGGCAAAGGTTTTCAATTAGTTCTTTGTTTAATAACGTTCTGCTAATAGTCTGTGTGTCTCCTCGACTTCAAACTCACAAGCTGCCCTCTGCGCCCAGCGTCACATGTCATAAACATATGCTGCTCCATCCCCGAGGCTTTTTTCTACATTAAAAGCAAAGACCCACGTGAATTAGCAGACAACAGCCTGTCATCATGTCTACTTACTCCATAAAATTAAAAAAAAACTGGACAGTGGCTGTGAGCATGAGAGAGGATGAAAAAAGCAGGGGAAGAAAGGCCATTGAAGAAAAGGCCGGAAAGAGATCCCCTCTCCCTCTCCTTCTCACTCTCAGTCTCCATTTGTGAGACGGAGAAAAAAAGGAAGAGGAGACTTGGCTCTGCCTTAAAAGCACTTAAAAAGCCAAGGTCACCTCCTGGTCAAATCTGTGAAATGAGAAAATGGCTGAAGGGGCGAGAGGCCGGTGGCAGATAACATGAGAATGCACTATCTCCTCCCTCCACATTTAGTGCAGAGGAGGACGGGGCCCTGGCAGGCGTTTTCAAAAGGCTCGGTGTTGAAATGAGGACTGGAGACACAATACCATGGCCCAGTTTCACCCAGTATGACAGCGCATACATTGAAGTGCTCTTAGGGAATGAGCTTTTTTTGGTCAAGCAGAGAGTGGACGCCGAGCAGCTCACGCAGGACGAATTTGCATTTAATCACAACGGCTGAAAGTACTCAGGTAAAATTAAAGGTGCAACCTCCAGTTTTGTCAAGATTCATTAGCGTCATTAGATAAATGGATCTGGATATGCGGTGTGCTAATCCAATGATTCAGGTAAAATCAATACCTACAAAAATATTACAACTATCTCCCTTAGGAGGAAATGAGAGTGGGTTGAGTAAAGGTTGAATTGATGTCATCAGGAGGCAGGTTTTGGAGGTGAGCCACAGTCAATGTGTTATTTTGACACTGTGGGGTCAGACTTTCTTTCTCTTATTTATACCTACCAAATGATCTTTTCTCCAACAACGGGGTTACAGCTGTGACTCCTACGCTACAACTCAATGTGCTCAAACTTAGAAACCTTGTTTGCACACAGGAGTGGTGTCGACTGTGCTCTGACTGTGGCTTGCAATACCTGCAGCCTGTGTTTTAATATTGTGTGACTCAGCCATGTTCATGACTTGTAAAACAAACGTGCAACCACATAGCATTAAGTCAAAACCATCACAACTGGTTCAATCTTGTGTCCCAGACATTCAGAGTCGGATAAAGAAATAACAGCTCATTTGTTTACTTTTACTTACTCTCTGACAGCCAATCATGGATGCTGTCCAAATATTGACTTTAAAAGGTATAAGCAAATTAACCATCAGGTATAGCTGTAACTGTTTGCTACCTTCTTAACTGGTTACCATGGTTATTTATCTTATCTAACAGGAAACCTTAAACCCCATCTAAATAAACAGATACCTGTGTATGCATAAGTACAGAAACAGTGTGTAAGAGCCTCAATGCACTTCAAGATAATTCTGTGGTCAGCATGCAATAATTAAAGCTCATATGTAAACATGTTTATGGTCAATTGATTCAAATATAAGTGGAAGGAACATTTACATTATTTACAGAGTGATACAGTGACAGTTTATAATCGCTGTGGTTTGATAAGTTAAGTGTTTAAATATTTACATTAATAATTTATATGGATCAGCTGAATGCAGAAAATGTCACTAGTGAGTGGAAAACGGCTTCTTTGCCACCAGTGATTGAAACATCTTGAAGATGCTTTGATCGGGGAAGGGGAGGAGTTTGGGGAGTTAATTAGGCTTAGTTGAGACAAGCAGAGAGTGGAGCCACGCAGTCTTTTGACCCCTCAGTTGAACTTTTTATCGAGTGGTCCTGTGGATGTTTTGATGGGGAGTACGGACGTGGGGACTTTTAGAGCGTTGAGCTAAGGCTTTTTTCAGTGGAAACCTGAACACAGAATCTGTAGACAGGATGTTATTGTGCCAAAAGCTCATAAATCTGGGATACCATCGGCTATAATGGGATGGCTATGATCACATTTGACTTCTCTGAATCTCCACAAACAGATCTACTCAGGATGTATTTACCAATTCTGTAGTTAACATCTTGACTCAAACCTCATTCTACTGTTTAATTTGACTTTAAACAACAATCAGCAGACAGAAGGGAAACTCTTAGCTAAGATATCATATATCAGCTGTCTAGATATCTGCTTAATACACCAAAAACCCTGTTTGTTGTCCGTCGATCATAGAGGCTTAATCAACGTCAGTCAATAGCAGATGGACTCTCAGAATCCTTCAGACCTGGTTGTAAGGAGCGACAACAGAACCGTGTTTGCTGTGTAACCATTTTGTAGCATGTAAGCCAAAGCAGCCATACAGGAGAATATTTCTGTTGGCTTGTTTTTGAGTTATCAAATAGCCAAAGAATGATTAAGTCTTTGGTGCCACAGCAGTGTACTATGAACTTTGAATTATTGCCAAACTGTAGGACTAGTTTAAAGATGACAAATATAAAAACTGTCTGCAAATCTTTCTTTTCAAGTGTACAGTTTACCCTGCGGGTGGAATACTAGAAATTCCATTAAAATAAAAATTGAGATTAGAAAATTCAATTATTAAGCGATTCCTGTGAGCTAGTTCAGGCAGACAACTCAAGCTGAATAGATTTTCAACTGACAGGCGTCATTCACAAGATCTCCAATCACAACAACTCCTCCCCATTGAGTGGTTTATTTGAGCTGCAAGATGTCCAGTCTCTCCTTCTGTTCTGTCGATGCCTTGCCGTCTTGTACCAGTGCTGCACTTAAATCCCCCCACCATCCCAGCATCCACCTGCAGGCTCCGACTGAGAGTTTAAGTTATTTGTCATCACTCCTCAATTTCTGCATTTAAAATAAATCTACGAGGGGTTACGAGGTCGGAGCCTAGATGCCAAACTCAAACTATGTTTAATGTTCAGCTGCTGCAATAAATATTTTGAAAATGCAAACGTGAGTCTTCTGACGGAAATTCTTTTACTATTGTAAAAGTTACTTTTTGTGAAATGCATCTTGTCTGGATTTGGTAGGTGGGAAAGCAAGGAAAACCAGACATGCATTAATGAAGTCAAAACTTCCAAGGGATCACAGCTAGAAATCTAAATCAGGTTATCTGCCATCATTAAAGCTTTATACTTCAAAAGCTGAGTCCACAATCCTCGAGATCACAAATTCTTTCCTTGAGAATGAACAACAAGCAGGAATAGAGATGCACAGCACGATACCACATGGAGAAGCCCCATGTTTCCTGTCGGCCTCACCAGCCTTCTGTAGTCGAGTTCTTCTGTAGGCGGATCTCTGCTGAGACATCGACTACCTTTCCCAGAGCTGGACCGATGGGAGAATATCCCATTTCCCTGCATCCTCGGACGTCTCCCAAGTCTCCAGCATGAATATTTGATGAGAGACGTGTGGGATGGCCAATCACTAAAAGACATTTATCTCCAATACCCCTGACTGGGCAAACCTTCGCCTCTCCTCTCCTCTCCTTTGGTAATCAAAAACAAACGCTTCATCGATGAGAAGCCCTTTTACAGAGAATCACTGATACCACTATCGTATGAATGGAAGATCAGCTCGGCAACATGCTGGTAATACATTAGAATTCAAAATCTGATATAAAAATGACACATTTCTTTTAAAAAAATCCCACATTTACATTTTTCACTTCCACCGCAACAAAATAAGAAAGTGCGGCCTAGTTTTCGGTTCATCTCTGCTGCCTGTGTTTGTTGTCTCTGGCCTCCCGTGGGTCTCCGAGTGCACACAGTATATATTAATTAGCTAGTCTGGGACTTAAGTCTGTACTTATTCAACCCTAACGACCCTGTTTGTGCCACAGCAACATTACAGAGTGTTCAGCAAATTCCCGCGGTCATTGCTCAGACCTTGAGTTTTACATCATCAGCCTATTATTTTATAACCTCGGTTATGCAAAACACCGTGGCATTTGTGATGACACAAATGAGCTCCTAGTTCCTCGTAAAAAAAAAACCCGGCTCCAATTTGACATCGTTTTAATGATGCTTCAATTGAGTCATTTCCTCGCAGAGGATTCAGATATCACACTTCTTTCTCTTCTTTGTCCAACTAACAGTGACCTTCAAAGAAACTGTCCAAGAGAATTTAATAGTTGGGTTACATTTATCAATCAAAACTCTATCAAAGCCCCTGCAGATCCATTATAAAACGTTTTTTTTAACGAGAAAAGCCATCTCAATTACACCGTTTAACTCCATCTATGCCTGTTCAGCCCAGGCTTATAGCAGTTCATGAAAAAGGGATGAAAGTGTGATATAAATAATCGTACATGGACATGAATTTCTCTTTTTTTCTGTCTGTTAACACACATTTCTAAAGGCTCAAAGTGTTTTATCCCAAAAATAAAGGAATCGTATTTTACAATAGCACAACTTGTTTACCAGCAAAGCTACATTTTTTAAAGTTTCTTTATGGATCATGGTATCTGAATGTCTCCAGCCTTAAATTGAACGAATGCAACCATGCACTTTGTTATTTTGGCCTTAGACTTTAGATTTTTTTGTCCCCACGGGAAATTTCTTTTTCACAGCACTGTTTCTGTCCAACAGACCATTCCCACCAAAGAACAGTTCATACACTAAACACCGTATAAGACAAACAATGCAATCACAAGTTGCCACTCTGGCCTGTTCATGGTGGCCTCTTATTCAGGGCAGCTATAACAGCAGGGACCAGGCTCTTCCCAGTCCTCTTCCATGAGGTTGCAATGCGTGTGATGGCCGTGTTGTTGTTGAGTTCTGTTAGGTTGGGTGTGGGGAGACCAATTATTCTGGAAGCTGTGGTTTTGACGCGTGTGAGTTTGGCCCTACTATAATGGTAATAAAACATTTAAATTAAATCTGTTCATTTAATTCTGAGTAATGTACAGCTCCATTAAAACACAACAGACCACTACAAAAACATCACGTGACTTATCCCTTTTTCCTTGAGTTTTTCTTGATGTACTGTATTTGAACCAAAAACTGGATTTTTTGTTCAACCGTACTGCGTAGTTAGTGAGAACAGAAGAGGTTGCATTTTCATTTTGTTTAACGGACGAAACGTCTGGGTAATTCTTACGAGGCCATCATGGTTTGGGCCAAGACGAAATGGAAACGTTGACGTCTGGTTTCAAACTGGACTCAAGCAGAAGTCTCCTTCATGACAGAGAAATAACTTTGCGGTAGAATCCCTGAAAGGTGCCAGGTAAGTAACTGGTTCCACCACCATTATAATGTGGTTGACCTGCCCCAGAAAAGCTTTTTATGTTGCAGGCATGAACTAGACTTTAGTTTATGCAGACAAAAGGAACAACTGTTTAAGTTTACACTTTCTTTATTAGGGCTGTTAGCGTTAATGCGTTAATACAAAATGCAGTAAAGGTCCGAAATTAACGCATTCATTTTTAAAATTGCATTGATTGCATGCTATTCTGTCCCTTTTAGCTCACCGTAGTTGAGCCACACATCATCTTCCTGCTCCCACAGTGAAGGAAAAGAATGACACAGCTGTGCATTTGAATCGGCTCGTTTTACTTTGAAAAACTCCCGGATGGCTCAGCTGACAAGTTTAAAGTCATATGCCCATTGTGACATCAAACATTTCACTCATTTAGTGTTCCTTTAAGCTATTTTCATTTGCTTCTTGACATGAAGAAAGTTCCTTTTTCCTTGGTTAAGTTAATGTCGTATCCTTCGATCTACCTGAATATCCTGTTTCTTTCAAAATAAAAGAATGTTTGTATCCAAACAGGAAGTAAAGAACCCCTAGCTTAAGACAGTACAAAATACAAAATAAAAGCGTCACAACTTTACAATGCATTACAATGTGAAATGCAAAATAAAGGAATTTCAAACATTCGATTAATCGTGATTAACTATTTTAATGTAGCGATTGATCGTGGTTTTAAAAATGAAGAGTTTTACCTTCAATGAACGACAGAGGTATTACTGGGCCACAACCAGTTGACCTCTCGCTAATTATTTGATTATATAATGATGTCAAAGACACAAACGCTCTCAGTCAGTGTCTTCATAGCTCTTTTCTGTCACTTGTACTTGAAACTTTGCTGGCATCTGATTGCTATAATCACACAGAAGTAAATGAGGCACCGAACCAACTGTAACACAATTACACTTTAATTAACGAGTTTTTTACTGTTCAGTGACATTTATGCTCAGAGCTAAAGCCTGAGAATGTCTCCACCAAGATGACATTGGCTAATTTCCCAGGTCCTGATTCCTTCTTTTTGTCCTCCAGAAAATCAATTAAAATCAGGTTGAGGGCAAACTCGCTCTGCAGTCAGGAAAGGTTGTAATGTTTCACTGTTCATGCAGATTTTCTCTGACTGCTACAGGTGTATAATTACTGTTGCATTCCAGTCAACATTTTAATTAATCCACTCTACAGATAAATGTTCATAATAACGCTTTTTAAAAAGTCTCATCTACTCTTTTTTTTACATTGGAAAAAATCCTCCTGTAACCCCGTGTAGGTTAATGACGGCTCTGTCAGTGTTCACTCAGTGAAATTGTGTTTTTTTCCATGTGTAGCCAAAGGGACTGTTTCTTTTGAATAGCGGTTGTCTGCAATTACTCTTTAGGTGGATCTTTTTGCTGTCAGTTTGAGATGCTGACAAAGGATGCCCTTTGCCTTTGAAGTACTTCATCTTGCCTCGGGTAAAAGAGTCCATAACTTGGCAAAAAGGAAAACTTTTTGTTTGGTTTCTAGCCTCAGGCAGGCTTTCAACCAAGCGTGCCCCTCTGATGTTCAAGTATATACACACTACACATTCATAATGGTACCTGGAAGAGAGAAAGGCAGAGAATCAGCCCTACTCATTTCATGAAAGAGCAACTAGAGCACTCTATTAGGAGTGCACGCTACACATTTCCTTCTACCTTTTGAAATAGCAAATCAGAATCCACTAAAAGCTCGTCTGTGTGCATTATTAATGCCACTTGAGTGAAAGAGGTCACCATGAGAATGACTCAGATCCAGATCTTCACCTGGTTGCCTGGGTCATAAAAAAACTAACATCCTGTTCATCATTATAAGTCTGAACATGTTTAAACAACTCATTTTACATCTTATAGTAACTAAAACCCATCTTCTAATAAGTTGGGACGTGATGATTTGCAAAACACTGAAACCTCTTATTGAATTTGAAATAGCACAAAGACAACAAACTAAATATTGAAACTGAGAAATTCTATTATTTGATGTCGGCAACACATTTAAAAAAAGTTGGGACAGTGTAATGATTATCACCTCTTAATTTGTAATTTGTAAGCTTTTTGGGAACTGAGGAGACCGGTTTCTGTCATTTAGAAAGTGCTTGATGAAGGATTTCCGCTGTTTCAGTTTGGGGTGGAGCGTGTTCCCTCAGCCCTGTGCTCCCTCAGATTATTACTTGCCTCATTTGCACCACCTGCTTGTTCAGTCTAGTTGAAATTTCTAAACTTGAGCAAATCATTTGAGTGATTTCAGGGTGCAATACCATGAGTATTATGGAAGGGCCAGTCCTGTGGCTGGGGAAGGTAGGCCTGAGGGAACATAGGGCCTAATTTTGGGGAAAATCCTTAAGGGAACATCTGGAGCAGGGAATATAGGGCCAGATTTTGTTGGGTGGACAATTTCAAAGAAATCAGGGAACAAAGAGCTGAGTGAACATAGGACCCCGTTTGGAGTCTCCTTTGTCGAATTGTACGCTTCAAAAAACCACCAAGAAATATAAATTCGGTGACAAGTCAAGACTGCAGGAGGGCTTGTTTAGCACCTGAAATTTTTGTTCTCACCATGGAGACATGCTGTTATATGTGCAGAATGTGATTTAGCATTGCATTGCTGAAATAAGAAAGGCCTCCTCTGAAAAAGAAGTATGTTTCTCCAAAACCTGTATATGTGGTTCAGCATTTATTGGAGCCATCCCAAATGGGAAGGTTACCTATGCCATGTGCACCAATGAAGACCCATACCATCACAGCTTCTGGCTTTTTCATCAAATTCAAGATGTGTATATTATTTTCCATAGACAGTGAAATGTCTGTTTCATCATTTGATATGTTGTCTTTCTGTTTTTTTTTAATTGAATATTGGTTTAAATGTTTTGAAAATCTTCAAATTCTGGTTTTATTTACATTTTACACAACATCCCGACTTTCTGTGGGGCTGTATTAATAACCTGTTTTTTTAATGCAAATTATGATTAACGGCTTAAACACTTTAACTACATCATAACATCATTACTGAAGGTGAGAGTTTCGAGCAGGTTTCTGGATGTTTCCTGTATTCCCATCCGTTCTCTTTCACCTCCACAGCAGAGGCTCTGGTGTTTATTATTCAGCGTAAGTCGGCACACCAGCCCGGCTCCACCTTTGGCTCATTTCCGAACAATTTTCCAGCTTCCTGTAAAATGAATATGCATTGCCTTCGCAGTGAATCCATTTGCAAGACAGAATGATAATGAAGAGAAAGTGCTTTCAAAAAACCCAATTAATCTCATGTAAACCGGCTGCTCACTGCTTCTAATGAGATGCCATTTTAATAAGCGGGTATGTAGTACAACAAAGCCATTTGGTAAACATTATTGTTTATTTGTTTGATGACATGCAGGCAATGGAACGGATTGGATTTTGCAAAGAAACACTTACAAGAGTTTATATAAAGAAAATGCGTCCTTAAACTTGCAGCTTGCAGCACATGGAGGTTATTTGTTACACTCGTTGATGTGCACAGAGAGAATGCACATTTGTTTGTTTTGTTTTCAGGAGTTTATAAAAGTTGTCTTAACTTTACTGTACCGTATGATCCTGTATCGTATCGTTTCGTTTTGTACATAGACTGTAATAATTGACAAAGCCTGAGTGACGCCACCCATCTGTTACAGCAGACACTTAGACGAACTGCAGGATTTTGCACTTCCGCATTGGCTTCATTTTTTCAAGACCGGAGGTTGCCGCTTGGTTTTGTATCATTTGTTTTAGGAGTTAATACAAAGTTGCCTTCACTTTAACGTACTGTGTCGTATTTTCTCGTTTTGGTATTGTATGTTGCCTTCATTCATTCTTCTGTATCAATCATGATGCGTCATGACCCATTGTGTTTTTTTGTATTTTTAGAACATTTGAACAAAGTTACCTAAACTTGATCATTTTGTATCGCATCACTTCATGTCCTATCATCTGGTACCATATTATTGTGTGGTTTGGTATTCTATGTTTTGGTATCATATCGTGTCGTTTGTTTTAAGGAGTTTATACAAAGTTGCCTGAACTTTAAACAGCTTCTTATTCAGAGTATCCTTGAGCAGGTTACTCCTCGAGATTTAAAATATATACAAAGAATATAAATCAATAAAGAAAATCAAGTACGTCTTCATGGAAGCAGGCTGCTTTAAAATTGACACAAATTTAGATTGAAAACATTTATGGAAACCTCATAAACCTGGGCTCAGTGCAGGCACAACCTAATTTCTTTTTTATTGCACCGTGAAACACTCGTTTCAGAGGCAGCTTGTTTGGACACGTTTCAGGGAGAAACAGAATGTGGTCGGTCTAAGAGCCCGGCTGTGTCAGAGATCAGTGAAAAGTGTTGAGAGATGGATCAAATTTGAGAGCTAATCGGTAGCTTGTAAACAACGCTGGCTTCAGATGAAAACAAATCTACTTGTTATCGACTCGGAGCCTGCCGACTGCATCACCGCCTGGTTGAATGCGTTTACTTATTCATCAAGGTGGAGTGGGCAGGGTACTTTCTCAAACTTGGGGTCCCAGCTCTTATCCTTTTCTTGCCGTCGGACAAGAGGGGCAGATCTCATCAAAGATGCATTGTAACCAGAAAGATGAGTTAAAAAATGTACAATCTTTGTGCTGCCCTCGTCAAATATTCATCACCCCTACTACTGTATGTGTGCAGTCTTTCACGCTAGAGTAAGCGTGGCTTTTTCCACCAATGTGCGGTCTCTTTGGAGATGCATGTGCTATGTATGGGAGGATGGGTGGGCAGCAGGATTAAGAGGCCATGGGGGATGTCTTTACATTATCTTAGCATGAAGGTTGCCCTGCAGATAGGAAAAAAAAGTAAGGCCAAGATCTTATGCAGAGTGCCTGGGTGGTCAGGTACCCCATGTTGTTCATTCTGACCTGGATTCTCTGCAGACTGCTTGGTATTCAGGGAGAAACCTGCACAATGAGGGGTAATAAGAGAGTACTGGACAAACTGTGCACTGAATTCATGAGCAACACAAGCACACAAATCAGAGAGTTTTGTTTGGGTCAGGCTAGAGGTTAGCAAAATGGGTTTGTGGTCCGATCAAATTTCTAGACCAGCTGGTAACAAAGCCCTGTATCTAATATACCATCTTTTACCTGGGAAACACAGTTTATGCTTGTGTCATTGTGTCCTGTCTGTCAATGTAGCTAAGGCTACTTTCACCTTGTTTGTATTTCTCTATGTAATGAAGGATTCATTGTATAACCCTTTAATGGAGCAAGGCTAGCAGTTTGAATTTGCTTCCTATTTGTGTGTGTTGTAAATACGACCAGTGGAATAAACACCAAATAACTTTATAGCTACCGTTAAAAGTTGCTAGAGTCAAAAGATGATCTCACAATAATACAAATACAGTTCTTGAAACATTTTAGAGACCACTCTGAATTTTCCTTGAGTCAGCATCTCTACATGGATGAAAGCCATTTTATTCCAGTGTCTGTTGGAATTTCAACTCAGACACATCTTAGTCTATGATCAAGAGGAAGACGGATGCTCAGAAGTCATCAAACAAAGCTCAGCTGCATCCACTTTTGCTCCAAGAGTGGCGTACAGTAACATCCAGAGCTGGGCACATGTCTGTTCATTTGTTAATCGTTAATTATTGGCGCTATCTTTTAAATTGATTTTTAACGTGGACATTCATGAACAAAATCATTAGCACAACCTTTGACTTCCAGGAGATTTGGTTTCCGTTAACATTCAAACTCTGCTGTTACTTGGTTAGGAGGTTCCCGGACCACCTGAGCGAGAGCATATCGCCTACTGTACAGTATTTTAGAGAGCCTTTGAATAACAAGCAAAAATCTGTCTCTGCCCCTATGCTTTATTGTGAATTGCTGCTTGACCTACATGAAGGTAAATTCTATTATTTGTAGATTTTTATTTTGAGATTTCTAACTCATAAGAAGTCAAATGTATTGACCTTGCAAACACCTGATGGTTTTGTTGTTTTCTGATAATACCTGTAACCTCAACGTTAACTTCAGCTAATTAAAGCTAATTAAACACACGAGGGTTTCAAATTTAAAATCAGGCTTATTTCACCAAAAGCTGAATTTAGCTCTTCGTCAGTGGAATCATTCTGTTCATTAAAAATGAAAAGGAACTTGTTTTCTTTGAATACTTCAGGGTCTGAAAAACACTGCCTGTCATTGTTATCTGAACCAGTTTGGATTCTCTGTAAAGAGAAGCTAAATGAGAATATTTGATTTGAAAGTTGGAATATAACAATAAAATGTTCATTCAAACAGAACAGGACTATATAAAGTAGAAACAGAGATAAACTGATTTTACGGTGGTCTATTTGTTTGCTCTGGAGCTGTACGTAAGATGTCCCTTTTTTTTCAGACTAAGCATGGCTGACTCCACCAGCCCAATGATTAGCTATTAATCAACCTTTATGATAAAGACTGTGAAACGTGCAAGCAGAGAGAGAGACTCATATTAAAGTAAACCAGCTCTTAAAGCTGCAGCCACTATAGGAAAAGGTGTGAGGAGTTTTTAGCTTGTTTTGGAAAAGACTGAAATGAATACGGATACCTCTTTATGACCTACAAAAGCAAACGAGGCCATCAGCCACGAGATTCTGAGATCTCTATACAGTTATTTTGATTTCCTTTGTGGCAGCCAAAGGGTTGATCTTTTACATCTTGATGAGTGATATATTTGACTGATAAAAGAAAATAGGATGAGAAATTGTACCTTCACACGTACAGAACAAAATCAGCAAAGAGATAAGATATAGCGCTTTGTCCCCAGGGGGCGCCAAAATCAACACAAGCCAAAAGTTCCTCACAGGAGCTTTAAATAAGATGTAGAAGTTTCTCGTTTAAAAAGAGTTATGGGGCGCTGGAGGCACAGTGGTTAGTGCGCACGCCCCATGTATGGAGGCTGTAGTCCTCCAAGCGGGCGGCCCAGATTCGAATCCGACCTGTGGCCCCCTTCATGCACCTCATTCCCCACTCTCGCTCTCTCTCCCTGATTTCCGACTCTATCCACTGTCCCATCGCTCAAATAAAGGCCCAAAAAATGAATCTTCAAAAAAAAAAAAAATCAATTATCACTGATCTACAATTCACTGATCTTTTGAAACCTTTTCCCAAATGTTTACCTAAAAGAAAAGAGAATACAAGCAGCAATAAAAAGAAAAGAAAAAGTAAATGGTATCAAAGATATCAGATGATCAATTTGTGAAAGTTTGAGAATCTTTGCAGAAAGAGAGAGCTTCTATTTTGGACTAAAGATATCGAGACACAGGAAAGAAACGTTTGTGCTGCGTCACATATTCATATTCAATTCTATGCTATTAGTCATAGAAATGGTGATTTATTGTTGGACCTTTGCCATCATTATAATATATTTTTATATGGTTTTAAGAGACTCAAAGCATGTGAGCCCGGCTAATAAGCCATCAAAGAGTGTCTAAAAATATCCAGTAAGCCTCTTCTCTCCGCTCCATTCATGACTCTAAAGGAAATATGACAAATGGCTGTTAAATCTCAATATAACAGCTTTAAGTAGCCTCTAAAACTGACACTTTGCATCAACCAACAGACACATTACTGATTTCATTCCTGACTCTGGGACCATGTCACTGTCTTTGGCCGTAATGAGTAAACTGTTGCCTTTATTTGCCTGATTGCTTTTGACTTGACTGTCCATGAGGAAATAAACAATTTCTAAAGAGTTTTTTTTTAAAGGTGCAGTGATGCTAAGTGTATAAGGCGTGTCATTGAGCGTCCTCTCACATCCTCTCCCCCTGCAGTTGTGCCACGGAGCTCATTTTCTCACCTTGTTTTATTCTCGGCTCAGATCGGAGATGCATGGCCGATTATTGCCTTGTGTTCAGGAAGAGTGACAATGGGCGCTGAGCCATGGCCTGCTCGCTCTCTCGTTTGTGTCTCGCTGGCAGTGAAATACACCCCAAACGAACGCTGAGAGAGACAGCACACTTCAGACCCATGATGGATGTTGTCATTGTTCAAGGAAGGCTCCAGTACAGTGCGTTTTAGATGAGATTTAACACAAGCGAGGAAGAAGATGCAAACAAATTAAGTGTGTGCACAATTTGGAGAGCTCACAGAAGAAGGAAATCGATGCAATGATTATAAAAGTGTACTAAACATTATCCATAGCAGTTTCAGCTGACCTGCCAGAGCTGAAATGAGGCTTTTCCCTGGTTTTCAGGAAGCCATTTTCATTATAATGCCCCACTTATCAAACTGGGACAGAGTATCTCTCTCACACTGCACGGTCACCACTCCTGCGAAATCATAAAGCAGAAAATCACCATCCATCTGACATTTTTCGCTGGGGAAATAGTGGCTATAACTCCTGACTGAGTTGGCATTTGGAAGTTGGACGTTTGCGCCTCGGGGACAGGACAGGAGCTGTGGGTTGAGTGTCGAGCGGGAGCACAGAACAAGTTTTTCTCTCTTGTGGAGAGGATGCGCTTCAGTCACAGCTGCTGTGTGACTGGCCCTGGTGGGCACAGACGTTCAGTGAAACCCTTACATTTCACTCCACACCCTGCACAGTGGGAAGTTTCTCGAAATAGAACACAATAATATGCATGTTGGGCTCTTCGAGGAGGAAATGTAACACACCATATGGGAGCAAGAGCATGCAAAATATTGAAACATTGCTTTAGACACAGTTGTCAGATGCTGCTGATAGCTTTCATTCCCAACTCTGACAGCTGCAAAGCCTGGGTTTCTTTGAAAAAACAAAGTCTGAGTGTACTGATGCCGCTCAGAGATAGGAAGGACCACATGTCAGAAAATGATCCGTCTTTGAGATCATTCCATTATTCAAAATATAGATCAAACCTTTACAAACAATACAGATATAAACCTGAATGTTCACAGCCTTAAATAAATGTACACACACTCTTTTTTTTTAAAGCTCAGGTCTTCTATGCTCATTCAATCTGTGTGACAGCACATGTGCTTAGCAATCTTAAGAGTTGAAAAGAGAGAGAGAGTCAGCAGCAGGACAACGTCAGCCAATCAGAGGGCTGCTCCACCCACAGTCATTTTTTAAACATGAGAATTTGATGAGCATGCTTGAGCGTTTAACTTGTAAACAGTAGTGATTAAATGGACATATGTCACTGCTGTCTGTTTATCATAGCCCAAAGCAGTGTAATAACTTAGAATGGGATTCATCAGCCAATAAACTGCATCGTAAACAAAGGTGATAAACGGCATGATTTAAGTAGTCATTGGCTGAAACAGTGGCAATAAAGTACCGTTACATCACTTCATCATTTCCTCTAAATGTAAAAGAACAGTTGTTTCACCAATTTGAGTAGAAGAGAAGAGAAAAAACATTTATTCCACTCTGAAATGTAAATATTTTAAAATAACTTAATCTCCTGTGAGATATGAAATAGTTTGAATAATTGATTCTTCTGGACTTAAAACATAATTTTAATAGAGAACTGATTTTGGTGAAGAAGTTTTCAGTCTCTCAGTTTCAGTCTTGATAAATTGTAAATGGACTTGAGCTTGTATAGAGCTTTTCCAGTCGTCTGACCACTCAGAGCGCTTTGACACTGCAGGTCACACATACACATTCACACCCATTCACACACAGATGTCAGAGGTTGTTGATGTAAAGTAAGTAATCCCATTCATACACATTCCCACTCCACCGACGAAGCAGCGGGAGCAATTCGGGGTAAAGTGTCTTAGCCAAGGAGCTGGGGATTGAACCCCTGACCTTCCCTTCCGGTTGAGAGACAACGCCTACCAACTGAGCCACAGCCGCCCACTCTTACACCCCATAATGTATCCATGCCATAGAGCTACTTCTACCACTAAAGATAAAGACTGCAATCAATAACCTACAAACTCTGTGTTATGCTGTCCAGAGAAAACTATGTTCTGCCATGGAGACTAAAATGATGTGCCTCTCAAGGTCTAAGTCAACAGTTAACACGGGTATTCTGAGTTTTACTTTGAAGAATGAGGTGATACAATGTGTCCAAACATAAATATCTGGGTTTTCTCTTGGAAGAAAATGTGTCTTTTAATCAGCATATTGAGAGTCTAACAAAAAAAAAAACCTGAGTGTGAAATTGGATTTCTTCTACCGAAGCAAACGTTATTTTTCTTTTGTTGCCAGAAAGAAACTCATTCAAGCAATGTTTTTATTTTAAATCTGCAATTGACTACAGTGATAGTCTTTATATGCATGCTACCTCATCCTCACTGAAAATCTTGGACTTATCTCGCTGCCTTGCGATTTGGTCTTGGTTTGGGTTTAATCATTGCATTTTGTTTGAGAGAGCAGGTTTGTCCTCATCGTAGGACAGAAATATTGAACACTGGTAGGCTACAGCACAGACTCCAGAGGACTAACTACAAACACATCAATCTGCAGAAAGAAGTATGGTTAATTTGACATTGGTCTTTTCACTTTGGGAAAAAGAGAAAGGAGACAAAATCAGAGGTAAAAACAGGTTGAAGTAATTTGAAGAAATGTTCTGTGTGGGGCAGCAGATTGCCTAAAGGTTGTGTTGGGTGCCCCATGTGCGGAGGCTGTGGTCCTTGTAGCAGCGGCAATTGGTTTGAGTCCGACCTTGGCCCTATGCTGCACCTCATCCCCCCCCCCGCTCTCTCCTCCCAGCATTGCCTGTCTCTCTTCAGCTGTCCTATCTAATGGAGGTATCAAAACATAACTTTAAAAAAGAGTTAACGATGGCTTTGAACACAGCTCCATCTGTAGATTTTAACAGACAGATTTTTTAGCAAAATAAATATATATTTGTTAATTCACTAAAATCATTTCCAGATCAATATTTTGTGTTGCTGATGATTTCCTGAGTAAGTAGCCGTGTAATAAGTGGGATAGTGTATAGTGAGCAAGTGTTTATCATGGAGGAACCCCTTCAGGTTGAGGCACAGCCGCTCTGTTTCGCTGAGGGCTCAGGCTCACTCTGTTCAGCTTCCAGTCTGCTACAACAACGTGCTCACTTTACATTATGACTCACTGAAGGACACATTTGTTTAAATGTTTGTACAAATCCCAATGTGTGGTGCGATTTCAATAAAAGAGTGGACGGTGTATTTTTATGACTGCCTACAATTGGCCAGTTTTTATTTCTAGAGCTTAGAAATGAAGTCACGATGTTTTTTTTATTGTCTTCTCTGTCTCTTCAAAATAATGATTTCTTGTAGGCTTGTTTTGGCACATAATTCATGTTTAGCATAATAATTAAATCAAACCAAGCCAAACACATGTACCAACAAGCAGAATACCATTTCTTTAAGTCCAACCGTCATGCTGACAATAGTCAATCTGATAAATGTCATTCCACACTCTGTAACCGAATCATTTAGTCATGTTCCCCTTGACAACTGATGCAATTCACTCCCTCTGTTTTTTGTGCACACCCCTCCCTCTTTAGACATTAAATTAGATTAACATCTGAGCTTCGGGTAGGCTAAAGAAATGGACATTGATCCACTTAACCCTGTCCGTGCCCCCCACGTCTATATCACAACCCCCTTCCCCCCCTCAAACGTCTCATTGCAGTAAATTCTCCTGAACCAGACCTCTTCTTTGACGCGATTCAGGCTCTTCTCCACAGGAGAAATTAGCCAACATTCATCAGCAGCTCAGCAAACGGGCGGAAAAACAAGACAAGTGTTTTCCTTGGTGATATGTAGAAATTATAGTCTTGTCAACAGAAAGGCAGACCGTTCAATTAGATTCTGGGCTCCCTCCTGCAGGCGAGTAGAGCAGCAATGATCCAATCAGGAGGAGAGCTGGCTGGTTAATATGGCTTGTCACGTCTGAGCTGCCTGTTCTCTGGGTAATGCCGCTCATCGCCAAAGGGGCACTGCAGCCAACTAACTCCAATTGATTTAGTAAGCAGCGAGAGCCCGCCCTTTTCTGAGAAAGGAAATACCAACCTGGATAGAGCACTCGATGGCAGAGAGGTGGCTTTCATCCAACCCACATGCCTCAAACTGCCGGTGTTGCTTTGAGACACTAACTGCTGACATTTAACAGAGACAACAATGTGACCTCCGGGGCTCCATTCAGAGCGGAAAGGTCAAAAGCTGGACTTGGGCTCCCACCAACTGGGAAAGAACAGTAGCAACCGCAAACGCTATTTGTTAAATGTTGACGCTAGTTATGCCATTAAAGCCCTCCATCTCCCACTGCCTCTCTACTTATACACAGAGACAGCTGAGGGAAAAGCCAGGGATAAAGAGGCAATCTTTAGATGAAAGGTGAAAATGCACAAATCTCATAAATCATGATGGGTTCGCTCGGATGCCTTGTCACCCACTCGTTCTCAATTCAGACCTCAGTTATTATGCTTTACATAAACCTAGTGACATTTACATTCTGCCTCTTTTATAACATGTTTATGAAGAGGCCATTCTACTGCTGAGAAACAGAGCTCCAGAAACCTTATACTGCAGCCGGAGCTCTGCCAGCCATGAATTAACCATGTAGTGCTATCGAGATGCAGGAGTCAGCATCTCCAAGTCATAGCCACAAAGGGTCTGATGCTCTCTCTGTTGAGCCAGTGTCCCAGCATTGACTGCGGGTTGTAATTCTCTCAAGAGATTGGAGCTGACAATCTTCGGCTTGCCAGACACAAAATCCTGTTTATCTGTCAAGACGAGCGGCTCTAGCCCACCATTCTCTCCCAGCTCTGCCTGTAAGCTCTCCAAGCAGACAAAGTCTTAGACATCATGAAGACAGAAAGACAGGCCTGATAGCAAAACTGACTGTGCCATCAACACTCCCAACGCCGAGAACTTCGGTCAGTCGTGGCTTACCCATGACTGCAGAGACTCAAACTCACAAGACATGATTTGACTTTCATGTTCTTTTCAATGAAATGCTTGAGGTCATCTCAGACTTTCTTTGCCTAGAATAAATTGAGGTACGCCAAACTTATGAAACTGCATTCTTAGAAGAAAGTTTTGTCTGTTTTCTCACTGTTAGGCTTACTTTCTTTTAGAGATGTTTGAATCCTTTTCCCCCCCCAGTTAACCATACCTGAGTCTGGGTATCCGCCAAAACTACTATGTATTAAGGTAGGCATGATGCAAGTTCAGTTACACTTTTACCCGCTGTTTAAAATGTCAGGGTTAATTAATCGTAAAGGCTTCACTACACCGGTTGTTTCTGTACTCACGCTCTAGAATCACGCTCAAAAAAGAGGGCGGGAAATTAGCTGTACTACGGGAGAGTAAACTTCCGGTGAAACCCAATCAAGCATGACCATCTCTCTCGCCTTAATGCCTTTCCATTGATCATCATGCAAACAATACTTTATAAACTTTATAAACGTACGCCTACTCCATCCCATGCGTAAAAGTTATACCAAGGTGCAACACAAACAGGGCTTAAGTCTAGTTGGTATACAGGGTAAAATTCTAAGTTGGTCGTAACTTTCAGCTCTGAGTCAGACCTAACGTCACACCCAGGCGTACGCCCAGCAAGTGGAATCTGCTCCTGAGCAGCTGGGCTTGAAACTCAATCTGACATGCTGTAACCATCAAGCGTCAGAGAGAGACTGACCTAAATAGATTATTCTTGATTAAAGGAGGCTAAGCCACATTCAGTCTGGTTGCTGTTTGCGAACGTTCGGGGAAAAAATTACCTTAAATGAGTTTCTCCAAGGCAGCAGTACAACACTGTTTGCTGTAAAGGGTACTGTAAAGGGTGCTGTAAAGGGTACTGTAAAGGGTACAGTTCCAGTCCCGGTGCGGACCAAGTCTTGAAATTGGTCTGGTAGCTGGAGAGGCGTCAGTTCATTTACTGAGCACTGCCGAGGTGCCCTTGAGCAAGGCATCGAGCCACATCAGTTTTGTAACAAGTCTATAATCTATAATATTTTTAAAGGACAGATTTCTTCAGCAGTCGGCAACTTATTTCACATTAACTTATCTGAAAACTGGGTACAAGCAGTGTTTGTAGCCTAAAAAAATCAAAGTGTGTTGACAAAAAAAGTCTGGAGACTAATTCAGGGATCAGTGTTTCTAGTAGAGTGGCTTACACACAGCTTGTTTCATGTAAGAAGGACTGAAGACAGTGGGATTACAGAGCGTAAAACACAGCCAAAGAGGACAAGAGTGTAACTCAGAGAGAGATGGCAGCTGTGGCAGGCTTCTGAGCCAAGGTGCTGGTGTAGAGTGAGAGGGGAGTGTTGATGGGCTTGCCGGGTGGAAAGGAGTGATGTGAGGCTAAGGTCGGGCAGATGGTGGCCGATAATGAGGGTGTAGAGGTGCAGGGAGGAGGGGAGTCGTGCTGTTCGCAGGGCTTGGGCTCTGCAGCAAAGGTTCACCACGGACTTCAAGACCTGGGAGACTGTGAGAAAAAAAAAAGGTGTGGGAGGTGGATAGAAGAAAGGAAGCATCGCCCAAGAGGGTGAGCCAAGTTGCTCTGTGCAACCTTTAACAAGCACACCCATCATCCCGTGTTGGCTGCAGACCAGTCAACGAATGTGAGAAATATTCAAGCATTCACTCACTTGAAATTCTTCTGCTCCTTTGGGTGTATTCTCTCCTGGAATCTTTTTCCAATGTCTTGACCTTACCTTCATTAGTGGGTTGACATTAATGCATAATTGATAAGAAACAAATGAGTCTATGCTAATAATGTGGCGAGAAGTGTGACAGGGAGAGTGCACATTTTTGTGGTCTAGGGTCTGGCTACCAGGGAAACATCTTCTTTCCTGCCCACCCACACTATCAGATAACTTAAAATACAGCGATTGTGTTATTTGGACCAACAGGGGCTATGGGTAAGAACAGCAGATTAAGATAACAATGAGGGGAACATTGACAGGCTGGAGGAAATGGTTTGAGGTAGTTAGCAGTGAAAACAATCAACATAGAGTCCTCAAAGGCAAAGTATGTTAAGCCACTATCGACTTATCATTGCATATCTAAAGCTCTTTAGCGCGCCAGCCTAAAAATGTAAGCCCAAGAAAAAAGGAAGTCAGAAAATCAAATAAAGTAATGAAAGGATGTGTCCTAATCCGGCTTAGATGTCATAATTTGTGTTGGCAGAAAAATGTGTGCCTTAGCAGTTTCACATTAACATTCTGATTGGATTTCCTATTGGTGTTGACAGCGCTATGTGCTAATTCTTCAAAAAAAAAAAAAAAAAGAGCGTGATAAGTCCTTTTTTATAACCAACATTCTGATTAGGCTGCATATTTGTGGGTAAAATAAGGAATTTGTGCGTTATTATTAAGTCCCCTCCTCCCTCCCTACTTTCTGCCTCATTTGGTCGTGATGACAGTTGACAAGCCCCACTGATTTTTTCATTAACAGCTCATACCGTCACCAAAGCGTCGGTGGTACACAGGAAATGAGCGCTCATATCAATATTCCGGATGACATATCACACACAATGCATCTCAAGTAGACACCGACTCTGCCGCGTGGTCCCAAGGGTTGGTCCATTGATCATGCTGCATTATCATTATCGATCTCTGAGCCAGGGGGGGATAAAAATCAACCACTACTTCTCTTTGGAGTTCCCATTGTTGCAAGAAATGGAGCGCTTCCAAAGAGCATTTTATGTCCTCTCCACATGGGATATGTATTACTTGGGGGCCTCTGATAATTTGAAATAACTCTGGAGGGTGTCTGTGTTTTAAATTACATGCTAACTGAACATGGCTATAATTTGTAGAATAAAAATTCCATGACAAATTAACAACCATATTTCATCAAACACAGAGGTCTTCTGATAATAGTAATCCAGTCCAAATTGGCTCCTCTGCTTTTTCTGCCCCTTTTCCTGTCACAGAATAGCAATATAAAATCCATCAGAAGCATCAGAGTGATTCGATGGGTGACATACTAGATCAAATATTTAGGAATGTTTTCTATCTTTCAGGCTCAAATGAAAAGGCCTTTATAGTTCTAACAATATTAAGGCATCATCACAGTCGGCTTTGGGCGCCATCAACCCCTAGGGGCAGACTTCAGGATGCTCAATGCGGTTTCATGAAGTCTGCCCCCCAAAAAACAAGATGGATGTCATGCAGCGTCTGATGTTTTCAAGTAAATGACAAACTTTGATAATCCAGAGCGAATGCGCCGCACCAAACATTGCGTTGGGGGTAATTCCCAAATAACCAGAGGTCCCCCTGTAAAACTAATCCCATGCGAATAGGATTTAGGGTACAACATTCTCTCTTGTATGTGGCTGGTCTCAATGGACGATCATGATATCACGACAGGAAATATAATTATCAGATGATCATGATTTGGTTTCCCTTCAGTTGAGTGTACAGGGAATGTAACAGGATTGTTGATCTTCATTTATGACACAGCATCTGATATACAAGCATGCTCCTGGGGCTTCTGAGTCAATACCAGTATCAGTTTAAAACCTTTCATTAAGGTAGGTATAACACTTCAGTAGCTACCTTATTTTCTCTTTTATCTCAGAGGCTCCAAGGAGGAAATAAAGCACAGGCGAAAGCCTCTGCTCCATACGGGATAAAATCTATTCTCTATTATTGCACTGCCGTTGCTTGAGGGCTGTCAAGCTAAAGGTAATGGCATTGCCTGTGATAAATTTATGGCTCAGCTGCTCCATGTTCCATGAGGGATATAACGGACTGGGAATTGTCCAGATTGTTGAAGTCACAGCTAAAATGACAAATGAGCCTCCTGTGACAAATCAACAACGTCATTTACGATGTCGTTCAAATGACTAAGTGTGTACTAATGGTAGTCAATGCGTTATATATTTACACAAAGCTGCATGAATAGATGGTCTGTACAGTGAGCTGTCAAACTTCCAGAAGGATTGGAAGGAACAGAATACAGGGCAAAATAGATGTGGATGATTTGGTGCAAGCAGCATTGGAAACATCACCTCTTAACAGAAACAGGGTGGCACTCAACGGTCAGTGGAACAGCTGGTTCAGAGGCCAAGCACTTGAACAAGGTCCTGAGGTTATGCAACAGGTTCCATGTGAGAGCCTTGGTTTGCTTCCTGTCCATCACACCAGCTCTCCCCAGATTGGTCACCCTTACTTCTCCTTAGCGGGTTGAATCCATTTTCATCCATTTGTTCTCTCCTTCGTGCCAGACCCAGGCTGATTCGTGAGACTGCTCCGTGCCAATTAATCAATACTCCTGGCTAAAGCAAGTTGGCAGTAGTTCAGCAGAGCTAAAGCTAATAGGGCACTAAACTGGCTCCACATTTCCATCTTTTATAGGGTATGAGACCGTGTATTAAAGCAGGACACGGCTCCTCTAGGACCTAACTTTTGTCATCACGTACTAAATAATAATTGGTTTACCAAAGGTTAATTGCTCAATAGATACTAGGCCATTGGAATTTAATTGTGCTGTTAAATGCCTCAGATGTAGCCCATGCTATGTAATAGCTCATTTGACTTGGAATGAATGGAAAATTGTTGGATCCCAGATGACTACTAAAATTTTACTAACTGTTGCAATGAGTCTACTCAAATTTGTGGAATCACATGTTGATTCTCTTAATATTAATTTGAGATTCTTGGTTTATAAACTCTCATAGCACTAACCATCTTTATTTTAATTAATTTAAGTTCTTTCCGTGAGTTTGTTTTTCTTGCCCTCCAGCTTTTTCATGTAGTCTTTGCATTGGTAGATATCCACAAGTCAGCAAGTTTAGCAGCGTGTGGGAGCTCTCTCCCCCTCAGCAGATAATGGGAGCATTAAAATGCCAATCTGGGATTTTGTGAGTGCATCAGCTGTGCATGTTAATTCAAATATTCCTCAAGTAGTGGTTGTAAAGTTGATGGAAAAAATGTTCTCTGCAATAATTTTCATCTCAATGCGAAGTCGTTTAATACCCATCTGTATTTCTACAATGTTTGCAAACAAGATGAAATTACTCTTCTAATCTTCACGTTCAATGAAAGATAAAGACTTTCCTCTCTAGTGCTCTTAATTCATGCATCAACAGGGCACTGAATCACTTTTATGGTAAAAAAAATGCTCCTCTAAGCTCCATTATGCGTCTGTTTGTTGTTTTATATTAAGAAGTAGGTGTTTAACATTGAACTATGCCAAAGATAAAACGGTAAGAGAGATATAGTAACATATTTAGGTGGATTTGCCATTTGAAAAATATGTCTTCAACTGCTGGAGCAGCGCCACGGGAACAATTTCAAGGCACAGCCTGTCGAGAACACAACCTAATGGAGGCTTATAAATTATGAGGACAACATCCAGGCGTGCTATCAGCTCATTTCAAAGAGAAGACTTTTGAAGCAGAGTGGTATCAAATGAACCTGGAGCAGACGTCTCATTGCTGTTTATCAAACCTCCCCTGGCAGGCCTGCTGGAAAAGCAGACAATCAAGTCAAGTAAAAACATAATTACTTTGTTTATGTACTTCCTCTGCCCTGCCTCCAAGGGCAGATTCGACCCAATTATGACAAGTGAGTGACAATTGAATTGGACAAATACCAGGACGAATGCACAGTAGTAACAAATGTACGCTAACTAGCTATGATTAGTATATCTTCATTCTAGATGTCCAGTGTCTCGGGTAGCATACGTAGAGATCTGGATTATTGGCACTTCGTAGTGCTTTTTTCATGTTTAGCTAACATGTACAAACTACTATTCAGTAGAAACACAGAAATTGTCTAACTGCACTGGATGATTTTTCTGGCAGCTGATATTCACACAACTTTTAGCTTTGTTTTGGTCTCCACCAATTCCTAAAATCTCAATCTGGGCTTTAAGCTGCAGGCTATCAAGTCAAACAAAACATATCCACTTTATGTCCTCCATCTGCCCAGCTTCAAAAATGACCTGATTGTATAGCTGCTAGGTGCTCTCCTTTAGGCAGTTGCTAATATGTCTGGCTCTTGTTTAATGCTAGCAAGCTTTTCTTCGCTAATCAAGTCTAAAAATCGGCGTCTGTAGCTGAGTTAATGGTTTTGAGAGAACTGAGGTTGAACAACACAGTAAATGAGCTGTCCAATCAAACAAATGAGCTAAAAGAGGGTGTAAGGCCCCTAAGGATTAGAGTACGCTTGACCCCAAAGTCCGGTTCATTTGACCAGTGTGAACACAAATGTACCGTACTCATGGAACTTAGAAAACAGAGTATGGAATAATTCTTCAAATGCTTCTTACTACAAGTAATTTGATTGAACATTATTGTAAAAAATAAATATATTATTTGATAATGCCAGAATAATATTAACCCCTTCAGTAACAGCAACAACTTAATGCACTTCAGAAATGACCTTCTGTTCAACTGCAGTTTTGAATTTAAATATTTATTCATAACCTCCGGTTTGTGTGATGATCAGGCTGGATGTACACTCCTCAGAGTGCAGACTGCCTTTAGCACAGACTGTAATTTTCTTTATGTTGCTGTAGCATACTGCTCGAAGTGACATCTGTCATATTTTTGCAATTACAATAAATTGCTTGTGTTGTTTCCATGATAAAAGCAATTACCTCTGTTTTATCAACAGTCCAAACAGACAAGAATGATAAAAGGGGAATTTTTCATTTACTGCCCATATACTCCGTCTTTGTATTTCTCAGAGGCTTTTACCTCAGAGCATGCTGGGAAGCCAAGACTTCTGTCAACATACCCTCGAACATGTTGTCGAGGCCATACAGCCCCCCCTGAGGACAAACGCATGATTGGGGCCGGTGAAATTAGATTAACCGTCAGCTTCCTGCTGTGTTTGTTGTGAGGGATCCTGCTGCCAAGCGTTTGACAAGGATGTCACACAGAAAAAAAAAACGCAGCCACTCCGGAAAAAGCTGCCAACCCTGGCATCTGACCCCTCGGCGCGTCCGAGCAGCTACAAGTGCTTTCCATCTCCTCCGACTGCTCAACCTGTCAATCTGCCTATTCAAAGGTTTCCCCTTTCCCCAGGAAAAGCTCATTTTCCCTTCCTCTTGGCCCAGTCAGTAAGTGTCACTTCAGTTTAGATTTCACTGCCTCCCTGCAGCCGAGCACTAAAGCTCCTGTGGAGGGATTTCTGTCTGCTGTTGTGGTCCTGCTGTCCAATTAAAAGTGTGGGGGCCGGGGGATTAAAAAAACAACTTGCTGCTCAAAAGATGGCTAAATGACTCTTTTCTTTAACAACACATGGAGGTGAACTGACTTCTATTGAGATTTTTCATTCAAAACAAGAATTTTCAACCCCAAAACCCAGTAGCCTTTGATTTTTAAATCTAATAGTCTAAACAGTGAATGTTTTTTTTAAATATAAATTATTGTTCATATTCACTCAGTCTCACTAAGCATGACAAATATCTATCATCTTTAATTTCATGTTAGCATTTTCAAAAACAAACATTAAGACAAAGCAGCCAAACAAAAACTATATAAACTAAATCAGTCAAATGAAGAATTTCTAAAAGTTTCTTGGATTATTAGCATTTGCTCTGATCTAACTGCTCAACATCCAGATGTTCTTTGGTGAGCTGGCGGTTTACAAGAATCCCATCAGGCCTGTTGCCTGCCAACACCACAGAGGGCTTGAATCTTAATACGGCCTGATGCTTGTCGAGCATCCAATCTGCTCCAGATTGCAGGCCTGTCTCTGAAAATAATGAGAGGCTGGTTCTGCCACAGAGATTTCCTCAAAGACCGCTGGATTAGGAATTCACAGGAGATGCTGCCTCTGCAAGATGGCAACCCCCTTTTCTCTGCAAATCAATTCTAATTTTACCCTCCACGTCGATAACCTGCTCGTTGCTCTCTTTGTCTCAGGCTTGCTTTCTGTTTCCCATGCCATCCTTTAGCCAAACTACTCTGGTTAACTTGCTGACAATGCCATGTGAGCATGTTAAGATAGGGTTTCCCATGCACCATTCATTCATCAAATATCCTCTTGAAAAGCTAATGAGAGTAAATTTCTTCTATCCAAGTTTTTGTTCTTGAAGACGTCCCTCAAGGCTTTAGTATACCTGCAACCAAACTCCTGTGCTTTCTGTTGGTGTATTGGACTCTTTCTTGGTTTTCCACATCAGTTGTCAGGTTACTGATGTCAGTGAGGGAAAGCACGTTATTAAAGCAGAGAAATATCCTGAGGCAACATATTAAAATAGGGTCACAGGCTAGCTTTCCCCGGAGCTCGCTGTCAAACTTTGGAATTGATGTAACAGGTTATGTTTCAGCAGAGGGTGAGATGTATGGAAAGAACTCTCCAAAGACAAAAATAATGATCGATAATATTGTTGCTGCGTCAATAAATTACCTTCAGATACTTAAATTCTCTCTACGTTCATTGTGGAAGGGAGACAGCATACATTAATAGTCTAACAAATTCATGCACTAGAATTAAATTGCATATAAATCCCGGTCAACACATTAAGGAAGCACTAATCCCGTCAGTCTGACCTCAAAAACTACACTTTAAATCCGACTGTGTCACAAGAATCTCAACAACTCTTCATCCTGCACCTTGTCCTCTGGCGTCCATTTACTCCCCAAAATATAGAATTCCTCAATTGGTGAATCATATTTGCAGGATGAAAGGATGAGGATTTTTTTTGTTGGGGAGTGGCATTGTTGCAAAAAGAGCCGGCCAAAGTAGCCCTAAAAAGGGCGGATGTGCCGTCTATCAAATGGCAGAATGAAGCCATCAACCCCATAATCACAAAATTGTCCTCAACAAAGGAAGCCAAAGCTTTTTTGTCATTTCCTGTAGGTTATGAGGAGCAGAGTAGAAAATTGCCTGGCATGGGCACATAGTTACGTACCTGCTTGTGTATCACCTTTGCCTGATTATTTTGTTTGCTGGAGCACATTTCTAGGCCTCTGACTCACTGGGTTTTATCACATTTTCTGGATGGCAGCTTTTATCACAATAGCTCTAATCACTCCCGCCTTCTCATGCTGGAGTAATGTGACAGTAAAGACACATAAACGTGACTGCCTGGAAATCTGAAAATGGATGGGATTTTTTTTTCATTTAGAGCAGAATAAATTGTGGAATGACGCAGACTCAAATATAGTATGACAGAATGAAGAGAGTGCAGTAGAATATCATGCATATATATAAACAACAAACAACATTTCACCTTAATGCCTGCTGCTGTGGATCGGCTGAAACAATTACTATGGAACCACCCACTTCTTAAACGATAACTACTATAGCTGATAATTCTTCACGAGTATAAGCCATTATCTACCAGAAATTAGATTTTGGATATGGGCTTTGTTGGTGGTCATCGCTCCCCCCTACAAAAAAGAGCCGGCTCCAGCAGCAAACTAAACCAAGGATTATGACATTTGGTAGGTATATGTGTCAAGCCGAGACCTACAAAAAAGCCTCTTGCACCCATGTCGTCAACTCAACGCAAAGTCCCCAATTTTTATTTTTTGACTTAAAAAAACCATTTTCCACGGGTCCTTCTGGGATTAACTACGTCTGGGATAAACTCAATCAATCAAATTCAAATTTGGTGTAGATCTGGAAGAGACCTCACTCATATAAAATGCAGACAGGGTTTGGCTGTGGAAGTTCATTAAAGTTTGATGTCTAAAACCAGCACATATTAAGCTTTTTTCCTCAGGTCACACTTTGAATGACTCCTCCAGGGGGTTAATCGGATCCACTTTACATTTGGTGTAGAAGTTGATGGGACCTAAATGTAGACAATTTCTTCGGCCATTAAACAAAACTCAAAGGGTGTAGCCGTAGCGGCTAGTCAACACTTAATACTCATGACACAGGAAGTCACTGTAACTCAAACACAAAAGGTCCAAACAGGTACAAACTTTAACTGATCGCCCAAAGTCTCCCTCTGAACATATTGACATACCAATATTGCAATTTTGTTATAGCAACACCTACTGGTAAGACACAGTAAGCCATGGGTCGAAATAAAATAAACACTGTGTGCTATGTCTTCATGTTGTCTCTAAAATATGACAACTCAGAGCTTTGACTGTTTGACCGACACCAGTTGCACCTCACACTGACATGCACCACACCCCAACTCCACAAAGACGTGAGGGCCTCTGCAGTGCTGCTTACGATCCTAGTTATTGACATTGCTATATTAAGATTGTATAATCTGTTGATATTTTTGTTGCTCATGAACATTTCCTTTCTGTCCTCCTACCTGTTTCTCTTTCTCGGCCCATTCAATGGTGGCAGATGGCCGTCCACCACTCAATTTGAATCTGCTCGAGGTTTCTGCCTGTTAAAAGGATGTTTTTTCATTGCTACTGTTGCAAGGGGCTTTCTCATGATGGATTAATAATGGGTCTGCTTAGCTTATATTACAAAGATTACAGTCTGTGCCTCCTCTTGGGGTAAAATGTCCTGAGATCACATTTGTCATGATTTGGCAGCATATAAAGAAAAATGGATCAATTGAGATTCAGTTACTAATACTATCTATTATTTGTAATGCTAGATAATCATTTGTCAAGCTGGATTTGGAATAGATTCTGAAGTAATACTGTGAAAAATGTCCTACATATTTTCTAGAAGGGCTTTCAAACTGACCCAGTAAAGATGAGAGTGTCTGCAGCCAGCAGGTAGGTAAACCAGTAACCTTTGTGAAAGGACAAGATTTCCTCGACTAGATGCACAGAACAGTGGGCACACAGTCTGTCCCGAATGCTTTGTCTCAGGAATACCTAATGCTCGGCTTTGCAGGAGAGAGGCCAGATAATAAAGCTCAGTCAGGATCAGTGAGGCCGCTCTCCGCTGACTCTCCCCTCATTGTCGGATGCTTCGCTCCCTGGGAGTCGCTCCGCATTATCAGTGATCATCAAAGGCACTGTCAGGAAAGTGTGGAACTGGGGCTTCCACAGGCTGTCCGAGACGCTCTACACATTCAAATGAGACAGGCTTATTAATTCTTCAAAAGCCACACTGCTTCCTTTTCCCCCAGACTCATTTTGGTACATTTAAGGATGATAAAAGCTCAGCCAGGGAGCTCTCCCGCCTCTTTCCGCTGTCTCTCTTTTTCTTTCTCACACATACATCATACATAATGCAGGCACATGCGTTCAGCTGATCTCCAGGAGATATTACTTCTTGCTTTAAAATAGCTGTCATGTCTCAATGTCTTTTGTGGGAATGGAAATAAGGGCATTTCAGGGACAAAATGCAGAGGGAAAAGCTACTGCATTTTGCACCTATTGTGTATCTTTTTACATGGCTTAGCTTCATGCTATTTTCTGCTAAAGGCCAACAAATACTGCTGTCAGACAGCTCTCAGTGAAGAGATGTGTTTGTAATATAAGCATATCTTAAGACCGTCAGAGTTAGAAAAGCATATACAGTATGACCCCAAAACCATTCCCAACACAGAAAGTTTAAAAAGATCTTAGGACTTTTTGACATGGTTGTCTTATTTATCTCACACGCTGACCCTTGAAGTTTTAATTCTGTAAAATGAAAAGGCCAATTTCTGGGGAAATAATAAGAACTGGTAAAGTAAAAGAAATTAGAATAACAGACAGTTTGAGCAGCTTAAATCTGAGGAACAGGAGGAGGAGAAGGACAAAGTCCTGAAATTCATTACAACTTTTCTTGCATTCTCTATTGCTGCACATTGGATTATATGTGGAACATCAAAAGCTTTAATTATCTTAATTACTCTCCTACATTTGCAAGAAGGGAAGCTCCTTGAAACCAAAGGAAAATGTAAGAGTGTCTGTGGCAAAGCTGGTCGTTAAAATGCACATAATTTGAATGTTATATGAGAACCTTAATTGGTGAATTCATGCTTATCAAGGGGCCTCCTTCATTACAATTCAAGAGCCTCCTTCATGGTGGCCATATTTTTTACATAATGAATGTGATTCTTTTCCTCCCTCAGTGCAAGAACTAATTACACAGACCTGCTGATCGCCCCCACCCCACCTACACACCCAGAATTAACGTGGGAAGTTTCTAGACAACAGGAATATGAGAAAACTCATTTCTCTTTACGTGTGACACTGGGTGTTAAATACTTGACTCATTATGGATTCATTGAAATCCACACCAGTAACTCCATATTAATCTGGTTATAGCACTTGAGCTATGATTATTAGAAATTCAATTGCCAGCCTTGTCATATCCAACATTTCCGTCAGACTTTTCCCATTCGCAGTTACAATTGAATGAAAACTAATGCACTGACTCATATGTAACACAAGACATTTCAGGAGCATCTGGAGCACTTCTGTAACCCTTCAGCTACAGTGTAATACTCACTGAACTTTCATTTCGCTCCAATGTACTGTATTTGGTTCAGGGGCAATATTGGACACCAAAGGTAACTGCTCCCACTGTTAAAGCCTGTGTGAGAAACCCTTTACATGAAGACATATCATGATATATTGTGGGTGGTGTGTGCAGAGCAAATTTTGAATATGAACACTTCTGCCCTTCTGCACACTGGCATTATTCCCCCCTCATCCAAATTCATTGACTGGTTTTAACTGCTTAAACTAAACAGACACTATCTTATGAGCAAGCGGAAACTTCTGTGTTGAAAAACAAAGCAAATGCGGAAGTTAGAAATTCCTGCAGTTCCTCGTGAGTCCATTTGAGGCCGGCTGCAGAAGCACCGGAGGTCACATACACACCCATTCACAAATGACTGTTTTTTTTTACAGCAGAAATGAACATGTTTACATCCTGGTTGGAAAAACAAAATACGTCTAATTAGCTCATGTCTCGATCTGCACACATTGTACAGAGGGGGGAATTTTTTTAGATAATTCATCTGTTTTGATTTAATGAAGGATAAGAGTCATTCACAATAAGATGCGTAGCTGACGTGATCGACAGGTGGGCGTGGTGTAGCGGTTTGTCAAGATGCTTAAAACCCACCTCGGCTGCAGCTATCAGCCTGTCGTTGACTGACGACCAAGGCCGATGGGACTCCTAAGCCCCCTGCGTTAACAGATGGGTGACGTCACTCAGGCTTCGTCCATTAACAGTCTATATGCTTATGAGTCTTTCTGAGGCACCAGAGGGTGGCCATGACGAACACTGATATTTGACCTCTAGAGTCAAGAATGCCTCGGATATTTGAAGGAGAAGATAAAACAATGTGCATAACCTTTGCAAGATTTCATATTTTTCATAAGAAAGTATTGATTCCACTTATTGACAGTACTTTTGAAACATGAAAACACTGTGTAACACTGGATTTTAATGTTCGCCAATACTGAGACCCAATGAGAGCAGAATTATGCCAGACTTGGGCAATCTTGGGGATTGAGGGCCTTAATCTTAATCACTGTGATGCTGTGATGATTTTGACTGGGATGTTGGATTTTCTGTGTACATGACCGGATGGATTGGATGATTTAAATCACTGCATCATGGTTTTGGTTTGTAAGTGGAATATTTGTGCAAATCAAAGTAAATGTGTCCACAACTCCTCTGTAGTATGATTATAGTTAGTAACTACACGTGCATCCACATTTAAATGAATATAAAAGCAGCCACTGCTAAAAGGCGTACGAACAGGTCACAGGCTTATCGAGTGCCCTGCCCTCTTGTCTCAGGAGTCGGTTGGATAATGTGGCGGGGCTCACCCTGAGGTGCAGGGATCTCACTGCAGGGCCAGATGACACTCGTGCAGGTCGACTCTGTCGGGCACAAAGCCCAGCTGACTTGTTCAGCAGAACTAAGCCAGCAGCGACTACCGGGGGGGGGGGGGGTGGGAGAGGTTAGCATAAGCCGCTCTGGGCCACCGCAGCCCACTGACTCCGAACAGCAGGGTCAGCTGTGGGGCCGCGGGACCACTCTGAGAGGTAACGCACGCAAACAAAAAGACATTAACAAGAGAAACATGACAAGAAGAAGAAAATAAGAAAACAACGAGGAGAACCCTTACATGAGGATTATGACAGTTTACAGCACAGTGAGCAGGGAGGGATTGCATCAAAGTCACACAGCTTTAACAAAAGCACAGCACTCAATGTGGCCTGTGCTGTGGTTTCCCTGTCTTTCTCAGGTCAGATGCTCATACAGATCATCTTATTCATGGCGATTTGCCTTTAGTAGTTAGAATAACTGAAATGTTCTGTCAATCTTGAACTGTCATTAATCGTTCAGGAATTATGCTGAAAATTACTTCTGCAATGATTTAGATCTTTTCTACCAAACTAGATGTGAAAATGCAACACATCGCAAATCATGTAGAACCCTTTGCAAGCCAAAGCAAACAAAACAAGCCTCATTATCATTATGGGTTCATTATCATGGCTGTGTGAGCTGTCCATTAACATATGTATTTGTTATACTCGGGCACTTCATCAAATGACACCATGACTACTGTAGCGGAGACGCTGCCAATATGCATTTCATTTTCATATCAGCTCAGTGACAGGAAAAATACATTATGAAATCAAGACCAAACACATGTTTGCCGACATGTTAATGAAGCTGCAGTCGCCGAGAGAGACAGAGCGGCTATACTGATACATCTTTTTAGCCCCGGGCATGCTAACAGCAGTGTCAATTTCTTATGCGAGTCCCTCAAGGCTGCCGGCACAGAAGACACTTCAGATGGAGAGGCGGTCGGGGTGTGTGTGTAGGGGGGGGGGGGGGGGGGGGGATAGAGGGTGGAGGGACCCTCCCTTAACGCCGCCTCACCGTACGAAAAGATAATTGTCTCCTCCTCACCCGGAGAGGCAGGTGTATTTCTGTGACCTATACCAGGTACTCTTCCCCTCTCGTGCACAGCCTGAGATGTCACAGCAGTTTGCCGTAATTACTTCTGCTGATAGAGGTGAGAGAGGACATTTGCATCAGATGAGGCGCCGAGTGGTCGGGTCTCCCCCACTCGCCGTGTGCAGCTTTTAATGTCACCGTAATCTCTAAAGGTTAGCATTGGCAGCCCTCCTGTATATCTGCACAACGAGCTGAATCAGTGGTTTGGAAATAGGTTTGACATTGAGTTCGGGTAAATGCAGGAACACACACACACACACACACACACACACAGAGTCACAAACACAAGGAGAGAAACCCTGAAAGAGAAAGATCGTGTATCTTCACTTAATCTGATCTTTCTGGTGTACTTCTACACTTAGACTGTGGATGAGATTGGCAGGGTCAGGCCCTGATTTCTTAACACAGCATTCTTCTCTTTAGACTCTCTTTAGGCTGTACAGATAAACACACAGAGTGAGTGCTCCTTACTCTCTTATACAGAGAGGTTTTCACCTTTAAGAACTTGTTCACCTCTGCTGCTATGTGCACTAAGATGTGTCAAACCCTGCATTTACTTATTGTCTTTGGACCACCTTTAAGTCCGGCCGATCTGTTTACCAATTAATGAAAACAAAATGCAAAAAAGCAACGTAAGGCAATTATGATTACCCTAAAACCTATGTGAAAGATTTGTATTAAAAAGATTCACAGAAATGTTAACATACTTTCACAAAATAAAACATTAGCTTTATTACAAATACATGGTTATTACAGAAGCTCGTAGGTTTTCAAGTGATATAAACTCACATCGTTTTGGTGAGATGGAAAATGATCAAGCCCGTGCTGCAGCTAAGTGTTCAATAGTTGCCGCTACTTCCCTAACACATTTCTTGATCTCCAAGCCTCCACGCCCATACCCGCCCACAGAAAAGGCTGGGCCCCTGAAACTTCCTGTGAATGAGCCCTCCCAGGATATGGTTTAAATCAACGTATGCACAGTCAATCAGGAGTGATCGTAGCCTCCTGGCTAACATTAGCTCCCTCTGGGCACGCTTACGTCGATTACATTACCAAAAAGAAAAAGTTCATATCATTTCAAGAAGAACATTTTGAAACAGGGTACATTTTACTGAAGCAACCATAAATTAAAATGTTTTTTTTTAAAGGCCACTCAAAAGGCAAAGGCCAGGACCTCAGCACACTCTGCATGCAGAGTTTAGACTTCTGCCAACAGGGAGGAAGTTCACTTATGTTAGGAGGACCAAATCTAACAGATACCTGAGATTGTTTGTGCCATCAGCAGAGGGGATTTTAAATAAGTTGTAGGCATTGTTGCCTTTACGCTTTGACTACTAGGGTCTTTGTGTCCCTTATCTCACTAATGTCAATCATGATGATATTGATGTGTTTTGTTATATATGTATTTATGTCTTTGTGCTGTTTTTAGGATGTGTACTGCCTGTATGGACCTCTGTTGCAAACCAAATTGCCCCTCGGGGTCAATACAGATTTTCCAATCCAATCCAATCCAAGGGTAACGGTGAGTATTTAGGTTTGAAAAAAAGTGTAACAACATTGTTGCTTGAAATTTGGATGGACCATGTTTTATTTGCTAACCTCCATGGGCCCTCCCCACGAGACTGGGTCCCAGAGAGCTTTCCCCTTTATCCCGCCTTATGGGCCGCCTTGTCCACGATGGTCACTTCAGTGAAAGTTATGAATTATATGGTGAGATATCCTCGATTCCCACCCCTAAATTTAATATTTAACATACAGCCTGCTAAAATACAATAGTAAATGTAGATGCTTTTGCCAATTTGAAAATGAGTCACTGACTGTTGAACAAGTGCTGAGAGCCAATGTTCAGATACAACAATCACGCTATCAGAACACAAACCTACAGGCTGTAATTTAGATCCATCTTTGGACCCACTGAACAGTTGTTCACTGATGCTGCAGAGGTGTAACGTCAAGAAGTGCTTCATCTCTCTGTCTCTCTGCCATCTTTTCTATTCCTCCCATCTCCCTCTCCAAGAGAACCATTCTGCCTTCCACAGTCTCTAAATCCCACACCTCCCAGAGCATACGCGTCTGTTCATCACACTTTCTCCTTTCCCTTCTTCTCTTTTTGTTTCTGGGATTCTGGTGACATTTTCATAGTGCCAGATCCTTGCCTTGAGACATTTGTGCATGTGCCCACACCTCTCCGCCCCCTCAAAAAAAATCACACCTAAATACACACACAGAGAAAGCAGATACACACACTCCTCGCCTGGAGCCGGGCCCCTCTGTGCTCATCTACCTCAGAGAAGCTGGAGCTTGGCATAGAGAGGAGGCTCCGGTGGATTCTGTGCTCCGCCTGCCAATGCTGCTCTTTTGATCTGCAGCCAGCTGATGACAGATCTACATTAAGCTCATAGTCTTCTCTCCCTCGCTCTGCTTCTCCTCTCCTCCAGCCTGACACTGGGGCGAAATGTTGCTGTAAGTCCATGAGCATCGGTGGGAATCGACATCTCGAGGGGTCGACCCCGTGAGTCTCCTCTCACACCAAAATGAGAGAAACATAGAACCCTGAGTGGGTTTTTCAGCTCGCAGAGGAAAGCCATGTGGGTGTAAGCCAAAGATTGGCCAGACCAACAATCCAGGAGGAGGCTTTGCACTTCACTGATGTGCACCCTCAAGTTTCGGAGGAAATAAATCACCATACTTGTGCACATACTTGATACCACGTTAATAATTTATGTACCTGAGCACCCTGTTAGCTGACGACTATACTGTACAGCTCCTCTGCTAATTGTCATCCCTCCTTTTTCTTTCACGTTTTTGTCTCTCCCCAGCTTTTGCTGTAAAAATGTGTGTTAGTCATCAATGTAGAAATATTTTTAGTGTTACCTACAACCTGTAAATTCTACTTCTACTTTTGATTCATTTACAAACTCTTTAAAAAGGCCATAACTTAAGAAGAAGAGCTGCTCATGATTGTGAACAAATGTTAGTTAAGAAATAAGCCTGAGTGATAAAAAGGACCTTACACATTGTGAGGTAATATTGTTAAACCCCTGATCAATACGATACGATATGATACGGTACGTTAAGATACATGGTCCATTATAATGAGAATATCTTGATACAGCAGTTCTGCAATAATTCATTTATGGCAAGACAATCATAATAACCCATAAAGATACCTGATTAAGTGAAAAATATGAAACACCACTAAATAGGTAGAAGTATCAGTCTAGTTACTGCATTCGATGAGTTCCAGGTCGGCTGCTCATGCTGCCTGGAATCTCCTGCAGCATGATCTGTCTGTGGTCTCTTTAAATCTTTTTTAAAGTAGATTGAAGGTGTTGGAGGAAGATGAATCTGGGTTTAAGATGCTTTGACAAACAACTTTTCTGCTCTGTGCCTCAGGTTATGTTGATCCGTGTGTGTAATTGCTCTGTGTTTTATGTCTGTAACTTGTTTATTGGGCTGCTGCCCGTCTTGGCCAGGACACTCTTGTAAATGAGATTCTTAATCTCAATAAATTGTTTTTTTTTAATGAATTGAAAAAAGACATTTGGTGTCCGTTTTCGTTTCATCCTTTAACTTGTTTTCACAGCTGTTCGACATCATCCTGCCGTCTTATTCTCCTTCTTAAGTTATTTAACTTCCGTTCATAATACCATAAGCTCCTCCATGAGAATACAATACCAACAAAACTATTATTGTATCGCTCTAGTCAGGGCGACAATATATTGCTGTATCAATATTTTGTCCTACCCCTTATTTTAGCAAAACCTTACAGGTCGTGTCTCTCTGCTGTTTGACTGGTTTCGTGCTACATCCTCTCTCTTGATTCCTAAATCATCCAATAAGCAGAAGACCTGTTCTTTCACGCCATATGGTCATAGACAGCCAGTATCTCCAACAGAGTGGCAGCAGACAAAACAGAACTATCACAGATGTTACATTAAAAACAGGTATCGGTCCTAACAAGATATAGTAAGTAAGCAGCTCTGTTCAAATAGAGGCACAGGCTCAAAATAACTGAGGACTTCACTTGGAAAAAAAAAATGCTTGGTCAACATGGAAAGCTGCAGCATACAATGAGAGTACAAAGACTAAATCACATGAGTAGTAGGGGAAATTAATGAGAAAGGTGAAACTAATCAGGACAGGTAAAAACACTTAAAAAGGAGGGAAAAGAAAAGGGTATGAGGTGAAGATATCAGAAGCAATAGGAGAGGTAAGTATGCAAAAATAAAACTGGAATATAAATAAAGAAATGACAAAAAAAACAATCCACTTGAAAAAAAACAAACCTTTACCCCCAGCTATCCTGCTAGCAAACCTCACAAGCACTATGCTGGCCCAAACCAATGCTCGCTGGGGCTCTATCTGACGGCCAAATGGTGTCAATGCACGGCCCCTGCACTCCATCCGATAGGTCCAATGTGTCCAGGCTGAGTGTCAGCATCATGCTAGTTTTTCCTCCTTAATTATCGCATTTTAGCAATGTTCTTTGCAATGTGTTTTTCATGCATGTTCATGGAGCAATTGCAATGAAAGTGCAAATTTACTGTTCCATCGTCAAAGACGAGTGCACTCTAAGGCTGCAAAAACCGTATGTTTGTAGTTGTCTGTGATGGATTCCTCTTTGTGTGAATGGTTAATGTGAGGGATGAGTCTAAAGTGAACTCTGGTCCTGAGTGACTCACACCAAAAACCAGACACTTAGCTTAATGTGTCAGACTAACAGCAGACACTATTTCATAACACTCTATCAGCTCAAGGGGCATTTCCAAGCATAAGAAAACTCATTGTTATACAGTATTTTCTCAAAGTGGGGTTTCTTTGGCCTTGAAAAAACCCCATGATTTGGAGGTAAATTTGGTTTGCAGTAATTAGTTTCATAAGAAAAAAAGCTGCCAAACGGCGCAGCATATTGTGTTCTTAGCCAGACACTCCTCTGGTGCAGTTCAAAATTAATTAGAAAATGAAAAGCTTTTTAAACAGGAAGGGAGTCTGACGAGTTTTTTTGTTCTGTGCCTCAATTCTTTTAGAAAAATGCCTCGCCAATTACAGATCAATGCATTGAAAGCTGCGAGATCTGTCAGGGTTATATGATTTCAGACGGTGAAAAATAAACAGCTGTACTTTACCACAAACATTTGCAAAAAAAATACCACTGTGCAATATGAAAATCTGTTGTTCTGGTCACTTTTCCTGCTTCCACACAATAAAGTGTGAATCTGCCGAACAAAATCTTCAACACAAACCACCACAATTTACTGGCAGACCACTCGCCATCATTGGCCAACGAGTCTGCTTAGTTGCTTGCAAAGTAGACGTCCAGAAACTGTACTCAACCACCTCAGTGTTTGCATTATAATGCATTTTTCTAGCGGGTAAGTGCTGGTGAAAAATAGTTCTTTACAGTGCAGCAGAATGAGAGTAATCACACAGCTGCAGATGAACGAAGAGTGACGGGCGGTGATGGAAGCTCACTATTAGAAAAACACAACCAGCTGTTATTTCTAAAAGGGATCATCTGCTTATTACTGCCATATCCAGAAGGAATTTCTCGCCTTTGCTTTATGTAGCATGACAGGCGGATTGAACTGAGGTGTGACTGTGTTCTGAAAGGTGAAGACACTGTCTTTCAGACATTTTCCCCCCTCAGACGCTATGATTGAGTGTATGAATTTAAAAAAGTGGGGGAAGGCAGAGAGTTGGTAAGAGCTGACTGTATTGTTTGTGTTTGTCATTACAGAGCCATCCTTTGATTCAGTGGGGCAATGCCTTTGTGTGGGCTGCAAATTGGCAATCGGCCTGCCACATTACCATTCTAATGGTCACTGTAAGGGGTCTGTGAGGAGGTCACGGCCTGCCTCGGTGGAGGAGAGAGACCTATTATGATACGCCCTTAAAGATTATCATTTTTGTTGGGTGTGAAGAATAGAAGAGCGCACAAACACAAGCATCACATGATTTCAGCTGCAGATGTAGATATTAAATCAAGCCTTCTTTTGTATTAAGACCTCAGTCTCCCCAGACGACGGCGTTGTATCTGGACACATGAGACACAGTGAGAATGGGACTGAACAGATGTAAGAGTAAAAACAAAGAGTCAGAGTGAACGTGGGCATTAGAGGGAAACAGAATGATGGCAGCAGGCTAGCAGTGAATATGTAACTCATACCAAACACTCCTATAACTCAGCGTCTGCATTCACCACCTGCTGTCAGGGGCTTCATACATTATCAGTATCAGGACCTGACTTACAAATGTCAACTTCAATGAACACACACCATGTCTTTCAAGCACCCTGTGATTGTGGGGCTTCAAAATGTAACAGTTAAAGGTCACTCAGGCAAATGTCAAAGACGTCTGAACACAAAGATAATAATTTGGCTTTCATTAACTGCTCGCTGACAAAGTCCAACCTCGCTTTGGATCAGATTTATGTGTTTTAAGTATTTGGTGCTTTCACACATGCCCAAACTCCTGAAAATGTCCTAAACTTTTTTGGCTGTGGTGTGTATGTGATCTCCGGGGCTCTTGGAGCCAGCCTCAAGCGGCTTCATTTTTCAACACCGGAAGTTGCCGCTTGTAATTACTGCGGGAACTCCTTGGTCTCGCGACTACAGCTGTCCGGCAGTGCTGCACTCTGAGAACGCAAACCTGTGGGTGTTGACGGCGAGGGAAGTGGAGCCGACACGCAAGGCACATGTATCTGGTGGAAGTATTTCTCAAGGTGGAGAAATGTTTGCCATTAACTACACGTACACTTACAGATAATGGCAGGGTTTGTTTCAACGCGTCACAGATGCCAGATGCAGTACCCACATGACTGGTAGAGGCAGTGAAGAGGCTGATGGGATGTGACAGAGTCAACACAGCAGCAGGGACAGATAATAATAATCTATAGTATTAAGAAGAGTTATATTTTTAGCAAACTTGTTTTTTTTTACCTAGAACTCATCAGGATGTTTGCACTCCTACACCCTGTCTCTGTGTTGCATATTTAGCTTTATGCTGCCATTTCCTTTGACAGGCATGTGTTCATTTCCTGCCATAATATAGTAAGCCTGCACTGTTTGCAATATTCTTTCAAACCCAGCTTCTCCAGCCTTCCCTGATTTGAAATCTTATCACACAGTCTTGCTCTGAGCCATGCTGTCCCGTAGAAGAAACAGCTGTTTGCATGAATCTTTAATGCACACCCACATTGGCATGGCATTGAAGCAGATGAGAAATTGGAGGATCACCTCAATCCCTGATTTAAGCTGTTTCAAGTCCCCGCTGTTTCAGAATGTCAAACGTCTCATTTACTGGAGTGCACCACTTAAAAATGTTAAAGGTTAGAAAAACAAAAACAGCTACAGCACTTTAGCCAAAGTGTGACGCAGAGTTCCTTCAGTGGTTTGTAGAGCATGTGGGCAGAGTGCAAACAGAACAGATAGAGACAGCTTTTCATCGTCTAGAATCACAAGGCTTTGCAAATCAAGTGTCTGACATGGGAAAGGAAAAATGTTTGAAATTCATATTTCAATGTGAAAGCCAATATTTAAAAAATGTGCAGTATCACAACGTGTTAAATTAGACCAAACCAGGTTTACAAAAGAACTTGAAGCATGATCGTCCTCTCCTCCTTTTGGTGAAATGAAAGTACACATAAGATGATCACAAAGTTTAGGTACATAAACGCACATAAACAAGTCTGACCCCTTTACAAAAATTGTTTTAATTATTGTATCAGGGAATCTCAAGTATCTCTTTAAGACTATTTCTTAGGCTGGCTACACGAGACGATTTTAAAATCTTAACCAAGTTTAAAAACGTGCGAGATCACAGATATAAGGACAGTTTCAACCGATTTTTAACATTTTAATCGTCCAAACGTGACTTCAGAATAAAAACAAATATTTAGGACAATGGACGTTGTCAGCTGGCTGTCCTGTCAAGCATTCTGTTTCGCAGCGAAAAACAAACACATTTGAAAAAGACTATGGTTTAAATCCTGGCTGAGAAGTTGTGTTTATGTTCACGGCCATGAGCTGTAAAAGTAACCAACGCTTCCTGGTCTGCACGCTCTTATCGGGGTATTGTGGGTATTCTGTCGTTGGCAGCCTGACTGATTAAATGTCGAACTTGTTTGATATTTACAATTCGAGATAAGGGAGGCTCGGACCCGATAGGCAGCAGTAAAATAATCATATTGACAAGACTCTTGAGGAATATTTGGACAAATAACTGGTTGTGACAAGCCTCAAATCAGGCCACACCCCCATGATCATTGGAGGGGGTCTAAAATCATCTAATGTGAAGCTAACTCAAGTTCATTAAAACAAACATAATGTGCTTGAATGCACCGCAAATCAAGTGACAGCCTTTACAGCCAATAGGAAGGTGTGTCTCCAAAGTTGCTGTGTCAGGGCAGTTGCAGGCAGTGGTGTGGGAACGGGGGAACCAGTATCTGACCCTGACACAGAAGCTTTGGCTCCAGGTTCCCCCAGTAAAATGAGTCAGACTGGTCCTAACAGTAAAAATTTGTATTTTCTATGGTAGCAACCCAAAACTCTTTATATCTGAATTATGTAATTTAACTAGCCTGCACTTGTCAACAACAACAGCCAAATGTTATCCATCACATTAAATGGGTTTAAGTTACCCAACGATATTAAATCATTACCAGAAATATGATTCATTTAGTCGCCTAATTAGTGATTGGCAAAAGAAAAATGCAATTATTTGTTAATTTTTGCTTCTACAGAGAAACAATGAACAGTGGTGTTGGTACGTTTATGAACACAATAACAGAGAGTCACATAGAGCTGCAGTGACAGCCAATACCTCAGAGCTGCACATAATACTGAGGTGATGAATTGACTTCACCTGTGTGCAAACCAATAATAAGCACGGCTGTCTGAGAGCTGAAAAGCTCCAGCATATTGAAAGAAAAACACACAACCCCCCCCCCACACACACACACACACACACACACACACACACACACACACACACACACACACACACACACACATTGTGCTGTTGGTCTGTCAGAGTGTTTTGTGGTCTTAATTTAGAGGGATATTTAGAGGTCCCTCTGGATTTGGCATCCAACCCAAAGAGTAAGTATTTCTCCTCGTTTTATATTTCTCTGCAAAAAAGCTCTTAGTTGAAATAAGCTAAAGAGTCAACACCATAAGTTGGATATGCTGCCCTGCACAGAAGAGCAACGCGGCTGTCAATATGACTGCGAGTTTACAATTGTTGTGCTTGGCGACTGCTGTCTGTATCACACAAGTGTGAAAAGCAATAACACCACCAAAGTGCAACTGTTGGCGGTCAATATTTTCTCTCCCTGATAAACCCTCTGGGCAGCAGTGTTCCCTCATCTAGCCAACACAAACACAGCTTTGCAGTTTCAATCTGTCACAGTGTGTGAATATCAACCGTTGTCTTTTACCACTCTGCATTCTCAACTTTCACAGAGGAATCATCCAAATGTGAAGTTTAAGGATTGCCTGAGATAAAGTCACGCTCCTCAGCAGAGTCAACGGGGTTAAAAAGAACTCCCTGCTGAAAGCAAATTAGTCTTCACGGCTGTTCCGCTGCGAATTTGATTCAGTTTACCTTTTTCTCATGTCACTCCTCTGCGGGGGGAACGTTTTATGAAAAAGCAATCTGAGGCAGCTACTGTGAACTATACAAGAAATGTGTAATCGAGCACAGCACACTCTTTAGAGATGCAAAAACAAAGAAATAGAGAGAAGAAACGTACCTGGGAGAAGTCAGATGTGTTTGTGGGAGAGAGTCTGCAGGCTGAGCTGGACGAGATGCATGAACACGTCTGGCTCAGAGTTATCTGAGGAACAAAAAAAGACACATGACATGTCAGGGTGATTACACAGCTGTGTAACATCTGGAGCATCTAATCGAATGTATGAATCTATGAATGGAACCGTACATGATCCACATAGCTCATATGGATGCACGTATGAGGGGTGTGTGCAAAACGTGTCATTTAAAAGTTTCATATAATAATAAAAAAACTTTACTTGCAACTTTCATTCAAATAATGCAGCTCAAAGCACCTCACAATTAAAATACAATCAGGCAAAAAGAAAAGAAAATCAGGGTAAAGTGCCAAAATGATAAGATGGTAAGTAAAATCCAGTTCATTGAATTAAGAAAGATAGAATTGGATCCATTGTATGACATACAATTAAATATGTTTGGAAGAAAATCATCATAAAACAAATAAAAATGACAAAAACAACTGTGACGCTTAAGACAACATGGAAATAATCGAAATAAAAGACATTATAAAAGTTAAACCACTTCATAATATCATTAAATTAAAGGCACAGTATGTAAATTCTGCCACTAGGGGGCTCTCAATCCATACAATAACGACAAGATGACGCTGAGGCTAGCAGGAAGTTATGGGAGTGATTCTCTCTGCTACTTCACGCCCCAACCCCGATGAAAACCGACTCCGTAGTCAAGATGAACGGGCGAAATCGACCTGAGGATGAGAATATGTTTACTGACGAAGTAGCCCAGTGTAATTTACATGACGTTTTTATCACAGCAGCACATACAGCAACAGTACGGCAGCTTTCAGTAGCAGCTCACACTTCCTTATGTAGTGGTCTTTTAACTTACATCCAGTGTCCCCATGGCAACGATAAACATGTCGTGTTTGTCATGCCGGCCGCCACGACAAGACATGTTCAGTTACAACTACAAAATTACGGATTTCTCTGGCTTTGATAACTGTTGGAAATATTTGAGGTGATACAAGTACTCAACAAAAAAATATTTATAACATGTTTAGTACATATTTAATTAATTTAGATATTTGAAAACATTCTACGGAATTATTGAAATCAAGTCCAACATTTTAGAAACAGAGTGATGCAATGCAAAGAAAAGCTTTCAAAAGGTTTTAGTTAGAAAAGCCATAATTAACTGAGGTTAAAAATAAGCGATAATAACCCCCCCACACACACACAGACACACACACACACACACACACACACACACACACACACACACACACACACACACACACACACACACACACACACACACACACACACACACACACACACACACACACACACACACACACACACACACACACACACACACAGAGCTACAAGTTACATTCAGTGACTCACACTCTCAGTCAACAGCAGCTGCAGACTCGAATTCCACAACGTCTTACTTTTTTTAAAAACAGATCTCCAGAGCCCCTTGAGGAGAAAGCAGCGCTGTGCCGAGGACGTCCAGGAATGCTTGCTGTAATGTCGCCGTCTCTCTGCGCGCTCACACTGACGGCTGTGACGGTGGGGGGGAAGGCTCGGCGCTCCCAGACTGAGGCAGGGTAATTGGCTCGAGATGATGGGCCATAAACATACATCACAGGGGCGGTGAAGCGCTGAGCAGACAGCTAACTAAGGCTCTCTTTTCTACTGCGTGGCTCTTGTTTGTCGTATACACACACACACTTACTGTCTCTCATTCTCTGAATATTCACGCTCTTTGAACACACACGCTGGCCCATCATTATTATCACACAGAGAGAAATAACAGCGCTCCTTTCTTTCAATTTCTCACCACAAAGCTGTGACGGCACACTCCGCATGGACCTTTTTCACCATATTTTGGGGCATCTTGACCCAGAGGCAATCTCTCCTGCCATTATCATGCACTGATATATAATAGGCGCCATCCATTCAAAATGCATCATCACCATAACAGATAGGATGCCCCCTCTCTCACCATTACTAGCACCAGACACAGTGCTGGATAATAGGCTATCCTTTCCTCCGGTGCTATCGCCACGCCGCAGACATTCCCTCCATTACCATAACACTCCTGTCATAATAAGCAGGGAGAGCCTTCCAGTCATGACCACAGCTCGCCGGGAGGAGGTCACTTGTGTCAGATTGTTTGCTCACACACGGGTAATTGGGAGAAATAAGGCTGTGCTGAAGGGAAATAGCGGCCGAGCTCGTCTTTCTTCCTTTGCGCGAGGCAGAACTTTTCTGTGCTGCTGAGCCATTTGATGTGTTTAAAAAAGCGAGGAAATAATAATAAGAGATGTGGGGAATGGCGGCAGTTAATTTGGCCCACTCAATTTCTGCTGTTTGCACCATCTCATCATGATGGATCATAATGGATGTTTCCTCACTATTCTGCATTCTCCCATTCCATGACATGGGATTTTGTCCATAAAAACCACTTCATTCATCAAACACCTTTCTTTTTATGGGATTTCCACATTTAGTTTCACAGGTCTTGCATGACCGCTTGTTTCCCCCCCACTTCAGTGACAAGCAGCAACCTAAAGACCCCCTAACTCTCTTGGCAGACTGGAACTTCAAGGGGAAGGGTAAAAGCGATGGCATGGGGAAGGAGGGACAAGAGGGGGGTCCAGGCAATACGCTCATTATTCAGCAAGACACTCGAGGCCACAGGAAATAGCACACTTCATTTTTCTTGTCAAACTCCGGCTGGCTTTAATGGCGTGTTCACAGCGAGTGGTGAGACAAAGGGATGGCGTGGCCGCACCTGAGACGTGGGAGGAGTGCCGATAGAGATGGAGGCTGACATCGCAGCAGCAGCCGCCGTACATTTAGCTCAAAAGCAGACCAACCGAGCTGGTGAAGCTGCTGAATGTGTCACAGGCCGAAATAAATTTGTCTCACCTTTCAGAGAGAAAGTATAGTACGGTTTGCTTTCAAAGAGGAAAATGAAATATTGTCTCAATTATACTCTAACTGTAGAGGGGCGCAGATGTTCCTTTTGTTCCTCCCATTCCACATCCTCCTGAAACGTCCCTCATTATTGCCTTCATTACCGGTGCCATCGATACAACGGGCGGCTGCCAGAAAACCTGGATGTACCCACAACTCATCATCCAAACAACAATTAATCATCCGCCCAGCAATTACACACCTTCCACAATACCACTCATTGATTTTGAACACACGCTGACACTTTTTCTGTTCCTTTTTTGCACAAGAGGCTTCTGTGAGCGAGGCTATAGCACGCTGCAGGCCATGCAAAGCAATCTTCTCCTGCTCCATATATCCGCTGGACTGGAACTGTGTTTTTGATCACAGAGATGATGGGGCAGGTGTTTTGGTACGGCTACACGTCAGGAAGAGGCCTCGTTCCATCGCGCTCCAATCTCCAGGCATGGCAGCAGGGCCATGCTATCAGACAGTCTCTTTTGTTCAGCTCCTAATTGGGGTAATTTATTGTCCTAACAGGCGGAGCAGCTGTGGCTTTATAAGCGTAGCGCCAATTAAATCCAGATGCTGGCATGAAAGGATGGGTCTGAACGTGACTCGGGGACCAATCACTAATATTAACTCGGATCTCTGTGAGATGAATGAGACAATCTGTGATGATAGATCCTCTTCAATGCATCGCTATCATGCTGATATAGAAAATTCTGATGAGAAAACAGTCACAATCAGATCTCAGGCAGACGATATGCATTATTTCTAATAATGGAACGCAATTATCTAGTAGATTAAACGGCGAAGCAAAAATCTGCAGGGGACCCTTACAGCCATGGTGCCAAGACTGCGACTGAAATGCAACTCACACTTACTCTACTGGACTCTTGTTCTGGTTTCACTGTTGTTAAAGAAGTTTTTTCTGCCACAAAATGGCTCCAGCAGAGGATCAGGTGAATATGAGCAGGAGATCTGGGGAATATGAGAGAGCAACTGAAAGAAACCAGGTCGCTGTGAAGATTTCTCCAGGGCAGGGATAACCCCGACATACTGCGCTTGCCCCGGCTGCCTCTTCAGCCCGGGATCTTTAGACGAAGAGCCCCGGGGACAGACACAAATGTGAGTAACACAGGATGGAGGCAGCGCCGAGGTCACCACCTCAGAGCTGCAGCGAAAGAGAGAAACCGCAGATACACAGCGAATCCTCGGGCCTTAAATTCAAAGTGAAGAGACAAGGAGTAATGAGAGCGTTGGCCAGGTTCTCCTTTTTATGTTCATTTGTCTTCTCTGTTCAGTTTTAATGAAGTGTTTGTCCGCTCTGCTATTGTTTACTCTTAATGGAGGGTGTTTGTTGATGTAATGTGCTCAGCCTACGACAAGTTAAACATCCTAATGACTTCTATATTGTACGTTTTTCACACATCCTGACATGCTGCTTGGAATCCGCTGAAGTGTCTCCTTTATCTTCATCAGAAAAGTGCCGTTAATGTGTCGCAACCGCAAACGAAGCAGGAAATACTGAAGAACATTCACATGGGTGGATGTTACTACTTTAAGAGGGAAATAAGAGAAATACAAAGAAACATGTCTTCACAATTCAGGTATTTACCTGAGTGAGACAGGATGATACACATTTCTCAATTACTCTGCCTTGTGAAACACTTGTCCCATCCCACAAAGACTTATAGGACACTGCCATTTTTAGAAAATACATCTTCGGGTATCAAACAGCAAAAAGCCCCAAATCTAATTTTTTACCTTTAATTCGAAAGTGTTCAGTGGACCAACATTCAAGACACAAACGATCACTTCTTGTCTGTAAATTATGATCACATTTGTGCCAATCATTACCAATATTTACTCTCATAGTGAGCCTGGTTTAGTATTTGGAGGTGGTGATGTTTATTAGATGGATCTGTCTGTTTGAACAAATGTAATGCAGATGTTATTCATATTTACACTCATAACACTTTAGTAGTGACTATCTAACGTCTACATTTCTAATCGTGCTTCTAGTCACTTGCAGAGGTGTATGGAAAGACGCGTAAAAATAAACAAATGTCCAAAATGAAATGACTTTGTGAAGTTCCCGTTGATTGCAACATATCAAGCAGAGACAAACCGTGATGATGATATGATGAGTTCTTATTGCCGAGATTATGATGTTTGTTGTCGTTCGTTTGTTAAGTACGGTAAGACCCGTATGTTCCCACCACCTATGCCAACAGTTCCTGCTCACCTGTGACCTATGAACACTCAACCATACCACCTGACCAATTCAATTGTATTATTTAATAGCATTCACTGCCTCTTGATTTCTGTCTATTGCATCTCTTATTCCTGTTATTTGCATTTATGATACAGTATGTCTGTTCTCTTGTTGTGCAGACTGCTGACGTATTTGTCTGTCAAAGCACTTTGTAAACATTCGTTTTTAAAGGTGCTATATAAATAACGTTATTATTATAATGAACCCAAATCATCAACCATCACCACCTAGTGTCCAAACCAAGTAAACAAATCAACGTATAAACCAAACCCATTAAAATACAACACATGAATACACACACCCTAAATGGGACCATCCTTTTCTTAGCTAAGAAGTTTTGGTGTCTTCGCCTAACGACAATACAACCATTTTGTTTTTTCCCCTTTAGTTTATTACATTGACTACGTTTACATGCACACACCAAATTCCTGTATTAATCGGAATAATGTCAATATTCTGATTGCGTAGGAGTCATGTAAACACCTTATTCCAATTGTCATAACCCGATTAAGCTCATTTTCCGATTATTAAAACCCCGAATAAGACCCCTGGCATACGCCTGTCAACCCTAATATTGGGTCATGTAAACGCGTTAGTCGGAATATGCTCCTGAATATGCTACTTCAAGGATTTGTTTACTCCTCTAGATGACGTCTTGTCTTACTACTACTACTACTACTACTACTACGGTTTATTGGGAATATGCTGATTAACATGTAAACAGGAATATTCCAGTAGCTCAGCACTCTGCGGAGCATGTAAGCACCTTTTTCGGAATATTGCCTTAACCAGAATATGGACCTTAATAGGAAAATGGTGAGCATGTAAACGTAGTCAATGTTACGTACGAAAGTGTCTCTTACCAAATTCAAGGCTCTAGTTTGAAAACACTCCTATGGAGAAGGTAGAAAGTTCATTTGTCGTTGTATGGGTTGGAGGACTTTTTCAAATTAAGTCAAACCTCTGCTTTATTGTTTAATAATTGATTGAAAATTAAAGATCTGAAGTCACATTTGTAACTAAAAGCTGGAGAAAGCAAAAGAGTGGAAGCACTGTCCATATGGTTTAAAACATTGCCAACATAATTGTGCAATTTAGACAGTGTGCACGAGTTTGCATACCATTTTTAGGTATCAGATTGATGAATACAATTTGAATATCATGACAACCCTACTAAAGACAGGAGATGCTTGAAGCATCATCTTCTACTAGTCCTGTGATTTGGTGTAAATTCTTTAAACAGTGAATGAAAGGCAGTGTGAAGAAAGTTTCACACATAGGAAGTATTAAACTTTTCTTGCAACACTTGTCTTAAAGGCTTCCTCCTCTTCAGGGGAAAAAAGAAATAGCAGCAGTAGATGGACTTGTACGTCTCTGGAGCACCTTCCTCCATTAGAATTCACCCTACCTCGGAGCTCCTCTGAATCCTATTACTTTCCTCATCGTACAACTGACTTCAAACCTCGGAGACAATATAAAATACCTGTTTGCTGTAGCCTTGACAACAGTAGCTCTTCTCCGTCTTCGCCGCAACCTCTCTGCCCCCCTCCTCCTCCTCCACTTTACTCTCTGAGAAGAAGGAGTCGGACTCTGTTTGCGAGCAGAGAGCCGTAAGCGGAGCGACTGCATGGCGGAAAAACCTCCGTGCTTCACGAGGATAAAGAGCTCTGACCCAATTAGTCGTCTTTGTTAAATAAAACTCCACCGGCCCTCGTTTAAACCGTCACATACTCCCCCCCCACCTTCACCCTCTCCCCCTCCCCTGCTTGTGTTTTTACAGCACAAAGTGATTACAGATTTAATTAGCTGAGGACCTTGCTTCAGGGAGACTCCTAAATCCATATTGATATTTCTGCAGAGTTCGGAGATAGAGGCCGGGGCTCAGCGATGATGACTTACGAGGGAGGCTGAAGGAAAACATAATGAAAAGATGGTTTGCAACTTTGGCCCACTCCTGTTTACTTTTTTCCCCTGGAGGCTAATCACTCTGTAGCAGGATGATGCTGAGCATTATGCATGGAGAGCAGGGAGCTGATCAATGCTGACTTAATGCTACAGCCTTGGATGTAAACAGGACTGCTGTCGAGTTCAGCAGATTTTTCTGCTTCTGACATGTGAGGGTTTACTGCTCCTGTTGAAATGTATCATCTGTCTGCACACCTATACTTTCAAACACCTGGACAATATGATAAGAACAGAGTTATAGTTAAATAGTCCCACTGCAGCTTTTCCCTTGACTAACAAGGTGCTCTCCTAGGTGCTCATATTGATGAGATAATTCGAGGTAAACAACTAAAATGCTTTGTTAAAAATGACAGAAAAATCATGTTAGTGGTCTACAATTCTACAATCCATTTAGCAGACGCTTTTATGCAAAGAGACGTACATTAGAGAGTAAGTACAACACAAGCAATGATCTAGAAAGGAGGAAACAACATCAGTAAGTGCTAACAAACAGCTTTAAGTCCGATCAGACACACAACCGGTTGGGAACCGGAGGGTCGCCGGTTCAAGTCCCAGTGCGGACCAAAAAATCTGGAAATTGTTCTGGTAGCTGGAGAGGTGCCAGACCACCTCCTGAGCACTGCCGAGGTGCCCTTGAGTAAGACTATGAATCCCCCCCATCCACCTGCTCAGGAGCGCCTGCTGTGGGCCACTCCGTCACTCTGACATCTCTCCATTAGTGCATGTCCATAGGATCCTGTTTGTGCATGTGTATATATCAGCCTATGTGTGTGCTGCATGATTTAACAGAGTGTAAAAACAGAATTTCACCTTGCGAGGATCAATAAAGTAAATCTTAATCTTAACATGTCAGAGAAGGAAGCACATTGAAGACTGCTTTGAAGTTGGAAATCTGACCACTTAAAGGTAGTTGTCCAATATTTAGTTATTTTCTGAGGATGAGCATATCCCAATGCATGTGAAAATAAATAAAATGCAGTGAGTACGACCATGCAAATTTTATTCCTTGCATTTTATAGAATGTTTTTTGCAGGATTTCTTCCTATAAAGATCATTTGTCTCCAATATCTTCGCCTATTTTGGATTTTGATTACATCTAGGATTCAGCAAAAGAACCACATAGCTTATAAAGACGTCAAAAGTAGAATATCACAAAACCATTATACAACTTTTAACAGTCAGCTCTGATGCTTCATGCTCCCTTGATTTCTGGCAGCAAAGTTGGCTTAAAGAATTTCTAAGAAGATGATGGTAATTTCATGATACAATCTGATTCATCTCTGGAAACGGATCTTTTTTGGAATGCAGAAATTCATAGGCAGCTAACAAGATTTCTTAAGAAAAAAGTCCTTGTGAGGTTGATTTTTTGTTCACTTGGTTACTGTTTTGACGTAAAGTTGATGAAAAATACGATCGTGAGTCTGTATATTTAGTTTTATTTTGAAATTGACAGGATGTTCTGTGCATTTCCTTGTCTTACTTCCTGTCTGGGTAGATCTATTATGTCCAGCTTGAAGTGTCATTGCAGCCGGATCCGTGGCCAATAGACCCGGAGCGTATTTGAAATGGAGCAGAGTGAAGTGGTGCTGCTGGCACGCTCCAGAGACGGACCGCAGCGCTTGCTGTGAAATCAGGAGCATTGACTAGAGGGGCGGTGAACAGCGGCGTAGTGCGCATTGGGGCTGACAGGGTGCACGAAATATGGACTATTTGGAAGTTGGCAGTAAGAAGAGATACACCAAATGATACTGCAGCCAGATGTTAGAAGTCAGACTTCTTTTTTGATACTTAAACTGTCCTGTAATCACAACACACCCTGGATCATAAACTGTTGTTAAGTCTTAGTGAGAGCTCTGAGGGATGTCGAGTGGCATACTGGGAAATGTAGGAAGTCACGTACAGCACCCAGCTTGAATTTTCCATTGATTTTCATATTTAGAATGAGTGTTCACATTGTAATGAGACTGGAAGTATCTTCAAGAGCAACAGTGAAGTGTCAGTTTTAGCATAAACGCCTTCAGCTGAATGCTTACCAGAGATGAAATTAAATATTACCTGCAAAAAAAATGTTCAATAGTGGTTCATTTTTGTTAAACATCCCATTCTCTCAGGTATGAAAATATAAAAAGCAGCGTGCTGTGGGTTTTCTTTTCATCATGACTGTACCAAGTACGCAGTACAGTGCTGAGCTGCAGACCGGGGGAGCGCTGAGCTAACGTGCCAGAGCCAGAGAGGAAATGAAAAAATGAGGAGGGAGAGTATGGAGGTGTCAGAGCAACTCGTCAAACTTCCCTCACGTAGTATGAATATTTCACTACTGACACACAGCAGCTCCCCGACTGCACCGCGGAGACTGACAGAGACAAAGAAACAGGAACAAATAGATCTGATAGAGGTGGAGAGAGAAGAAGGATAGATAAGAAAGATGAGATACATCAGATAGAGAGATAGATTCATGGTTAATTGGTGATAAATGGATTGATAAATTATAACATTGGATAAATGTGTGATAGATGAACTGCATGATATTTGCACGACAGATTAATGTGCAATCGATGAATGCACGATGAAAAGATAAATGACAACAGATATAATGATGGATAAATTAATATAGATAAATATGAGATAGATAAATGTGCAAGGCCGCCCATAGGGGAGAGCTTTCTGTCACACTGTCACATTGGGAGGGTCCATAGAGGTTAGCAACAAAAAAAAACACAGGTCCATCCTTATTTCAAGCAACAATGACCACATTTTATTTCACACCTAAATACTGTTACCTCTTAAAGCAACAAACACAGACTTTTTTTTTATTGCTGCTTTAGTAAAATGTACCCTGTTTCAAATTGTTAACCCACTCCTATTCAAATGATATGAACCTTTTTTTGTTGTAATGTTTCCGACGTTAGCGGGACCAGAGGGAGCTAATGTTAGCCAGGAGGCTAACGCTAACGCTACTGATTGAATGTGCATACGTTGATTTAAATCATTTCCTGGGAATACCCAGCCAATAGATAGACGGATAGATAGAAAGATAGATAGATAGATTTCGTGTAGCTCTTCACCCACCCATGGAAACCTGTCTCAGGCTTCACCTCTCAGTTCAGTTTTTCAGCCGGCGGTGCTGACAGGAGGAGCTCTCCACAGCTGACAGCGCTGCCTTCCTGTCTGAGAGCTCACCCATATCACTCCAGCAGCTAATACCCAGGACAGAGCACGACACACTGCTTTCAATCACAAAACACACTCACTCCTGTGAATAACATGGACCCCATACAAGCACATACTGGTGAGAGAATATATGAGGATGCACAGAACTGCAGTTGAACATTAGAAATGTTATAGACTGAGGCTCAACTGTCATGATGGCTCTGTAAGCTGTATCCTCATAAAGATTTGAAGTCTAAAAAACTACATGTCCCTGCTGCAGTATGTCAGCTATACTTCTGCCAGAAGACCTCTGTACTGTAAATGTTAGGGTGATCTTCATACTGGCTCAAACAGATTGTCTTGAGTCCTCATTATAAAAATTATTTAAAGTGATTTAAAACACGTCAAAAAAAGAAACTGCTTCTCTCATTCATGCATGTGATCTTTTAGGATCACCACAGTTCAACAGTTAAGGCTTATTCTAGTGTTTTTAATCATGGGCCCTGTTTTTCATTTCATGGGTCACACTGTTGTATACAGTGCGTGATAAAACTCGAGGGTTTGCTTAAGTAAATCGTTTCAGCCAGCAGCCACAAAACTGGCTGTCATGGCTTCTATTTAATTCTCAGAGACAAAGTTTGTCCCATAGAAGTGCGTGTATTTGCCACTAAGATGCTTAGATTTTTATTCTGTGTGTCAAACAAAATCCTTACAGAGAGGGTCTCTACAGATACACCTTTTCTTTAAGATGTTTTTCTTTTAAAACCTGACACAATCATTGAAGTCTTCAGAGACACAAAACTATGTTGACAACAGCAATTACTTTACCTTGCAGAACACTGAGTTTATTGTCTACAGCTCCGTTGATTCAGTTTTTTCTGTTTTGTAATTATTATGTTGGATTCAAGCTTACAATTCCAAATTCACAAATTGAGGGGCACCAGTGGATGAGTGGTTAGCTTGAACGCCCCGTGTACAGATGCTGTTGTTCTAAGAAGCTGGCAGCCCGGTTTGAATCCGACCTGTGCCTTTTTTCCCCACAGTTCCATGTTTGTTCTCTTTGCCCTCCAAACTGCTGTACAGGACAATAAAAATGCAAGCTGTCTCGGTGCAAACGACGGTCCGAGGCATGTGCTGCAGTAAAAAACATGGTTTCATTTTTAAGTGCTGTGTTTTGATTTAAAGTTCGCCATGTTGTGCTGATCAATAAGTCGGCATCAGATGAGCTGCAGGTTTATGGGGAGCAGCGGAGAGAGGAGGAGCACTACAGCGGTAAATCTGACCTGAAGCACTTACTTCCACTCAGTATCCTATGGGCCATTATTGGTGGGTGTGCTCACACATCAAAGTGGCAGGGGTCTTCCAGGCTAAAAAGGAATAAGAAACAAAGGACCATTAAATCACAGGGAGAGACCTGGCTTCGAGCGACACACACATGAACACACACACACACACACACACACACACACACACACACACACACACACACACACACACAGTTTAACACTGCAGTCTGAGGAGTGTGAGGAGAGTTTAGCACCCATAGAGAAGGAGAGAGAGAGAGAAACGGAGGAGGAGGAGAGGGAGAGAAAGGGAGCGCGACATTGATTTTCCCCCCTCTGAAGTGCCAGTTCATCATTCTGTGAGACACACACTATCGATCCCCCGCCTTTAGTTTGTTTGTAATTTTGGGGGCTCAAAACCGTTCACAAAGATAGATCCTCTTATATGCCACTTGCCTCCCAGATGAAGAATGGAGGGATCAGAGGATGAGTGGAGATGACCTCATTCTGTGAGGTGCTCCTCAATCAGAGGAGGCTCTGTTTAAAGAGGAGCGCTCAGGTAGGCGGTCAACTGTGTTTGTTAGCCGCAGTCTTGACGTTAGTTAGCCTTTCTGTTTTTTATCCAACGTTAACACCATAAAGCACTATTTTATGAGGGATTTATGACAAGTGGATCTGCATTGGAGGATTTTGTTTTTTATCAAATTAAATCTATAACTGTCTCAAAGTTGTTTTCTGTGTCTTCTGAATAAATTCTCCAGTTTGAAACCTCCTGCTCTTCTCTTCCATGTCCTCTGGTAGAAAATTAACTCACGCTGGTTGCTTTGGTCCAAATAAGCCATTTGTGTGCAGTTTACTTACACCACATTACATCACCTCTGGACATAAAATTACATCCTTAAAGCAATAACCTCCCGCTGCCATTTGGAGCTGGAGTCAACTCGCTAACCTGCCAAGTGGCGTTTTAACTCCAAACCTCTAATGCCCTTCAAAAAGCTCTTTACCGAATCATTACTCGTTACTTCTTTGGCCCACTGAAAGAGTCAAATCTGAGCATTTCAACCAAATAATCATCAGTGAGGTGCACACGCATTCAATCACAAGTGGAGCTCTTGTAAAGGACTCAATGGAGGAGAAAAAAGCCTACTCTATGAATCAATCTTAACCCTTTTTTTTGCTCGTTAAAAACGTGGGCTCTTATTTGTAGCCTTGGACGTCACTTATTACAGCACTTCATTCAATATGTTTCAAACTTAAAATTGAAATATCTTTCCCATTTGTGGTTGTCATGACTTTTTTTCCAATTAGCTTTTCATGGCACAAGTTTATTGTCAGCCTCAATTGCTCTACTGTAGTTTAATTTCTTTCAATGTGATGTACAACTTGTAGCTTTCAAAGAAACTTTCCCAGCACTGAACATGTTGTCCAGAGATCTGTCTGCGTAATGCATCCGTAAAGCTCCGGAAACTACAGAAAATATAACACAAATAATGAGAAGGGAGATTGTTTTAAATGTTGCGTTCCATTGTTTTAAAGGTGTTCACACATACAACTATCTCATGCAGTAGGTGCGTAGGACATCAAACTATCACTTTGAAAAGAAAAACTCCTGCACACTACTCTTGCTAGGCGTCACCAATTTATTGGGAAAAAATCACGTTTTGTTCCCTCTGAACCTTTGTCAAGTATGTGCAGGATTTTTCTTTTCAAAATCGTAATTGAAATGTTGAGAATGAAGTGAAGATTTCAAGCATAAAGAAAAACTGTAAGTGTAGTGCTACGTTTTAAAACAAAATAAATCACTGGAGGAGTTTTTTTATTTTTATTTCCAGAACAAAGTCAAAATGTGAAAAATAAAGTTGAAATACGAAAAACATGTTTGAACTTTAGTGTCAGGCATAAAAAAATGAAGCAATAGGGATGGAATTTACTTAAAGATTTGAGTCCAAAGGTTGAACATTAAGTTGAAAGGGCTGCCAAATATTCCAACTTTTAGCATTTGAGGAAGATACAACCTCCGGTCTTAAAAAACCAAGCCAATGCGGAAGTGCAAAACCCTGCAATTTGTCGAGTGTCCACTAGAGGCTGACTCCAGGGACACAAGAAGTCACATACACACCACATTAAAAAAGCCATTTTTTACAGCAGAAATTAACATGTTTACAGCCTGGTTAAGAAAATACAAATGTCTGATTAGTTATTGTCCATATGAAGGAGCGAATCAGAGGAGAAAGAAGATTTCTGAGATTTTATACTGAATAAAATGTTCTTTCTCTGATTTATGTTTTTCTTAAGCCTCGCACTATTACAAAAATGTTTATTCCATTTTTGACATCTTGACTTTATTCTCTACATGTAAAAAATAAAATTCCCTCCTCATATTTTACTCATGCCTGACTTCTTTAAGAAAGCTGAGGATGATTAGGTTTCGAAGCTAGAAAAGAAGGAAGAGCAACGTTTTTTTTTAAAGACCCAGATTCTTAAGACATAAGAGATTTTTTTCCTTTCTTTAAAAGTGAAATGAGAGCATTTTGACACTGGGTTTACTTCTCTGTAGTTGAGCTGTGGGTTGTAGGTGGTTTCTACATGTTTAGACTTGATAAACTCTGCACTTCTCTCCTGGAGCGAGCAGAGAGCGCTTTCACTGCCAACACTGTTGATGGTAGGAGCGTATTCGCAGCATGTTTTCCACTGTGACCTCCATCGCTTCTAGGGAAAATTCTCCACCTGAGAGACAGCCGCCCACACGCAGCCTTACCTTAACATCTCATCTACATTTTATCACACCCCCATACAGAGAGCCACAGAGAGATATCACCTCAGAATACCTTAAGATATACCGAGCGACTTAAACATAAAGGTCATCTTACTGTAGGGAACAAAGCAGTGACTGCAGGAAAACATCTGTTAACCAGAGTCCACCGTGTTAAACAGGAAAACCCACATAAAAACAAAGTGCCAATCCATTATTCTCAAATCTTATCTTTCTCTTTTATACAAGATCTTGTTTCTTAAAATGTGATCATGTTCTGAAGGTTTTTGTGATTAGTCTCAAAGGCCAAGGGGAAGATTTCTCCACTAGATATACGAAAACATCACCGAAGTGAAGTTCTGGCAAAGACTCTTCTGATTTGAAGAGGTTAAAGTAACGTCCCAGGTGCTGAATAAGCCTCCCAAGAGTCAAATGTTTCTATTCATCTTAACAGCTCAGTTTTTCTGCGGTTGTAAGGTGATGTAAACATGTCGTTTTAAAGAGGTGGTAAATTAAAAAGCATGTACTAAGACTCCATAGAGTGTTCAATGGAGGCCGCCTCCTTCCTTCACTCTTGTTGCCTCCCAGGCCTCTCCACCTTATGACTGAAACTATGTATGATATCATATATCTTGTATGGGCAAGTACACCAGTCAATACACACCTTCCAAACATTTTAAACTGTCCAAAACAACACATTTTAGGTCAAATATGATAATAATTAACGACCAACAGTGTGGTGACAGCAGAGAGCTACATTTTATTTATAGCTGTTAAAAAATAATCAGTCAGAGTTTTTCCACTGATATTATGTTCATGTTTTACCCATGGTATTGGAGGGATTCTTGGTATGTGCCATTACTCAAATCCAGGTAAAGGGGCAGGAGATGGGGTTGGTGGAGTTGTTTTGAATTACAACCCGTAATTAGTAACTTTTCCAAAACTCAGAATACACTTTGATACTCAGGTTCCTTCAAAAGAAAAATAATCAGCAGCTGAAGTTTTCAGCTATTCAAAGTTTTGTACTTACAGCCTCGTTCCAAACACAACAGCAGCTGATTTCATCCTGAGATGCACACTTTCAGCTCAAACGGGTGACTAATCAATCATGCAGTGTAGTGATTGGGTGCAACATAAGGCTGCAGATTGTTGGGATTTAGTGGCACACGTCTGAGAGCTACTGTTTATACATTAGAAAACAAGTCCATCTGGTGGTGTCTATTGAGTCATACTTACATTGTCTATTCTGGATTTGTTATCTAGATTCCAGCATGTAGATTTAGGATCGAGTCAACATGTCCTTGCAAACTATAAACTCATCTCTGTCTCTAAAGAAGCCTCCAAAGTGGCAGCATTTCTTGCAAATGGGCTCATCAGGAAATTAAAATAATAAACCCATGAAAAGATAATCACTGTACAGATCCTTGAGATGCCATGTTGATATTGAGGAGAATGGTTGTGACAGTTTCTCCATAATGAGCCTCCATCCTTTCACAGTTAACAGAAGTGAAATGACTGACAGTCTCAACACTCTGGGTGGAGGTCATCCGAGTGAACTGACTGCCGCATCCTCCAGATGCTCTTGCCATATTTGCTGCCTACAGGCAGTCTATCTATGGTACTTGTTCATTTCCTGACTCCCCAGGTTTTTAAAATGTCATTTATGTCTAATGGCCGTGCTCATTAGCTGCATCTGAAAAACACACTCTGGTCATTACCAGCTACATTTGCAGTCAGGCTTCATGCCGAACTCTCTTGTTTGAGTCATCCGTCACAGCTACATTCCCTGGCAGTTGGAACCATAAATGACACAATGCACAAATCTTCTAATTATCTGCAACTATCTTTATCTGCTTACATTGCAAGTGAATGTGTTTTGACAAGGATGCTTTATCAGTGTAGCGAGAAACCCGATCTGAAACAACATCCATCATGTTAAGGCTGCCAAGGCCACTTGGGGGACTGCACAGGCAGTAGCGCGCTTAGAATTGCACTTTTACCTTGGTGCAATTCTCTTGTGTACAGGCAGAGGGGGAGGAAGGAGGGTGTGCATGACTGGGACTGCAATGGAGACAATAGCACTCAACTCTCTTTCATTATTTACTTGTAGCACTGACAGATATGGACACATCTTACATGAAAACTATGGTATGCTTGGGGAAAACATCCAAAAGAACAGAGTCAGGGTCAAGAGGATCAAAAGTTTCTTTGAAAACCAAGAGATCCACTTTTGTCACTGTCATGTCTACTCGAAATAGAAGAAGTATTGTTGTTTCCATAATCGTGCTGTGAAATGACTGCCTCGGTATCACAGCGCCACATGGTTTTCTTTGGGTTCTGCATATTTTTTTAGGAGCGTTGTGTGGGTGTACAACAGCCTGTCCAAGAAAGAAATAGAGAGAGGGGGATAGTGGGTGGGGGAGCGTGCCGGCTATCCTTTGTCAACCGCTCAGTGCCATTTAATGGCCTGTAAACCCCTTTGCTGGAGAAAGAACAGGCAATTAGCATACTGAGTGGATTACAAGATTGCTCTGACTCCTGGATTAATGTGTGCACTTAATCTTCTCTTTGCTAAGCGATTCTTGGATATACAGCCATTAAAGGGGAACACATTTCCCACCTTTCAAAACACAACTTGAAAAGGGATTCTGTTGTGATGCTTCAAAGTTGGAGTAGAATGACTTTATATTTAAAAAGATGTCTGGATTAATTATCAAAGGACAACATGTACTTTCTTTAAACTTTGGTCATCTCACATTTACAAGTCTAACTAGTATGTCTACATACATCAGTGTGTATGAAGGTGGTACTCTAAACCTCAGCAAGACATGTTGGTACCTTCTATGACTTCAACATTTTCAATACTGCAATCATTTTCGATACAACATTCTTGAAACAATACAATCTCCGTTTTTTAACTAATTGATAGAATCAAACAGTACTCAGGCTTTAAAAAACGACTGCTCTTTGGTCATATCTTTAAGCAAAAGCTGCTGCACGCAAAAGAGAGAGAGCCCTGTTTAAATTGCACAAATACATTGGAAACGTTGCCAATGTATCTGAGCAATTAGAGGATGTGCAGGGGTTCACTTGCAATCTATATTACGTGCCTAGGACTGCTTTATTTGTTGCCGTGGTATCAAATATGTATTCATACAACTGGATCAAAGCTATTATTGTATCCAAGTTTAAAGTCTGGGAGCATCACAACCCAAGTACCGACATAGTTCAAACCTGTGCTGAATGTCAGAATGAAAAAAGCCAATAAACCACTATCCAAAATGTCCAGACAGAGTAATTGATTAATTACGGTGTTTAATTGCAAACTGGACCAAAACACTGCAAATTGGTTTTCAATCACAATGTCAGTTATGTTGTCTTTCATTTTAAGCATTGCAAGGTAAACTTTAAAAACTCTAGATATGTTACAAAGTAATCTACAGGGAATGTGCTCCTGCATGTATTTGATTGGCCAAATGAGGTCATATTGCTGCTAAAGTTGAGCCTGGTTCAACAGGTGACCATGTGTTGTTTTCTGGGTTAACCCCATTGGCATCCCTGGTGTGTTGCTATACCAGCTCCATTAATATGAATGAGAAGACAGTGTTATTTTCACACAGCCTAAGTGGCCCTGGCGCCCTCTCAGTGCCCTCCGTGGTTTGGCCGAGTGCCCCCCAAGTTCTCTTTGTTCCGGCCCAATTGCCCCTGCAAGTGTGCTTAGTTCCCCCCATGCACAACTTCAGAGAGGGTCAACTTCATCAAATAAAACACCACTACAACCAATGTCCTAAAAACTATCTTTTGACACAATAGCCACGAACCATAAGGGAAAATGGAACATTTAAATGTATATTTCCAATAGAGAATGTATCACTTATTGTAGAGATTTTACTTCACAGCATGAAGGTTCCTGGTTCAATTCCTAGACAGGAGCCTTTCTGTGTGGGGGTTTGTGTGTTTTCTCCCTGTGCATGAGTGGCTTCCCTCTGGGTACTCAGGCTTCCTCCCACAGTCTAAAATATGCTCATAAGGGTTAATTGGTGACTCAAAATTGCTTGTATGTGTGGATGTTAGTAGTTGTTTGTCTCCACATGTCAGCCCTTTGTTTGACTAGTGAGCTGTCTAGGGTGTACCCCACCCTCTCACCCAATGACAGCCGGGATAGGCTACAGCCCCCCTACAACCTCAATTGAAACCATGTTATAGACAATGGGATGAATGGATGCTTAGACCCTCATCTAAAAACTAAAGAAATCACGAGTGTCAAGGTGTCACAAACTGGATGGCACACCAATACGTCTACAGATGATCTTTTAGCACATTCTGCTTGACTTAATTGCAACAAAAGCTCCTTTAAATACTTTATCGGTATGACCATGGACTGAATTTTGTGATCATGGCCATTAGGTTTTTAAAGCAGCAGTTATTTAAACTTGCTTTCTCTCTAATGACCAGCAGGAAGGATTTCCATTGGTTGCATCAAAACGTCTGGTTATATGAAACCACATTTGAATATTCTTCTCTATTAAATTATTACCTCACTTAACATGATCCAAATAAGTTTATTGGCTCAAATCACTACCATGGCAACCTCTAAAGTAGGACAGAGACTTAGCAATGTGCATCCAGCCTGTCATCCAAATATGGTCATCTTTGATTACCAAAAACAAAGATGGTGACACCAAAAGTCCGTACTCAACTATTTAAAATCACGAGTTCTCAAACAAATGGTTAATGCACTGGTGGCTACATCCACTTCCTTTATTGGTACAGTATGACCTCCAGGCAACAACATATACCTTAATTATTTTAGTTGGTGAGGTGCACATTTTTCAACTTTGCAACTACAGAATCTTTGTTCTCCACTGTAGACCAATACGTTACGGACACTTTATTTGGCCATCAACTTAATTTCAATCTTCTACTTTTTGTGTCCTTGAACACAAAAAGTCAAACCTTTGCAAAGTTCCTGACGCACAACTACGCCACACACCACATCATCTCCATGATTGCTATCCTCTGACTATCTCTACTCTATATGATAAACTTTCGGTGTGCACACCATATCTCTACATTCTCTGGCTTCATCTGCTATCTCTGCTATCATTCCTGAATCACTATACCTATTGGCTGGCTTTGATATGATCTTTAATCCACGGCTCCCGCACCTCAAGCCCGAATCTTTCACCCAGAGTGTCAGCCCAGAAATGAAAAGAGCTGATAACTTTGCACAACTATTGCTCACTGCCAAGGCATGGTGTCTTAAAATGGAAACCTCAGCTTCATATAGTCGCTGTTTGAGAACGCATACAAACACAAAGTTGCAGATAAAATAGTGTCAAAACCAGGAATTCATTAATTTTAGTCAGATATTCCCTGGAAAAACTTGTGAAAACTTTAGAATACCAATGCTTACTTATAATATTTTGCAGGTGGTACCAATATACCAAAGAACCATCATGTTGTAAACATAAAAAAAAGGCTTAGGACAGCTTGTTTGCCTCGCTGAATTTGTGTGAAAATAGTCTCAGCAGCAATAACAGAATGCTTTTCTTCCTTACTTTAAATATCAACATAGATTACCATCACCACTGCAATCCTCTGCCTCCATCCTCACAGATAAAAGGCGTTCAGGATGCACTCCTTAAAAAAAGAAATAAAGTGCTGATTCACTGCATTGTGTCAAAATGGGAACAGATGGTTGAGGCATACCTCTGCTGTCCGTTGAGATGAGTGCTCGCTGTTCCAAAAGCTACACCGGCATACTTAAGCCACGACAGGCTTGTGCTGTATATCAAGCTTCACTCCTGGGTTGTTTTTCGGTGGCAAAAAGAGTGTGTAAGAGAGTGGGAAAAGAGAGAGAAAGCCAGGATCCCTGGACACATTAAGAATGCGTTTTCTCCTTAGAAATCAATAATGTCTCATTGCCTTGAAGATCGCCGGGAATGCCATCGCTTTCAATTTATTCATTCATTCTTCTCAATGAACACACTGCAGTGATCCAGTGTTTTCCATCCCGTTTCCCTGTTGGTTCATCTCCTGGGAGGTTCTTTTAACTTGTTAAGATCTCTTCTCTGCTTCTTTAACAAAGGCATTTGTCTGAGAATTGAGAGAGAGAGCCCTGGAGTTTGTCTCTGCTTTATTGCATCACAAGCAATGGGCTTAGATATGTTTATTTTCTTCCTCATCAGACCTTGATTTGATATGCTGCGCTGCATTATTTTCTCCACGCACTTCTGAATCTTGCTTTATGAAAGCACCCAGTTTAGCACGCAGCTCCTGCGCTACCTCCCCCCAAGCATGATTGCCTCAAAGGTGTTCCATGACTCAGAAGGGCTCACAGAAGCCCCTATTGCACAGCAGGGACTTAATATGCCCGTCCACTCACCTTCATTATCAGCATTAGCCATAGAGGGGGAGCAAAAGGCGGTTAGAAAGCGGCCATCAGTCCCTAGTTTTTCTTCAAAAAGCGAATTGAGGACATGAAACATACTTAAACATCACAGACAGCAACATACCCCCAGCTGTGGGGTAAGCAATTGCAAAAAATTACAGATTGCAGAAGTAACCTCAGGGAATAAACGGCTTTTGCCAGATGTAGTTTTGAACTTGGCTGTGATAATATTTCCATCTAGGCGTGCCTGTCAAATACAGCTGACTGGTTCTCCGGTCTGAGTCATCTTACTTTATAAGAGAGATTCATCTGTTAGTCTAAGCACTTAGAAAGTAGAGAGTTTTAATACATTTTACTTTCCATATTTCTGATCGCATCTGCTTGTGCCTGTCTAGAAACTTTAAGCTAAAGGCTCTTGCTTAGAAACCTCGGACTTTTTCTACATACTCTGGGGACTAGATGACTAATATGGAAAAAGTAAGTTTTCAAAAGGCCCCAGTAGATTTCTTTAGCTGGCAGCCGCAAAAACAGGCTGCAGTGAACGCAACTTAAACCTTGTAGGGAAATCCGCAGATCAAAGTAAGTTGTTTGCCACTTACAAGTTATTCAAAGTGTCTGAAAAAGTCATGGAAGGAACTCTTGCAAAGATAAACCTTTGGTAAGTTACTCTTCTAGAAAACTGAAAAAGCCAGACAACGCCCTCTCAACAAAACTCCTTCATTAAACCCCGTTACCTCGCAGGACATGGGAGTTACAGGTCTGCCATCATTTGTTTGTCTGTGCTAAGGTACCACTTTGGTGTTTTACATGGTTAGCACATGTCCAATACAATATTTATATGACACATATTAAACTAACCAATTAAGGCAGCAGTAAAAGACCAGCTCTCATGCTCTGGAAGGTAAAGTTATTTAATGGGAAAAACAAAGTTTGGTGTCATTGAAGAGAAAAATTAAACAGCAAATTTTGGTTTCAAAAGTGGCAACTTACTCTTGAACAAAAACGACTTTTTAGGGATCCTTTGGGTATGCTATTAGGAATGCTGTGTTCCAATATGAGGCTGCCATTTTTTAAAAACAGCCACTTTGATTCACTGCGGTCGCCCCAAAGGGTTACATTGAAGGCATTAAAGCATATTTTGCTGCTGCCAGCAGAAGCAGAACTTTTTCTAACTATTAGCTATTTATACAAAAAACATGTCAAACTAAAAAGGCCTAGGTTTGAAAATACCTGAATAGCCCTTTAATTGGACCTTTTCTCCAGGCCTTTTCAAGGTAAATAGCAGGAAGCACGAGCGATAATGAACAGTTCCGATGTGGGGGGCTCAAGAAGTATGTAAGCGTGTGTGCACACTTGAATCATTCTGCTGAGCGTAACAATAAAACACAGCTCAATGTGAAGCCCTCACTCAGCAACTTTAATGCTGGCTCCGTGAACAAAGGGGTCAGAGCTTACTGTAATTTTGGTTCTCCCCGCATCAATATATGATGCTTCACTGGGGGCAATGAGAACCTGTCCAGAGTTGTAAAAGGGAAGTGTGCGAACACACTCTCCGTGCACGTCACACACCTTTCGACCCTCCAAGAATGTCGGCCGTGAAACAGCGAGGCCTTTACGGCTCAATTCTGTATTCCCTCACAAAACCACTGAAGTCAGCTCGGCTTTATTACAGCTAATGTACCATCTGCTTCCCAGGGCGACTCCTCATTAAATATGGAGGAGATAAATAACATATCTCACGTCTGCAGCTCTGAACCTAAATGTGACCACTGCTGGTAGAGAGGTGTGTTTGCGTGTGTGTGTGTGTGTGTGTGTGTGTGATGGTGGGGGAATGAGACAGGCCTGACAGCTCCTTCTTTATACAAGACAGTCTGTGCAACATGATGAAAAATGCAAGCAGAAGTTCCTTAAAAGATTGCTGCTCCAGGCAGTCTTGACAGGATATTTTGCATCTAAAGACATCCAGGCGAGCTCGTCACATTTATGTTGCGAGCTTAAGATTCAATCAATCAGAGAAGAAGTTCCACTTGCAACAACAAGTCAATATTTCCACCCTCGTACTCGCGATTTGTAAAAACACAGAGACAGGGAAGCTTTTAAAACTGTCTTTTTTCTTCTGACACCAAAGTGGGCCTTTATTGACTATATACCTGTAAGGCTCTTTTTTACAGCTCTTACTGTAACATTTATAGAACCATGAACTTACAACCTTGCCTCTGTAGCTGCAAGAATATTTGAATCAGTGATGAATTCATCAAGAAGCCCCATAGTTCTCCGTATCCATGGGAAAAAAATATGAAATCATACAAACATGAGTAAATAAATGAAGGATAGATGCTTATCAAAATAATACATAATTTAAAAGACTCAAATTAAACATCACGAAGTGACATTGAAAGCCGCAACAAGCCAGTTTATAAAAAAAAACCCAAAAAAACTTTAAATTCACGAACAGATCATATTTTCAACATAAACGTTACTACTCTACATCTGTACTGGTAAGAAAACACTCACTCTGCTTTCATGATGGATTTCGGTCTTTTTCTTCTTCTTCTCTTCAATGGAGGGATCAATATTGCCTTTCTCACACCCACATCTCCTCAAATCTCTACCCACGGTACGATGCAACCCTAAGTCTATTTAGTGTGATGAACAGCAAACTGTTCAGCATGAAAATGTTCATTCACACAGCCCGGACGCAATCATGTTTTTTTTCACATGATGGCTGACAGTAAAAATCTATTTCTGAATGTAGTGTTCTTGTGTTGAAGCGCTCTGCTAAGATTTAGAAATGTATTCATATTTTTGGTATTTCTTATGGTCTATGAGTAAAATAGCAGTTTTCATTATTTGGATTGGATAAAATTCTTCCCCACTGGATATAAAAAATGAAATAAATCATCAGAGGGAGGAATGCACGTACAGATTAAACAGGTGCAAATCCAAAAATCCCCCCATTAACGCTTCCAGCTTTACTTATTATGTTTATGTTAAATCAAAGGTCTAAAATGGTGAAATCTTGCAAAGCACAACAGGCCAATAAACAAATCTGCAAGAGAGTAGAGCAGCAACGATACCAGAAATTTTAAATCAAAAATCTAAAGATATTGAAACGTGTTAAGTACAACAACAAAAACAGAAGTCTAAAGCATCAAATAGCAAGCGAACTCCTGCACACTGTCTGAATGTCACAAACACATCGGCAACATTTCAGTACCGAAACGTTGCCAACATACTTGTGCGATTGAGACAGCTCTCTCTCTTTAGGTTGCAGCAGATTTGCTTAAAAATACAACTGAAGATGTGAATTTCTTTTAAAGCTTTAGTACTTTAAGATCTTAGACTGTACATATTAATGGGCGAAGCCTGAGTGACTTTACTTCTGTTACTGCAGGGGGCTCTGGAGGCTCACCGGCAGCAGCCGCCCTGCTGGAAATTCTGTCTCAGCCTAACTTTCAGTCAACCTAACGACAGGCTGAGAGCTGGAGCTGAGGCGGGTTTTAAGCCTTATGACAAACCGTTACATCACGCCCACCTGTCAATCAGGTCAGCTTTGCAAATAACTATGGATATTCTTGGAACCAGCCTCAAGTGGACCCTCGACGAACTGCAGGATTTTGCACTTTCGCATTGGCTGAATTTTTCAACACCGGAGGTTGCCGCTAGTTTTCGAGACTGTCGATCAATAAAATAACAGATCGTATAATTTTCAAACACGTGGTATTCAAACAAGTATTGAAGTATTACACAGCTCATATTTTGCTGCTTGCTTGTTCTGAAACAATAGTGTGAGTATGAGGTGGTGACTCATCAGCAGACTTGGTTAATAGTTTCTCATAAAAATGGTCCACATACTTCAAGAATTGTTTAAGAGCACAAGTTGTGGGAGTGTGAGGTAACACACTCATCAACTTTTATAAGCTCTCCAGTAATGAAAAGTTATCTCCTCTGTTTATCTATTCCCCCAGACAATTAAATTCTCCATTACTGTCACAAGGACATATGTGCGTGGGCGTGTAGATGTGTGAGTACGAAAGCCAAATAAATAGCTACTCCCTTGTCACTGCTTAATTTTAGCAAAACACTCAGGACGGGAGTTTTTATATGAGCACCTATTTACCGTCCACATGCACATACTGTTTATTTTATGATAAGTAGTGAGGCTGCCCTTGTCTTTAATTTTCCTAAAATAGTAGGGAACAGCCACAGCTAATCACAATTCTTAACACTTTGTTGTGTGAAAGAAAGCTAAGGAATAAACATCTCAAGAAACATGTTAGTTTCAAATATTCTCACTGGATTGTAGTGTTGTGGTTCCTCTGAAGGCCAACAAACATTTTAAACTTCAGTCCTTCAAACTAAAAAGTGAATCTGTCGTTCATTTCTCAGGGGCTTGAAGGTGGTACTTATATCGTATTGTGTGCATGTCTTTATTTGTCCATTTGGGCGGCAGTAGCTCAGTCTGTAGGGATTTAGGATGGGAACCCGAGGGTCACCGGTTAAAGTCCCGGTGCAGACAAAGCATGGAAGTTGGTCTGGTAGCTGAGGTGTCAGGTCACCTCCTGAGCACTGCTGAGGTGACCTTGAGCAAGGCACCGAACCTTCAACTGCTTGGGCACCTCACTCTGACATCTTCCCATTAGTGCATTAGTGTAAAAGTAATTTCCTCTCGTGGGATTAATAAAGTATGTAAAAAATACATTCTATTTATATAAATCAATTGCAGAAGATAAATAATGCGACATGACTTGTTGGCTCACTCAGAGAACGAAGGTTATGACACAAGCAAGACATCCAGCTTTGTTCAGTCGTATAAAAGCAGCTGGAAACGGGTAATGTCACTGAGTGGAGTTACATCACATCAACCCTGAGGGATCCCAAGAGGTCCTTAAGAGCATGATGTTAGACAAGATGCTGCAAGACTACAATACCCATGCAACACAGAAGAAGAAGACAGCAGCTGCAGCAGCCTTCACAAATCAGATCACAAGTTCAAAGTTTCCTGTCTCTTTGGAAGAACATTGTAGATTTTGTGTTTGCACAGACTATTTATTTAGCAAAATTGGATACATGTGTTGTTGTTTCCAGTTCTGTGTTCACACTGACGAGACAGAGCTTCCTTCAGCTTCCACACTTTCTGTTTATTTACAGTAACTTAAGACACAAAGTCTGTCCATATATGTCTTCATGTTGTCATTTGCATTAAAAGACACATTTTTTAAATCAATATCTCTGGACTAAATATGTGAAAGTTTTTATGAGAAATCTTTTTTTAAGATTTATTTTTGTGCTTTTGGGGCCTTTATTGTAGATAGAGGACAGTTGATAGAGTCAGAAATCAGAGAGAGAGAGTGGGGAATGACATTCATACCCGGGCCGCCTGCTTGGAGGACTACAGCCTCCACACTAACCACTAGGCCACTGGTGCCCCCCATGAAAAATCTATTTGAACCACTAGAAGTGAACCAGTTCAGTGACTGCTCCCTGATGCCTCTCAGCCCCGAAACATGACAAAGAAACGTATTTCTCAGCAAACCTTTCCAGTTAAATACTGACTCAAATAGGGAGTAAGATTGCCTGCTATAAAAATTTGTGATGACTCAGCATAGACTGGACAGGGAGTCCTTATTGCACTGAATTGTCTGTCAGTCTACAACAGTACACTGTGCTGAGTTTCTCACCAGATTCACTACAGTATGTGCTTAACTGTGAAGCAGTCATTGTTGTTTTAGGCAAAACTTGAGCTTCATGAAAAGCCTTGAAGCAAAAAACAAGTCATGCACAACAGAGCTCATTTCAATTTATTTCCATTTCTGCATAGCATAAATGTAAATATCCCTCAGATCTCACGTTAATAAAGGCAGGAATGCCTAGAAAGACTTTCAGAATCTCTTTAGCCCTCATTGTCAAGCTCTCATGTTTTCATATGTCACAACCCCCCCGAAGACATTCAGCAAATTCTGCTGAGCGGCTGTCCAAATGTTTCATCTGGGCACTTTTCTTAAGAAGTGTTTACTCTGCAATGCCAAACAGAATGCTTTGAGCTGAAAGGAGCTCCCTGCACAGTGTTTTTTTTTCTCTTATTCCCTCCACCACTGGACACATTGGAGAGCTCTTTGCAGATGGACACATGCTGCGCGGCCTCCTCATGCAATCACCACAGGCTATATTTTGGATAGGCACACTGTACTGGCAGGAGGCATCGCTGGAGCTCAAACTGCAAAGGCTGCTGAAGTCAGCTTCTGGCGTACTGAGACAAAGCTGACAACTGGTTATACATGAGCCTTTCACTACCCATACGCCGCCACATATCTGCCTTTGTCTCTGAACTTCTTTTGCTTTTTATTTCCCTCGAGCAAAATAAGGAACTCCATAAAAGTTTCAAAAGTCAACAACCTTTATTGAGAGCGGGTTCCTCAAAAGAAAATGACAAGTTTGTTTTTTATAATGTGCCACATTGGAGCTCTGCAGACATCTGATCTAAAGCCCCCTTCACAAACGACATCTTGATAATTTTCTAGACAATTTGGGGACTTTGAGGTCCTGACATAATTCAAATTACATTTCATCTACCTCACAGCTAGAGATTGTCATTGTCGGACATGTCTCATTACTGCAAAAACTTGATTAAGTTTTAGTAAGTGTCGACGATGCCTGAGCAGAGAGTGTAGAAGAGGAGGAGTCTGCAGAAATGGTGACTCTATCGGTTTTTACATCACTATAAAATGTATAAAGGTTCCACCAAGATTGTCAACATTCTCAATACTCTTTTCAATACCACGTGTTTTGAAATGAATCAACGCCGAGACGAGATGCAGGAAAGTATTTACCTAATGTCGGGTTAACAGATTCCAACATTTGGGTTCACACATTTAGCTCTCCTGGACCATTCATGGAAATCTCCATGTGTGCAGAGCAGGATGTGAGAGGTCACAGTATGCTATGTTTTCTCAATGCTTGAAAAGTAAAGAACTCCATAAAAGTAAACATACTTTTTTTCCAGGCCTGGTAAGAAGGAGACCTGTTTTTTGATGATGTGCCACCTTAAGAGTTCAGAAGACTTCTGATCTAATAATCATGTGTTACCATCCTCCGGCTTTGTTGTGACTTTCAAACGCGCCGTACAACCGTGACGACCCTTTGGCCCACTAGCAGCCCCCGAGCCAGGTGACCCTAATTACAGCGTTGGCTTTGCTGCCAAACGGATCTCATTGGAAACCAGCCACAGCTTTGGCGACCCCAGCATATGAGCTGTTCCCAATGGAAAGCAATTTAATGCTTGGCTGCTCAAAGAACAAAATGTATGCAGCACAAGAAATCCCTTAGATAAATTAGAGCGGGCAAGCGGCCTCTGTAAGAGCCGTATCTGAGGCCTGATGAGCCACCTGTCACCTTAGAGGAGACATGAAACCACAGTGAGATAGGAAGCAGTCGGAATCTGTCACCGCGCAGCAGGTACCGAGTTACCTGTGGCGAGAGAAGATGAGCAGTGTAAATATTCTGATTGGTCAAAATGTCCAACTGCAAAAAAATGAACACACAGTCCCAGGAGCTAAACCTCAAAAAGTGGAAAAATGACAGAATTTAAAAACCCTGTCTGCATTTTTTAAGCACCTTCTCCCATCTCTGTTGGTGCATAAACCAACAAGTATTCATCAGCCACTGGTCTGCCATGCACACGTTAGTTTGTGGTCATTGTTTGAAGAACTTTGTAAAAGAAATGAGTCCACCAGTGCAAACATTGCAGTAGACTTGTTTAGTGTGGTGTCCTTCGTGGGAATACCTTTAAATGCTTAACTGTCTAAAAGGTCTCGTTAACTAATAAACCATAATACAATTTAAGTATAGGGTAGAGGTGGGCGATATGACCTCAGATTCATGTCACGGTATTTCTTTTTTTTATTCAGAGAGAAGCAGCTGACTTCTTTGTTTCTCTTGTGTGATTCATTAAGGAGTTACATTAAACAACTTAGGGTAAAGAAAGTCCTAATAATGTCAGGGGAAATCTTTCTAGAATTTGAAAACGCCCTTCATTCATCATTTCAATAGTTTTATGCATCTTTGTCTAACTTCACACACATAAAGACACTTACACCATAAAATACATGAGAAAACTGGAAATGAGGGGTTTAAAACCCTGAAAATGTTCTGGGCAGGATTAGTTTTTTCAAAGACAAAAAGCTGGAGCAGAGGTGGGTTTTAAGCCTCTTGACGAACCATTACATCGCACCCACCTGTCAATCATGTCAGCTAGGCGCCTAACTATTGATAATGCGTATTGTTTTCAAAGTTAAAACAGACCCGTTTAAAAACAATTCACCCCCCGTACAGTGTGTGCCAGAGATGATAATAACTAATCAGACCTATTTCGTTTTTTGTACCAGGCTGTAAACAAGTTAATTTGTGCTGTAAAAACTGTTTTGCCAGTCATGTGTATGTGACTTCCGGTGTTACTGCAGCCAGCCTCAAGCGGACACTCGACAAACTGCAGGATTTTGCACTTCATTTTTCAAGACCGGAGGTTTGCCGCTTGGTCAGACCTTGAAAAATTGGGAATCAGAAACGGCCAAAGACATTGTAAAGGGTGCATTTTGATTTTCGCCAAACTAAAATATATTCCCTGAAGGCATCACTGAGAGATCTAGTTTAAAGAATGCAGTGGATAGAAGCATGCACGTGTAACTACGGATAGATACAAATGAACCATAGCTGAAGCATTTCTGAGTTTCCTTCAGCTGAAAAGCAAGTTAACTTTCTGAGTTCCAAATAAATATTCCTCGAAAATCCCTGCAGTAAAAGGCGATATGTCTGTATTGCTTCTCACTGCAGCCTGCCTGTGAGTTGAAATTGAAAACATGTCCTTCCCCAGTAATTAGTGCTGAAGTGCCAACAGAAAATTGTCCTTTGAAGCCCACTATGCAGGGGTGGCTGAGGAGCAAATCAGCGTGGGTTGAGAGGTGCTCGGCTGGAGCTGAGACCATGATGACCTTTAGATTGAAACAATGTCCTGGGGAGTCAAAGCCATTAAGCACAGTAACTGTAGGTACTGGAGTGAGCCCCGCACTGAGAATCCATCTCCTTAGATTAGCTGACAGCAAACAGGCCGCAGAGTGGAGCCCGCCTTGGTGGAGTGACGCCCTGAAGGAGCCTCAACGATGTAATCCCATTCGCCCTCCAAAGGCTTGAATTGTTCCTCCTCGGACCCCTCTCTTAAAAAAAATAACACAGACCACACACTCCTTCCCTTCAACCAGGGAGGTACAAAGACGTGAGAGAAGACATTGTAGAAGACAAGACTAAACCAACAATCACACAACGCCTTCTTTACTTTTCTGATATAAAACAACGTCTGACACATTCTTTGTCAGATTTTCAGTCGCAGGCTTGTCTAAACAACATCCATTTATTGTCAGGCCTCAAATCTGTCCCATTATAAGCACGTTAGTCAGCTATATAATTACTTTTTCTGAATGCCTATGACAGGAATTATGTAAAGAGATGTCTTTCTTTCAGTATGTATATCAATGACTTTGACAACAGGACAAAAGCTGCAGAGCAACAAGTTCCTGATGTTTACCTAATGACAAATTCTGACAAGTGACGATGAGTTGCAGTGAGCAGTCTTTACAAAAGTGGACATTAGTGACAAGTTTTGACATGTTACGCAACCACAAAAAATGATGTTAGTTGAAGAGAATGGTAATGGATAAAGAAAAACCAGTGTTGAATGTTGTAGACTTCCTGTAAAGACAATGACGCTAACTCAACCAGAATCATAGCCAAAGGACGAGGTGCAGGAGATACTGTTAAATTGAATCAAATAAATCCTTCTATTGCCAAGATGGATTCCTACACTCCTTATTTCATCATGATTTATTAGGTCAACTCTTTTTCAATCTTCTAAATCTTAACATTTTCATGACCCCTTCATGATTTGTTTAGCTGAGTCTTTGGATAAAGTCACAATGGATGCAAACCCCTATACTTGCACGATACAGACTCTTGAAGGCATAATGCAACATTTTAAACATTAATACCCAAGTGTAGATATACCATTGAGTAATGTCTTTCTCAAAAAGGAGTGAAGTCAAACTCCCTCTGGTTCTTTTGTTCTCAGCTCTGTGTTCATACTGACAGGATGGCACTTCTTTCAGCTTGTTTAAGTCACTCAGAGGCTCAAACATGCTATTTTTTCACGTGAATTCTTTCCTCCAACCGTTAGCCCTGCCACCCTGGGGGGGGGAAGAGAGATGGTGTTGCCCACTCAGGGTCACTGTATGTAGAGGCACAATGGTGGAGTTGCGTTCTACAAATCAGGTAGAACAAAACTAACTTTCCAAACCAAAGAAAATACTTTATTTGAGCTAAAATACTTCAAAGAAAAGTAAATCCAAATCAACTTTGGGCTGCATATCTAAATGAATATCTGTCCTACAGTCTGCTGTTCATATCAGGAGCATGTGGGGAAAGAGGGGAAGTGAGGCGCTGTGGGATAGTGAAGGTATGGCCAAATAAAAAGCTTTGGCTTTTGGTTTTGGTCAGAGAGACTAGTGCTGAATGTGACATCTACTGGAGTTGCATATTGTACCTTTTAAATAAAGATTTGTACAAGGTAATTGAGAAAGATAAACTGATTGATTTTATAGATTAAACCTATTTATGCTACAAGATGTTGCATGCACAGTTTTTACCCTTTGATATTGATCTTCCCACCCAAACAATCCAGTGCATCCATCAATCCAGTGTCATGCATTTGGAAGTAAAAGACAATTCAAAGCAAACCCCCGTGGTCACAGAAGCACAACAAGGCCTCTTCCCTGCTCCACAGTAATCCCGCAGACAGCAGCTCCACTATTTTACTTTGATGGCAGCTCTGTGTCTGTAAATGATACAGAGCCTTTGTTTGTTGTGGAGCAGTCGTGGCCCGGGTTTGTCTCTAAGTGCTGAGTATATTTACTCTCTATCCAGTGCTATGCTTTGTTGCACTCTCTGAAACAAGGTAGAATTCAATTACATGGTGGCCGAGGCCCTGACAAGAGCTCCCTCTTGTTTCAATCACCCCTCGGATGGATGTGGGGATGAGGAGACGAGGCGCTCCAGTCATCCCATCATGGACCAGCAGAGGGCTTTGAAGCGTGAGGAGGCACTGATGAGGAGTTTGTCATTGGCACTGATGGATGTGTAAATCAAACAAGAGCATACTTTTAGTTTAGTTAACCCTTGAGACCCAAAACACCTTTGTATATTTCAACCTAACACCCATGCGCATTAAAGAACACTACATTTCGAGCCCGACTGGGCTCTTCATCTTTTTTACGACTCAGCATCTAAATAAGTGATGTGCGTGCGTTTGCTGACTTTTTCTTAGTTATCATCAATAGCCTAAATCTAAATAAATCTCAATAAAGCTAAGTGGGGTTTTTCCTCAGGTTTAAGTGCCTCACTCGTTACTATAGAAACAGCTCCACCAGCCTTGGAGTCCTGTCTTTATCAAGCGGCAACCTCAGGTGTTGAAAAAATGAAGCCAATAATCCTGCAGTTCATTGACTAAATGGTAAATAGACTTGAGCTTGTAAAACGCTTTTCTAGTCTTCTGTCTCCTCAAAGTGTTTTTACACCGCAGGTCACACCGACACATTCACACACTGATGGCAGAGGCTGCTTTGTAAAGTTTCCATCAGGAGTAACTAATCCCATTCATACACATTCACAAGCCAACGGCGAAGCAGCTGGAGCAATTTGGGGTTAAGTTTCTATCCATCTCTACCAACCGGTCCACAGCCGCCCATAACAGAATGTCCACTCGAGGCTGGTTGCAGAAGCTTTAACTTTAGTTTAGAGTCATAGCAGACAGAAAAAGGCTTGGTTAGAAAACTGGTGGTAACTGAAAGAACTGGGTTTGAATAGGACTGTTTTGGTTCCATTATACATTAAATATGATGTTTAAATGGTCTGCTGCACACACCTAATGCAAAACAACATCTGTTGAAGGGCCTCCATTCCAAATTTTAATGTTTTATTTTTATTATATCGTCTTTTTCTCCAACAAAAAATCTATAGTCCGTGAGCTCTTTGTGAGTCATGCAGTGTGTACACTGCAGCCATCACACTGACGGCCCTCTCTCAGGACTCTGCCCGAGCCCGGCGCAGATGAACAGACTCCAATAAAACAAACACCATCCATCATCGTGATTGTCACACTTTTCATTGAGTTCATAATTTCCCTGTGAAAACGGGTGCGGATCCGTGGCTGCAGAGACAATTTAAGGAAGTAATCAAGCACGTTATGAGACCACGTTGGTAATTAATGGGTGACGATGGTAGTGGGAGGGTGTCATGGGAGCTGTGTAAACCTTATTTGTGAAGACCCGTGTATTTCACCTTATTCCTCTCAATAACACGATACGTTTGTCTGTATTCCTCGGGGTTGGCCTGTCGCCAGTGATTGAATGCCGCCTTGTCCTGGCGGAGGCCAGATCATTTAACTGCTATTCTCCTCGGTTCCCTATGGGGGCTTTTTTTGTGTGTTTCTACGTCCTGTCTGCCTCATTGTGTATACAGCTCATAAATGATATTTATAGGTGAAGCCTACGGAGGGATGTTGTGATGAGAACACAAACGTACAAACAAAAGCTGCAGAGTGGCAGCGAGAAATATGGGGGAGAATTAAGCTAGGATTGCAGCATTAAGATGGTCATGTCTATACGGGGGGAGATATTCGTCAAAGCTGATTTTGCAAACAGAAGTTAGAAACTGAACTCACTGCAAACATGACCAATAAGTCTGCATACGCTGACCATACCTACATACACTAAGTGATTACATGAGGGTCCGTAGCTCTTAATTTATGAAAATAACCAAATATACCACATGTCTTAAAGTGACAGTCTGACTGATATTACATACAATAGGAGCGACAGTAGCTCATCCTATGGGGACTTGGGTTGGGAACTGGAGGGTCACCGGTTCAAGTCCCAGTGCAGACCAAGTGTAGAGTGTGTAATTGGGACTAGTCGCTGGAGAGGTGCTAATTCACTTCCTGAGCACAGCCGCCACTTCATCAAGGCACCAAACCCCCAAACTGTTGGGCGCCAATCCCTGTACAGCCCCCTCACTCTGACATCTCTTCACTACTGCACGTCTTTAGGTCCTGCTTTGTGCTTTCAGGCCTTTGTTTGTGTCGCATGTCTCACAATGACGCAGAGAAAAAAGCTCAGTTAAGACAATTAAATACAAAATCAAACAGATTTTAACATCACATTCTTACACAAAGTAAAGTCTGAAAGAAAAAGTGGAGGCAAGGTGTTTTTTTGCCTTTATTGGAGAGACGGGACATTTTGGGTGATGAGAGTGGGCGATTCGAACACGCAGTCTGCTGCGATGAGGGCTATCGCCTCTGTACACGGGGCGCGCGACATAACCGCTAGGCTAGTAGCGCCCCAACACTTTGATTATATGATGAAAGATGAAAAATATTTTCATGTTTCAAGCTATTTGAGTTCTATTTAGAAGCCTGCAATTTAAAAATGTGATCTTGTGATTTTCACTTTTTCCTTTTGTTTTATAGGAAAAAAAACTATTCAGAAGAGAAATCAACAATGGAAATAAGCTCTGCTTTTAACCGATTTGTAAGATCGAGGGAAACATATCAGATTTCACAAGTTTGGTGTTAGCTTTGATGTTTTTTAATTCCAACAATGCCCAGGTGAGCACAGCATTCATGAAACATTAACAATTACATCACAGGCACTATTTTATTTTATGCTAACTTATTGCTCTGACTTTCAGACTGTTACAAAATTGTGCCTTTAGGACAGAAGTGACTTCTGTGGCCTTTGCAATGAGTTATTCAGCCAAACACACTAATACACAAACCCACTAACACACACATACACAAACACTATAACACACACATACACAAACACACTAACACACACATACACATACACAAACACACTAACACACACATACACAAACCCACTAACACACAAACACACTAACACACACAAACACTAACACACACATACACAAACCCACTAACACACACATACACAAACCCACTAACACACTAAAACACACATGAAAAACTGGAGAGAGGTTTTTAAGCTCACCCAGCCTGAGCACATCCAGCTGCATTCCTACTCATTTTTCTGACTCACATGTTTTTTCCCCTCCAGGCGAGTTCCAACCAACGTTTGTGAACATGAACAACGCTCCCTGAGCCCGGTAACAATATAACCCGGACTTTAATGTGTGATGTCATCAGAAGTCTTAGCCTTCAGCTCTAACATTGACTGAAGTTTGGACGCAGCATGGTTTGAACTTTCAACCTAAAAATGAGGTGTTTTTTTTTTTTCTTACTTTGCAGAACGATTTAAACCCAAAATATCTTGGATACCATCAGGAGAATATCAGAATGCAGGGTGCATGTTCAAAAAGCATTCACTGGTTCTTTGTTACCATAGAAAACCTGGAAAAAAATGTGGCACGCTGACCCGAGGTTGAATTGACATAATCAGTGGTAAACTGAAATGCTCTAAGTGTTTTTTGCATCACCCTTGCAATTTTTTTTTTCAGAACTGATTGCCACATTCACCTCTTTTAAAAAACCTTTTCCATTTCTATTCCAGCTCTCTCAGAGGCTGACATGCATTTTGAAAGGAAACCATACCAGTGTAGGTCATTTTAAAAACTTGTGGGTTACAATAGTTCAAAGACAAATGTATAAAAAAAATAAACACTAACATAGTTTCATGCACACCTCTGCATTGTGCATATCCATTTAACTTCAAATATCCTGCCCGTCTCCTTCCTTTTATTCATCCGTTGGTGCTTGGCTCTGGTCTTTGCTTATCAGGTCTTGGCACAGGCTAATCGTCCGTCCCACAGGCTCAGCAGGACTCCAGCAGTCTGAGGGCAGCACATAACCCCAGACGTACTTTAGAGTGGCACAGCAGCCTGAATGCCACGTCCACAGAGAGAGCGAGAGAGATAGAGAGAGAGAGAGAGAAACCACTGGCGTTTGGCCTGTCGTCTACTTTCAGCAGGTTTTTGGCTCTGTGAAACCTTTTTGCACCGCTAATGATGTCTTTAATGCAAGCTGTGATCCATCCAGAATCTCTTGGCTCGCCTCTGGGAAGAATTTATGCCTTTAATATCATGAATAATCTAGTTTCTAAAAAATAACTGTATTACCTTCCCCGTGAGCTGAGGTAAAGATTCCAGCAAGAGACTTCAAGGTAAAGCTTTCAATTCAGACACGGCTTTGCACTAAAACACAAACGTGTAGAAGCAGCTCTGCATTAAATTTTGATTTACTAAGTCATGAAATATGGAGGTGCTGATAAAGTGGATGTTAATAGGCTGCCTATGGGTGGACCGAGCCTGTAAGTGAGGTGAACATCCCTTACTGCAGAAACACAAGCGTTTGTAAAATGCTGCAGCCGCTCATATGGGGAAAAAAAAAAGAGAAGAGGACTTTTTACTATTTGCACAGAAAGCAACAGATGTGTTAGTAAAAATGGATGATCATTATCCACTTACCTACTAGTTTTATATTCAATAAAGCACTCTTTATTCATTTCACTCAGCCATCCAAAAGGATGCCATAATCACAGATGAGAAAATCTACAACTGTATTTTCATCATTTCTAATAAAATGCATTTAAAAAACATCCTTTTGTGCATCGACTGTGAAGATAACCTGGATCAAACTCAATCGAGGAGCTGTCCGTGGTGCTTAACTTGAGCTCTCAGAGCTATTTTTTTTTATACTGAGGTGGCTGAACTGGGCCAATGTCTTTTGCAGGGGTGGCCAAAAGTGCACACACACACACACACACACACACACACACACACACACACACACACACACACAATTGAAAAGCATTTCCATACCCTTTTATAACTTACATTAATTATTAAATATATGTCATATTACTGTGTACATTTTTTTGTAGTCCTCAAAGTGCACGGCCCGGGTTTGGACCCGACCTTTGGCTCCCTTCTGTCTCTTAATTTTTGAGGGCTTTTATGCCTTTATTGTAGGGATAGGACAGTGGATACATTCTGAAATCAGGGAGAGAGAGAGAGAGGGGAACGAACCGCAGTAAGGGACCATCAGGCCGGACTCGAACCTGGGCCACCCGCCCAGAGGGCTACAGCCTGCACACGGGGCGCGTGCACTTACCCCTACACTACTGGCGCCTCGTGTTCAGTCTTTTTGAGGAAAAGCATGAAGAGAACTTGATAATCACACCATGCCCTAAATGTAATCTTAATGTCACAGAGAAAAGTCCATCCATCAGTGTCTTTTTTGCCTCTTATCTTGTGTAGGGACAGGAGGGTGGTATCCTTACCTAGCATGCACCGTAGCAGTTGACACCCCTGCACAGGTTGGCAGTCGATCACAAAACTAAGACAGAGACAGATATCACATTCAAACCAATTAAGAGTCTCCAAATCTGCACCCAGAGGACGCCCATATGGTCGAGGGGAGATCATGCAAACTCTAAAAAGGAAGAGCCCAGCCAGCCTGCTGCTTTGGAACAAGGAGGTTCAAAGTTGAACCACTCAGCTGCTCTGCTGCCAGATTTCTCTCTTTTTTTTCCAGGGGAAATATAATAGTTGTAATCCTGTTAGGAGCATATGTTCCCATTATTTTAAGAAATCAATTCTATTATTACAGCGCCAACATTTTTTTTTACAACACTTAAACTGATTCAATCAATACTCCTTTGGGCACTGGAACAGGAATCAAAATCTAAAAGTATTAGTGTTGATCTGACTTCAAAGTGCAGTCACTGTTTGGTGTAATATTTGAAACCCACTTTGTGCACAGACATTATGAGAGATGAATAACGTGTTTGTGTTGCTCTTTTTGAGAGTGACAAGAGAAAGGCGGAACTTGAAAAGAGGCTGGGAGTGCTAATGAGCCTTATTTTAAGAACACAACACGGCCATGAATATTTAACAGCTTGTCTCCTTGATGAAGCACCAAAATAAAAAGTCTGACGAATTCATCATCCCGGGTGAAAAATGGTTTGTGTGAAGCTGCTGCTGTAAAGACGCCTCTGAACAATGTTACTGTACTATAGTGATGCATGCTTTAAAACAGATCCTGTAAATCTTGATTAAAATGAAAAGATTAGTTTGAAATGTAACCAAAGCAGCAGCACACACACTTAGTCTGAGAAGAAAATTGCAAGGTGAGATAACATTGTGTTCAATATTGTGATCAAGATATGAAGTGGAAAATAAAGGAGGTTTATGAGATATAAATCACAGTTTTTATATCTATCGGCTGTTGTCTATGTTAACAACATCCTTGTGTTTGCAAAATGTTTTATCCTAAATCCAAATTAAATCAAATAAGCATTTTTAACACTAAATTGGCACCAATTCATCTGAGGGAAGCTAACAGCTAGCTAGAGCGTCATCTGACTGCCTTAAAGGAAGAATGCGCGACATGTTACACATAAATACAGCAGACATGTGACTGTCTACAATGAGTGAGAAGCTCGAGTCCCGTCAGCTGTACTGTTGTCAGAGCCGTGTTTACACCAGGTTTACATGGACGTGACGGCCTCGCGTATAAAGCTGTTTTAGTCAAGGACTAGAGAAAAGAAGAACAACATACTGACTGCTTATTTGGATGTCACGTAAGTGTCTTTAGATCACGGTCATTACGTGTCAGTTTAAATGCAATATGGAGCTATGAGTTAACCAAAGTGTGCTAACATTAGCATGCTAACACAACAATGCAGGCCACAGACAATGGCAGTTTGAGCAAAGTACAATTTTGTCCGCCGCTTGTGCTTAATGGTTCTGAATTATGGTGCATTGTAATTGATAACTCCTTCGTGTGAACGCGAGTGGAGAGGGATTGGAGGTGTGTCGCTGGAGGAGAGCGGAGGCTTCAGAATAGCGGAGGTGTCGCCAAACAGCAGTTTGTTTTGGTTTAATGCTGGTGCTCAAGGGCGACATCTACTGGATCAAAAAGTTGCACATTCTTCCTTTAAGATTTTGTTGAAGCATGGCTGTTAAACTCAGGCCTCGATCCGAAAGGTAAAATGTGCACGTTGAGTGTGAAGCATTCTTTGTTTACATAATTCTTACTTTTGCGATGTGATAATTGTGAAGGGTCATATCATCATAAGGATGAAACTTACTTTGGTATCCTTATTATTCAGGAATGTAATCGTTCATTCAACATGTCCGTTATTGTTTTCACTTTTTTTTTAAATCAACTTCGAATGAATGTAGAATATGACACGTAACGTCCGAACACATTCGAACAGGTCTGACATTTGTGGCAAAAAAAAAAGCCTTAAAAATTTATTCACATTTCAGTGAGTTATCCATTTTCTAATCATGGATAGACCTCCCGCCGTCATGGACTGAGATTCATTATAAGCAGTAGGTACCCCTCTCCAAGATGGCGCCCGCATCGATACATCTCAGAAGGCGTGGAAGCGGCATCTACATGTATTTATATCTATGCTATCCGACATTATGACAAAAAGCCCAAAACAAGCTTGTGTTTTAAAATAAAAAAGTCAACCATCATTTTTATTGGGGCGCTGGTGGCGCAGTGGTTAGTGTGCGTGCCCCATGTATGGAGGCTATAGTCCTCCAAGTGGGCGGCCCAGGTTCGAATTCAACCTGTGGCTCCTTTCCCGCATGTCATTCCCCACTCTCTCTCCCTGATTTCCAACTCTATCCACTGTCCGGCCTCTACAATGAAGGCAGAAAATGCCCCCCAAAAACAAACAAAAAAACATCACTTTTATTAGCGTCTTCATATCCCTCTTGTTTCAAATGACCCTTCTTTTTCTCTAATCAATGATCGATACTCTTATAAACTCCACTCTCTAAGCGGACGCCTTTCAAGGTAGTAAGGGAAGAGATCCTGCAAGGTACAAAGTCCCAGGTACTCACTTTGTTGCTTAGCAACAGCGAAGGCACTGACCCCCCTTCTTTTTTTTCTTCAGGAAAACAACCTCAGTGTCCAAAATAAATAAAGATAGAAGGACCACACGGTGAACCTCTTGAGCGGGGTTAAGTCTCTGGGAATAACACTCTGCAAACAGCAGGGAGAGCGGCTGCGAAAGGCCACCGAGTTGTTTATGTGTGGTAATTACACTCTTTACTCTTAGGACATAAACAAACAGCTTCATCTATGGATTCTTTAAAGGGGTGGAATAGGATAATTTGAGCCTCCTATACCAATGAAGATAACATTGTGAAATGCTTCATTAAATTTGGTGTTGTTAAAAGATAAATGATGAATTCCTGACATAATTAGATGTCATATTTTTAGACTGTTGAACACTGACAAAGATTGAAAATGAATGCAAATGTTGTTTATGGCTTTGTCCTTCATTTTTAGAGAGAAAATGCAAGAAAACACCCTCAGAACAGATCAAAAGGGCTACTAGACTACTAACAACACAACCAAGGACTCCTTATCAAAGACGACTGGCTTTATCTCATTAAAGCAGGCGAGAAAAAGGGGGAAAAAACTCCAGTTCCAAAGGGAAATGAAACAGTTTTGCCCGTATTTGCTTTGTTATTTAGCTAGAACAGCTCAAATTAATTACTCTCATCTTCCTCACTCGATTCATTATTCTAGCTGTAAACACATTAGTCAAATGAAATGTCTCCAAGCACACCTGGCATTCTTATCTTCCCCGCTGTAGACGACAGGTCGGTGCAGCTTTCCAACGTGCTGCAAGCAGAGTATTAAAGAAACCCAGCGCCTTTTCTGGGATATGGTACCTGCCGCCTCTTCTACCGATAGCTGCCTCCCAGGAAGCCTTAATGTATGAGATTTGTCAGTGTCAATTTCCCAGCTAATCTCTCTGGTCCACCTCGCCGCTGCCGCCCATTCATTCTGCTGCACTGTCTCTACCTGCTCACACCATCCTGGGAAGGATACAGAGGCAGCAGGAAGCCGGGGAGAGGAAACACATCTGTGATAGCTGCTGCTGCAGAGTGACCCTGCATGTGCAACCAGCAGGAATGATACACATCCAGGGACAACTGGGCTAGCTCATGCATACTTATTTATTTCACCGATGATTTACTGCATAAGGTCTGTTTTTGTGAATGACACACTGAAATACACAGAAACAGCTTTGAAGACAGACCAGAAAACTAATTTAGTTTTAGTTTATTTTGAATCAGGGACAGTCTACAAAGTAAAACATTTTTTACATACTTTATTGGTCACTGAGGGAAATTCTGGTTTGCACTTATTGAGAGCTTCTCACACACATAGGCCCGAAATGGACATGCATTCGTGGACAGATGTCAGAGTGGTACTACACACTGCAACGCAAGGAGACCGCCAGAGCTGTTGGGGGTTCAGTGCCTTGCTCGAGGGCACCTCTGCAGTGCTCAGGAAGTGACCAGGCACCTCTCCATATTTTACTTGAACTGACGGCCCTCCGGTTCCCAACCCAAGTCCCTACAGACTGAGCTACTGCCGCCCCTACTACTGTCACTAAAGAGAAAAGATGCTTTGTACCAGATTTAGCTAACTAGCTTATTTCCATCTGTAGTCCCTAGTCAGATGATGGCAAAAGTGATATACAGATCAACCGGTCATCTACACACGCACACACACACAAACACACACACATATTTAGTAAGAGAGAAGAAGAGCACAGAACAATATACAGATAATAAAACGTTATGTACACGTTTTCCTGAGTTGTAGAAAAGTTGTCGAGATGACAAATTAATGCTAATGCTAATGCTAATAAGACTGGTTCCTTAAAATCCTTGTTTATGAGTTCAATGTGTGGAAGTCTGTGCAAAGTAATTTACCCTTATTTTAATCACACAAAAATTAATTCTGTACAAAATGAACACACTTGCACATTTAAGTCACTACAGTAATACATGTAAAAACCTACACTGTGATTAAACCAGTTAGTAAGTGTAAAATACCTGGAGCTTTGTTTTAAAGGATTGTTTTTTCAATAAAATGTAATGTCTACAAATCTAAAAAGTTTCCCTCTTGAGTACAGATCAGAAATAGCTTCAGCTTTATAGAAATAATAAAGAAACATAAAAACACAAGTGAGGATCTTTCACCACCTGTACAATAAAATAACCCCCATTATCAATATTAATCTGTGATCAATCCTGCAAAGTGATACTACTCAAATCAGATCAAACTTTTTATAACGCACTCAAACACCGACATTTTATCATTTAAGTGTCCCTCTGTTACAAAATGATATTGTGGGAATATTAATTAAACATTTTAATGTTGTGTGCTCCCCCAGCCCACGAAAGAGAGAGAGAGGGAGACAAACCGGGAGCGCACACATACATAGGGGCAGTGCAGACACATGGATCCACCATGGGCAGAGAGGTGAGGCGGGACCAAGTGCAGGGAAACTGTGTGTTTATCCTCCTGTTTGTTGAACCGTTTCTCCTCTGCTGATGGGCACCTCACGTCTACACTGCCTTTGTGACATGTTAGACATGTTAGCTTGTATTGCATGTGTGTGGCTGTCCGTTAGTGTTTGTGCGCACGGCATGAAACAGCTCGTGTGTGTGAGTCTGAGATCAACACAAAGTTTGGCTATACTTGTGAGGACCATCCGGTCACCGGTCAGGGCCGAGCAGGCTGAAAACCGGCAGATTCAGGTCTATTGGTGCACCTTTACAGTTAAATGTTTAAAATTGCATACCTCGTTTGTGTAGATAAAATGTAATACTTGTGGTAGTTATGTTCAAAGGTACTGAATGCACTTATAAAAGGCAAACAAGAGTGATGCTGTAACATGGTAATATGAATTCTCTAAGACTCAGAGGAGCTCAGAGTGCAGTTCACCAGGCTCAGAACACTAAAAACCTTCAACACTGTGACACTCAAACACAAAGGAGGGATAAACGGCTAATCAATAGAGAAAGGAAAGCTCTTTGTTACAAATTCTTGCCCTGGCTTCTGAATCTCGAACCTGCCTTTTTAACAGTGTCAGAAAGCAGCATTCCTCAAGGAAACAGGGCGTGTAAGTTTCAGCAGCAGAGCAGAATTTGGCAGGCACAGAGGTGTAATTTGCCTTAAGTTCTGCAGTGGGAGAAGAAAATGCTAATTTAGGCTACGTTTAAAAAAGAAAAAAAAAAGGTTTAAATCCTCTGCTCATTACTGTTGGACGCTGGTGTGCTGCAAAGCCTCCCAGCCAGTAATATTACAACACTTAATTAAAATAATTCTGCAAAACATTCAATGAAGACCTTGACTTCCATTAGACTTCAGACTTCAGAGGATGACATTCAAACTTTTCCAATGAGAAAAGAAAAGTTGTAACTTCCTCAGAGCTGTAAGTGTAAATGATTATATTTATTTTGGGACTGGGAACTTTTCTTTACTTTTTCGCAGTTTGCGTGTTGATCACACACTTTCTTGTTCTGAAGATTCCCTGCTGTGTTCGGTCCTATCAGAGGAGGCCAAAAATCCCCCAAGTGCAATATTAACACGGATTCATTTCTACAGTTTGTCGACACATTTCCACCAGAATAAGCTCACACAGACCCCCTGCTTTAACGGCATGCTCATAGTTCATATACAGTATTTAAAGGCTTGGTGCTCATGTTAGGATTCATCAAACTCAGCAACACGTGTCGTTTTTTTAGTCCCTGACGTAAAAAAAATCTGATATAGATATGATATTTGTGTGTATATTCTTTTAGAGCAATTTCTCTTTTTAGATTTGACTTTTAAACGAGCAATCTGTAAGATATCTAGTGAATTAAATCCTAAAATGACCTTACTATATGATCAGACATTAAGGAAACATGCTATGTTGAAGTGCTGGCTTCTCTGACAACAATGCAGCAGCCAGTATGTCCTCCTCCTAAGTTTAGATTCTGGTCCTGAATGGTCTGGATTTGTTTGGACCAGAGAAGGTAGGTGGTTTTAAGGCACCCCCACACAGCCGTTTTGGACACCCCTCGGTTTGCCAGGAAAACATAAAAACAACAGGTGTTGCAGCGATGGACTGCAGTACCATATTGTGCAAATAATAAGAAATACAATAAGTACAACATATAGTAGTATCCTGACCTTTAATTTGTTAAAATGCATGACTGTACTGACTGTAAATAATCCAGGGTTTTTTTATAAATCTGAGAGTATTTCAGGCATTCTTGGACAGAACTCTAAGTAACCCTCTGTATGAGAACAATGTGTGTGTGGAGGTGCATGAATATGATGAATTACATCTTTGAAAAGTAACCAAAAGGTCCTCGTCATTTGACATCCATGACTAAGATGAATTACTGAACAGCCTAAAGGTCAACAAACTCCTAATCTACAGGGTGACAAGCCAAGAGGAAGGACTTAAAGTGACAGTTTGTATTTTGGGAAGAAGCGGGTGTAGGAAAAAATCGATTTATGTCAGAATGGCAATTATTAATTTCTAGAATTGTGAATCGATTCCAACATCCAAAATTAGATTTTTCCAAACGTCCTTTACTACATTTTTTACCAGCAGACAGTTTAAGCACTGCAGACTCCCTGCTACTATTTTCCTACGTGCACCCTCTCTTTGTCAACCCTTTGTAACAGAAACAGAAAGTGTACCACCCTGCGATGTTAAAACATTTCTTTACGATTAAAACTGAGCAGCTTCTGTGTGAAGCTGCACGTATATGGGCCAGTCACAAGACAGCCCTGAGAAGTGTGTGTATGTGTGTGTGTGTTTGTGTGTTGCATCCTCTTATTCTTACCTTGACATTAATTATTCATCCAGCTGCATTCCATTTAGATGTGTAGAAACTGAAGCTTCATGTGTCCAGGCTCACTGCAGTGTGTCTGCTGCAAAACACAAAGAGAAAACAAGAGAGTATTAAGCAGGGTGATATGGTAAAATAAGTTTTGGTAATATGGGATCCTGCTGTGTTTAGTTATCATACGTGTTTTTTGATTTGTCAACAAATGGAAGCAAAAAACGAGTCACTGAAGTTCTGCATGTTATTCTCTGATGGGGGGAGAATAGTAAAACACAGTTTATGGTATCTAAGGGTTGTTGTACCATTTTCTTCGAGTATATTATATTGCATATCATCGTCATACCCAGACTGATTATATGAATATTAAAGTTCTGACTGTTGCTTCCATGTAAATATGACAGGTATAAATCATTCAGCAGGTTACTATCTGCAGGATCCTGAAAGTTAAAGATGCATGTTCCTCTACATTCTCTGGTTCATGCTTCCTCTCTTGATGTTCAGTCAGAAGTCATGCTTGTCAATGGTAAGTGAAGGCAACTGCTTGGGGGCCCCGAGCCAGTAGGGGGGCCCCCTGAGGGCTGACAAACTGCAGACCACAGCAGTGACTCAAAATGTGCAAAGTTTGCAATGACTGTAGGAAACCTCCCTAAGGGGGCCCTGTTGATATAACTCACTCTTGCTGTGCTGTGAAGTGTAACATGCATCATTACTGTAAAATACTAAGTTTGTCAATGAAAGTCAAAGAAAAAAACGTTTACATTTCACTATTTTTTTTGTAGGTGTCTGATTATTTATGACATAAAGGTGATGTACGCTGGTCAGAGGGGCCCCCTGAAAAAATTTCTGCCCAGGACCTCAACTCGCACTAGAACTGCCACTGGTCACGTTTTAAAGTAAAATCTGGCACAATGACTCAGACCACACTCTAGGCAAACAAACTGGACTTAAAGGTAAAGGGACTTGAGCTTGTATAGCACTTTTCTAGTCTTCTGACAACTCAAAGCGCTTTTTACACCGCATGTCACACCTACACATTCACACCCATTCACACACTGATGGCAGAGGTTGCTATGTAGTGAGACCATCAGAAGTAACTAATCCCATTCATACGCATTCATACACCCCCGACGAAGCAGCGGGAGCAATTCGTGGTTAAGTGTCTTGCCCAAGGACACATCGGACATGATGCTGCACGACCTTCCTGTTGAAAGATGACGACTCTACCCACTGAGCCACAGCCGCTGACTAAAGGGGTTAAGCGTGCTTACAGTCGGCACGGTACGGATAGCCTAGTGTGAGTGCGCCCTAAGAATGTTTTTTTTCTGCCTTACACTAAAACGATGTTTTGGTGGCCTTTCTTTTAAATCCTCCTGTTCTTATGAAGGTTATCAAAGCCCTGTGTTCAACACAATAACTGACTGTCAATCTTAATCCTTCTGCTGAGCAAACACTGTGATCAAAGTTCATCAGCCACATGTCAAGAATGTACAGAAAAGTCCCCTTAGAAATGCATAGCTGTAAAGTATTACAAAAATACCCATAATCTTGTAAGAAGTGGCTTCCTGCAGTTTTGTTTTATGCCAGGAATTTCTAAATCTCACTCTTTACGACGCATTGATTTATAACCTGCTAAGCATAAGGCCATCAATCTGCAGCGTATGACATTACGGCTCGTTCAGGGCTGTCTGGGGAGAAATTATCACGCTCGATGATGTCGATGAGTTAAAACCCATAGAACAGATGCACGCCTGATGTTGGATTCAAAGCACAATGCAACATTTCACTTCAAAGCGCAGCGGGCTCTCCGGAGACAAACTGCTGAAGGTACGGAGAAGCGTTCTGCAGGAGTCTGGAAATCTTCTCTAATTCAAAGGAAACTGACAAACAGGGATTTTAATTACATGTTGTCCAAGCTGTGCTGATGACCATTATGTGTCAATGTATCTTCTATAAAAATACAACAATTGTGCATCAGTGATCTCATCCACACAAAACTCTCATTACTTTACATTAAATACGCCTGAAATGTGCATTTGAAAGATAGAAGACATCGCTGGTTTTAGAAGAACGCCACTCGTTATCCTGTGACTTACCATTAACTAAACTCTTAAATGTATGACCTGCTTCACTTGGACTCCAGAAGACTTTATTTCATTGTGACAATCTTAAGCTCTCGCCCAAAGTAATATGTAAAACAGCAAAGGAAGTCCATTTTTCTGCCTTTCCGAGCCAGAATTAAAGATTTAAAGAGCCGGACTGGGAGCCAAATGTGCTGTGGAGAGCACATAAAAAAATGAAACATTTCCAAGTGCATATGTGATACCATTCTGTTTTTTTCCTCCTTTACTCTTCATTGTTGAGATGGCCATAAAAGCAGTGCAGCTTTGTGCTGTACATTATCATATAATAATGCCACTAAACTGTAGTGGGAATCATTTTAATGGGCCAAAACAAGAGTTGTTCAGCAGAGTCCTGAGTCACGTCCAAACTAATGCAACAATAAGACTGGACTGCAGTAATAAAGCAAACAGCGGCCTAATAGCTGACCCCGGAGACTTGATTATGCTGTTTCTGTAACCCATTACAGCAACGCAGGCAGTAAAAAGCCATCATACTGACAAAACTTCAGCATAATGACTCTTGGTTATTGTGAACAACATGTACACCCAATGTGTGAAAGGTCCAAAATAGCTGTGGCATTATTTCAGCTCCAATAGGAGCCACTTTCACAGTGTATGAATTAACATTCAGCTCTGAAAAGGTCACCTTTTGCCTTTTCAAGCTGTTGTGTTAAAGAATTATAAAATAAGTAACAAATTACTGTTAAGTTTAGGAAACATTCAGTTTAAACTTTTTTATTAACCTTGTTTTTCGTGTCACAATAAATGCATATAATCAGAAGTGGGAAGTTAACAAGTAAAGGATTGTTTATAGTGTTTTTAATGCAATAATAAGACTGGACACAAAGCCATGTAACACAAGGCGATTTACAGCTCAATTTCCTCAATATTTTTGACTGTTTAAGGAGTCTGCATTTTTTTTTAAGAAAACGTCATGTGTGCATGTACAGGACAAGACCAGCAATGAAAAGAGAAGTATGGCTTTGTCCAACCAAAGGGGGCGCCAACATCAGCTAACCAAAGTTACCTTAAAGGTTTACTATGCAACTTTGAGAGCAGATTTTCAGCCTAAAACACCAGGTATGCACTCTGTAGACACAACCCACCCACTCCCCTCTTGCCTTAATCCATTTCAACCTTACCCAAACAATTTAACCTTTCAATGCATCCCAAGGCAGCTGTGCCTCAGCGGCAGAGTCGGTCGTCTCTCATCGGGGGGTTCGATCCCCAGCTCCTGCTAGCCCAAGGACACAAACCAAAACAGTGAAATTCAAACCCTCTTTCAGTTAGCGCCAGTTTTCTAACCAAGCCTTTTTGTGTCTGCTATGACTCCCAACTTTTTCAACTAAAGTTAAAGCTTCTGCAACCAGCCTCAAGTGGACATTCTGTTATGGGCGGCTGAGGATCAGTCGGTAGAGTTGGATAGACACTTAACCCCATATGCTCCCGCTGCTTCGTTAGTGGTGTATAAATCTGTATGAATGGGATTAGTTAATACTGATGGTCACTTTACATAGCAGCCTCTGCCATCAGCGTGTGAATGTGTAGGTGTGACCTGCTGTGTGAAAAGCACTTTGAGGAGACAGAAGACTAGAAAAGCTAAATCAAGTCCACTTAGCATTTAGCATGAATAAATGGCACAAAAACAGAGCATATCAAGGATGAGAGTCAACATGCTGAAATGTTTTTTTTAAGAAAATTGTTGTCTTGATTAAAGTTAAATTGATTTAGGTTTAATGTCCCCCAATGAGAACATGAGTTTCAGTCTGCTTCGTACAAAAACAGCATTTGTCCTTCTCAAGGGAACTTTTACTTATATTCAGTGAGCTCATTTCAAAATCCATATTTTTACTTTCATAAAGAAGTTGAAATCAGTACTTTTGCTTTAACCACTCTTTTTTTCCCAAACATCTGTACTTGTGATTGAATAAAAAAACGTGCACTTTAGCTACCTCTGCATATCACACCTCGATTCAAAGCAGACTCTGTGGGTTGAAGTCCTTTTAGAACTTGAACGCACTGTAAACCTGCCAGATATTAGCATAATAAAGGGAGAAACATTGACACAGCATGCTTCACAGTCGTGCTTAATTCCTGTTCGCCCCACAATGGGAGAAAATATTATCAGTGTTGTCGTAAACACAAGTACAAATCCCTGCTGTTATGGCGCTCCTACTGAGAGACTTCTGATGTTTCCCAGTCATTTCCATTCCACTGGCAGCATTTGCATTTGTTTGATTTCCAGCAGCAGTATGCAATGTCTCTTTGTGCAACGATTCAGACACAAATAAATTAAGATCTATCCTTCCTCGCTAAGATTATTTATCTCTCTTCTCAAGCTGTCTGAACTTTGAAAACAGCTTCAAGATATGCATTACTATTCCCACACCGGTCGCCCACTGCTTTGACGGTAGAGATTGCAGTCTGCTGTTTGCCTGTGCATGTTTCTTTATAAAATATCTGCCTTATACAACAGCTTATAAAGGATTTGTTTAGCTGACTTCGGCGTGCACATGCAGGATGAATCATTGTAATGTAATGCATGCCTATAGCTACAACCCCTCTGCTAATCCTTCTGCAGAAAATCAATTTTTCACATCGGCTTCGGCTGCCCTAAGGAAGACAAATCACAAAACTAGTCAAAGCAGCGATCAGAATCAAAAAGACTCGAATCAGACGGAGCCGAGTCAGTGTAATGCCTCGTGAACAATCAGTAACAAGTCACTGCCAGAATGAGAACACGTTGTTTCATTCTCATCAGCCCCTCAAAAAGACAAACATGGGATAATTAGGATGATTAAGACGAGCAGAGACTAAAGGCCAACAGTGTTAACAGAGCTGCAGATAATAAAAGGATTAGGGGTGATTCACTTACAGAAGCTAATGGCATTTTCAAATAGAAAAAAAAAAAGGAATTCATTAGCAAATGTGACTGACGGCTGAGTATCGCTCGGTTTCACAGCAGAGATAGAAGAATTCAACCCACAACAGGACTGCCTGTCTGGGAGGAAACCGGAAAAGTCACTTAAAGTGTCAGAGTCAGGTGAAAAAGTGAAAAAATGGCACCTTTAGGAAAAGAGAGAGCAGATCTGCAGCTGGCAGATGAGCACTGACCCAATCTGACCCACTTCTCACTGATTTATGGTTCATGGTCCCTCAGCAGACACAGCTTTGTTCTGGGGGGTTATAAATCTCCTGCACCTCAGAGCCGATCAGCTGACCCTCCAATCCTGGTAGAAGCCCCCCCCCCACTCCCCTTTCAAACAGACCCATCTACCGGCAGCAACCCAGCTCTCAACACAAAGCAGAAATCATCCGATAGCACAAGCGCAGGCAGTTAATCACCGTGAGCGGACAATAGTGTGAAATGGAGCCAAGCCGGGCTGGGCATCGCAATTGCTAAAGCGCTCAAACGGGACAGCTGAGAGTTTTACCTGTTTGTTATCTCGGCTCTGAGCGCAGGGAGTGTTTTACTGAAAAAGTGGAATTAAGTTCTCAGTGTTCGAAATATGCCAGAGGGAGCGAGGAAGGAGCACTGAGTAATTCTGCCCCCGAGCCATGTTGAAAGGGCTCAATTCCTGGTAATTATGAGACAAATTAATTGTAGTGAGGTCATTAGACAGGCTAATGGTGACTCAGCAGGTGAACTCCTGCAGCATAGATAGCACTCGATTCGCCCCCAAAAAATGTTTTGTTGCAGAGGCAAAAGCACACCAAGGAAGAAGACATCAAAGAAGGAAGAAGAAGCCAACAAGGAGGGGATTACTTTGCATCGAGTCAGGAGGAACAACATTACCGATAAGAGCAGCCAAAGAGTAGTCAGCTATACTTCAACTTTCCCAGATGAAATAACCACAGCATGCAGGGACTACAAATCACACTGCTTAAAAAAAAGTTGATGACGAAATGTTGTGCCTCTTATTTGCATCGTGATGAAACAAAAAAATCTGCAAACTCACCTTCCTTAAGCCTGTGAAAGCATCTCCCTGCTCAGTCCTTATACTGCGTATACATCATGAGGGAGCTCTGCTGAAGCTCTGCGCTCCCCACCAGTCTTAATGATCTCCATGACTCACACGGGAGCAGATAATTGGATCTCAGAAAAGTGGGATAAACACTCATTGTTAAAGCAGTAAGTTGTTTGGCTTTTTTTTTTTCTTCTTCAGAATTATGCACGTGGATATTTTCTTTCCTATCTCTCCTCCACCTCCTCCACTTTCTTGCTCGTTCACCGACTCTCTCAGGAGCATCACCTCCCTCCCTTTCGCCACTCTCTTTGCCAAGGTGCCTCCAACACTTTCTCATTGGTTTCTTTCTGCTCTGCTTTACTCCGCTCTCCAGTATTCTCATCTTAAAGGAACAATGTATTCACACCCCTTTGACCCCGACCTTCCTGTAGCTCACAAAGTGTATCATGATGAGGAGTGTTGGGTAAAACTAATTACAGCTTAGGGTCGGAGCGGCGGGACAGGCTTCAATAATTCATGAGCTCAATTTAAGGGGGCGATGGCAGATGTGTACCAAAAGAAACAAAGCTCGAAGAAGCGGCATGATTTGATTTTTTCTTATGTTAACCTGTCGATGCTAGAGACTAAAAAGCGACAACAGGTGTCTTATATAAGCTTAAGGTACTTGGCCTGGCACTGACAGGGAAGTTATAGTTTTTCAAAAGAAACTTCTAGGCTTGTTAAGTAGAGCAGAGATCGAGCCAAATGCTCTCACGTCAAGGTAATGTCTCACCATGAAAATGCTTTAATAACAGTAATGCTTGTGTTCTGGCCTGAGAATGAGCTCACTGATGTCTAAAAGCTTGAAAATTCTGAGTTACTGGATCCTTCAAACGGACTTCCAGCTCTTAGATGCCTTTTAGGTCAAAGATAGTCACACAAAAAAAATATGTATTCCTGTCATTTACTCCAAACAGCCCACAGTCATAATGACTGTACATTTAGTTAACATCATCATTACACACTTTTCAGACCCATCGATTTAAATAAGAAAAAAACACAAGTGATAACAGATTTGAACCTCTGCAGGTATTCAAGCCCAAACATCTGGTAGAGAAAGAGCAGCCTGTTCTCACTCCCATCTCATCAGATGGTCAATACAGCAGTCCGGTCAATGTTGCAATGATTAAAATAAAAATAAACTGGAGGTACAGTACCTTGCTCAGCGAAGACACCCCTTGCTCCAGTCATGCCCCTTTATTCTACTGAGAAGTTGCATAACCTTCCCTATGGCCATTAGTTGCAACCGCAACCAAACACAGCATCGCTACCTTCAATAGACCCAGGCTCCGTACATGCAAACTCCAGGTAGTGACAACGAAACCAGCAGGCAACTAAGGATTTCCTTTGAAAGGTGACTTCTCTTTAAGTTTGTAATGAAGGTTAGTTACATTAACTTCCCCTTCCCCCAACCATATAAGACCCTTATTATGTTGCAGAACTTAGTAAAACTTAATGTTTAAATAGTGTGTATATGTGTAAAACTATCATAAATGTAGTCAAACTTGTGATAACAGTTCCTCAGATGAACTATATTCAGAAGTTTTCAGCGAATCAGCTCCCTTGGCAGTAATCTGCAGAGCTGTATGTACTTGCAGAGCTGTATGTGCTGTCTGAGCACCTGTGTTGCCTGAAATTCGGTGATAAATTAGTGACATAATGAGCAGCTTCAGTCGCAGGTGCATCAACTGTGCTATTTGAAATTCTTTCCCCCCCCAGGCGCCGTGTGCGAATGCTGACTGTCGGAGTTTTTGAACTTTTGTCAATCGGAGCTTTCAGTGAGCAGAATTGAACGGCTCAGTTAGAAATGTTAAGTGTGCGGCTGTGGAGGAGTAAATATCTGCACAGACAGCTTCGTATGCAGTCGTTTATTGGTAATCCTGGTGACTCCATGAGGGGGAACAATCGGAGGCAATTATTCATGAAGGTTGTATCGTTTCCTGCCGCCTGTTAGGGATTGATGTACTCCTCTGCCGAGGGCTGTGCTGTTCTACATACACCACCTGATTATCATAGTTATCATGAATATGTGATCAACTTTTCTTTTTTTTAATCTGAAAATACAGATATTTAGAAACCATTTTTTCATAACCACTATAAATATTCAGTATCTTAATTTAAGTGTCAGCAAATTTCAAGTACCCATCTAATAATAACAGGACTTACATAACAGCAGTATGCTATTTCCTAGGGATGGGCACTTACAGTGATCTTAATACTCAAGTACCCACATTACCTTAAGAATGAACCACTACCTGAGTACTTTCTAATATATTCAGACCGTTCCCTGGACCTGAGCCTGCACTGACCATATACAAGAATGACTGAAGTGAACTACAGGACTATACTGGAGGTCCACAAGGTTTTCTGCAGTGTGTCGCTCACCAGCGCTGTGTATCTGTTGGACAGTGGTCTTAGAATCCCAGTTCTTGGGGCGCCGTATAGCCTAGCGGTTATGACGCGCACTCCATGTACAGAGGCAGTAGTCCTTGTCGCAGCGTCTGTGGGTTCGGATTTAACCTCAGCCCTTTGCTGCATGTCATCCCCAACGCTCTCCTCCCAACACTTCCTGTCTCTCTTCAGCTGTCCTGTCTAATAAAGGGAATAAAGGCCCCAAAAAATACAACTAACAAACTAACTAACTGTGAATGAAATGTCAAGTGATGGTAACAAATGACTCCGAGGTGAGCGCTGTTCACGTGTCTGAATTCTGCTGCTCTTTCCTCATACATCTTTTTCACTCTCGTTGCTGTTGTTAGCCGTGATGGTGGCTTGTACTCCGGCTCGACAAACGGCATCAGCTACTGTCATCGCTACTGTTTTAGAGCAGTGAGGAAGAAAAGAGGCCAAGAAATCTGAGCGATTGTAATTTTGAGCTTATTAATTTAAGATATCCTATCAGTGAAGAGACTGGTGTACTCCACATTTCTGGCATTTTTCTGATTCTGGTATGTGTATTGGAACAACTCTACGACAAAGGACAACTTTCTTGACATCTACAAGTATTAGTTTCTTTTTTTTTTGCCTGATCCCGCAAAGCTAATTAAGACAAAACACTGATGTATCTTAACAAATATTATTATGTAGTTTCCAAATGGAGGCTTTAGAAAAAGAATCTCTGTGATGGAGAAATAAATATTAAAATCAAGCGAACAGGAAGCCTGCGTCGCCTTCAGGTCCACATCTGTAACGTCAACCTCGGCACACCTCCTCCAGCTGATCAAAGCTGCTCCGTGTCTTCATCAACAGCTGGTGAGCATGAAGAAAAAAACGAAATGGCAATATGGCACGATTATGCAACCTATTTCAACCAGCCCTCCACCCTGCTCTCCAAACAAACACAGCTTGCCTTTGGTCTTTGTTTCACTGTCATTGATGCATATTTCATAAGGGAATTCACAGTCTTCCTTTGATTCTTTGGCACTTTGGTGCTGCTGTCTAGCAATCCATTAGCTCCCATTATCATCTCTCCAGCCCTAATTAAAGACAACAAGGAGAGTCTTACAGCTCTAATCTACTGCGTAAGATAGCAAAGTCATTCTCCTAAATATAGAATTTAAACAGGTATGGTATAGACTACTCTTTAAGTGAGCAGATGATTTGACGTCTAGTCTACAAAGTGTCCACAAATAGTCTTAAACGCCTGCACAAATCCCAGAGAGAAATGTGATTTCTGAAAATAGATTATTTTGTCTGACCTACAGTCCAAAGTCAAAATATTCAGACTACAATGATACAGAGAAAAGCAGCAAGACCTCACACTGGAGAAGAAGCAGCAGCATGTTGCCTCACTAATGATTAATGATCATCGGTGGTCCAAAATCCCTCGCCCAGACCACAAACAACTTCTAACTAAGCGTCGACAGCTGCTCTCAGTCTCTCTACACCATATCCAAATCCTCAACTTCATTTACAACAGGAAGCATGTATTTCATTTTACTTAAATAATCCAAACAGCCTTGTTTCCTTCTTAAAGATTAAACCTCATTCATCTACTTATTTAGCAAGGTTCAAAATGTTTTAATAGTTTGATAGTAGAAAGTTAGGCTGGGCATCTTTTACCTTGGCACGGTAATCTAGGTAACAGCCTGACCTACTGTAACAGCACGGGACACGAGCGAGCATCAGCGACAAAATCAGCCTGATTCTATTGTTCCTACTTGAGAGTCCTAATTGCCTGCGAGCGACACAGCACAAAGCCCCGACGCCCCATTTATTTTTTTCTTCTCTGTCGCTCGCGTAGACGGACGAAGAACGATGAAGGAGGGGGCTCTACATGGTACTGACACAGAGCTTGTTAGCCTGTTGTTCAAAGGGGAGATAACAAAGCAAAAATAGTATCCACATCCTTTGGACTACATTTTTACAGACCACAGTGTCAGAGAGACGTGTCTTTCCTGGTTTATTCTGACACTTTTATAAACACGTGTTTTGCCGTTAGCTTTGTTGTTTGCTTCGTCATGTGCTTAATCATAAATGTAGGACAACTAATTAACTATAGAGTAAGCAAATGACTTCTTGACGACTTTAAAGGCTTTGGTTATGGGCAGCTCTAGTAGAAAATGGTGTTTCCAGTCTATTAATGGTTTCCACACTAAAGAGTTGCTTCTTTGAGGATCTAGACTCAGCAGTAAAATGTGACTGGGTTCAGCCCTCCTCAGCGTCTGATGGTTGGAGAGTCACATTATGCTAAATGAGCAGCAGAGGGAGAGACGCTGAGGGAAAATGGCCACAGAGACGGAAGCTAGAGCAGGAAAAGCGCACTTCAGTGAGAGTAAGATCATTCCACTTCAAAACACAAGGAGCCTTAATGTAGCCAAATAACTTTCTCCCTGTTATGGACAGCAGTTTAGATAAGCTGGATGTTCTTATTTGAACCCTTTTATGGCTCAGTGCTGGAGCTGTTTGTCTCTGCGGATATGTGGAAGCAGCTCTATTTTGGTTTATCTGATATCCTGTCGATTAAGCTATAGCAGGTTAGTTTATGTAAACCCACCTGTGCCCCGAATAAAGCTGGGAAGTAACTTTTCTAAATGCATGTACTACCCTGTACTTCAGCACAGTCTTTATGTCAAGTTCACTAAATAAAACATGGAAGCATTTTGCCTCAACTCATTTGACTCCAGCTAACATATTATTCTGCTTTTTATAACGCCATTAAAATCATCTCCACCTCAACAGTAGTCTGAACTAAGACATTTATTACTTGAGTTAAGTTGGAAAATGTAGCTGGGAACAGTTTGAGCTAAGAGCAGGACTCGTTTGATTGTTATTAAGCAGTTTGGGATGCTATGCTGATATCACAAAGTGTACATACCCCTGTGTTCAATGCAAAGCAAAGTTGGTGGGACATGTTTTTTTTAAATTCCAGGATTAACAGGGATCAGTACTGCAAAAGTAACGTCAAACAAAATCATTTTAAAACAGGTAAACATCTGCTGTACAGGACGGCTGTACCAAACTTTTGACAATCAAATTGGATGTTGCAGCACAATATGATCACTCTTTTTACTTATAAACATATAGAGCTCAACATTGTAGTTCAGAAGTACACATTTCATTCATTTTCTCCATAGTGGATTTGATTATAAGCAATAATATCATAACCACCCAAGGTAGACCTACCATGAGCTATAGCGTGAAACAATGCTCCTGTAGAAGACACAAGTTTGTAGGATATCAACCTCAAAAGAAAAACATGGTTTCTTCACGATCTCGGGGAAAAGCACTACATTACCCACAATCCTAGAGTGCCACAGCAGTGCTTCTGATAAGTCAAGCCCGCTGTTACAATGGAGATGTTCGCAAACTCCGGCTGTCGGCTGCTACAACTGAAGTTCAACACCACATATATACACAAACTACCATGTAATACATCATTATTATTTACATTATAAACACTTCAATAGAGATACACGTAGAAAGAAGGTCCTTGTACGTTTTGAAAGAAGCAATGGAATGGAATCGCAATGGATTGTGGGATGCGTAGTTCCTTCAATCCCAGAAAAAAGTATGTGCACAGTCTGGTACCGTTGCATTGCTATACTTTTTCCGCAGTTTTTTTTTTAAACAAATCAAAAGTTTCTATAGTCACACAAGTATTCAGGTAGTCGGCTGGCTAGGTTTCAAGGATTGAAAATACTGATGTAAGGATTTTCTGAGATGTCAATGGAGGATTTGAATGGAGACATTTACGTCCAGATCCAGAGCCAAAAAAGTGCTGATGATGTTTAAAACAAATTCAGTAAGTAGTTCATTATCTGGCTTATACAGAAATAAAGCTAAACTACATCTCTCTTTGTATTCTTCTATCTTAAAAAATTAAAAGTTTAAAAGCTGCACAGATTTTTAGATCGAAACATTTACGGATTTGCATCTGTAGTGATGTTTAAACATGCACAAGATGCTCTGTGAGAAACATGCAGACTTTTAGGGAAGAACTGCAGCTGAGGCAATATTTCTGTAGTAAAAAAAAAATCTTGGCTGTCTCCCAAAGTAGTTTATTCTAAGGTTTAACACTATTGTGACATCACTATCCATATCTTGTAGAGTATGGACACAATTATATTTCCAGACAGGAGCTACACCTTTACTACCATGTCAGCTTGGTTGATGCATGAGTTACAAGATCTGCAAATGTTTGTGGAAGCACAACACAAAATCTGAGCTTTTCATCACACCAGGGCACTATTACGTTTGTTTGCTCCCCTCCATGAGAAATGTTCTCTTAATTTGGATACATCATTTATAACCTTGAAGCCAATGTCAGAGCACTTTGATTTAAAAACATTGTATTTACAAATCTGAATGTGTGTCAGTGTGTTTGCTTTTTCTCTTAGTGTTTGGATGTTTTAAAGAGATTCAATATTTATTTCAGTCCCAGCACTCGTAAAATACTACAGCTCTAAATAATAAACCACAGTACCCATTTACCAAACTCATAATGATAAACTTGACTTCTCAGACAGTCTGTTGAGTCCTGTTTGGCTTTTGTCCAACGACAATGTGAATGAACTCTTCAATATTGAATGACTCACTCTACGAATGGCTGACAGTCTGCTCTCTGACAGCCGGAAACTAAATCTCCACGACACGTATATGTGAAGCACTGGATGAGAGTTGAAGCTCATCTCTTTGAGCTTTTGGTACAGAGACATTTTCCTAAAAAAAAAACAAATGTTGTGAATGGTGTTTTGAACCCCTCCCCTCAAAGGCAGTCAAAATGAGGAGCTGAATCAAACACTGAGGGTAAAAGGGAATTGTTAAAGCGGAGATGAAGTGCTTTGGATTGAAATACCCCCAACAGCTTCAGTTTTCATCTATTGTCATGCTGGGCTTTTTTCTATTTTAATGGCAAAAATGGCCCCACTCACAGCTCAGAACATTAACGTGAAATGGCATCACCTTAAGGTGTTGTAAAATAAAACGTAAATGTAAATCACTCTTAAACTTTAGTCATTAAGCTAAACTTAAAATGTCCTTTAAGTTGTTGGTTCACGCTTCAGGCTCACTTTCTTCTGTTTAATTTTCTTTTTAAGGTTCAACCCTCAGTCGAACGAATCCTCTGAGACTCAACAAGACCTATCGGCTCTTCTTTAAACCTACTGTGAGTTTAAAACTGGTTGTGAGTCTCAATTGAATACTGACGCCTCTTTATGTTCTATAAAAACAAAACAAACCATCAAGAAGATTGGCTGGTTTTACAGTTTTTCTGCAGTGATAAAAAAAAAGTATTTTGTTTCTTTCTCTTTGTTTTTCTCTCCAACTTCCTTAGCAGACGTATTGCCTGCAAAAAAAACTCAAAAACACTGATTTCACTACACTCTAACATTTGGATTAAGGTGTTCAATGAATGTTATAGGAGTATGTTTTTTAATTACAGATGTTACCAACTTACATATGGACTTTTGTTATAGGGTCCACCAGGGGCATGTTCAGATTGGTGGCATGGGCGCCCCCTTGAAATCCGATTGGTCACCCCAAAATTCAAATCTATGACTGCCTATTTGCCTAATAAGAGGTGGTTGTACAAATCAACTATTCTGGCTGTTTTCACCATGCTAATGGTAGTACTTGTAATTAATACTTTGCTCTTTCCATAAACATTTCCAAGGACAAAATGTGTGCACTCTGTCTAACTTTCAATGGACTTAATTGCCAATAAATGTATTTTTGCAAGTTAGACAGAGGACAAGTGTTTGCATGCAATTTTGTAAGTACTTAAAATTGTGACTTTGCACATCTTTGTTTTTGAGTCCCTCAAGAATCGAGCTAAGAACGTCGAGCCACCCCTGCATAAGTCATGGCCCGGGTGGACCACCCCAGTTAATAAGAGTCTGGACTCACCCCTGGGGTCCACATGCAGTAAGAGGGTCACAAGTACTCTGACGGATGAGAATTTTCCATTTTTTATTATACCTAACTTTAAATGTTATATTCACCTCTGCATTAAAACCACCTACATGAGATGTTTCTTACATAACAAACAAGAAAAACATCCATTTAGAGTCTAAGTCAGATTTTTACCGTCCTTCAAGAGCAGCCAATAACTCTATCAACCCCCGCAGAGAAATCCATATTTCTCTGGAGGTTGACAATAGCTTACAGTGATGTACCTTAACGATAAACAGCTTAGGTAATTGAAAATGGACGTCAAATGAAAAAAATAGACCTAGGATATTATTTTCCTACAGATTCAAAATTATATAAGCATTGTCTGTTGGAGGATGAATGCAGTTTGTCTGTGTCCAACTTAGAAATTCCAACTTCTGGTTGTGTTTTGTAAGGGATAAAGGATAGTAAGCAGATTGTAACCGCAGAATGGAACCCCGAAGGTGAGCAGGACCCTGACGCGAAGCAGAGGGGTCTTGTTTAACGACACTTACTTTAATCAGGCAAACCCAGAAAGCTCAGTTACACATGTAAGGCTAATTAAGGTAACTCATTGCAACCCATAACAATGCCTGCAAGGGTGCGTGAGTAATGAAACGTTACTCGGGTACTAACGTCAACGAGTACCCGGAGTCCCCGTGCCCATCACTTCCGTGGCTCTCCTCTAGTGTTGATTAAAATTGCCAACTTTACTCTCCCAGCCCTACACGTTAAAAAAGAGAAAAATGTAGGTTGAAGAAGTAACAGAACTTCTGAAACAGAAGCTTAAACTCAAACTTATTCAGATACCCTTCGCACCAGATGAGAGCGAAATCTTTTAGCTTGTGGTAGAAGCGAACATCCTAGGACATAACTGAGTTTTACATCAAGAACCTGAGACCCCCCTCCTCTTTCCTCTCTTTACATGATATTCAAGCTTAGGTTCGGGTTCAGGTTACTTTATTTGTATCCGTAGGTACATTTGGTTGCAGGGAGAGTCACATATACTTATTAAAACATTCAAAGTGCAAATGCACGGTACATGGGTAAAAGTGTGGAGGTGCTTAAAGTACGCAGGTTCCAATTTGATAAAACAAGTTGATTTGTAAAAGTTAAAGAGCAGAGAACAGTAAAATAGATAATAAATAACTAAATGAGAAGCATGACATCAGCTTCCCAGCCTGCTCTCTCTGTCCCTCCATACAAGACCTTTATGAAATTACCAACAACCTCATCAAACAGCAAAGAATACAACAAAAACAATACATGATACACACGGATATCGTATGACTTGATCCGCTCTATAATGGCTGCTGGGACAAAGCTGTTCCTATAGCATCACAATGTAAACAAAACCAGCTACTTAAGAGAGGAAAAACTCATTTTACAGAGGTAGAATACGGTCTTGTCTTCCTCTAATAATGTGGCAATCAGTGCTTAACATGATGTAATTCAGTCCATTTAAGTCATCGAGTCAGCGTTGGGATTAAGATTTCTCCTCACAACGCCTGAACACAGACCGGAGGTCAGATCCACTATCACTGACTCAGCCTTCATTGTCAGACTCTTAACGCCTCACGTGTTCTGTATCGGAGAAAAGCTAAGTGTCTGCCCGACAGATTCCTCCTGCCCGACATTTGTGACCTGCACCACCTCTGCTATTCAACATGGTAAGACACCGGGGAGGCAGAGTGCGGTCAAGAGGCGGGCCGACAATTATTTGTGGCATTTGTCTAACCTTTCACGGAGAAACCAAGTGAGTGGCTGCCCGGACTACCTGAGTGGAAACCGTTGCAATCATCAGCTTAAAGTTCAGTGAATCTTACTCTGTGAGAAATGTCAGTCCTTTACTAAATTGAGTCTTAATTATTATTTAATTCTACGTAAAAAATGGGAGTAATATTTTTATTTCTATTCAGAATTTGTTGCAGCGATTCAACATGCTAAGTCATTTTGTATAAAACTGGGAAACTGATACTTTTATAAGCAGAGTGAGTAAAGTGATGCACCCTGGGAAGAAAAGTAAGATTTTACAACAGATTAAAATCCCAAATGTGTGCTGATTTAGGTCTAGTCCACACGTAGGCGGGTATTTTTGAAAAGGGAAGTTTTTCTGTGCATTTTGGCCTTTCGTAAACACGCAAATGGCATTTAAGGTCACTGAAAACACACCTACTGTAAAACTACTTACAGGGTGACATTTTTAAAAACTCAGTTTAAGGTGTTTACGTGTAGACGGGGAAAACAGAGTTTTGGGCTTTAACGTCACACTGTGTGAAGGTTTCTCCTGCGTTTGACGTCATTGTGCGACGCTGTCACTTTTGTTTACATGAGATTAGTACGTAAAGCAGACGTAACCAAACTAGTGCTCCCACTATGTTGACGTGCAGAGACGCCTGAATGGACAACTTTGTAAATTGAAATGGTCATTGCAAAGGAATGGCGAGAACATTTTAGAATATCAAGGACATCGTTTCTGACTTGGCATGCTAATGACAGCCGTAACATTGCTTTTTGAGTTTTCATGTGGACGAAGATGTTTTGGAGAACTTAATGTGTGGACGGGAAAACCTTACGTTTAAAAAACTACCTGCCTATGTGTGGACTTGGACTAGGCCTTAATTTTCTCTCCATTAAAAAGACGTGAACAGTGAAGAGTCTACAGAAAAAGAGCCTTCATAAAACTCCATTCACACAGTTTAGAGGATTAGAGTTCTTTAGGTTTATGTTCTGCTTGAGCACACCGACTCAATGAAAGCCTCTAACTTCATTTTAATGACTTATACAGTATGAGTAAAAACAAAAGTATGACTCATATGATTTAAGAGTTTTGCTTATTTTTGTAAGCTGAGAAAGATTCAGTGCAAAGGCCACTGTTTCAGCAGCACAAGCCTGGATTCAGGTTCATGCAAAAGCTGCTGCTTGGATCTGCCAAGTGTTAATGCAGCGACACAACAGAAGCCCAGACTGCATATACAGCCAGACAATATACTGCAGTTTGATCTACCATAAGAATTCCACTGCATTAGTAACGAATACCAACCAAGTCTGTTTCTGCAATGCTGGCTCACTTCTCTGAAGTATGAAATTCATATATGGATGTATTTAAAAGCTTTCATGTATTTAAGGCAGACACTCAGGCCCAACCACAGAAATGGCTGAGCCCCTGAAATGTCCTGTGAATGGACCCACCCAGGATATGATTTAAATCAGCGTATGCGCATTCAATCAGTAGTGTGAGTGCTAGCCTCCTGGATAACATTAGCTCCCTCTGGGCACGCTTATGTTTGTAACATTACAAAAAAAAAAAGGTTCATATCATTTTAAGAAGAGGGGGTTACAATTTTGAAACTGGCAACATTTTACTGAAGCAACAATAAAAACAAAAGTGTGTTCGTTGCTTAAAGAAGTAACAGTGAGTATTTAGGTCTGAAATTAAATTTGGTCATTGTTGCTTAAAATGTGTACGGACCATGTGGCCCTCCCAATGCGACTGGGTCCCAGAAAGCTGTCCCCTTTATCCCCCTTATGGGCGGCCTTGCGGACACTAACTGTACAAACATCCAAGCTAGTTTTTGTTTAGCTGACACAAAGAACCAGGACAAATATGTCACAGTCCAATATGAAAAGACAGTTCACTTCTTCCAAATAGGTTAACACCTCTCTCAGTATAAAAATAAACCAGTGGTTAAACAGGTGGTGGCACAGTGGCAAATTGTACCCCCACTGCTGCAGAGAGCTTGGACTGAATGACCACTAATGGCACCTCCAGCTTGTGCCTTAATGAACACAGTTTGATGCGTCTCTGACAGAGGCAGGGGAGGAATCAGGTCTTCATTAAAGCTCAAAGAGACCTATGGAGCCCCTGGAGTCCCAAAAAGTGACACATTGTTTCCAGAGGCTCCTCAACACCGGTCATTAATTGGAAGGAAGCTGGTGCTGCGTGCCTGCACATCATTGGAGGACACATGAGGGCGCCAGTTTTAAAGGGAGCTGCGGAAGCTGGAACGCTGCATGTCTTCTTCCTCATATCCAAAGAGAGATGTGTTGCAAGAGAGAGAAACTTTGTGTTTTCTTTGAATTGAGATGTATTGTTTACGTTGTGCAGTCCTGGTTACCATTGTAGGGGAGAGTAGCCATTTATTTTGATTCTCCTGTTTTCTGTTCAGGAGTTAGGCAAGCGCCTGTATTTTCTTTTCTTTACTTTATTTGAGGTAAGGTAGTTGGGGTTTTTGACTTAGATTTTATGTTTATTATTTTACACATTGATCTCCCTGATGTTGGATTATTTTGTGAATGGTGTTAATAAATGACTTATTGGTCATAACAGTACTATTCAGTTTTTGTTGTAGGAATCAGACATGTGGGTGTTAGGCAAGAGTCGCTAACATTTTTAAACTAAAGACAAACAACTGAACAACAGTACAGACACAAACTTTACTGACTAGTGTCCCTCCTCTCAAACCATCTCTGAAAATGAATTCACTCCAATTAGCAGCGTCTTCACAGAGCGCTCTGGTAACAAGCCGGGGCTCGTAGTGGGAGACTCGCCCCTCAGTGACCCTTAATGAGCCGGCAGCCTCCTGCCAGAGGAAGACGCGGCTGCTGCACTTGTAATGAGCTGCTGTTTGTGCTACAGGCTTTTCAGATGAGCCACGAAGCTGTCATTCCCACCGCAGTCCATGTGACTCCGGCAGATGATGCAACTCTTTGGCGACTTTAAGGACAATGCATGCCTTAGGTGATGCGTTGTACTTTTACGACTTTAAGTCAGCGTTCACAAAGTAACATCATGAACAGTTTCTAGACACAAGAGGAGTTTTTTTTTTCTCCCACAGGCTGTCACTCTGATGAAGAGTTCACTCAGTCACATTGTCAGGAACAATCACTGTAGAAAAACCCTGTGACATAAACATCCTCAGCACCTGTAAATAATATTCTTTATAGAGCTGATACTGCTTTAATGTGGTGTTGGGTATTGAGGAAAACGTCAGTAACACAAAAAATCTGATATAATGAATTATAAGCCCCCCTAAATATCTACAGATTTCAGGTGCAATATGATTCGAGGATAAAAAAAACATCAGTGCTAAAAAGGAGAAGAAAGAATTGTTGATTCTGATTCTTATCTTTTTCATTATGTGGATTTCACAGCTTGGAAAGAAGCTGTTTACAGTTTCAGCATTGACACGAAGACGATGTCAAACTCTGCACAGAGCATCTGTTTTTGTGGAGTTGCTCTAAAGCTCAGCGGCACTTTTGATTTCCAGAGAACAGCAGTCAGCCCATGACTGAGGAGATTCAGATACAGGCAAGTTATGTTGTTTGTGTGGGACACATACAAGCTGTTACGGTTTCCCATGGGGCAACTCGTGAATATATTTTTTAAAACTTTGCTGATTTTGTCTAAGTGATAAAACAAAAGGGACACTCATGGCTAAAGGTGACATTTTATAAATTGCTTGTTTATACACCCACGGTCCAAAACCAAACAGTACTGATTTTAATAAAGACATAAAACAGAGTAAAGCAGTAAATACTCACATTCCTGAAGTGCAATTAAATTTAATTATTGATTTAACTACCGTACAAAAATGAATGCAGTAAGTTTTCCAGTGGCTTGAATGCTTATTTTACTTTGAAAGTTCCCAAATTGTAATTATGTCATCTCTAACGCTTATGAATACCAATACACAAAGAAGTATTACCAAGTCAGAGAAATTCACAAGACACAAGAGGTCACATTGTCAAACAGGGATCCTTCATATATGCAATGAATCCTGTTTGTTTCTTCAGTGATGCGTTTAAGGACACAGTTAAGGATCTGGACTTTTCCCTCTGATTTTCTCATTAGATAGTTTCGGATAGAAATTGGCTCCACGTTCTCAGAGTGTGACTTATTGCTTTTGTGATGTTATCAAGACACACAGACACACATGCTGTGATGCCCGTGCAGTGACGGGTGGCTGTGATGTTGCACAAAGTTATGACTCGGGCTGCATCTCTCTGACACAGTGTGCAAGGGATTGATAAGAACCAGGACGAGGGTGCCGGTTCGTACAAGTTATCAGTCAAACCACGTGGACTCCTCACCTGTGAGTTCTTCAGCAATCCTCACAGTCAACATCATAGGAACATCACATCGGCACTCACCTCCACTCCGGCGCACGCTGCAGGGGGATATCTGCAGAGGTGGGATGATTTGTCCTACTGGTTCCCTCTCTTTCTTTCCTCCTGACGGTTAGATCAACTCGGACACCAGCTCCAACGCGCTTCACGATCCTGAACGACAGACAGAGCCTGGGCAGCAGGCAGGCACCGCAGGAAATGTCTGCAGCAGCCGATGCACCTCCGCGCGATTTGTTCCCCCTCTCCTCTCTCGCGCGCGCTGTGATTTATTCTCTGCTTTCAGCTCTCATAAAAGACAAACTTTGAGAATTTCACGGGGCATTTCGAGCTGTCGTTTTTTGCTGGCACATCCCAAAGGTACAGTGGCTGTGGATGCTGCGCTCCGGTCTGCTCTGCTCCTCTGCTCCTCCCGGCAGCAGGCGGACAGGAGGAGGAGGAGGAGGGGGGCGGCGCGAGAAGAGATTCGTGCGCTCCAGCGGTGCATGCGTGGCACGGGCGGTCAGATCCCAGGATTCACCTGTCATCACAAGACAAAGTGCATCCTATTTAAAATACTACTTCAAATGAGACTGGCTCAAAAGACTGTAACCCTGGAACCCATGCAGGGGCGCTCATATGGTTTAGGGGGAGTCAATTTTTGAGCGAACATTCGTCCAAAGCCCCCCTGAGAAGTAAAATACATTTATTTGTACACTTCGCTACTTCAAAAAAAAAAAAAAGTCCTAAATTTGGGGGGGATAAATTAAGTATAAATCAGAGCCAGTCTTCTGTGGGAGGGGATTAAGAGGGGGAACAGCCTTTAACTAAAACTAGAAATATTACCATTGGCTAATGCAAACACGCAACTTTAGCTAATAGATATTCAACTTTTATCCTGTTGCCTCTAAATGTAATTACTGTATTCTCCCCCCCCCCCCCCTTTTTTTTTTTTTTACATATATCGTCCAGTATGAATCACCTTAACCAGCAGCCATGAAACTATTTGCAATGGCTGCAACATAATCCTTGCTAGCAAACCACCTGATGTATGAAGGCTTCTTTGGGTGGAGACAAAAAGAAAAAAAGTATAGAAACCTTTGAATATTGAAGGTTGCTCTGAGTTTGGATCAAGTGAAGGAACTGATACACGGTTCTTAGGCACCCTGATCTCTTGCTAATCTGTTAAAATAAAAGCATCAAATCTATGCATGTAGTTTTGTTCTGTGTGACCATGAATTTATATTGCCCTCTCCATACTCTGAATGATCATGCTGAGTGAGACGTGAATGTCATGTATAACAGAGGTTCTGTTTCCCCTCTGTGTTTTCAGAATAAACTGTGGTCCAAAATAAAGAGATTCTGGTGTCACAATCTTCCCTCTCTGACCAAAACTACACAGAAGTCAAGCGGTTATAAAAGAGCTTATTTGATCAAACTTTTATGACAAAAAAAAAATCAATTCTGTCCTAATAGAGGTCTGGAGGACTTAATGGAGGTTACATCTGAGGGAGCTTTTCAGTACTAGCTTTTGTTGCCTTTCTGTTATGTCCAAGGGCAGATAAAAGGGAGAGTGAAATTGAGCCAACCTTCAGTTTGAGAAAGACATTTTAGACACTTCCCCCAAGACCCTGGACAACAGATTAGGAAACCCCATAGTAATCCATTTACCTTTTGGCTCTTTTTTGTGTCCGTTCAATCAGACAGCCCATAAAATGTTAATAAAATACTGACAAGTTGACTGAAATATAAATGACGATGGTAACCATGTACATTACATTCCCCCTTATTTCAGAGGAGAATATTTTGCATTTCACTTGATTTGACTTCCAAATTTGCCCGTTACTCTACATCGCACATAATATATTTTTAAATGGTTCTACAGTCCTTATAAAACATGACGCATTCTTATGAATTAAATCAACAAACATTAAATCAAGTCCATTAAATAAACTCTACCTGCAGCTGGGCAGCATTAACATGCAGAAGACACACGAATGCATCCCCTAATGGTCCATTAATGTATATAATGCACACTGTGAAAAGAGGACATTCTGTGTCATTTATGGAAGTACTTTCTGTACGAACAAATCTGCCTTCATTTGTGATGAGAGCTGTGAGACTGACTGAGACAAAACAGTAAAAACTGTGGGCTGTGAAACAATAGCAATAAGTGGAAAGAAGCTTAAGTGCTCTGCAGAGAAGATTCATAGTAAAGTTGGATGAAGATCATTTCTGACTTTGTGACCTCTTGACAAGAGCAACACCACTGCACCTTTGTATGGCTCGCTTAAATGTTCATTCAAATAAAACCATATCAGGAACTGTATTTCAATGCAAAATTTCAAACATGTGATTAGGACTATGTGTGTCTTCTACACAGACGATCCCAAGGACCAGCCTTGGTACAGAGGTTTTCAATAAGGGGACAGAGGTCCAAACATCTGGAACTGTTTTTCTGGCGCACTTTGCAGTCACTCTTCTGTTTTGGGTTTTAAAAGAATTTTACTCTAAATAGCTTACAGCAGTATTTATGCTACAGTTTATAAAGATGATTGACCGTTTGTAAATGTAATTATCTCTTCTCTTTTTAGACTTTATATGAATACCTAAATGTGTTTGTATTGCAAGACTTCGCAGATGTTTTCATTTTAATGTTGGGTGGGTTCCTTGTACGAGCCCTGAAGGCTTTCACCTGTGCGTTTAGTATATACATGGACTTGAGCTTGTGTACTTTTCTATTCTTTTGACTACTCATAGCATTTTTACACCGCAGGTCACACCTACTCATTCATAGCCATGTACATGTCTTCTTCTGTCTTATTTTATTCTTCATTCTTCTGCACACACAAACTTAAAAATAATGATAACTATAGAAAATTCAGCGATAAAAAGGCAGGGTTGGTAATTTTTCAAAAACTTGCATTTTGAAAGTAGCATTCCCTCAGTGCTCCGTCTACACCCACCCCCTCCCCTCTGTGCTCCCTCAAAAGCCACGCCCCTCACTTACATGCACGAGCGCCGTTACTCCAGAAGCGAATCTCAGCTCATCGCTTGCATTGTGTATAAACTACATCGTCTCATGTCTCATTCAGCGGTAAGTAAACACTTAACTTTATCATAATGCATGTTGAAAAAAACTTGACTATTTTACTACTAAAAACGGCCAACGACAAGCTCACAGTATAAACTCTGTCATCGGTGACACGCTTTGAGTATGGGCTTGTACACGTAAGGGGTAGAAAACGAGCAGGGAGACACACAGGCGTGATTGGTTCATCAGATTGGTACCTCGTGGCAGACATTGGTCAAAGTTTTTACAGGCTTACTACTGCTAACGATGACAGATTTTCTTCGTACCTTTTTCAGAGCACATGAGTTATTCATTTCTGTCAGGACCTAAAGACAATCTCAACCAAAATCTTAAAAAGTTTATCTGGAGAAAATGACCAAACTTGCCTTTAATTGCTGAAAATGTAATTGTTCACAGAGCTGGATGCAACCCTTACAGCATGTTTAGCACCTGCAGGTTGAGGCAATCTTCTGAAGGAAGTCCAACACTTTCTGTAACAGCACCTGAAAAACAGGTCCAAGGTCTTAAATATACTGATATTACCCTTTAATAGGAGAAGAAAGATGCAGAGTAAAAGATGACAGTGTCTGTGTCTAATCTTAAATATCCATGGTGGGCCCATTAAGTCAAGCTTATTTGAAATTTTCTGTAAAAATGACACAGCAGCAGAGCGAACACACACACACACACACACACACACACACACAGCTGAGTGGATACCAGCTCATGGCTCCAGTTGAGGTCATATTTGGGCTAAGCTGTTTATATGCATATTCATATCCTAATCACAAATACCCGGCATACATAATTAAGCTGAATACTTTGGATATTATTATGGAAGGAGAACTCAGTGTGACCACAAAAAAATACGATTAAATAGGATACCCTGGGTAATATGAGCCTACTCCAGCACATAATCGTGAGGGGAGCTTAGACCAGATGGGAAATGGTGTTTTCATGCCTCAAATGGAAATGATGAGCCTCCTGAATTATACTGGGATGTAAATGTGCATAAAAACACCTTCATTAGAACATGTAGCAGGGTGTCATTGTTAAAGTAAACATTTATTCTAAGTATTGGCACCACTAAAAGCAAACCAGGCATTGTCTCTGACTATTGTCCTTTTTTTATTTAGTTTCATTAATCATGTCAGGGCTGCCAGTGTGGGAAAAGTTAAAGGAAGTTTCATGAATAACAATACGTTTAGAAGACAATTCACATATTCATAAACCTTCTCATTCCCAGTAGACGTCTGCTGGATGAGTTTAAGTTTAGAGATACACTACAACGGTCGCGTGCATACAGTCTATGGTCGTGCACCGATTGCAGAGAATAAACGTCCCCCCCTCCAGCTCACTTGAGGTGATTTCTCCTGTTGCATTCTCACATTAACTCACTCGGACTTCCTGCAGAAAAAATACTGGGGCTTGCAGGAGAAACTCCGGATGAAGTCTGAGTAAAAAATTTGACTGTGCGTTCACACTTGCAGCTCAACTTAAAAACTTCAGGAGTTTAGCAGAAGGTTTGTGCTAAAGTCAACAAGGCTCCCCAGCTTACTGTGTCTGCTGTTTGTGCTGTAGAGATAATGAAATATAACTCTGAGAGAGCTTTGCACCTCAATTCTCAATCTGATGAGATCAGTAAGAGTGACCCAAGACAATCCAGTTGCACCAAGTAAAAGAATTATCTGAAAGTTTGCCAAGTGAGCCAAGCTAAGTTGGACTGACAAGTTGAGTGACAATTCCTGTGATTTGTCAGGACAACCAAAGAACCATCGTGATGTAATTATATTGAGCAGTTCACGCTTTAAGATAAAAGTTTCTTGTTTCTTTTTGAAAAATGTAAAATAATAGGAAATTACAAAGATACGATATACAGTATGTCAAATAAGGAATACATTACTGATCATAAAAATGAAAGTAGGTTATACAGAGAACAGAAATACTAACCTTTGTTTTGTTTTTTCAGGGTCAGAACGGGCAGTCCTGGGAGGTCACAGGTTACAGAAGGTTCACAATAGTCCAGGAAGCTAATATATTGGTCCTTTGTACTGTTATTAGACATCTACATACAAACCAATTTTATCAATGAAAGATCTAAGTAAACTCCCCAGCATGAAAGAAGGGTCCCCAACTCACATCCAAGCTGCATGCAACAGCTTTAAATACTTCCTGGTCTAAACCAATTGCTCCAAGCATGGGTAAAATCAAACAATTCAAACTGTTGAGAATACAACAAGAATCATTTATTCCACTGAGGCAGTAATATGTGCATTAACTCTCCAACCTGTTATTAAAGCAAGAGCTAATTTAACTGAGGCTCTTAATCAACAAGATACAACACAAACATTTCCCCAGCTTTGTCCCCCATCCCAAAGTGACACTTGGTACAGTCCACAACACCTGGGGTGCATTCAGGGAAGTTTTGTTGCATTTTAAAACCCTTCTGTGTATGTTCTGTTACCTTCAAAACGGATGAGTAATCAAAAGATTCACCCCACGTACAGTGTGTGCCGATAGAGACATGAGCTAATCAGATCGATTTCGTTTTTTGAAGCAGGCTGTAAACATGTTAATTTCTGCTGTAAAAACTGTCTTTTTTGAATGGGTGTGTATGTGACTTTTGGAACCTCTGCAACCAGCCTCAAGCAGACACTCAACGAACTGCAGGATTTTGCACTTCAACATTGGCTTCACTATTTAACACCGGAGGTTGCCGCTTGGCCCAAAGTCTTGCTCAAATACTTTCCTCTTGTCGGGCAGTAACCTGAGAGATGGACATGCTGCTTGTTCCGCTCATTGCTTTTATGACTGAAGGCATTTTAGACAGGTGTATCATTTGTTTTATCAACGCACTGTAGATCATCAATCATCAAGATTGAAGTGGCAAGAAAATAAAAGGACAACGTTTGGAGTGACTAGTAAGAAAATAACACAAAACTGTAAACCAATACTGATTTAAAATCTGTTCAGCACATACAAACAAAGTGGTTACCATGTTAAAATGTTCTTAATAGCGCCTGACCAGATTCTCCTTCCCCGAGGTGAATAAAAAGCCTGCTCTTTTTGCTCAGTTTCCTGCTGAAATTATCACGGGTCAGGGAAGAGCTCCGGGGGCTGTAAGGGGCTTAGGATAAGTCAGAGTGACAATTAGTGAAATGGCACATCTTGACACGTCAGACCTCCAAACAGCCATGAATGAATCATAGGAGCCTGACTAGAAATAGCCACCTCAGAGCAGTCAACGTCGGTGTCATCTCTGATTTCCGTCCTCACCTGGTACAGTATCCTCTCTCTGTGAGCAGAGAACTATAACCTGAGCTGAAGATATGCAGTTATGATCCAAATATCTGCAGGAATGTGGAATATAAGTCAAACTTGTACAGGATCCTCTTGATGATCGTACTATAAGGTAGATTTTGATTAAAGGCAAATCGACTCCCAAGACATAAGCAGGTTGAATTGGGATCTTCCAATTAAATTTTTTTTAAACCATTACAATGCTATTGTAGGTATCATTAAAAGTATAAATACCTGGCACACTTGAAATGTGATTGGCCACCTCTGATGCCACCCTAAAATCGTAAACTATTAGGGCTTTCACACTTGCAGAAAACTCCAGAAAAACTCCTGATATTTGCCGGAGGAGCTGTATGTGTGAACGCAAACAGCCACATTTTTCGTTTAGAGTTTCTCCTGCCAGACCCCTAGTGTTTTTTCTGTAGCAAGTCCGAGTGAGCTGATGTGACAACGCAGCAGGATATCATCCGGAGAATTCACCTCGAGCGAGTTGGAGGGGGAAGTGACGTTTATATACTGTGACTGCAGCACAGTGCATAGAGTGAATGCTTGCGACTGCTACGATCTCCGTGCACGTAATTACCCTTTCAAGAGGTCCCATTATAAATCTGAGGGCCAGTGATGAATTAAGTTGAATCAGAGAAAAAAATGTGATGTAAAATCATGCAAATATATGGCTTTTATTATTTCTATGTCTGTTATCAAAGAGTTGTCTGTTCTTGAATTCAGAATCTTAATCTCTGTTTGGCACATTTACTACATACAGTGTTGTTATTGTTGATGATGACTGTTGCTGGTGCTGGTATTGTTCTTCGGGTTAGTTTTATCCCTCTGCAGCGTTTTACATCTATTATGTAAGAGGCTGCTGCATAGGAGCATCAACAGGTTTGTGTGAATGCATAAAATAAGAGGCAGCTCCCTGTGTGACTGTCACACTGTGAGCGAGCCGCTCGACTTGTGGATGACTTTTTGGATGTATTTTAAGATTCTTTGTGTCTTTCTTCATCCTCTTTATTTGAATGGGTGTAGTCTCCTCTTTAAGATCCAAAGCTACCGTGTATCGCTGTCCACTTTAATGAAAGGTATTAAGTCAAACGAGTGAATTGTTGACTAATCTACGAAAGGAAGAGGAAGAGTTTTTTGGTAGCAAGTTTTCTCTTTTTTAAACTAGGATTTTTCTCTGGATGCTCGTTAATCCTCTGCATGTATTGAAATACTGCATGGTTTGTGGCCAAGCGGCAACAATTAATTAAGCCAATGCAAAAAGTGCAAAAAACTGCAGTTCCTTGAGTGATAAGGCTGATGGCAAAAACAAAGGAATCCCTATTTGGTTACATATTAAAATGTTTATTTCTAAAGCAGAAATAAACATGTTCAAAAGTTAAAAAAGGTTTTTGGTCTCAACATAGCTCATTTCTTTATTCTTAAAAACTCAACAGAGGGTGAGTTTCAACCAAGCCTAAGAGTTGTGCATATATTTGCATAATTAGGGGAGTGGTCACGTTAACTGACAGGTGGGCAGTAAGCTTAAATTTACCAGGAGGCTTAAGGCCCGCCCCAGATCCATCTCTTTGTTTCTTACTAAGTTGATTGAAAGTTAAGTAGTCTGCATTTCCAATATAAACTTTCATATAAGCTATTGTTGGGCTTCACATCGCCTCTTCAGCAACCAATTCATGTTTAATGGTTTTCAACTATTCTCATAATACATGGACATATCCAACAGATTAGTCATCAACAAGTGGTAAAAGTTGAGAATAAATCTATCACTGATCCCTCAATTCCCAGATTTCTTACTTTTACCAACATGTCATTGCTTACCATTATTCCCAATATTTCATTATTGTTTTTCAAGTCTTTCAGAGTTCATTTGAATTCTGTTTCTTTGGGCCATACTTGACCTTTGAGGCTCCAACATTATTTCCTTAGGGACATTTATTTTTATTTTAGATAGATGGAAGGGTAGATGAATAGATAGATATATAACACACACACGCACGCACGCACGCACGCACGCACGCACGCACGCACGCACGCACGCACACACACACACACACACACACACACACACACACACACACACACAGTCAGTAGATCACTTGCTATGCATGAAGCAGTCGACATAAACTGGCCTCATCCAGCATCATTTCACATCATCAGCTTTACGCCTCCTTAGAGACACATGCAGGATATTGATCACAGCGTTTCTCATGGATCTCAGTCGACCTCCGAACATTTATAGACATGACCGATTGAAGACGGTCAGCGCCTTTCTTGAACAACCTACAGACGCATTGTTTTACAGAAATGTGCTGTTGATTTATGTAACAACAAGTATGCTGCTGTGCATCTGAAAAAGAAGTAGCATGGTTTTGTCCAATAAGCATCTTGTTCACACCTGGTAGAGGTGCAAGTGACACAATCTCAGTTGTGAATTAATCACATAAGAGAGGCGTATTCACAGGGTAGTGTTGTCGCATCGGATGAACATAAGTGTGTTTTTTGTTACTGATACAGAAATCTTGGAAATCTTCTGCTTTTGTCTGACCACCATGCAGTCATTTGGTTGACATCCAATACTTTGTGAGAGGCGCTCCAGGCGTAACAGCAGGTGGGCCAAGACTTTCTTTTCTAAATGCCGGACATTGCAAAGTCCAGTCATGCGTTCGACCCGACGCTCTCTATACACACTGACTGTTTCCCAAAGTCTGCCTAAATGTCATCAGTCAATAATATCTGATCCCTCACCAACAGAATGTGCTCTCAATGCAGATAATAATTCATGGAGTACTTCAATCACAAGACAGGAAAGAAATACAGCAATAAGGCACATTTATGGGTAAAATGCTGGATTTAAGGTTCTTGTTTTTTCAAAGAAAGAATGTGCCACATTTTACACATAAATACAGCAGAAATCAAGTACATCCTCTGTTTATATCTCACTGAGTCATGACTGTCTACTGTCTCCCCTTGCGTATAAAAGCTGTTTTAGTCAAGGACTACAGAAAAGAAGAATAACACACTCACTGCTTATTTGAATGTCTCGTAAGAGTTTTTAGATCACGGTCATTCTGTGTAAATTCACATGCAATGTGAAGCTACGAGCTAACTAAAGAGCGCTAACATCAGCCTGCTAACACAACAATGCAGGACACAGGCAATTGCAGCTCAAGGACAAATTTGGTCGCCACTTGCCTTGACTCCTTCGTGCGAACCAGAGGGGAGGAGGTTTGGAGGTGTGTCGCTGGAGGACGTGCAGCCAAACAGCTGTTTGTTTTGGTTTCATGCTGGTGCTCAAAGGCGACATCTACCGGATCAAAAAGTCGAACATTCTTCCTTTTAAGGTGACTCTCTTTACATAACGCAACACTTCAGCATTAGCACTGTACAACATTTGTCTCATCATCATAACAAGCATGCTACTACATCAGTTTTTTAACAGATTTAACATTTACGTAAGACAACAGAGGAAGGTTTTTTTGTATGGGAAAATAAAAGCACCTCAGTCTGTGTTGTCACATCGATGGCAATGTTTTGATCTTGGTTAAAGCTGCTCTCGGTGTTGTCTGATGTGCTTCTCATTCTGGGAGCACAAACACGACGCCAACATCATTATGATTACAGCTAATCAAAGAAAGAAGCTGAAAAGTGGAGGGGTAAAATCTTTTCACAGCCTCATTAGATAAAGATCTATTAACACACGTGTGTGTCTGTTTAAAACTAAAATTCCATTTTGTTGAATGAAACTCATTCAGACTGCATTACTCTGTTCATGTTACAATGCCACATTTCTGACAACCAACACTTGTGCAGCATACATCATTATCATTGGCACTGTAGCCATTCGTTTGTTTCATCTGTTGTTGTTGTTTTGGCTTTGTTTGTTTGTCTCTGTCCTTCTCTCTTTTTGTATCTCTCTTTATCTCATTTTCTCACATCTGCCTGCACAGTTGCGACTGATGGCTGTTTTCCATGAGTCTGGGTCTGCTCGAGGTTTTTGTCTGATGAAAGGAAGTTTTTCACTGTAACTGTTGCCAAGTGCTTTCTCATGGTGGATCCATGGGTTTGTACTTTCAACAGCCAGGTTATATAAAGCGGGAAACAAAGTGCATGGACATTAAAGAAGAACATAAACCATGAAATACATAAATCAAACAGTGCAGACAGTGAGAATGAATGTCCCTCTCTGTGAATATTTTAAGAACAAGTACGGTCTAGACCTGCTCTTTTTGTAAAGAGCAATCACATACGTATAGAAATGTATTTAATGATCGAGAGAAAAATGGATATGTGTAATTCTTCAAAGGTCGGTAGAATCTGCTAAACAGTGCGAGACATTAAACTACATATTCAGCTGCCAAAGGTTAGTAACGCCTCTGACTCAGCACAAATAAAATAAAGGAAGACTTTGTCAGATTTATCCTCATACTTCTCAGAGAGGTTTGGAACAGCTCCCATGTAATAGCTTCAATTTATGACTTTGGTCTTTGTGCAAAATATGCAAGCTTTCTGGTCATTTTTCAGCTCACGGAAATAAATGTGGCTTCTCCCTCTTGTAGTACAGCACTAAATTGATTTTCTGGACTCGGCAATTATTGGACTAGAGAAGACTAAATGGGCCCAACCGGTAATTAAAAAGTGGAGTTTTTTCTTTCAGGAATCTTCCGCCTCATTAAAATCTCACAGTGCAGGTATGAGGGGGTATTATCTGCAGAACAGACAGCCGGGTAGTTCACATCATCCCACTGAAATGCTGAACAGAAAAGTCGGGGCTTTCACAATAGAGGAAGCAAGTCCCTTCTCTCACGGTATCATTTATGCAATGAATGATATCTAGTAATTGGTGCGAACATCTTGGTTCACATTGTGCATTCCGCAGCGCAGCTCCCCATTGAATTTTTTTCCCGAGCTTTCTGCAAGGCAGGATGTAAAGAAGTCTAGCGAAGAGGTTAAGCCATTGTTAATTCCACAATGCTTAATCGTTCTCCTAAAATAACAAGGAAACAACCATCCTGGAACAGTCGCCAATGGAAAGATTAACTGGATTAGCAGCAGATGATGCGGTCGGGCAGCGAATCCTGTGGGCCTGAATCAAGTCAATATGGAAACTCTGTTTAGATCTGCCTTTGTTAAAAAATGCAAATCTCTCCTTATGTTCGAACACGGATGTAAACAATGAACGACAAGGGCATTTTAAATCCATAAAACAAGACAATTTGTGATTATTTTGGGAAAGATTTGATGCATAAAGCAGGTATTCTGCAGGGATACCATGCCCAAGGTTTTAGCTCTCTACTTTTTTCTCTTTCAGCTCAGTTCCCTACCTTGATGAAGGAGAGGGAATCAAAATAATAGATTCTGTGGGGATATGGCTGTTTTTTTTTCTTTTTAAAGCATGCTGTGAATCTCTGGCTGGGAAAGCCACTGAGGGCTTGTTATGGTGGCTCCCTATGAATAACACTGGACGTCCTGCAGCCTTAATAACCTCACTAACTCAGTATCCTCTCATCCTGTCTGTCATTTCGGTCATCTCCATACAGAGGGACACAAAGCCACCATACCTCGGGGTGTCTGTGAATAGGGATGTTTATAACAGCGTGGGACAATTTGTCACTCCTTAGCGCAACCTGTGTCCTGCAGGAAGCCAAATAATGATTTTAACTGCCCGTCTAAAAGATTGATCTCCCTAATCCTCCCCACCTTTCTTCCCACTGAAAGGTGCAGACTAATTTACGACAGGGCTGACGATGGGCATGCTACGCCTGTGAATGAATGATCTGGCCTCCAGCGAAAAGAGGTAATTTCCCCTTAATGTAGTGCCGTAAACATTTATCATCACGCTGAGCTGACAGCACATCCACACGGCGAGGACGCTGCGAGTACCCACTTTAATCTCTGGAGATTTTTATCTCTGATTAGCGATGTGGCCTACAATCACCGCCCACCATGCTTGGTTAATTTTTACCACCTTTGCAAGCAGTAACTGTTGGTTTGGGAGGCGCTGTAAATAAATGTGAATCCTTCAGCAGCGTATGGGGACAACTTCAAATAAGAATCAGTTACAGACACCAGAGGGAAAAACGAAAGTTTCTGTCGGATACAATGACAGATGGAAAGAAAAAGCAGAAGAATGAGGCTTGGAGCGAGGCTCTCACATTACATAATGTGATTATGTTGACAACTCAGCTTGTGTTGACACTTTGGGATGTGTAATATTCCAGTAATTTGGAAAGGCTAAGGCCTGTTCATTCAGCTTAGGGATAAATAATGTAAATTCACATTAACTTGCTCACGCTGAGAGAGGCATTCACACATTAATATATTATGTGCTGAAAACAAAGAAAACGCTTTTAACAACTGTGCACTGGCTGCGTGAGTAAGACAGAGAGAGAATAAAGGCAAGAAAAAAAGGAGTAAATGTCGGTAATTTGTGCTCTAAGCAGCAGAAAAAAGGCGTATTCATGCAGCTAACACTAATCAGGCATCATACAATCATGTACGCTAGCACTTTAAAATCATACATGTGTATGTCTTTACCATGAAAAGAAACGTGTTCATTTCCCAGCAGCTGAATAAAGAGAAACTTCATAACAAGGTGACAGCAGCCCTGATGTTTTACGCAAACACGTTAGCACACAATTGCCAATTACATCCACCTGACAGAGAGCAACATTAGCATTGATTTGGATTCATGTTGGTGTCAAGCTGATGAACATACCAATGAGTCCAATGTTCATTCTCCTCTCTCGCTTTCTACTTACTCCCGAGGAAAATATCTGGCCCTCCAGCTTCTTAATATTCTATTTTCAGCTTGCTGCTATCTTTGTTTGCTCATTGTTTCTTTCTGGTCAGAGTAAAAGTGGTTTAACAGAGCTTATTCAGCTGCTAGTTAAAGTATTGATGAGAGTGCTGATAGAGTAAATGTGCCGGAATAAAAAGAGCCAAGACAGACTGCTGCTGATTATTCTTTTTAGTGTCCAAAGACAACCAGCTTTTCCATTACACTTGATTTAAAATGAGTATACATATATTGTTCAATGGAGGTGTGAGTAAACAGTATGTGATGCTCATGCTTAAACCAGATTTATTTTTGATAATGGCCAGCAGGGGGCGACTCAAATGTTGCAAAAATAATTCTTACTCTCAACCAATCAATCATTATTTGTATAGCAAGTGTTATCTCGAGACGATTTACAAAAGAGTATATGGGATAATACGCAGGAAGGATTTCTCCATTGCATTCCTCGTGTTCCTGTTTTGTAGATTATGGTGAAGATGTCAATAAACTAGGAAATAATATTTGGCATGACTACCTTGTATTTGACATCAAACAAAATGCCCTGTTACACATATAGATGCACCTCCCTATCGAAGCTAGTGTAAACCATAGACTGTACATATTAATGGACGAAGCCTGAGTGACGTCACACGCGTCACGGAGGCTCATCGGCAGCAGCCGCCATGCTGGAAATCCTGTCTCCAACTAACTTTCAGTCAACCTAACGACAGGCTGAGAGCTGGAGCTGAGGCGGGTTTTAAGCCTCTTGACGAACCGTTACATCACGACCACCTGTCAATCAGGTCAGCTACGCGCCTAACACGTATCATTCATAAAATCAAAATGGATGTGTTGTAAAAAAAATGCACCCCCCATACAGTGTGAGCTCATGAGGACAATAACTAATCAGACCTTTTTTGTTTTTTGTACCAGCAAACATGTTTATTTATGCTGTAAAAACTGGCTTTCTTGGCTGTGGTGTGTATGTGACGTCCTGTGCTTCTGGAGCCAGCCTCAAGCGGACACTCGACGTGCTGCAGGATTTTGCACTTCCGCATCAGCTTAATTTTTCAAGACCGGGGGTTGCCGCTTGGTGTAAACATTGGCTATACGTAAGCTAGACCCTCGCTCTTCCATACAGCTCATCCCTCTTGTCTAAATTTGGCCACTTCTGGTTCCAAAAACAAACACACAGAAAAACAGACAGAAACACGATAGTTAAAGTCAAAATGCCAGACATAAGGCTTCAGAATATAGACCAATATGAAGTAGACGTCACAATCATGCCAGTGCAATTGCAATTAAGCAGCAATGCTAAAATCCTGGTTCCAGCTCCCTTTCAGTGTGGAAATGTTGCTGTTTTTGTTTTTGTACAATTTGAAATAGGAAACTTTAGTTTTAAACAGTCGATCACAAAAACCTTTTTTTTAACTATGTTGCTTTGGGCTCTGCCTGAGGAAGACATCGTGGAAAACTTTTATTGGTCCTCCATTTTGCATCTATATATAATAATCTTCAATCTTTGAATCACGTTTTGAGACCGTAGCGTGGTAGCTATGTGTCTCGTGTCTCTTTTTGTCAGATTTTGGAGCGATGTAAAATACTGTGGTGTTTTAAAGTCCTAGTTTTTGGTAACCTCAGTGATAGAAGAATTGTTTCATCAGATTCACATAGTAAGTTATTTTCAGATTGTGATTGAAACAGAAAAGAGGAAAAAGGAGCTGAGATTTGCATAAACCCTGAGCTCAGATTTCAGGATTAGTATCCTAAGATGCTGCAGGAACGATGTATCAATGCTTGCACAAAAAATGTCATTTTAAAGTAAGATTGGAGACGTGTTTGGATTCTTCGTCTGTCTGCAGGATTTTCTCCTCTCACTTTAAGACCAAACATTTATCAAGTCAAAGCGTTGGAGCCGAGCTGAGGCCTGCCTCCCCCGTGGTTGTTGACAAGTCTAAAGCATATTTAATCCAGTGTCACCACAAGATCAATACCTACTGAAAGTGTTGACGCTTGTCCGCCAGGGTGACGCGGTGTAGGCGTGTGTTTGCATCAAACTGCGGCGGACTGTCTGTGCCGGTGTGAGAGTTCACTGCCTGAGATGTGGACGGATCAATTTCTGTTCTGTCAATCACAATAAGAATTAAAAGAGCAATTTAACAAGTGCACTGACTGACCTGCTGATGGGTGAGGGGTATCACAACCATTCAGCCTTAGTTTTCTGCACAGAGATAAGAGAAAGCACGTGCAAATAATGTGTCTTTGTGGAGAAATCTAAACTGGAACTGAATATTTGACTGCTGTACATTTTATCTTGGTCCTGAACATCATGATGGATTTAAGAGAGCTAATATGTCGATACATCATGAATGTCATTTGGGACTAAATTCTTGCATCGTAATTCATCGAGATTCAACGAATGAAAAAACAAGTCATCAACAAAATTAAAGAAATACGTAAAGCTGTACAGTCATGTTTCTATCTAATGCGCACCATCTCCAAAATCAAAACTATTGAGTCCAGCTCGTTTTAACCGCTTCTATTACTTTCATGTTTTCTTCACCTTTAATGTATTTAATGCTTCAGCTGTTTCTATTGTTTACTTCAATTCATAGCAAATACCGCCCTCTTTTCATTTTGATCTCATTTTAATCTTGTCTAAGATTAAAGTTGCCTGGCTTCCTGTGTTTCATTGTTTCCTGAATGGTGGTGATGTTCGGGTTCTGATGTTGGTCGGGTTTTTGTTCGGGTTCTGATGTTGGTCGGGTTTAGTTGTTGATGGTATGGTGTCTCATCAGTGGGTTGCTTTGTTGTTGTGGTGTTTTGTTGTTGTTTGGGTTCTTATGCTTTGTTGTTATCTATGCTTCTTGTTTTTATAAGTGCTATACAAATAAAGTTATTAGTAATAATATTAAAGGGGACATATTATGAAAAATCCACTTGTACAGCGTTTTTGAACATATATTTGGGTAACCTGAGTGTCTATCGACCCACAAAATGTGAAAGAAACCCATCCAGTCCTTTGTTTGTGGTCTGCATAAGTCTTACAACACAGAGAAAAATGCTGTTTCAAATTTGCTCTCCTTGTGACATCACAGTGGCATACTGGTAAATAAATACCCTCCCCTCCCCTGGTATCTCCACCCATTGACTCCACCCCCAGCCTAGAGCAAAACTTTGTGCAGGTCCGCCATTTTTATTCTCGCTACTGAAGGAGTGATGTCTACCGGGAAAACTCAGGGGGTCTCATTGCATTTAAAGAGACACACACACCAAAACGGGGCGTTCTGAGAGAGCTGCTTTATACAGGGTCACAAACCTCCTCTAGTGCTTGATTCATGTTATATTTTGACTAAAGCACAGCACAGATGTTTCATATAGACCACAGGGGACTGTTTGAAAAGGTGGAAAAGGGCTTTAATATGTCCTCTTTAAAGTTCCTATCACACAGATACCATGCAGAAGCTAATGGTCAAAGCATGTTGAGTTGGCGTGTTAATGATGTAGTAGTGAGTGTAGATGCTTTCTTCTCTTTTCTGCTCGTCTGTTATCACTTTCAACTCTTAATTAAAGTCCTTATTCATGATAGATTGATATCATACATATTGACATGTCTACATCGTTGCTCACGTTGTACTTATCTCATGTTGTACGTTGCTTTGGAAGAAATAGTCTGCTAATTAACTGTTCATTTTACTTTCACTAAACTTTCTTTAGATGAATCAAAAACCTTTTTTTAATCCGGCTTGTCTTGCTCTACCTAGAGCTGATATTTTGTACCCTCATTACAGTCTCTCCTAATGTGATTTTAGGATGTCTGCTGGATCTTTCATTAGACTATTAGTGCAGCTCAGCTACTGCTTAATGGTATGAGTGCAGCCCCTCAGGTCTGATTAGAAACAGTCCCCCCCCCTCTGCTACTGTATGTGAAAAAGTACAGAATCTGCAATTCGTGAAGTTTTTTTTTTCTTGTGCAACTTTCCCTTCAAAATTATACGAGAGAATATAAGACAGACTGTGAAAATCCAATAAATATTTATGACTTGACTTTGGAAGTGCTCAGGCTGGAGGAAGATTTCTTCTAGCTTTGGCTGCGGAGAGGAGAATGACCATGACTGTGGGGTTACACTGACAATGATGATGTCGATAATGATGATGGGATATTAATTAAGGTGATAATGATTGTGAGGAAGACGACCTTCACACGCACCTGTATAATGTGATGCATGACCTTTTTCAATCATTTGTCTTAAGAATACCATTAGACTTATCTTGTAATATGTAAAGAAATTGAAAAAATGATAGAATAATAAAAACACAAGCTTCAGTATCACTGCGTCATTCTTGAACAAGTTTAAGGCTAGAGATGTTCTGATATAGTCGAGTACAATTCGTTCGTCAGAGCCTCAGTCGACTGCCAGTCTCACACTCGAGCACAAGGATTATTCCATTCCAGTTTTATGGGGGTGTGTAATGTCTAATTTTACATAGATGTTCCTGTTTTCTCCAAATAGTTAATATCTCATAGCCTATCTTGATATGAATATCCTTAATGCAGTTCTGAAAACCAGTCGTACTTTAAAGGCAGGGTTGTCAGGGTCATTTTCGAAAACTAGCATGATTTTGAAGGTAGCATTCTCTCCGTGCTCCGTCTACACCCACTCCCTCCCCTCTGTGCTCCCTCAAAAGCCACGCCCCTCACTTACATGCACTAGCGCCGTTGGTCCAGAAGCGAATTTCTGCTCATGCTTTTAATGTGTGGGCTCGTGCATGCATGGGGTAGAGAACGAGCAGGGAGACAGGGAGGCGTGATTGGTTCATAAAACTCGTACCGAGTGCAGACATTGGTCAAAGTTTTTACAGGCTAACAACTTCTACAGATGACGGATTTTCTTTGTTCCTTTTTCAGAGCACATGAATTATTAATTTATGTCAGGACCTAAAGACAATTTCAAACAAAATCTTAAAAAGTGTATCTGGAGAAAATTACCAACCCTGCCTTTAAGCCACCAAAGTCGGGGGCATTCTTCTCTCTGATGATAGAGGCATCAGTATTAACTTAATTTTGTTTTCATTACCCAGTAAAAACTCCTAGCAGAAGCTAAAAATGTAATAATCTGTTCTCTGACATTGTTTCTTCTCTATAATCCTGAACCTGAAGGTGCTGGCCCTTGACATATAAACTCTCCTCACTGGTCATAAATGAACAACGATGCAGAAGATGTGTTCTAAAGTTTTAAATCAAACATCATGTTCACTTTACTTTACTGCCTCTCCTCCCGTCCTGTTGGTCAGCCGCGATGTTAATGCACCGTCTGCAGCAAGCCATTGTAAATTAAATGAAGTAATTAACGTAATTGCCAGAAATCTATGTTGCCATTAAGTTGCCACTCTGTTAGACGAATCATTTGCATCTTATCCACTTAATTGATTGGTGCAATACATCACCAAACACAGAGCGCTCTCTTCTGATTTCATTGATCAGCTGCTCTCTTCCTCCCGTAAAACAACACACCAGAATACGGTTTAATTTAAGACATTTTACGGCCTCTCTTTTATGTTTTTATTCCACCGAGGTTGTTGGAATAAAGCTTATAAAACTCACTTCACATCCAGCACCTCTCAAAGCTGTAGATATCCGTTATTCAAAAGTCATCTCATCGGCAGAATCTCAGAGAAAACGTTTGAAAGTGAAGCTTTTCTTCTCTTTGAGTCTCATGTGAAGGGCTCACTCTGACTTATCTCCTGCTGGATCTTATCTGGATCTCTCCACGGGTTCTGGACCAGTCGAGCTGCTTTCATCTCTGAAGAGAAAGACTCTATCGGAAAGTTGAAAAGCAAAAACACTCTTTGTGTTTGTTGTCAGCTGAGGAAATGTCAGCATCAGTGTTTTTTTGTTGTTGTCAAGTAATGGTCCAGATAAATAATCTGAGTTGTTCATGAAGCCACCCTTGAGTCTGTCTCTCTGTGACAACAATACACGTCTGCTGACAAACAGGGGAAACTTTGGGGTTGGAGCTACAGCTTTGAATTCTGCTTTAAGCTTTCTGCCTTCAATGAAAGTGAGATTGCTCTGAATTTTTTTTATAAAGAAATACCCAGAATCCCTCTCTCTGATATGCATTTCTGTGTATCGTCTCCTCATATATATTTCTCCAAAAGTCCTCCAGAAGTAGCAAAGATGCTAACGATTTCCTGGTTAAGTGGGAGCTAAAAAGAATCTGTTTCACTAAAAGAACATCTGAACAATATGAGGAGCATTTACATTGAAAAAAGATGTATACAACACATGAAATTATAGGTTCAACAACGTTTAGACAGATAAACTCACAAGAAATATTGTAGTTTTTTGAGTTTATCTTTGTAGTTGTAATGAATGTATGAATGTTCCTTTGTAGGATCAGGACTAAAAACCTAGACCATTAATAATTCAAATAAGAGATCTTCATATCACTCTAAGGTGGACTTCTTTGACCGCAATGTAGTATTTTTTATCAAATAAGGTCATATGAAATCAAACCTATACGCCCAGACGACATCATCAGCTTACACCTCCAGCATCAGTGTGTGGACTTCATGGGGAGGTAGATCTTGCAGCTGCTCAGGGCAGACGTCTTCAATCACCCTGACTCCCTGTAGAGTTCAAGCGCCAAAGATTCTCTGTGAATCATTTACTTGACTCTCCTGATTTAATTCTTTTTTGGTGCCCATGACAGCCATGTGCCCTTACAATCGTCCTAAACTTTTCACCCCCATACGGCGGCCCTGGTTCCACATTCGGAGCAATGCACAGAATAAGTGCTGTAAGGGCAGTCCTCTGGGTTCCCCCCGACACAACAGGAAATCAAATCTGTGTGGCTCTGGCGTTCCTCTGAGCAGATCAGATCACTCTTAACATAGCTCACATCTTGGGAAAATCTGGCGAGACAATCTTTAGAACCATCAGAAAATCGATGATACAGTAGTGTGTATCCTGCATACAACTGTCATGGGTCTGTGTTAACAGCAGGGTTGCTAGTGGGATTTCAAAAAGCACTCGATATTTTTGTATTGGCGTGTTCCTCTGAACAAAAGTCTGCCGTGACCTGAAGACTCACCTATTTTTAGGTTTCTCACCAGAGCTGCAATCAGACTGACTTCTCTATTCCTTATGACAGCACGTTGTCAATGCCAACTTGATGCTCCTGGCTGCTCTCAATCCCAAGCAAAAAAAAAAACCTTCTTGAGAACCATATGGCCAAGGTTGATGGATCCCATCTCTATAGATTTCTAAATCAGTGTGTTTCTGTCAGCTTGTGCAGTTTGGACCTTTCCCCGCTCTGTAAGCGTGAAAGCGACTCTGTGCTTAGGCAACCGGGCTCCCTAACAACGACCAATCACAGTCCAGCCGAGAGGAACCAGAGCAAAGTGAATGTCAGCACGCCTCCGTGATGATGGATGGGCCTCACTAGAGAGATGATGGATGACCGAGGTGGCCATGTTTGTTTCATATCATGCAGAATGAGTTACTATGGCAATACTGCTGCTCCAGTGACCTCTGCTTGACCTGTGTCAAAAAGAGAAGTCAGCCGTGACTTTGGCCGCCTGCTGGATGACAGATACCGCCAGGCAGTCCAGAAACACCCTCCTGTTTGACTGAGGGAAAGATTTTAGTGAAAGTAAGAAAAACAAGTTAATTCAAGTCACCTTTTCTTCCCCTCTCTAAAGCTAAACCCACTTGTAAATTGATTGAGGAGTAATGTTTGTTTTCTTCTTCTCAGCACAAAATTCCAATAAGTTTTGCTAATTAAACACGGCGGAGGTAATTAAAGAGTCGCACTATCTGCAGTGGGCAGACTGCGTGCCTCACAAAGACGTGCGATAAAGACGGAGGGAGCGACTTTTATTTCAGTTTCAAAGTGTATGTGAAGGCCCTGTTGCAGGAAAAATTGCTCTTTGAAACAATCTTGACAAATTATCATTGAAAACATTTAATTATCCCACATAGTGTCGAAGAACTTTTATCTCTTTATACAATAATTAATTAGTGAGTGCGAATAAACCGTATTTTTTAAATGCCCTAACAGCATTCATTCATCTTTTATTTGACAACTAAAGGCTTCAATTCAGAAATCTCCTTCTCAATAAAGCAACTCATTACGAGCGTTTCATCTGTTGAAACAGAAAAACCTCAGCTGAACTTAAGACCGCCGCTGCCGTTATTTTCATTCTAACGGAGTGTTTTGTGTCCTCACAAATTGAATGGTCTGTTTGAGGGCTTTTGTCTGGTCAAAAATAATTCATTTTCACTGTCACTTTTCTCTTCAGTGTCTGAAGTAAACATTGATGCAGCAGTCTTGTGCTGTTCACCGTGCTGATCCTCCTTGTAAAAATCTATCACTGTGTTGTTCCCAGTATAGGACAGGTTTTTGTTTTTACTTTAAATACACGTGAAAAAAGGAGCATCATCGTATACATTCAGGGTTTGGACTTTAAATGACAATGTATATTCACAACAAATCGCACCTCTGTTCGGTATAGAGAGTCTACCGCTAATGACTGAGGCCACTCGTCACTCACAGCTGCAGTGCAAGGGAGGGACACGGTGATCACCCAGAACAAATTGGCTTGAAAGTAGGTCAAGTTTACCGACAAAGGAGGCGGAGTTATGATGCCAATTTAGCGGTTATCAAAGCAGCATTTTATCTGCATAAGATCGCCATCAAAGACTGCTGAACTAGTGGACGATCTGCACAAACCATTTACCCTTCTGTGCAGGTGAGGGGTAATTAGAGAGAGAGAGAGAGAGACTGTGAAATCTTTCCTTGAATGTATGGAATATGGTGCAAAGTATATAAAGTAGCACTTTTTTTGGACGACTTTGTAAAACGTACTGCTGATTAAAACTGTCAGACAAGAGAGCAGGGCGGGACACGCTGAAGTGTGTATTGAAGAGAGGAGAGGTGGACGTGTGTGTGGATATGAGAACTGTAGGGAAGCAAGATTAGTGAATTAAAAGTAATTTGTAAGCAAACACTAAACTAAGTTAGAAATGAAAGCACAATTAGCTTGATATGTAATCTAACCTTATATAAATAGAATTATGTTTTTATGTATTTCTTGAATTATTTGAGATAGACGACCTCCCTCCTGTTGGCACCGCCGCAGGTTTACTGTTATTCTGTAAGAAATATTAAAATGTGACAACTTCATCTAAAAGAAATGGAAAACATGATTTATTGAACCTGTTAAAAAACGACACAATATACGTGTGCTTGTATCCCTTAAATACAATTTTCTCTTTCAAAACAAGAATTGACCTTCAGAAAGTCTTCCTCTAAAAACTAGCCTTGAAAAGGGCGGTCGTCTTATAAACAGAGTGGTCCTATATTCGGTGCAATGAAAAATGTAACATTAAGCAGACCTGCCAACTCTCCTGATTTGAGTCTGTCTATCTTTAACCCTTTCTCCTGCTCCCTGATTATCTCCCCTTTTCACATCAATATGAATCAAATGGGTGTTTTTCAGCTTTCTGTGGATGAGTCATAAGACCTGGCAACACATCTGGAGGCAGCGGTAAGCATGCGTTAACCACCCTACCCCACATGCTTTACTCCTCAGAGTGGCTG